>BCLU01000002.1:2456231-3056231 GCA_039545375.1 Trichosporon faecale
GAGGGGATCTGAGCGAGCGCGAGATCTCTCTGCCGTGAACGCAGCAAACGGTATGCACAGCAAGCCAAGACGTGGTCAGCCTAGACCGCGTCCCAGAAACGCCTCAGCGGATTCCGGTCTGACCACCTTATGAGCCAGTTCTTGATGGTCGTTGTGATTGTGGCGGCGCTGCGGTGTAACTGTAGCCGTTGTGCGTTGTGTTGTTTCATGCCAGGTTGCTGCTCGCTCCGCCGCTGCAACGTAGCGTGTGTCACTTCATGCTTGAGACTGACGGAGCCGGGACGCGCGCGGGAAGCCTGCAACAAGATGACACCTTCGCCTTGTTGCCGCAGGTGACAGACCTGGTTGTTGCCAGTGAAAACCCGGCTCCGTGCAGCTCGAATGTTTCACTCGTCGTCATAGCTGATAGAGCAGTAGTGGCACAGAGCGGGCTGCGACGAGGATGCCGCGTTCCACAGTGCTGGCAACAGTCACAGAGTGTACGACCGCCGGACCTGCTCGGCACCAGGTCACGAGTGCGGGCACACGGCTCAGCCCGCGAGCTCAAATGGAGATAGGCATAAAGCCAGATAATCCGTAGTTGTGGGGCGAGCACGCACCGGACCCGGCATATCTGAACGTGTGCGCGCTACTTCAACAGTTGACGGGTGCAACCTGTGTCCTTCGCTGCCGTCCTCGGTCCGGAGTTCGGAAGTTGCACGATGTGAACATGGTGCACTGCCAGCCGCAGGCTGTGTCGGGGCCGAGTCCAGTTTCAAGGTGAGGTGCGGGTTGCGCAGTGTACGTACACGGCATGTCGCTACGCTGTTCTCCCCGGTCTCCGCTGACCGGCACGACCGGCTTGTTTGTCTTGAGCTTCTTCATACGAGCTCTTCAGAAAAACTCAGAAATCAGCCTAAACAACATGATCCTCGCGCTTGGACTTTTGCCAGCGTCGCGCATCGATGTAAGCTTTGCGTCCCCGTCGTCTCACGTCTCATGTCTGCGAACGTCAAGCATTCAAAGAAGTGCAGCAAACCTTGGAGCCCTCGAGTCGTGTCGTTTCAGAGCTGAAAATGATGAGGGAATATCTTCCAGTGGTGCTCGCATGCCTCGCTTGACATGAGGAACTCCTGAACGATGCCGTAAGTGGTGCACGGACTTCTCTTTTGTTTTGGGGGAATTTCATGTCTGCAAAACTCTAAAACTCTCAAAGGAAAAGGGTCTTCGTCTCAGCATCTGGCCTCGGTTTTCAGGATCATCCCTGCTCACCAGGCTCACGATGGGGACACAAGGCCAGGGGTGGTGCGAAAGTTGTACGTGCCTGGGGCCTGCCTAGCCGAGGGACGACGACAAGGAAAGCATGGACAGGAGGCGTACTTCGGTGAGACCTGAGCGCTGCATGTGACGCAGCGAACAAAGAATCTGTGTCCCGAGCTGCACGATTGCAGCACAAATAACAACTTGTCTGTGCGTAAGGGCTGACCTTTGGCCAGGGCTCGATATTGAGTGACACAGGGAGCAAGTGACTGGATATTATAAGGTTTACAGTTCTGAAGGGTGATATGCGCCTCTGCTTTGGCTGGCGCCTTATTAGCCTTGGCTTGGGATCTAGTGGTGCAGTGTTTTCGAGACGAGGCCAGGGCCGTAGCCCTATTCAGACTAGTGCTCAGGCAACGGCCCGCTGAACTCGCCGAGGTCTCGGTGGACTCGGGCTGTTGGGGCCTGCCTGCTTCACAAGCGGGACTCACAGGCACGCCTGCCTCATCGAGGCTGAGGCGGCTTCGACAAGCCAATACGATGCCGGCGCAAACGATTGGAGCGGCAGATGCAAACTTCGTCAGATCTCGTCGCTCGCATAAGCTCTCAGGTCGTTCTGGGTATGTCTTGCAGCGGACAATGTGGTGTCACCTCGCATACGTCGCATGCGTCGGATGTAGTTGGCTTGCATGGTTGAATGGCGCCAGGTGGCGTCTCATGACCGGGTGGATCGGGTGGAATGCAGGAAAGCGTCCTGCTCCAGGAGCCACAGAATGTGATGACACCGACCTTCCGCCAGGTCGGCTTGCGGCGCGGCGGCCGTCGGAGGTGTCACTTAAACCTGAACGCCGCCCATTCAGACCTCGTCACCAGCCGGCACCGTACCGCATCTACGGAGATAGGGGACGGTGGTAGCACATGAGCGGCGCAAACTCTAAAGCTGCTGCAGAGATGAACCAAGTGAGCAGGCGACCTGGACATGAATTCATTTCTCAATCCCATTCAAGGTCCAGTAGTGGACTCAATCAGACGATCTTTCCCCAGTCGCAAGGACGTAAGCAGCCTGGGTCACGGCGTCTCGGCCAATTGGCCAACTGGACTGATGGAGGATGTGAGGGACTTCGGCAGAGCGGCAACGTTGCCGCGCTGCCGCGCAGGGTACGAGGTGCAGGGCTCACCATTGAATTGCAGGGAATGAGCCCACCAGCCTGCCCAAGAAACACACTAACTCTCCTAGCGCAGTGAAGGCGAGCGCGTGGGCGACTGTCGGTTACGTGCATTGCGTGTGTACGTGTAGGGCGGCTGGCGGAGGAGCGCACAGTCATGCCGCGCCGTGCTCCAGTGGGCTGGTCTCCCCATCGGTGAGGCGAACGAGGCTGGAACTGTGGTGGCCCGGCGCTAGTTGTGCTAGTGCGTTCTGTGATGTGCAGACCTCGGCGCTACCGCACTCTACGACAAGCTACGGCACGAGAGCAGGCGCTAAGGAGTTTGCCGAATGAGGCATATCTGGTAGCTTTCGACCTCGTCAGGACGAGGACAGCTGGACCTGATGATGCCTGGTGAAACCTGATGAAACCTGATCTTACGCCTCGGGTGAAATACTCCCATTTGCGCCAGCCGCCGGGTGCTGCGGTTTGTTTACAATCTGCTGAGCGCGGCATGGACGCATGGGCGGGCGCTGCGCAACCCCCGAGATCCACTGCCCGCAGCCCGCCGCATCCCCGCCTGGACCGGGGGCGGAGCGGGTCGGCGGAGCCTGAGCACATCCGCCCCCAATGCTGCATGCACACGATGCACGCGCGCCGGTTGAGTCATGTCTGGCGGCCTCTGTTGCTCATGCCCTGCCCGCCGCGTGCATGCCCTAGTCCTAACGCGATGCGACGACGCAGCCGCCCACCGGCTCTCGGCTCGCAGCCCACGCAACACGGCACGGCACACATCGGCGCGGCGTGCCTTCGCTCCGCAGTTCCGGTCTTTCTGCCCGCCGTACGGCAGTCTGATCGCACCCCGTGTCACGGCAGACCTCGCGTCGGCTCGAGGCCTACGCCGCCTGGGTCGACTGGCCACGACTGGCCGCTGTACACCACCCCCAAACGCGATCCGCGTCCCGGAGCCGCTACATCCTGCCACAGCCGTTTTGGCTAATCCACACTCGGTCGTGCCATCTCATCAAGTGAGACATTTCGTTAGGTTGAGGCAAGCACCACTAAGCAGATCTGTACAGTTGAAACGTGAATCTCATCACTCATGATAATATCGTTATGCAAGTCCAGCGAGAAAGTGAGGTGACAGAATGGTACTTATGTAAATGATGGTCCGCAACCGTCGCGTCCCGGTGGCGGTGAGCCCAGGCTCCAACTCCCAGGGGAGACGCGAATTACGGCATGTTAAATGACACCAGGTCGTCGCGAAATGTAATAACAAATAAGGAATTCAACGGTGAGCGGGTTCAGCCCAGCAACCAGCTGCACTGAACTGTCGCCCATGCGTGTATCGAGAAGGAGGAAAGTCGTGTGTCGTACTCGTCGCTTGTTTCGGGAATGGGCGACGGTAGACCTGGAGGGGGCGTGAAGTCGAACGAAGACGAATAATGTATCGAGCTTGATGTCGCCAGTGAGCCAGAACTTGTAATTGCTGGCGATTCAGGCGAGATGAACCATAAGGTGGACAAGATATAGAGGAGGAGGGATCAGTGTCAATGTTTAGATGCTGAGTGCCACGTATGTCGAGGCCAACGCTGTCCGGATTATATTGATGCCTTTATGTTGTAGGGCTGTTTTGCCGCGAGAGGTTGTAAAGTTACAGGAAGGGGCTGCAACCAAAGAAAAGTCCGTGTCTTGTCTGTTTGGTTTGTGCGACGATGAGCATGCGCGTTGATTTTAAGCAATGCCAGCTTGCCACCCATCCTGCGACACAGGGTAGGGCTGAGGAAGCTGGGGAGGGTGGTTGTCCCAAGCCTGCCCCGTCTGGTTGCCGGGGATGCCGGTCCAGCCCTCCGGAGGGACACCAGCGCCAGGGCCGCCGCTGTCCATAGACGTCGACGAAGAGGCAGGGTACTCTCCACTGCCGCTAAGAACGTCGGGGCGGCTCATCAGGCGCACAGGAGGTGCGGGAGGCGCATGCCACGAGGCGTAGCTTCCGGGGGCTGAACCTCCGTACTGAGGCGAAACCATAGGTGAGGCACCGGAAGCCTGAGTAGGAGGCTGCTGGGGAGGCGCAGTGGAGGAGTAGTAGGTGAAACCCCCCGGGGCTGTCGCAGGAGGCTGATAGTTGTAGTCACCTCCCTGAGGGTAAAAGCCATCGCTGGAGGATGGCGGTTGCGACAGCCGCCGGCTGTGGCCGGAATCACCAGACATGCCGTGGCCACCGCGCATGCCACCATAGGGGTCGTAGCGTCTCGAACCGGTCGAAGGACGCATGGGGCCAGAGGTGGGACGGCCAGACATGTGAACGCTCTGGTCGTAGTAACCTCCCGCGGACCCTGGTGGCATGGGGTAGCCGGATGGGATGCCCGGGGAAGAGGTGGAGGAAAGGTTGGGAACGGTGACAGAGCGCAGGCGGGGCTGGTGGTGAGGGTCGAATCCTGCTCCAGCGGAAGGGCCGTAAGGGTCGCCATACATCTCCGCACCATACGGACCGGGAAGACCGCCGCGTCCAGGAGACACAGCGCGGTCGTCCGGCTCGCCATGGTACCGAGGGATGCCGTCGTGGCCCATCTCAATGGACGGCGTGGTTCGGAAGTTACCAACGGCGAGGTACTCGGGGCTGATCTCGAGAGCTGTGAACTCAGGGATGGTAGAAGGGCGACGCAAACGACCAGCGGTGGCGTCCTCAAGCGTGTAGTATGAGACGACGTGCTGGTGGAAGCCGTTGATGGTCAAGGTCATCGTCTGGAACTGTTAGCCAATGGAATGGATCAAAGTCATACCTTCTTAACAAGACCACCAGGCTGGAAAAGGTAAGAGTTCGTCAGACTTCCTACAAGCTTGCGCTCCAGGTGACGGTCTATGATGACCCCGTTCTCCAGGCGACAGCCACCGGCCTCAGCAGCAGAGCGGGGACGCATCTGACCGTGTGCCAATGGCCTGGCAGCAGCCTCCATCGCCATGCGAGAAGACTCCGCATAGTTGCCAATGGAGGCTGGATCGGTGGGCGAGGTGTTGGTGCCCGGAGACGAGTGGGAAGTGGTCGGACGGCCGTGGGATGAGTCTGGGCGGCCACTGCCATACTCCTGCTTAGGAGCAGTCTCTTCACCCTCCTTGCCATCAGAAGGCTTGATGGTCTCACGGTAGACCTGTGGTTCACGTCAGCCATGGATTGAAGCGGGATAAGCAATGTGTCAACTAACAAGGAAGTTGCCGAGGATTCGCGACGGGCTCCAAGAGTGACCGTCAGTCCAGCGCTTGATTCCGCTTTCCTGTTCGTCGTAGACAAACACGGAGCCGGACTGGACCATATTGCGCTCCGTGTCGTTCAGGCGACGAGTAACACGGGGGATCATGCCCCGACGCGCTGCTTCGAAGACGAGCAGCGCATCGTACGTGGTAGCGATGAAGCCGTGGAAAGGTGGGGAGATGTCCTCCACCTTGTCGTCGGCCATCATGGGCATATTGAGTACGCGGGTTATGTTGGGCGGCTAATTCGGAGTGTCAGAGGCGCAAAGAGAGATTTGGGGTCGGGCTGGCTGAACCTCAATAGCGACTAGTTCAGTGACTGCGAATGTCACTTGGAGGAGCCTAGTGATATGAGGATAGACGGAGTTGTCGCTGTGTACAGTCGTGTCAAACGATCGGACCGTATTGGAGACGGGATTCAGGCAGTCGAACAAACAATTCGGCGGTGTCTGTTGACGTTAATGGATCACCAAACGATAGACGTGAAGGGTGAAAAGGTAGTGGCAGGCGGAATCGTGAGGGTGATAGCCGCGGTGACACGAAATTGAGCGAAAGCCGGGTTTCAAACCGAGGCGGAGGTGAGGATAGAGAACAAGAGTCGTGAAAGAGGATCAAAGTTGAAAACAAGAATGGAAGAGGAAATGGCGAAGAAAGGAAAAGGTTGGAGGGCAGGAATAAGCCGAAAGCAAGTGTCGGCAGTTGATGAGTCGCAGTGATGGTTGTGTAGTGGTGGGAGAGATATCCGGTGCAGTCGCGGCGGCAGCACGGTAGCGGTAGTGTAGATGGATAATGAGGGGGGCGCGAGGGGAAGGGAGAGAGGGTGATGAGGGAACCAAGGATCCAAGGCAAGGGCAATCCAGGTCCAAGGGTTCAAGGCAGACGATGGAGATGAGAGGGGCAGGTGGGAGGGAGGGACAGGAGCTTGGTCCAGGGTCGAGGCCAAGTGAGGCAGGGTACGAGAGGCCAGCGAGGCAACAGGGCGATAGGGCGAGAGCAAGGGACGAAATCGAGAAATCAGAAGCACATGGTCCAAAAGCGCGGTGGTTAGCCCCCGTTACGTCTGCACGAAAACACCAAACAAACCGCAGAGAGCGACACACAAGGGACGCTGAGGAACACTCAGCAAGTGAGGGGCCCAGGAACATGGACAGGGTGGGCGATGTGCGGCAAAAGGGGCAGGTGACGTTATTGCATTCTTGCGGGCCTCGATCGAGGGGTGGTTTCTAGGTGAGAAAGCACAAGGCTCACTGTTCCCTAGCTGCTCGACGTCCTCGTTCAACACCATGGTTGATTGGACATGAGCGGAGCTAAACAGAGAGCCGTGCTGTCCTCCTCCAAGACCACACCAGGACCCAGGACCCATGCGCCAAATCGTCAAAATTGCCCAAGCCACCCACAGATCGAGCAAATTGACACAATACGCGAGCGATCTGCGTGTACGCTGCGGTAATGTTGCGATTGCCGCCATCCATGATCGTACGCAATCACTTGCGCCGACCGACAAGATTGGCATCGCATGCACAGATAGCAGCCAACTCTCGCGTCGCGACAATCCTCCCGGCAACAGGACAAACAGGCCACTGCTGTCCCGCCTGCCCTAGGCCTCGCCCCATCTTCCCTTTGGCTTCCAGCATTCTGCGCGCCCTTATTCTGCTCGGCTTCCAACGGTTTGCGAACCCTCGGTCCACAAAGCTTCACTCACAAGTCAGATGTAACGCCGGAAGGAAGTGGTTGACTCCGCGCTAACGAAAGAGAATCGGCGGACTGGGAAGGGTGGGTGCGGCGGAAAGTATCCCTTCTTGTATGCGGACAGAAGGTTACTCAGAGCGACTCAACTAGGTAGTCAGCATCCCAGATCGCGACACGACTGCATGTCATGCAAGGTTAGGTCCTGCGTGCAAAGCTGCCCCGGGAACGGCCGTCCCAAGGTCTGTCCCGCATCGTTCCTTCAGCGTTCCTGCAGCACCGTTCCTGCTCGATGCACAAGTCGCTCAGCATGGTTGGGGTGACGCTGAACCGCTGAGGGAGCGTACACGGTCCATCCTCTGTGGTCGGCTCCGTCTCCGCTCTCGTCGTGGATGGAGGACGCCCCATTATCCGTCACAGAGTAAGGCACAGAATACAGGAACCACTGTAGTACTCCTTTGAGAGTAAGGCCAGGGGACGCCAGGGTCCAGTGCAGGTGGCAGTATAAGGTTTACACTCTGCGTTGGATTTTCACCCGAAGAAGGAGACCGCAGGGGAGGAAGCCAGTGCTGCCTCGCCAACTAGATGCTACCCCTTGGCTGGCGTCGCTCCATACCAGGACGGCATCATAGCCCCTCCCCAGCGGCACGTACTACCAGGTAGCCTCATGCAAGGTGACCTCCACCTCACACTGCCACAAAGGCCCGCCCAGACTCCGACCCGCGTGCTACATCCTGTGCGGTGTGCGATGCGACGCCAATGAAGAACAGGACGGCAATTCCTGCATCGCTCGGGGCGTGGCATGCCACAAACCTGCACAGGTGCCGTATTGGATCCCGACACCGAGAAAACGACCGAGCCCACCCCGATTCAACTCACCTGATGTAAACGGCGCAGCGAGCGGCGGTAGTGAACAGGTCCGAAATTTGAGGGAGCCCAGTCTACTTTGCGACGGTTGCGCGGGCGTTAGAGGTGCACCACTGCCAGCAGAGGTGTGTTGGACGGACGAAGTGAGAGCGAGGGGAAACTGGCGACCTCGGAAATCACGATTCAGGGTAGCGAGGGAGTAGCCGTTTGTCGTTGCGGATGAGCTATGTCGAGATACGAATCTCGTCGAGGCCGAAGTTGATGGTGTTGACGCTTTCGAGACAGACTGAAGACAGGTCGCGAATCGAACGGAAAGAAGATTAGACGGAAGATGAGCGTTCGTGGTATCTTTAATTTATTTAAAGTACCGAACAACGAAGCCAGGTGAACTAAGATGTGGGCGCTGGGAAAGTTAGATAATCGTCTTGCTTATCAAACTTGGCTCTAGGATCTAAAACACGTACCGTAACCCTGGCTTGTCTGCCTGGGTCAGCCCTTGAAGGTTGTATGGATATGAAGCTTGGGCGGAAGTCGTGAGATCACCTGCCCCTTCTGGTCAGCACTTCAGCTCTTATGGGCGTGTTCCCCTGACACATCCACAACGGCCTCCCGAACGATTCGGCAGGAGACCAGGACTAGTGACAGTGCGTACCCCACATGCTGATGTGAACGATCCGACACCATGCGGGTAGCCATCACGCCCGCGCTGCCACCCGCACGCAAGTCACTCAAACCAGTTTCGTCCCCTGTGTCCTGATCTCCTGATCTCCTTCCTGCCGCCTCTCAGGACCGAGACACATTATCCTTCCGTCCATGGCCTTGGAAGCTCTTTGGAATTCCTATGCCATAAACCATAGAGCTTGTTCGAAAGGTACCGTTACGCAGATGCGAGCGTCAACTGCTTCGGCGTTACTCCTGCTGTCTCCCAACCCCTGAGTCGTCACTGCGGGTGCTATGTCTTAATGCGATAGCAACACCCGCGTTTCAACCCGACCTCCTCTCCCAGGTCCTCAGACATAGACACCTCCATCGGCTGTCGCGCGGGAATCTGGTGGGCACGTGAACGCCGAGGAGGCCTTGCGATGGGCGAGCCCCAGGGTGCAGGACGTCACCAGAGATCGACGGTTCCTCTGAATGGTCTGGATCTACTCCTGGATCCTGCTGACGCGGCTTATGAACACCGCGTCTGCATAAGAGATGACCGCCTCTAATGGTTCGATCCCAGCCCTCGCTCGTCGTCGCTGTTCCGTCCGTGCTCATCCTACAACCCGGGATTGTTATCGCGGACTGGTAGTCACGTGCACTCTTCTGCCCCCACCTCTGGAATCCTCCGCCTTACGTTGGACCTGATCACTCACTTTGTTCCTCGACTGTGATGTGTGATGAACCACTGAAAGGTTTTGCAACGATGAAGCCCCTACGTTTGGTGAGCAAGCAGACTTGAGTGGCAGCGGCTGCCTCAATAATGACGCCGACGCGGCCATCTGAGAGCGCGGTTCTCTGAATGCCATCCGCGTTGTTGGGGGAGCCTGTGGCCCGTAACTGAACTTTGAGGACTCCGGCAACGAGCAGCACCCAGTTCGCTGTCGCGCCGAGACCGCGCAGTCTCCCGCCAGACAGCGCGGGAGCGATGTGCGATCTGGGGCAACATGGAACCTATCGGAGAGCTAAGGAGCGAGTCCGCAGGGAGGCTGCGGCTCACGCGCCGGACCGGTGCCAACGCCATTCTACGCCTGGCCATGCGTCTTCCCGACACTGCACCGCGGCCACACGCTGGCTGAGAGGTCGGCTTGAGCGTGCCTCGCCCCGGCATGCAGGTCACAGAAGCTGAGAAGGGCCCCGAGCGACCCATGTGGAAACTCACTGTGAAGGGTGGGTGGGGTTCAGGAACAACGTTGCAACGGCACGCGAAACGTGCGGGGTAAACGGGTGGAGGTGGGCGAGATCCAGCGGGAGTGCAGCGGTAAGCTCTTCGTTGCTGGGAGTCACTCGAACTGCTCAAACGAGGGAGAGTGTCTGAAACTCGCAACGTTGACAACAGTCCCAGTTTCAGATACGACCCAACGATGAAGGCTGATAGCTGCTTCCAGTGGGGTGTGCAACGATCCGCAAAGCCACCGTTCAGCCAGAAGCACAAGTCAGGTTTTAAGAAAGTGACGTTTGCACTCGAACTCAGGGTTTTGAGTTATGACTTGCAAGGTTTGTGAGCGCGTGCAATGAGCCGCTTGAACGCTGGGATGCTTGTCAGATGTGCGATCGGTGTTCAAGTCGGCGGCTTAGCGGCCCGGTGGATGAGCGGGCAGCAGGGAGCCGAGAGTCTGGGTACTGGCCGCAATCAAGTCGTCAAGGAAGACGTTCCGCTATCTGCAACGATAGATGACGGCACGTCGCTCGGGACAACATAAGAAGGCGGGGAAGACGGGCGGGCAGCTGCGTAATACGTGTTCGCGATTGCCACTGATGATGCGAGCCACGACCACGGGTTTGATGTAAAGGTGGAACAATGACGGCCCGAGGTTGTGAGGAAGGCGGTTTGGCTTGTAGCCCGCGCAATAGTCCCCAGCAGGGATGAAGCGCAACGGAACACTCTGTCGACGGGAATGTCGCTCCGGTGTTGCGGTTGTCACTGACAAGCTCGGAGAGCGAGTTTGATGGCTCCAACTGTTTTGGAACGAGGGGTCGAAGGGAGCCGGGAAGGTGGAGGCCCGGTCCAGAGTCCAGACGATGCTTGAGACAGATAAATCGGGTTGCACACGGCAAGGGAATAACCTCCGAGATAACGACGCGCTGCCGCTTGGAGACGAGTGGAGATCTTGACTGGGGAAAGGACGGCACCGAGGCGTGCAGCTTAATGGAAGATTAAGGTTAATTGACGGTCATGGAACGTCGGAGAGAAGGGGAAGTTGGGAGCGTTTGGGCTGTATCAGGTAAGCATGTTTCGCGTCTGTGGATTGTTGACGGTGGATGACGCACGAGAGGGATGCGGCGGGTCTTTGTGAGCGAAGTCTTGATGGATGCGCCGTTAGAGCTTGTGGTGATGATGGTGATGGGAGGTGAGCGAAGAGTGAGCGAAGAGTGAGCGATGGAGGAAGACCGCCGTGTGTGTCGAGGCGGACAGGTGACAGGATGGGAGTGGCTGCTGGAGGCATGCAGGACCGAGTATGAGACTGCACACAGCCCGCAGCCGGCAGAGAGCAGTGGGGGAGGCATGCATGCACTGAGGAGGCGGCGCGCAGATCGGGCAAGAGCGGTGTGTGAGCAGAGCCGCACATGCGGGACGTGCGGATGCGCCGATGACACCTTGCCTTGCGTGCATACACTCGTCCACGACAACAATAGTGTCTATCGTCGTCTTCCCTCTGTTTGCCCTATAGCTCATGTTCGACGCCTTGCGCGCCTTGCCCACAGACTCCTCATCTCAGCCGTTCGCCCCCTGTGGGCCCTTCTTCCCCCACGGCGTCACGGCGTGGCTGCATTGGTGTCGCTTGGACCGTCTTCAAGTCTCTTCCCTACGTAGGGAACGAAGTCCAAGTTCCCCAACAACTCAACCCGTCTCTTACCGTCTCACATCAGTTCCCTCGCCCTCGCTCCCTCTGCCGGCCGTTAACTGCAAAATTTGAGGCTTCAAACACACCAGGCTGTTCAGCTTGGCATCGCGCCGACACAACTTTGTTCAGGTGAGCTGGGTCTACCGTTCGCCCATTCGAGCTCCGGTGTGAAGCCGACAGCGGTCTGTGCGTCTTTCATAAGCTGCAGCGTATGCTGTCCCAATGTGACTCAGGTTGCCCTCAGGCCATCGCAGACGCCGACAGGAGCAATGCCAACTGAGCCCCGATACGCCGCGGCGCACTGAGTAAGGCCACTGAGCAAGCCGTGGTGGTGGCTGATGGCGTCCAGGTCGCGGAAACGTGGCTAAGGGGAGGCAGCGCGACATTACATTAGCTAACCCCCGGGTGTCTCAGAGCAAAAACTATATCCAAGCCACAATCCTTCCCTGCAAGAAACCTGCTTCGCATCTATTGTGCTTTCACCCATACATGCATGTGGTCGGTACGCCGGGTGCACCATTCTGCAAGCACCATGAGCAGGCAGCTGTTCCGCCACTGACCGATAGCAGGTAGGCACGCAATGCACCGAAGGTCGTCTGCCGACCAGTGTCAATGACATACCTTGACGAGCCATGCGAGAGCAACTCATGCAACAGACGGCCCAGCACTGGAGAGGTTCCCTGAGCTAAACGCAGGTACGGCGATGACACAAAGATCACCTCAGCGTATGTCATGCGGCCGTCACTTGCTCGTCATCTTGTTGCATGCAGGAGGGTGTAACGCTGTCGAAACGGCACGGTGCAGAGGATCCCGCCCCGCCTCGACTCGACTCGGCGCCGTGCGTGCTAGCGAGACTGCCAGCCGCCAGCCAATGGAGGACCGGCCTGCGGCACAACGAGTGAGCGCGCTGGTCCACGCCATGTGGTGCTCTGCGCTGAGACCTGAAGTATCGGAACTCTCGTTATGGTGACTCTCGAACCTGTCAACGTCCTCCAAGGTCGTCAGGTCCGCGAGGTCCCTAGCGTGGTCAGGTCCGTCAGGCCCGCCAGGTCCAGCGGCCTGACACTCAGGACGAGGACCTGACGACCTCACGCACCCTGTATTCTCCAGGTCCATCTAGGTCCCATTCCAGGCACGGCCATACGGACACCGTCTCCTGCTTCGTCAGAGATGTGTGCATGAATTGCTCCAGACTCACTCAGGCGGCGTCGGCGAATAGAGTTTGGGCGCAATTCACTGGAGCACGCTGGCCAGCGATTCGAACTGGCGTATGCACACCTGTAACCCGCCTGTGACCTGCAACGAGCTAGACGAGCCATGGACCTGTAACTCGCCTTCCTAGCCCTGCTGGCTGACTGGGAAGTAACTGGTAACTGACCACCTGGGGTACCACCATGCCTGCTCATCACAGCGCCCGGGAGAGGGGGACAGGTGCCCAACACGGCGGGCGGCACGAAGCTAAACTCGAGGCTCCAGGCCCTCAGTCTCAACCCATCAGCCTGTGCGCTGGTTCACCCAGTCCACCTCGCCTTTGCGTGCCTCGTTCGTGTGTCCATCCCATCCGTCGTGCATGTATGCGTCCAGACCAGTCGCGCGAGCCTTAGCCCAGCTAGCTCAGCTTCCATCGTCTTCGCGCGGGACCCGTGCCTCGACGTCACCCACGCGGTCACTCTTGTTTTGTTTCCCAGCGGGTGCGACTGTCCCTACCCACGTCTCGACCTGCACGCTGCGTATGCTGCGGCACGGCACACTCGATACACCGGTACGGACGGTAAGCACGGGTACGGCACGCATGGTATGGTCCTGTACGGGCGGGCAAGCGGCAGGCGGCATACCAACCTTGTCCTGGCCATGGTACGGTGTGCCTGCATCTCAGCAGGATCCAAGGAGAAAGTAAGGTGCGGGGCGCTGTGTCGAGGCCGCGAGGTCGCGAGCGAGGCTTTCTCGAGACCGCTGCCGCAGCCGCTCGGCCGCTCGACGCGAGGTGTACAGTACGCGAGCTGACCGGAAGATCGGCCTCCCGTAGCGGCACGGTGCTCAGCGTCGCTGCCGCCCTCGGGAGCAGCGGACAGCCTCGCACCGCTCTGGACCGAGCTCACATGTGTACGGGTCAGTTGTCAGTTGGTCGGAGGCAGTCGAGCGTGGCGATCGCCTCATGTAACGCATCGCCGGATGTGGGACAGTGGGTCCTTCTGTCCAGACCGGTCGCGATCGAGTGCCAGCTAGTCCCACACATCGGGGGACCGATCTAGCGGCGCTCCTGTGCTGGCCTGAGTCAGGCGTGTTCGCGAGGACACTGGCGGCCGCGCGGACAGCGATGCAGGCGCTGCGCAGCCATGTCAGTCTGTCAGATCAGCCGGACGTCGCTATCAGCCCGCCAGGCGGACCACAGTCCGGTCGACCTCGACCGACGCAGCGTGCGACGCCGGCGTGCGACGCCGGCGTGCGACGCGCACAGCAGAACATGCTCTCGCGTTCGGCTCGCGCGCGATTCACTGGAACAGCGAGGCGAGGGCGAATTGCGGTCCCGCCCCCACCCGGTGGTGCTGAATTACTGCTTCTCGAGGCGATCGCCAAGCTCATGCCTCGTGCCCTTCGGCACAGGTATTGCCACTGACATCCTTTGCGGACCGGGCGATATCCGCCGCTACTTCGGTTGTGGACTGCGGCCGCTGGCAGCTGCTGTGCCTGTCCGGGGGAGCTGGAAGCGAGTGACAGAGCAAAGGAATCCGTGATCGAACACGGCACAGGGTTGAAAGCAGTGGCAGCCAGGAGCAGCAGGCCGACCTAAATCCCTCATGCCCAATGTCCGTGCCAGGACATGCCAATCCTGGTGAGTCCTGTGTCCTGTGGCAATTTGGTCCTTTGTTCCCGATCACATCGCTCGAGCAGCTTATGAATTAAGCTGCAGAGTTTAGAGTTGGCAGTGCGCTTGAGCTGCTCGTCTGCACGTCTGCATTGGGCATTGTCTTCTGTGCGCACACCGATGCGCAAGCAGAAGAAAGAGTGCATGAGAAAACAGCCCGCCGAATGCGACAAGAGCGCGCGTAGCTCTTCACTTTACACGTTTGAATTGGACTTTGGAGCGTATCGAGGTCTTGTTTTGCACACATCGCATTCGCGGTCTCGCTTATCCCCCACCCGACACAGATCAGGTCGAGACAATGCTGAAACAGTGTTTGCCGGCGTGGGCTTCGAGCTTGGTGTCAGTCTGGAATCGCGGCCGAGCGCCCTGCGCAGCTAGTCGTCAAGAAACACACCGAGTTGGCGAGTCGGGGCTGTCGAAGCCTAAACGCTACCGAGCAGTTTTTTGTCGCAGATGTCACTGGAAACGCAAATATACACAGCGTGAAACGCTGTGAACCGCTGCGGGGCATGACCGATCACAGTCCGAGCACAAACAGCGACAAAGAGCGCCATTCCGAGCTAGCGTTGCCTCATTCCTTTGGTGGACTTGTTGTTCGAGAGACAAACATGTCCGTCGCCGCGAGGAACGAGCGTGGAGCAGCCACCTCACCCACAATGTGCCTGCACTCTGCAGAGCGTGCGCAGTCGCTCGTTCGCGTACAGGTGAAAAATACATGGGCAGGAATACGGTTCTCTGAGCCGGACGAATGTGGCTCAGCAGATCTATCAACACAGACAAACACGACCCCACTTTCTAATCCGTCGCTGGAGCTGACTCACGACGCCGCCGAACCCCCCGTTTGCCCCGCTTGTCCCGCCGCCGCAGCTGCCTGGGCCCGGGCCGCGACCTTGGCCTCCTTCTTCGCCTTGAGCTTGTCCCACTGTGGAGTCAGCGAGGTCCGATCAGAGGAACAGAGGAATGGGAAGTGTGTGGAGCAGAGAAGATTTGCCTATTCAGCCACTCCGCGTGCCGACTCCCAGGTCGCTGAATACGATCCAAAATGCAATCATGTCCCCGCCGAATGAAGCGTCGGGCTTGCCGTGCGCACACCCGTGCGCAGCACACGACCCCGGACACTCTGAAAGGGTTCCCCTTTCTCTCCTTCTCGCACGCGTTACGAGGTCGCAGCGGCAAGCTCCAGACTCCCTTTCACCGAACGTCATGAATACCATTCAGTGTTGATCAAACGAGGCTTCGGGCATGCGTTTGAGGAGTCGTAACAACTCACCTTCTCCTTGAATTTGTCGACCTGCGCGCGCTATCGCCGTCAGCCCACTGTCCGCCCTGACCACAAGTGAACTTACCAATTTCTCATTGTCGCCTTTCAATTGCTTGTTCTCCTTGTCGAGATCTTCAACCTGTTTCCGGAGCGCTGATGTTAGATTCCAGCCAACGCCACCGAGCTCAGACGCAAGTCCCCGACACCCCAAATCTCCGAGCACGCAGCGAGCCCCTGTCCGCAGTGGGTGTGGCGCCCGCTGACGACCCGGGGTAGCTTGAGGCAGAGGCCGGTGGCTGAAATGGTCAAGTGAAGTGGGAAATATGGGGTCTGGTGAGGAAATCAGCACTCACCGGGTACGACCGAGGGCTCGCTAGGTCTTGGCTGAGGTCCAGCGGTCGAAGCAAGCATCTGTGATCGCATGACTTCCTGATCGTGACGAGCTTTCTGCGCCTTAGACTGTCAGCGCAAGGACAAGTTACGGAGCTCATCCGATGCGGGCTGACCGCTTACTTACCTCTCGTCTAACGCCAGATACGACTGAGCGAACCAGCTTATCGCGCTCCTCAGACCGAGACTTCAGTGCACGGTTAGAGAGCTCGAGTTGATGTGCATGCTGTGCGAGAGCGTCGAGGGAAGCCCGGAGCGATTCGTTCTCCAGCATGAGCTCCTCGTTCGTCTTCGGTGTTGGCGAAGAGCCACTGACATCAGCTAACTTAACACAGTCAAGTAAGCTTTCACTCACCTAGCCTTGCGCTGGCCTGCTGACGCTGCGGTCTGGGTACCTTCGCTTCGTGGGACGACATAGAAGGACTCCGTGGGCGACGGCGCTCGTCCTTCGCCTGCGACTGGCGCTACTGTCAGCTGGGCGGGTCCAAGACGAGTAAGCCTACGTCTGGACTTCTGCTTATCCATCCTCTTCGACCTGTCCCTCCTCAGCTCTGGTCGCGTGGGACTATCCGGCCCCAGCTCTGGAATGTCCGTCAACGCCGACAACGGGGCCGCAGTCAGCGCCTTCGGGAAGCTGATCTCCTCCAGCATGTTCTCCAGCATACCCCAGAAGCGCGAGAACGGGTCCGACGAGTCTGGGACTTCGCCCGGAAGAACGAACGACTCATCTGGCGGGTCTGAGCTAGATGAACTCGACAGCAGCGGCGAGGTCGGAGACACGGCGGCGCCCAGGGGATGGGGCTGTCTCGGCATCTGAGGCTGAGCGCCCGGACCGGGCGGTGACGGGACGGGGCGCAGCGAGAACGGAGGTATAGATCCCCTCGAGTTCGCATGTATCGCTGCGTAATGTCAGCATCATGAAAGATCACTGACTCGGAGGACGTAGCTATCACGTCACGGAGACTCACCTAAGCCAGAGGGCACATTCTGCGCCTTGGCAAGACCGACGGCTGTGCCGGAGCTGCGTCGGCTCATCGATGGCGGCGGGGACAGTGGAGGTCGGAACGGGCTGCTGCCCAGCGGACTGCTGGGCGACGACATCGGTGGTGTGAACGTTGCACTGACCGGTGACGACGGGGCTGACGAGCCTGCGTTGGCGATTCGCCGCTCGAGGTCTCGTGCCAGCTTGCGGTGCTGTGTCGTCAGGAGACGGAGAGTCTGCTGGGTCTGGATGCGTCAGCTTGGTGAATCCAGACGTTGCTAGCTTACTGCATCATCGCTGCTAGACTGTCGGGCGTTATCGAACAGTTCAGCGGCCTGGTTGTATGCGTCGAGGCCTCGTCTGAGAGTTGCGGTATCGTGATTGGGGGCACGGATCAGGACCGAGGCTTGCGCGGATAGTTGGTGAGCCTAAGCATGGTCAGCGCGGGTATGCAGGTCAACTCACTCGTTGAAGATCGTTGTCCACGCTCATCAGTGCATGGGTGGCGAGGATGGTAGTGACAAGAACGCAGTCGAGTGTGACTTGCATCATGTGTTGACAGAGTGCGGGGCCCAACAAAGTGCGGAATTGTGGCCATCGCCGACAGCTCGAAAGACAACCGTCCCTCGGCCCCTTCATCCCTCTATTGTTCGGCGGCTCGGCGTCCTGACACGTCGCCATCGCATCATTCGCCATGTCCGGCATACTCAACCCGTTGCTGGACCTACCAGCACCGCTGGCTACGGGCATCGCACCCCGGGCGGCGCACCTGCTGTGCTTCACGTTCACCGGCGGCTACGTCGGATCTCTCTATCTCGCCGAGGCTCTGTTCGGACAAAAGCCCAATGACAAGCAGCTCTACTCGTACCCGCCCCCGGGCCACCGCGACCACCCGGAGACCATGAAGAGGCGCATGAAGGCCGCGAGCGTTGCCACCGGGCTAGCCATAGTCGGCGTCTACCTGACCGTTGCGAAGGAGAACGGGTTCCGATGGAAGGAGGCGGTGAGCTGGTTCCTCGCTGACATGGCTGACTGAACAGGTACCGGAAGCGGCGAAGCTCCTGGGCTTGTCATCTCTCGGTTTTAAGATGCCTCTGGCCTACGCGCTCGCCCCGTTGCTCTTCACTGGCCCCCTGTACGCGGCGTACCTCGACGAGGAGCTGCCAGGCATGAAGAAGTCGGGCTACTTCGAGTTCGGTCGGCACGAGCTGCGCAACTACGTTATCGTAAGCCGCGAAGGAGGAATACAACTGACATTCACAGGCCCCTATCACTGAGGAGCTGCTGTTCCGGTCCAGCGTGCTCGCGGCCTGTTTGCTCGGGAAGATGAGCACGAAGTGGCTGATCTTCGGCACGCCGCTGTGGTTCGGCATCGGTGGGTAGACATTCCCAACGTACACTGACAAGTAGCTCATGCACACCACTGCTACCAGCGATGGCAGGAGGGCGGCTACACCCGCGGCGCTGCCATCCGATCACTCGCGCAAGGACGTGAGTGCGTGCACTGCGCTAAAGCTGACATGCAGTGTTCCAGTTCGCCTACACCACGCTCTTCGGCTGGTTCGCGGCCTACAATGTCCTCCGCACGGGTGCGTTGTTTTGCAGCTTCCTCTTCTGACGCACACAGGCTCGATCATCCCCGCCATTGTCTCGCACACGTTCTGCAACTACATGGGCATCGACCTGCCCATTTCCGCCGCGCAACGCCATCCGTCCAAGAAGCTTTGTGGGTATTCTGCGGTGATTCAACTGACCCAGCAGCCATCTACACCGCCTACCTCGCGGGCATCGCTGCCTTCGCGTACGGCATGACCAAGTTCTGATCTCCCGGGTTATAGTGTTTTCCTCCTCTTCATCTAGTCCCTCTCTCATGCACACAACCATCACTCTGCGTTAGTTCTCCCGTCTCTGCATCCATTTCCGTCTAATGCGCTATCGCTCGTGCATCGTACACCCAATCCCCTAAAGTAGTGGAACGTTTTAAACGACAGTGCCGGCGTTCGAGGCGATACGGGGCCAGAGGTCGGCGCACTCCTTGGCGACGCTGCGAAGTCAGTTTGGCGCACAACGGCGAAACAATGGTTGTACTCACGGGCCGTTGATGGCGGAACCCTTCATCTCACCCTTGGCGTTGACGATGACACCGGCGTTGTCCTCGAAGTAGAGGAAGACACCGTCACGACGGCGCCAGGGCTTGCGCTGACGGCAGATGACGGCGGGCATGACCTTCTTGCGGAGCTCGGGCTTACCCTTCTTGACGGAAGCCATGACCATGTCGCCGGCGGCGGCGGCGGGGAGACGGTTAAGACGGGCACCGAAGCCGACGACCGAGATAACGTAGAGGTTCTTGGCACCGGAGTTGTCGGCGCAGTTCATGACGGCACCGACGGGGAGACCGAGGGACATGCGGAACTTGGTTCCGGTAGCAGCGGCTGTGAGGGTCAGCAAACGACTCAGACGGGTGAGGACCGTCGCTTGGCGTTGAACGATTGCGGAGGATCAGGTATCGCGAGGCTTCGAGATCGAGGTCTGCGTCGAGGGAGGCGATGGTGGGTCGAAATTCTGCACACGACCGTCCGTCTGATCAGGTCTTCCAATCTGAATCTCATGCACGCATGCAGACCAGACCCTCTTCCACAGAGCCATTCCAGCCCCCTTCCGGACGGTATCGTGCGCAGAACTTCGATCCTGATGTTGCTTCCACAATGCTCCGAGCGTCTTCGCCGACCTTGTCGTCACGGTCCGCACGAAACATCCTCGACTTTTCGTCCGATTTCCTCGCGATCCGCTGATCCAATTCCGCTCGTTCAAACGCCATTCGAACCGGCTCGTCGATATTCACACTTGAGCGAGACCATGGCGACTGCTGTTTTAGAAGGGGTTGGGTCGAGTCTTGACGAACGAGGAGGGAAAAGATGACTTGTACAACACTATGAGCGGCAGAGCAGACACCGCAGGCCTGCACCCCAGACTTCCCACGGTAGCATCAGGCACACAGAGTTTTTCGCTTTGGTGGGCGGAATTATCGGAATTTTCTGATTTTGGAAGGACGTGGCACTCAGAACTCAGTGTAACTTACGCACGTGGTATGAGTGTGCATCTGTGGGCTGTGGTCTGTGTGGAGGGAGCCGACGACGTTGGAGCCGGTGCTCACGACCGACGGGAATCTCTGATTTTGCGTTTGACAAAGCAGCCATATATTATGTGCGACTTTCGGTCACTAGGAAAACGGTGAAACGAATTTCTGCTGGGGGCAAGCCGCATCCCCACACGACTGCAAGCAGAAGCTCCCAAGCTCATTTCAGATAGGAACTCGGAACGCACCTCGTACACCACGACGCCCATGATGGAAGCGTTCTTCGGTCGAGCGCAACGCACCACGCCAGTCAAGTGATGCAAAGTCCAGGTTGCTCAGGACCCGTCGCTGCCTCCGCGCCAGCAGAACAGCTTTCCTTTGACGCCTCGTTTCCAAAGCCACGTACTGAGCCACGTACTGACAACCACATAGTACTCAAGGCCTGGGGGAAGCCTAGTCTCCACCCCCTCAAAACAGCAGCCGCCTTGGCCTCGCCCAAGTGTCGGTATCGACGAGCCGGTTCGAATGGCGTTTGAACGAGCGGACGCTGCTCCGCGTCGCCACTGGCGTTCGCGGACTGTCACTGCTTCTACCGAGCCGTACTGTCAGCTGAACCTAGGAGTGATCCCCTGTTTGTCTGCTCTCGAGCCGTCTTCCTTTCTGAAACTGGGCGAGGTTCCCACCAAACCCTCGTAACTTCTGACCTGAACAGGTGCGCTTGTTGCTGTCGCGCCATCGGCTGAGAAGCTCACGAAGGCTGGACCACCGACTGAGGCTGTATGGATCGGCCTCTTCGGAGCCGCCTCGACAAACCGTAGGGCTGCCAGCCGCATGAAGCCGGAATTCTACCTCTTGTGTCAACAGGGCGCTGAGTTGTGACCGTTCAACTTGACCACGCCTGCCTGTTGAGGCTTCATGGTATCAATCCAGGCGCGCACTGGGAGGTCACTGCTGTCTTAAAGTGATCTGGGGTTGCAAATCCTGGCGTCGCCTCAAACCCATCTGAAGCGGGTCATGCGTCTGGGCTGTTCACGAACCGAGGCCATGTCCCCGGCAGAGCTCATCAGCAGCAGGGTACGGCTGAGACACGCGCATCGCCACAGCGACTTCATGGACTGGCCAATGGTCAGCGAGGCTGTTCCGCGATCGATCTAGGAGGCCGTTACGTTCTCAGTGTGCATCATCGTCGTTGGCAACGAATCGTCAGTGACAGTCAACATGGTCAGTGACGTAGGAGCTCACCCTCAGATTGTGCCGACGCTACTTCTGCATCTTATCATGCAGCACACCATCGCGCTAGCATTCCGGCACCCCAATCCTGTCATGCGCCCCGTCGTTCGTTTCAGCTAGTGGCATGCAGTGCAATGTCAGCACGGATGCCGTGTCAGAAAAAGCACCATGACGTCTGGGGACGCACTGCGGCGCACGGGCGTCGCGTAGCCACGTGGTGATCCGAGACTTGGGTCTCTCACGGTGACTGCGGCAAGTCACCCGTTTGTTAGCTCCTCCGCCCATCTTGCGCCTGAACGGCTTGCACCCTCTACCCTGTGCTGCTCTGCTGAACTAGTGCTAGCGCCGGCGGCGGTGATCGTCGGCCGCCCTCGATCGCGAGCATGGTACACCGAGCTTAGGCTGGTTCCGTTTGTCCGCTCTGCGCGCTAGGGCGCAGAGCAGCTCGTCCGTTCGGCTGCTCCATGCGTCATCGCGTTTCCAAGCGAGCCTATCGCCCATGTATGATGCAACGATGGTTTTGGACTACATCGTGTTCGGCGGGGTACATATTCCGACGGGCCCGGCGGAAGGACAAGCGAGCTCAGCCCAAGAGTGCGCGGCAGGTCGATCGATGAAGGTGTCGTTGACAACGTGCGATATGCGTCGTTGGGTGTACGAAGTGCCGAGGAGCGTTCCGGGTCTGACGAAGGTTGGCTCTCCACGGGGTATTAAGTGATAAGTGATCGACAGGGTAAAACCTGATGCAGGGTACAACAGCGCAAGGCGATCCCACACCGTTGCTGTGGCGAAGGCAGCAAGGCAGGTGAGCCGCGGGCTGGAGATCACGTGAAGGTTAGACTGGCGCCGGTCTGACGTCGTACTCTGCTCCTGCCCCAGTGCCTGTCCCCGCTGTGCAGCAAGCATCCTGACGCTCTCAAGCGATCAACCGCTAGGCTTGCTCGTAGCGGGCCCATCCAACAATGAGGCTAGAAAGAGCTATGGGAGCCGAGCTGACCGCCGCTCAGGGCATGTCCTACCCAAACGCTGAGCCCATCGCAGCATCCAGATAGCCGCCCCCCAAGGTCATCTGCCGCTGACACCCGCTCTGCACCACGCCTATATCCCACCCAGCCCACTGCCCAAGGCAAGCTCCCCCCACCAAGCATCCTCCTGTCCTCCTGTGTCTCTTCTTGACAACTACCACTCACTCTACCCCCGCATCCGACTCATTCGCCATGTTCAAGAAGCTCAAGGCCAAGGCGAACAACATAGCCACCTCCCCCACCGACAAGACGGGCTCCGCCCTCGCCGGCATGCAGTTCAAGGGGTCCAGCAACGGCAAGGCGACCACCGCTCGCAGTCGCCCAGAATGGCAGTGCTCGTTGCGTCCCGACCCGGCGACGGGTACGGCCAACCCGTTCCCTGCGCGCAACGGCATATTCTTCATCGACGCCAAGGTGGCTTGCGCCGATCAAACCGAGGTCGGCAACCTCCTCGTCGCGCTCGCAGAAGCCGGCATCCGGCCCGTGCTCGTCCCATCCGCCCTGAAGATTGTCGCCAACGTGCTCAAGAGCCGGCCAAAGGCCAACGCGGGTGCGCGTAACGATCGCTCCCTCGTCGAGTCCTACCTGTGCGAGGCCATGTGGGCGGCCAAGCCCTCTGACGATGTCGTCGCCAAGCTCAACCCCGCCCTCGACATGAGCTGGCTCGAGGAGAAGCGCTACGGCCTCAGCGATGACGTAGAGGCCGGTGTTTGGCTCGCGCTCGTGAACGGCATCGACAACCTGAACCCCAACGGCAACAAGGCCGACATTGCCCAGCTCGCCGAGCACACCAAGGACGCAAAGCTCGAGAACCAGAAGCAGACCTCGGACCGCCTAACCATCTCGCACGAAATCGTCACCGTGTGCCGCAACACCAAGGGCCCCCACTATCTCTTCTGCTCCGACCGCGTCCTCGAGGCATCCACTGTCGAGGACCTTGGCGGACCCCAGCTCGCATCCAGGCATATCGACATCCCCGACAAGTCGACGAGCATCGGCCTCCGCTCCAAGGACGCCGCGAAGCAGCTCATCACCGAGCTCCAGAACTGGAAGCCGATGAGCCCCCCTGTCTCGCCCCAGGCCCCCGTGGAGCCCGTCCGCCCTGTCTCCCCCACCTCGCCTCAGGTTCAGATGGTCGAGCCCGTCCGTCCCGTCAGTCCCATGTCCGGTTGAACGATGCTCTCTTGTCGATAACAGCGTCTGCCGCGGATCTAGCTCTTATCTATCGCTCATGGAAGCGTCCCGCGCCGCCCGTGGCGTTCTCAGCGGGACAGCCTCCCTTATCTTCTGATGCCAAACAGTTGTAGCAGCCAATGTAACCTCTTGCGTATTGACGCGCTTGCATCCAGACAATTGAGTGGCTGACGATTGGGTTCATGCATAGCTCGGCGGCCGAACGTGTGTGTCAGATCGCACAGAGCCCCGCACTTGCGCAGCGATCGGCATGTCTCCCATCGTCATAGCGGGGTGGGGGCTGTCACGTGACAGCGACGCGCGGTTGACTGGACTGTCATGAATTCGCGTCGCCTGTCAACAACAACATCAGCGGCGAACGCCAAGCCCAAGAGACCGGAAACAAGCGCAGCATGAGTGACTCGGATGACCCCGTGGTCATTCCGGAGTCACCACCACCGCCGCGCCGCTCAGCGCGCTCAACGCGAGCCAGGACCGCTCCCAGGACGCCGGCGAAGGACGCCTCGTCCGACGACGACATCATCGCTCTCGATGTGCCACCGATCACGCCGGCACAGCCGTCGGCTAGCGCGAGCTCGAGCCGCCGCTCCCGCAAGAAGCGCTCGTCCGATCACGAGGTTATCTGCCTCAGCGATTCGCCGGAGAGGCCGCGACTGAAGGAGCGCTTCACCTATGCTGGGTCGTCGGCACCGAAGGCGAGACCCAAGCGCGTGGCGAACACGGGGCCCAGCCGACCAAGGCCAAGGAAGGCGGCGTCGTCTGAACCCAACCCCGACCTGCCGTCTGTCAACAACGTTCTGCTCCCTCCGCGAAACGACCCGCCGGTGCCAGTACCTAAGTGGCTAGGGAAGGTCAGCGTCCTCCTCCACCTGAGGGACTGTCCTGTCTGCCGCCGGCAGTTCAAGAAGGCCGACGCAGGACCAGCGCGATGGGTAAGCTATAAGGGGTGGACCTTTCAGCTAACATTAGCGTCACATCTCGACGTGTATTCCGATCGCGTACCGCCCGCCGAACCCTGGACCCGACCTCCAGGCCCTCATTGTGGCGGCGCTGAACCCAGAGCGCGAGCTGACACTGCTCGGACAGCGCACGCATGCTGCCTCGCAGAGCGAGACGCTGAACTCGTCAGTCGACCTCGACATCTACTCCCGCCCAAAGTTACAGGTGACCACCGTCACTGGGTTATCCGGCCGCGAGGACCAGGTGGACGAGAGGCTGCGCGCCTTCCTCGGCAGCCCTGAACCTCGAGAGTCAAGCTGGCCCGCGGAGGGTCCGTCTGCACCTGTTCAGAGTCTTCCTGCCGGCCCGCCTCCGGCAACGTCGAAAGCGGCTTCCCCGTCTCCGCCGCGCAGCCGCTCGCCGACAGACAGTATCTCGTCGCGGGAGTCCGAGACGCTGCAGGACATGGACGACGACTACCCCTTCCCCCTGACGCAGGAGATGGACACTTCGTCCCTGGCGTCCGAGTATGCACGTCCGCCGCGGGCAGACGCGCAGTCGGAGACGAAGACGGAGCAGCCGAAGAGTCTACTCCTGCAGGCGCCGCCGGTGTTGGGCCTGACGCAGCAGCAGCGGGACGAGTTCAGCAAGCGCGAGGCGACGCAGCGGCGGCGCGATGCCATTGCCGCATCGCAGGCCGAGCCCAGCGAGCCGAACGAGGGCGGCTTCCACTTGTCGTCGCAGGTGCCGCGGGAGTCGCGCGAGCCATCTGCGCCAGCAACGCCACCGAGGAAGCCGGCGCGCAAGCCGCTCTCGCCCATCACGGCCCACTCGCCCTTTCGATCGAGGGGAGGCACGCGCGATCCAGGGTGCCCCCCCAAGTCGTCTGGATCTGGGGCGCGGCGGAGGGCCATCTTCGCCGCGCTCGGGAGCTAGGAGTAGCACCGCTACTCCCAATCGTAGCACTCCGTCCACGCCTATGCGGAGCGCTGACACGACGCCCACGAAGAAGGCGAAGAACAACTCGGGCAAGGCGAGTCCTGCGACACTGACACCGCCCTCGAGCGCGATGAAGAGCATGAAGATCTCGAGCCCCATTGTCATTAGCAGCGACGATGATCCGACACCGAGGAAACGTAACTGGGACGAGTGGGGCGCAGGCGCTGACCTCGTGTACGTCCCCTCGGACGACGAGGAGCCCACCCCCGCCTCGCAGGCCATCTCAGTTACGTCGGGCAGCCAGAAGGCCGTCTCCGTCACGTCCGGGAGCGATGACGACCCGTGGGACAGCTGGGGCGCCGACGCCGTTCTGCACTTCAACGCCGACTCGGAGTCGGACGGCTACGAAGCGTTCGACTTTCCCTCGTCCCCGCCGCGCGAGCCGTCTCCCACACCCTCTCGAGCACCCCCCGCCCAGGCTGCACCAGCGCCGAAATCGGCCGGCCCGGCCATGCCAGACTACGACAGCTGGACGATCCCGAAGCTGAAGGTAAGCTCATGCATGCCGCAATTGTAGCTGACAGCAGAAACTCGTCGAGGGCTACGGCTTCCGCGCCGGCAAGGACAAGGGCGGGCTCGTGCGCGTCGCGACGGAGTGCTGGGTAGCGATCCACGGCGCCGTCAGCGAGTCGGAGGAGGAAGTGCCTCTGGCGCAGCTGCACACGCCAAAGGCCAAGCCCAAGGCGAAGGGCGCACGTCCCCGCTCGGCGAAAGCGAGCGAGCCGGCAACCCCCTCCAAGTCGAAGGGCAAGGGCAAAGCGGACATGACGCCCGATGAGCTCGACGCGCTCTTCTTCGCCATGATCCGCGACGACGACCCGTTCTACCTCCGCATACTGCGGTACGAACCGATCCACTGGGACGAGTTCCTCTCGCGCGCCATCCGCGCCGGCGCCCAGGGCAAGGGGTGGAAGGACCGCCTGCGCTCCTTCCTCGACCGGCAGGGCATCACGTTCTACACTGCTGATCCGGGGCAGCCGCGCAGCCGGCAGAAGAAGCGGCGCTAGCCCCCACAGTCATCTGTACACACCAACTGTTGTACCATACACCACAATACACATGCATACAACCATTACAACTATGTGCGGTCCTTGGCGCGATCGAGGATCTCGAGGAGGTTCTGACTCAAACTCTTGACGGTCAGATTCGGCGAGTTCTCCCAGATATCCTTCAGCCGCGCCTTGTACTGGTACGGCTTAATAGCCTCGACGACGGCGGGGCGCGGCCGGCGGCTGGTTGAGTTGGACTCGAGGAGATGCCTGAGAGTCCGCAGGGCCGGGACACGGAGCGCGTCGACCTTGCTCCCCAGCGCGTCGCTGATGCCCTCGAGCACCTCGACGCGCCCTGTGAGGACATTACGCACGCGCTCGTTGCCGAGTGCAAGGTTCGAGAGAATGTAGAGCGCTGGCTTGCGCAGCTCCAGGTCATCAGCCGAGAGAGCGGACACGATCGAGTCCAGCCCAGAGGGCGCGTCGTCTTCAGCGACATCATCAGCGACGCCCGAGCCCAGAGCGTCAAGCGTCCGCGACAGCTCGGCCTTGCTCGCCTGGTCCACGACGTTCTGGAGCAAGTGGAGCGCCTGCGTCCTCAATTGCGGCGGGGTGCGCGGCGATATCAACTCCGCCAGCCTCCTCCATGACAAAGCCCTAACGACGTCCGCCTTCAGCGTCTCGGAAGCGTGGTAGGTCAGATTCTTCAGCGCCCAGAGCGCGTTCAGCGCGAGCGGCTCGTAGCTGCTAGAAGTGAGGGACACGAGGAGCTCGACGCCGCCGCTCATGACCAGCTTGGCGCGCAGGGGACTGAAGTCCGTTACGAGGTTGCAAATAGTCGCGGTCGCAGCGACCTCGACGGTCCATGCCCTATCCCCCAGCTCCTCTTCGGCCGTCACGTCGAATTCGGCGGGGAGCTCGCCGCCCTCGTCGGCCCGCCTCGCTACTTCCCGCCGCAGCGTCTCCACGACTTCCTCGCCCACGCCCGAGTCGACCAGGGACGTCTTCAGGATCGCGATCGTGCGGCTCAGAGCACGGGCGAGCTGGCACGCGGCGGCGCGCACGCCGTAGCTTGGGTGCGAGAGCGCACTGCACACGAGGGGAAGCACGGGCGGACTGGCGTCCGCGATCAAACTCCGCGTCGGCTCGTACTGGAACGCGAGGGCTGCGAGGGCCAGAAGAGCGCCCTCGCGCATCCGCGACGCCGCGTCGTGGCCCATGTCGCCCCGCGTCTCGTCGCCGTCTACCTCGACCAAGGCCGAGATGAGGAGGGACGCGCAGCCCTGGTCGGCCGCTTCTTTCTGCAGCCTCTCATCGTCGGATACGAGCGCCGCTGGGCGTCAGTTTCACTCAAACCAAAAACTTACCAAGCACGAAGCACAGTTTCACCCGCTCCTCAATCTCCTCGGTGCGCAGGAGCTTGATGATGACGTCCAGCAGATTGCGGTTCGTGAGCCGGTCGCTGACGCGGTCGCGCATGTGCCCGCCCTTGTCGGCCTTGATTATGTTTGTGAGGCACGATGCGACC
This sequence comes from Trichosporon faecale, assembly GCA_039545375.1. Taxonomy (NCBI): domain Eukaryota; kingdom Fungi; phylum Basidiomycota; class Tremellomycetes; order Trichosporonales; family Trichosporonaceae; genus Trichosporon; species Trichosporon faecale. The sequence continues at coordinate 2,484,445 of BCLU01000002.1, forward strand.
GCAATGCGCACGCTGCTCGTCCCCGTCTCCATCAGCTGGGTTAGCACGCTGATGACCTCGGGCGCGCTCGCGCCGCTCTCGCTGTCGCCCCCGTCGTCGTCGGACGCGTTGTACCTCCGGATATGCCGCGCGATGACCGGCTGCCCCTTGACGAGCGCAGCGACGAGCTCGAGCGCAGCCTCGAGCAGCTTCGGGTTTGTCCTGTGGTCGTGCCACTCGGTAATGGTTTCAAGCAGGTGGTCGAGGAGGAACGGGCGGTCGCTGCCGTCCAACCCCAGGAGTTCGCGGTGCGACGGGAGCGCTATCACGCGCGCCAACAACTGGTACAGCGGCAGCACGACAAGGGGGTCCGGGTACAGCGTGATCAGCGACAGGAGCGCGTGCCGGTTCGCGTCCTCGAAGACGAGGACTAGGGCATTCGCAGCGTCGCTCCGCCACTGCGCCGCCTTCGCCTTCGACCGCACGCGCGCAGGCCGCAGCACGTCGTCCCCTACCAGCCCTGTGCCGACGACTTTCTGCTCGGCGCCCACACCCCACATGTGGCCCCACAGCACCTCCGCCGTCGAGCCGAGCACGTTCCGCAGCGCCCGGAGCAGGGCGGGCAGGAGCCGCGGCGCGGCAGCGTGTCCCGGCAGCCAGCGGACCAAAGCGAGCAGCGCACCAGGTACCCCCTCGGCGAGCAGGGGGCGCAGCGTCAGCGCCCCCGCACTCCCGAGCGCGCCGAGGATGACCGCCGTCTCAATCACAATGCTCGCCTGCTGTTCCGTCTCGGGCACGACGAGCTGCGATAACAGACTGCGATTAGTTGGTGTGCGTAGGCAGGGGGCTCGAGACGCACTAGTGCAGTAGCTCATCGTCGCTCGCGTACTCGACCTTCTTCCAGGTGTTGCCGATGACGGCGTTCTTGAGCTCCTTGAGGGTGCGCAGCTGGTCGTCCGGGGACCCCGAGGGGATGGTCACAGCGGGGGAGCTGGACACGGTTGCGGTGGTCATGTCGCGCGCGTGGTGCGTGGTGCGAGTGCGTGTGTATGTGGTGTGCGTGCGTGTGCTTGTTGTCGATGTTATTGAAGTGGAGGAAGGAGAAGAATGCCTGATGGAGTGGATTGACCCGGGCGGGTGCTGGGCGGGTGGTGCTTGGCGTCATAGAGCACGCGCGCTCATGTTCTCCCATCGCTGAGTCTCCACCGCACGAGACCGAGACTTGGAGACTTGGACCGGGTGATTAGGTGTCTGCTTCCGTTGCTAATCGCCTGCTTAACCCCTACGTCATCCGATTAGCCCTGACCCTGCGGCTGGCTTATTGTACTGCTCGCATTACTCCGATAAGCAACCACCGTGGGCGCCCTGCGGTGGCAAATTTCCCAGCCGTCACGTGCAGTTCACCCGGCATGGATTTTTGAGATTGAGAACCACCAAGTGTTCGGGTCCTCGGCTTGCTCGATTTCCTCCTACCATCCTTCATACCTCGACATCCTCCCCGACCTCGACCACAACGAGACCAACACTAGGCCTCTCCATCCTCTCCTCGAGGCTCTCTCACCCTCTGTCTCACCTAAAAGGGGCGCACACACACACGCCTAACCCCCCAGAAGGGGCTCACTCGCCTTCCAAGGCCCCATCGATCTTTCTCACACGACCCGAACCGAAATCAAAATCAAGAACCCATCATGTTACGCTCCGTCAAGGCCACCATCCGCCGCACCCCCAACCCCTCCGTGCAGCGCGCGCTGCTCTCGCGCGCTTACACTGCCCCGACCTCGCCCGCGCAGAAGCCCGCGCTTGCTGTGCAGGAGGCGAAGCCCGACTTTGAGCCATCGATCATGGTCGGACGGCGACAGGAGCCCGAGCCTCACCGCTACAATCTCGGCCCGACCTTCCGCAACAACAACCTGATCCTCCCCACCCCCCTTCCTTCCGACGTCCTTCCTCCGTCTGGCTCGATCCAGGGTCAGCTGTACAAGACGACGTCAGCCGTCGACACGATCGCGATGCTGTCCATCTGCTCCAGCCGGCCAGAGTTTGTTCCGCGAGCGTACCAGATTTTCGCCCAGCTTCTCGACGACGCCAAGGCTGGCAAGGCCACCTACCCCGAGGCCTCTGTCTGGGCTAATGTCATTCGTGGTATCGCCAAGCTCGGCAAGGAGAAGGCCGCGCGTCCTGGACAGAAGGACCTCGCCGCCCTCTGGCGTGGACGGGTATCGCAGCTGGTCTGGGAGTGGGAGAAGCTTCACGACCACGCCGTCGGTTCGCCTTGCACTGAGGACGACGGTATCCTTATCTACCGCGCGTGGTTCGCGGGAGCTGTTAGGTGAGTATCCCGCTCTTTAGCCGCCTTCGGATCATTTCAGCTGACCTTCCACAGTGTCGGTGCTCCCCTCGCCAACCTCGCACCCTACATCGAGACTCTCGGTCTCGAGGCCCTTACCGAGGGCATGCAGCGCGACGAGCTCGACAAGGCCTTCGACGAGGTGGAGACGTACGCCGAGCAGAACGGCCGTGGCGACCTGAAGGAGACTGTCCAGGCTCTCCGAAGAGAGGAGTCGGACAAGCGCGAGGTTCTCGAGCGTGAGGTCTTCCCCGAGGTCAGCCCCGTTCTCGAGTCCACCGGAAAGGTCAAGAAGCGCACTCCCGAGGAGATGGCCGCCATGGAGGGCCAGGCCCGTTTCGCGATCCAGAACCTGCGCGGCAACCTTGCCCCGCTGCAGAACGCGGCCTCGACGTATGCTCGCCAAATGGCCCTCGAGAGGGCATCGTACGACGCTGCCGAGAAGGAGATTCAGGAGTCCGCCCGCAAGATGGAGGAGGCCAACCTGAAGGAGGTCACCGATGCGATGCGCATGCAGAGCGGCGTCCTGCAGGCGTGGATGCACGAGTGGTACCTCGCGCTCACCGAGTACCTCGAGCAGGACATTGACGACATGCGTAAGCGCATCGAGTCTGCCAAGCCCGAGTCGCTCGACTCGAGGGCCACCAGGTGGGGACCGCAGAGCGGCATGAAGGACGACCAGAAGCTGCTCTACCTCTCGACTCTCCCCCCGAAGCGCCTCGCCCTCATCACGATCCTCGAGCTTATGCGCATGATTGGAAGCGGAGGAGTTAACGACGGAATGAAGTTGCTGCGTGGCGTCATGGGCGTCGGCCGCGCCATCGAGGCCGAGTACCGCGCCGACATGATCCGCTCCATCGCCGGAGAGAAGTCGAGGTTCTGGCAGAAGGTCATCGATCCTAAGACCCAGAAGCCCACGCGCATGAACGTTGAGAACACCTGGAAGGAGATTGGACGCGAGCGCGAGAAGGAGGCGCAGGAGTCCGGTGACGCCGCTCAGCCTGTTCAGCACGGCCCCGAGTCTGACCTCCGTGCGGTCTGGACCCCTCCTTGGAGTGGCATGGTGCAGATGAGCATCGGTACCCACCTTGTCGAGGCTCTGATCAAGACTGCCCGCGTTGTCCGCCACGGAACCGACCCTCTCACTGGTGAGGAGGTCACTGAGAAGCAGCCTGCCTTCGCCCACTCGTTCGAATACGTTCGCGGCAGGAAGCTCGGTGTCATCAAGGCCAACCCGGTTGTCGCCAAGCGTCTCGCGAACGACAGCGTCCGCCAGGTCATCTCCCCTAAGCACCTGCCCATGCTTGTTCCCCCCAACCCCTGGAAGGCTTGGAACCAGGGCCCCTACCTCACGATTCCGACGACCATGATGCGTTTCAAGGACTCGGTCGAGCAGAAGAACTATCTCGAGGCGGCGAGCAAGAGCGGCCACCTCGAGCCTGTGTTCCATGGTCTCGACGTGCTGTCTTCGACTCCCTGGCGTATCAACCGTAACGTGTTCGAGGTCGTCCTCAAGGCGTGGAACGGCGGCGACGCCATCGCGGACATCCCCGCTACCACTGAGAAGTGCGAGATTGTGATTCCCGAGAAGCCCGAGGACCCGAACGACCCGACCAAGCGCTACGAGTACGTTCAGGCCATGAAGCAGCTGTCTCTGCAGCAGCGCAAGAACCACGCCGAGCGCTGCAAGTACAACTACAACCTCGAGATCGCGCGCTCGTACATCAACGACGTCTTCTACATCCCGCACAACCTCGACTTCCGTGGCCGTGCCTACCCCATTCCTCCCCATCTCAGCCCCGTCGGTGACGACCTGTGCCGTGGACTCCTCACGTTCGGCATCAAGAAGCCGCTCGGCGAGAACGGTCTCCGCTGGCTCCAGATTCATCTCGCGAACCTGTATGGTTACGACAAGGCCAGCTTCGACGAGCGTGTTCAGTTCGCCAAGGACCACGTCGAGGACATCTTCGACAGTGCCGACCACCCGCTCGACGGCAAGCGCTGGTGGCTCCAGGCCGAGGACCCTTGGCAGTGTCTCGCGGCGTGCTTCGAGCTCGCTGGTGCCCTCCGCTCGGCTGACCCCACCAAGTTCGAGTCCTCGCTGCCCGTGCACCAGGACGGAACCTGTAACGGTATGCAGCACTACGCTGCGCTCGGAGGAGACGTCCGCGGTGCTAAGGCCGTGAACCTCGAGCAGGGTGACCGCCCCGCGGACATCTACTCGACTGTGCTTGCGCTCGTCAACGAGTCGATCGAGGCGGACCAGAAGAAGGGCGTCCCGACCGCTCTCCTGATCAAGAACCCTCTCGGTCGTAAGGTCGTCAAGCAGACCGTCATGACGACCGTGTACGGTGTCACCTTCGTCGGTGCCCGTGACCAGATCGCCAAGCAGCTGCGTGCCCGTGGCGACATGTCGTCTGACGACGTGTGGATCACCTCGGCGTACATTGCGAAGAAGGTGCTGAACTCTATCGGTTCGCTCTTCTTCGGTGCGCGTGCGATCCAGGACTGGCTCACGAACACTGCGCGTCTCGTGTCCCGTGCGATCCCGGCCGACCGCCTCGAGGACGCAACTGCCGCCGAGGCGAAGCGCCCGCGCGGCCCGCGCCCGGGGCCGAAGAAGCAGGTCAAGTCGCGCATCGCCAAGGAGCTCATGACGAGTGTGGTGTGGACGTCGCCGCTGGGCCTGCCCGTCGTGCAGCCGTACCGCAAGCCGGTCAAGAAGCAGGTCATGACGTCGATGCAGACCGTCTTCATCAGCGACCCGAACGCGCCGTCCGAGGTGTCGCCGCAGAAGCAGGCGACGGCGTTCCCGCCAAACTTCGTGCACTCGCTCGACGCGACGCACATGCTCCTCACGGCCGTCGCGTGCAACCAGGCCAACATCACGTTCGCGTCCGTGCACGACTCGTACTGGACGCACGCGTCCACGGTTGAGCCAATGAGCGAGGTGATCCGCGACTCGTTCATCCACCTGCACTCGAACGACATCATCGGCAAGCTGCGCGAGGAGTTCATCGACCGGTACAAGGACCACTACATCCCGCTGAACCGCGCCAAGGAGCTGTCCAAGAAGGCCGCCGAGCGCGCCGAGGCCCTCGCCGAGCTCAAGCGGGAGAAGACGGACGAGCCCGTAGAGGCCACAGAGGCCGACCCCGAGGCAGCCCTCGAGGCCGAGGAGGAGGAGGACCTCAAGCCCGGCGAGGAGGGCGTGAACGCGAGCGAGGTCGACGGCGCGCCCACGATCAAGATCAACGGCCGCGAGTTCGTCCGCTTCCTCGACTGCATCCCGCCGACGCCGCCGCGCGGCGAGTTCGACGTCCAGAAGATCAGGCAGAGCAAGTACTTCTTCTCGTAAACGCGTAGGCGGAGCCGTAGGCAAAGCCCGCGGGCGTAGACACATCCATTCCAGCATTTCACCACCAAACCAATCCATCATCTTGTTTCTGGGGCCCTTCTCTGGCTCGGCACATGAGCCAGGGGCAAAAAAACATATCTCGCATCTCTTCAATACACCCGGGCTCTATGCCTGGGCTAAAACAATAAACCCCCCCTTCTGTATGTCTGTAAGCATATACCATGCATGCACCACCATTCGAAATGACATTGCGCTATCGGTGAATGCCTCGACGTGCCGGCGTGTCGGCGTGACTGACGCTGCGACTCTGCATCGGGCAACGTGTGCTGCGGCGGCGAGCGGTACAGATCCGTTGACGGCGATTGATCACTGCGGCCATTGACGCTCCGCTGCGCTGTCACAGACCATTGACGCAGATGGCGATAAACACCTCCCTGTCTCCAGATCTACCGCAGCGAGTCGTTGTTGACAATGACTGACATGATGGCGAGAAATGCCTCACTGCTCCCAGTCACAGTCAGGCGCCACCGCAGCAGGGCGCACCAAAGGCTGCCCGCAGCTTCGGCGTACCAGCAGTCACTCGCAGGGGCGCACCGGTCGTTACTCGCAGCACTTCACAAATAGGCACTCGGGACACAGAGCCGTGCGCAGAAGCATACCCCGACGGCTGACGGCTGACGGCGTGAGACCCCGAGACATTGCTAGCTGCGCCGCGCGCCCGGGGTCCTCTTCGGCGTTCACGGAGTTCGGCAGACGCTGCAGGGGATCAACACTCTAGCCGGGGTTACCCGCCGTACCGCCGTCGCCCTCAAACGTTCCAATGGTCATCGTGTGATGCCAGTCAGGCCCCTCAGGCCTGTCAGTAGTTCCCGAAGCACCACTCACGATGGCCTCATCTGAGACACCAAAGGAAGACTACACTCGATCTGTGCGCTCCATCTCGAGCTATCTCAGACGACAAATGTGGGGTGTGTCAGTGCGCTTAGTGCATGTGATCGGCTTGTGGATTGTGGAGCGGAGAGACAGGTCCGCATGCCATCGGCTCGTGCTTGGTTGCATGTGTGGTGTGTCCTCGTGCGAGTGTGCCCGCGTGCCCGTGCCGTCAGTCAGCATGTCAGGCAGAAGTTCGATCGGCTAGTAGATTTAGAGATTTGCCGCAAGTGTCCGCCTTTGCACGCCTGCGGATTGCGGCCTGACCGCGGATTAAGAGATCAAGAGAGCCGAGGGTACGGTGGGGTCAGATAAGCTGTTGCTTTTGCCGGACGTTCACGCGCACACGCCAGTGCACCCAGTGCGCGAGTGGCAGTGCGCCCCTCCCCACTCGATACACGGTTAGCGCGCACATGTGTCACATCCTCGAGAACCTCTAACGTAGTGCGTGCAGGGTCATCCAAGAGCAAGATGGCGAGTTTGAGGTGCTACCTAGGTGCTTTGAGGTTCTTTTGTTCGTTGAAATTCACAGTTGCAGGTTGGAAAACATTCGCGTAGGGCGCTGCAGGGAAGCAGGGCAGTCACCGCTGTCTCACCCCAGATCCGACAGATCGCGAGGAGCACAAGAGCAGCCACGGGGGTCCGGCGATCTGTGCTTGCATGGATTCTCGTTGGTCCGCCGCAGCGTCATGCGAACATGACTCAGTGGCGTGCAGCATCGTGCAGCCTTCTCGCCACCGACGTTGACGGCGGCGGTGTGCGGTGTGTCAGTGTCTCGTCGGTGGATCGGTGGATTGAAGTGAGCGGCGACGGAGTATACGTCATAGCCTCTTTTTTGGTTCCACCTCTCCTTCCTAGAAGGACACGAAGGACACGAAAGTGAGAAGGAAAGGCCAGGGCTCACAAGGGCACCGGAAGCTCTGCCCTGGAGAGCCCTGAGAATGCACCGGGGACGAGCGCGTCTTCGAATCCGGTGCGTCGGATGTGATCGTTGCTCCGCGCTCTCTCCGCTGGTATCGACCTATATCGAGATCGAGGGGATCGGGGGCCTGGCGGCAAGAACGATTAGCGCTTTAGAGGTTCCTGTACCGCTGCCCACCCCGGACCCCACGTTGCAGCAAGAAAGTGACACCCTCGTACATCGTCCCCTCCGTCCCCTCCATCTCCTGTCGGCATGTGACAAGGCGGGGGCCACCGCCTCCCCTCTCGTTGCAGTCAAACTCGATGCATCGTGACACCTGAGGCGGTTGCCAGTCACACCTTGCTCGATGTGAAAGACGGAGGCACTGGAGGCACTGGACGGGGACGTTCGGCCGTCTAGCTTGTCGTGAGGCGAACGAGGCACTCGTCGAACGCTGTGCGCTGCGCCGCCCTGCGCCACAGCCTGCGTCGCTGACGACGCGGCGATCGTGAGCTAGAGCTCTCAAAGCGGTACGCTCGGTACGCTGCCGCCTCCCGTCCGCTTGGAGTGCACCGTAAGCGAGCCCGAGAGGCCCGAGATAGCACACCCGTCCGCGTGTCTGCTCGATCGCTCGTGCTGGGATGTCACCAGCCAACGGCTCAGCCTATCAGCGTCGACGCCGCGATAAGAACCGGAGCATCTTCCGCCATCCGTTGGCTACACGGTGCTGCATACTACGGCCGATCACCGTTTCTGGCGTGTTCGTCTACTTATTCGCTCCATGCATAGTGGTGCGGGCAGCGTGGGGCAGCGCGGCAGCCAATTCTGCCATTTCAAGTGCCTCAGCCTTGTATCGGCATCTGAACGCGGGGATTCCTTCGCGATCGCTCGCTTGCTTCGCCGGCTTCGATTTCGTTCCCTCCTGATCGGCGGTGGTGCAACGGAGTCGGATGGACGGTCCGCCCCCCGCGATTGCTGCCCGGGCAGTGGTCTACTGATGTCTTACCCCACGAGTGAATGCACTACGATCAGAAATGGGATCAATGGCGCACCTGACGCTAGCTTAGGATCCGGTCGTTTCCTGTGGGACCAAAGTGGTTTCGGCAGCTAGGCCGATGCAGGGCTGGCTGCACGCGCTGTACCGAGTCGTGTGGAGCTGAACACCGGGCGCTGACAGCCTCACATCGCCGTGCGGATGGCATGCATGGCACGCGCGATCCTCAATTTAGATCTGGGTACGTTCGTTTGAGCCTTGGGCTTGCAGAATTAGATTAATTAGTGTCCCTCTGCAGCTCCTGAGCCCTCCTTCACACCCCTCCTGCGATCCTGCAGTGTCAGGAAGGGTTACGCACCATGCACGCGCCGTGCATGCCATCTTTGTCAGAGAGCACTGTGACTGGCTGAGACTCGGTCGCATGCTCGTTTCTGATCGCGACGCTGGCGCACACCTGGCAGTCCATGCAGTCCAAAGCCCACTGGCGTGCAGAAGGTCAGGTTTCAAACTCAGGACGGCTCAGGTTATCCGCATTCAGGTCCGTCACATGTCTGGGTTAGGTTCTGCTAGCGCCGTTCGGTCGCGGGGACGCTGTGTCGTCGACAAATCACATCGACAATAATCACGCAAAACGCTCCATGCGATCTTTTGCATGCAAGTTTTGGCTCTAGCGATCTGGCATTGTTGGTTCGGCGTCCCCTGTCCGTCCGTCCGTTCCTCTGAGTGTACCGCTGTGCGAGGCACTTCACCGCCCAACACTCGTCCATCGTGCAAGCTTGCAAGCAAGGAGCACCCCCAGATCAAATCTGGGACAGACATCAGGATCACGCCAGGGCGCCCTGGAGCACGGAGGCACAGAAGGAGGACGTGTCGTGAATCGTGAATCGCAAAAGTGGTGCACGCATCCATTCTACGTCATCGGGCATGGGGTTGGCGGGTTTCATATCTCACTGATCGGTGTGGGCGCTGTGGGCGCTGCGGGCAATGCGCGGCAGGCAGCGACGAGGGCAGAGGCGACGGCGTGCCATAGCATGTGTCATATAGTCATGTGCTAGTGCGCTAGGACGCTAGGACAGGGTTGTCATGCTCATGCGGTCACCGGTCTCTGCGCCGCGACATGCGTTGAACGGACCCTTTCCGCGAAGCCAATCGACGAATCCTGCGCCCTCCGCCGCTCCGCCTGACCTTGCGGCGTGCCCCGCTGTCCCCCGGCTCCCCCGGCCCCCCCGGCTCCCCGGCGGTCACGCGTCGACGGCGGCGGCTCCGGGGCAAAAAAAGGGCACTCCCTGCCTCCCTTCGCCGTCCCTTCGCCGTGGTCCGTGTGTCTTAGTGTCCCATTAGTTTGATCACAACTGGGCGGCCGGGCGGACGGGCGGCTCGTGCCCACTTGCCACTGACTCGCATCGCGATCAGGCTCAGGATGCAGGATTCAACTCGATTCCGAGGCCACACTTCCTCACGACGCCCCTGCATCATCTTCTGCGCTCCTGCCCATCACCGCGTTTGGAAATTGCGCGACACACAGCGAGCATGCAACCGATCCAAGGTATCATAACTCCAGGAATGCTTGTGCCCCATGTGATGTGCTTCGGAGCCACCCCGCGCCCCCGCACCACACGCACACGCACCGGTCGTCAGACAGGCCGCACATTGGCACATTGGCTCACTGGCCACACCGACGCTACACCGCCATACTCTCTGGCTGTCCCTCCGTCCCCGCGCCGTGCCGCCGTGCCGTGCCGGGCTTGCTCCTGGAACCGTGGTACCGTGGTACCGTGGAACGGCCATGCGGACCAACCTGACTGCAGTGCTGCGGATGCGACACACCATCGCTATATTTATAAGGACGAGTCGTCCGCCAGCGTCCCAGCTCTCTTCTTCTCCCACATCACTCACAGCTCACCCAGCACCATCGCATCCGCTACCCCGTCCACTTTGGTCGAGCACTAGATACCAGACAGTCCCACCAGCTGTCATCCGCCACGCCACCACCACACCCGCCTCCCGCTACCGCTTCGCCTGCATCGGGTAATTTCCATCAACGGCAACCAGTAGTCACGGTCACAAACCGGACTGCCACAACCTACAAGTGAGTCTTGGATCCATTGCATCCACGCATTCTTGTTTCTCTTCTCGCTCGCTCTCTATGCTACGTGCTGTGCTGTCGCGGTGGCAAGGTGCATCTGGTTGTTTGCTGTGTACGACGGTCTGAGTGCGAGTGCCCTCGCTTGATGGGTCCACGTGCCGGCGGCTGGTCGCAATCGGTGACTTGTGGATCGGAGAGATTGGGCCGATGGCAGCGTGCGTGGTGCAGGATATGCAGCACGTCAGCGCATCGCATCGGGGCATTTCGTGCACGGGCCGTTCGCTCTGTGACTGTTGAAACGTGGGCAGAGGGTTTGGTGCATGGGCTGCGTCATATCGACACTCGGCGGGCACACGGAAGCAGGGGACGGGAGCAAAAGTGGGGACATCGGCCGCGGTATAGCGGACAACGGTGTCTTGGGTTAGGGCTTGGCTATGACGCCTGTCTAAAGCCGCGAGGGCAAATGGGGCATGCTACCCTGCAGACTCAGCCTCAAGCCTCAGGGCAACCCTAACCCAAACCGGTGCATCGCCTTTTCGCTGCAGAGAACTATTCCCAGCACTACTTTGCAATTGCCTTGCCCACACAAACACTCACACCGCCCCTCCCATCCCTCTCCGACTCCCACACCACCCACCCTCACACCACTCCGTACATCTACCACACCGCACCACCACTCTTTGTCCTCTTCCTCATTCTTCATCTTCTTGCTTTTCCCTTACCCCCCTCCGTAGTCTATCCCTCTCGTCCTCGTTGACTTACACCACCAGCCAACTGGGCTTTTACAAGCTCATGTCTTCCCCTACCCTCGCCTTTAGCGCGCACATCCCCACCTTCGTCGCGAAAAACCCACCTCCCACCTCGCTCCCCTCGCCGCCCCTCTCCGTCTCGAGCGACTCGATCCACACTGGCCAGACCCAGCTAGACGCTCTTGACCTCGACGGACTCGAGGACCTCAGCTTCGACCTCGCGACCACCCCTCAGTCGACGACCCTCGCCTCGCCCAAGACTGCCGCCGGTCTCTCGCCCTCGGCCTCGTTCTCGTTCGACCCCACCGTCGACCTTCTTGGCAACAACCTCGGTCTCACTCAGGAGACCCTTCAGCAGCAGCAGCAGCAAGGTCCTCCCTCGACCACCGCCGACGCACTCAGCGCTCATCACCTCGAGCGCTACCTGCACTACAAGGCGCTCGCTGCTCAGGCCCAGGCGGATCTCTCCGTGTCCATCCTCGGCGCCAACCAGCTCATGCCTGGTGACGACTACCAGAAGCAGAAGATGCTTGCTCTCCAGCCCAACCCTCAGCCGTTCTTTACTCCCAGCCTTTGGACCCAGACCATGTCGTTCCAGCAGCAGCAGCAACAGCAGCAGCAGCAGCAGGCCCAGGTGATGCACGCCCAGGCTCAGGCTGAGGCTCATCTCCAGGCCCACGAGGCTGCCCAGGTCGCCGCCGCCGCCGCCGCCCAACGCATGTCCATTGCCAACTACTACATGCCTTCTGCCCCCGCCTCGAACAACATGCCCAGCATGCCTGGCGGCGGACAGGTCCCTCCCTCGCTCTGGTCTCGTCGTTCTGACTCGGCTCCTTCGGTTGCCTCGCCTCCCAACCCCTCGACTCCTCCTTACTCGGCCCCTGCCGTTCCCGAGCTTCCCCGCATGGTCGCCAAGCCCACCTTTGCGACCATCGGCCACCACTCTGACGAGGAGCGCGACGAGCTCGAGCTCAACTCGCAGTCGAGCTGTGCCGACGACCACCACCACAAGCTCGCCGCCGGTCTCCCCTCCGCTGCCATCCCCAATCTGCACGGTGGTGGCCGTGGTTACATTCCCGGCAAGACCCCCGACGACCCCAAGAAGCGTCACAAGTGCCACGTCTGTGGCCGTGGCTTCGCCCGTGCGTTCAACCTCAAGTCGCACATCCAGACGCACGACCCGCTGCGTCCCAAGCCGCACCAGTGCCCCCACCCGTCTTGCAAGCGCTCCTTCTCGCGTCTTCACGACCTCGAGCGCCACCGCCAGGGTATCCACTCCGATGGCCCCCTCGTCGATGCCAAGCGCCAGGGTGTCAGCCCCAGCGTTGTCCGCGCCCAGAGCCGGATGCAGCGTCGCGCCGAGGCCGGTGGCCTCATCTAAGTCCTCTCCCCCGAGGACTCCCCCGATTGAACACGGCATGCTTGTCGCTGCCGCCCACACTTCTTCTCTCCTCTCTGGCTCTACCCCTCGAGTCTTAACCGTGTCCCCCTCATTCTCTTTCTCCGCCCAGCCTAGTCCAAAACGCAGCGCCGCCGCTTGCGCGGCAGAGAAACATGAACTGAGGACCTGTGCCCCGCCCAGGCTCGGACCAAGGGTTAAGACGGCTTTGATAGCTAGACCCCTCCCACCTCTTTCAGCTCCCCCTCACTTTCCACCACCACCAACCATTTGTGCTTTTTCCCACTACGCGCCCCCCGCAACTTCGTACACTCGTTTCACCAGACTACCGCACCGCCTCAACCATCCCGTGAACCAGCCCTGCTGGCAAGCCTAGTGATAGGTTCCTGCGCCGTCCGGCTCTGGATTAGATAGCTGTAGGATTATGAATGTTCTGAAAACCAAGCGAGCGAGCTGCACGACGCTGCACGAGCGAAGCGAGGACAGCGAGGGCAGCGCTTGCATGACTAACGAGCTGCCTGTAACTGACAAGCTGTACTCCGTGGTCGTGGCTGCATCGGGCATCGGTGTCTCTGATGGCTCAGTGTGAGCCGCCATCGTCAGTCGATACGCGGTGGACACCTGTTCCCATCGCCTGTCGCATTGTCCCATCGCAGCAGGCTATTCTCGTCTGCACAGAAAGACAAGCGAACACATCGAACCTTCGGTCGGAAGTCTAGACATAGCATAGCCATCCGCAGCCAGATCTGCAACCCTTTCCGCGTTTTTCGACGTCCGGCCACCCTCGCCACCGTCGGCAGCCACCTGGCACCTGGGTGTAAGGGGACGACCCCAAATATCGGCCGAGACTAAACCACTGCACAGGTTTAGGATCGCGATCGTGAAGACAGCGCCGGACCCTAGTTCTGCCGACTCTGGTCTGGACTTTGTGTGCGTGAATGTCTGGACTCATAGATCGCTGTGCATACGCAAAGTACGTAGCTGGTGATGGCTTTGTGACTGCGCTGGGTGCAGTGCTGCGCAGATCCCGGCTTCTAAGGCTGGAGGGTCAGGAGGTGTAAGCGGCACAAGCGAGTGAAGCGAGCACAGGACAACTGCGAGATCTACCGATTACAGTTGAGTTTCCGATATCGGCGTGCTCCACCTACGTTGCATTGAATAGGTGTCTGCGCAGCCGTGCATAGCTCTGACTACATCTGTTTGGGGCTTTGATCGACAGTGGAGCGATGAACGAGGAGGGGATCGGTGACTTACGCGGCCTTGGTCGGACCCGACAGTTGACAGAGGATGAGTTTCCCACGAGCGTAGGGGGGAATGTGGCACATGCCGAGGTCAGCATGACGGCCGAGGGAGCGGGAAGAGAGTCGGCACGGCTTCGGCATGTGCGCACGCCGGTCGGGGTTGGGGTCGGTGCCGACATGACGTGCGAGGACTTTGCGAGCACGTCCATGCCGATGGCCGATGGAACGTGGCTAACTCGTTACAACTGCACTCAAGGCGAAGGGTTGCTGTTTCCGCGGATGCGGAACAGGAATGACGATTGTGTGCTGCGCTGGAGAGGACTGAGCTCCGGCACTCGTCACACGTCGGTGCTACCGAAAGACAGTCCTTCGCATCTCTTCGGGCGGCCTGCACAGTGACAGATGCCGGGTGGGCCGTTGGCGACGCCGATATGAGGCACGATCGTCTTCGGTCGTGAAGTCATAACGCCAAGGCGATGTTGCAGTCGGCAGAGACGGATGCACAGGGCTTAAGAGGGGACCAGAGGATCGCCCGGGTTCAGACAAGGAGCTTGACCTCCGACGTCCTGGACAACGATCAAAGCGCACTTGAGGGATACGGCCACTTACCCTTTGCACCGCTCGATCGCCTCGGTTGCGCTCCCGCAGCGTGCAAGTTGCAGACAATTCTCGTCTGCAACTAGCCGAGAATCGTCTGGAGATAACGTAGTCTCCACTCGTGCAAGAACCTCATACGAAACTAGGCGGTACCGCTCTTCCGTTGCTCGCGGCACACGACCGAGACTGGTGACTGCCGGTGCGCCCTCTTGGCCTGTAGCACGCGGAGAGTGCGTCATAGTGCGTCATCGTCCGACCAACGGAACAAGACGATCGCACACGGAACGCTGTTCAGCGCCGAGGAATGTCGATGACTTGGCGGAGAGGACTCAAGGGCATCCGCGTCAAACTCGGCCAAACGGTTGAACATCTCACGACATATAGCAATGTCGCCCTGTCGTAGTGTCCCAATGGCCTCGCGAATGGCAGCCGGGGATGCATGTTGTGGAGCGTGAGGAATCAATGCCAAGCGAGAGGGTAGTCACCGGCGAGGAAGTGATCAGCGATAAGTCTGCGGTTCTGAGGCCAACTGAAACATGCGACCAGCTCGATACCGAAACCCATGCGACTCTGAGGGGGATTTGTCGCCCTCCTTATGCCTGCGATCGCCGCATGAGAAGCACATGCTCAGCCCATATGAACTCCAAGACCGGGTAGTCACCTTCGAAGCACGATCGAGGCGGGGCGTGGCGAGTTGAGACTCACCGTCAGACACTAGTTCAGCTCCACGTCGAAGCACACTTGCCACTCATCAGCGCTTCCTCGCTCCACACGCTCTGTGCCTCACACCGTGAGCGTCTTCTCCCTACATTCTCCGAGATCCAAGCAGAAATGAACCTCCCACTATCGATGTCATCAAAACACTACCATGCCACCCCTCTTCCACGCCCGTTGCTCCTTCCTCTTCCTGCCTGATAATCCCAGACACTTTCGGCATCCAGTCATTGGCCAAAGGAGCAAAAGCTCAGTCTCTTCGAGACCTCTTCTCCGCCAGGGAGTCGAACCCTGCTCTATCGCGCACCGAAACAGCTCGAGGAGCCATGGATCTCTCGAGTTGAGAGGCGATTATACTAACCGATATACTAGCGAAGAGGACATGCACGCCACCGGGCTGGGTGTCACGTGAGTCTGACGGGGCTCTGCATTGCTGTAGAGGGATGGTATGCATGTGGTGTTGATGTATGCATAAGGAAAGGCCGGAAACGGAGGTGTGGCTTGAATTTGACGGTGGTGAGCGGGCGTGTGGAGTGGTGTGACAAGATTGGCTGAAATGCCACATTCGGATCAGATCCCGTTTCGCAACAAGTACAGTCTAACTGTTGGTGGCATTTCAGGTGCATAAAGGGCAGTCTGGTACAGGTACATGTCATCATACAAGGCTGTATATATAACCTATGGAGTATCGTTTTAAACAGATCCGGCGCCGCTCGAGAGCGCCGTGACGGGCGGGGGCGCAGGCGCAGCGGCCGGCGCGGGAGCGGGCGCCGGGCTGTTCGGCACGGAACGCTTCGCGTCCGGACCAGGCAGGGGCTCGTCGACAGCGAGAAGCGGGCGCTTCGACGGCACAGTCGACTCAACGGGCGGCAGAGCAGAGTGCCCGTTAGGCTGCTCTTCCCTGACCGGGCTCCGAATCGGGGCCGCAGGCCGCGCGAGCGGGGGTGGCGCAGCAGGCGAGGTGAACGAGGGCTGTGGCGGCCGGGCGCCAAGCGGAAGAGGAGAGATGGACCGCGCTCCCGGAGAGCCGCTCATGGTCGGCGTGCCGCCCAGGTGCGAGCGGTGCACGGGAGGCGTGCCAGACGGGACAGGAGGGGTCATTGTCAGCGATGGCTTCCGGTCGAACGGCGAGACGGGCGGCGGCTTCGAGTAGAAGAGCTTGCCGCCGTTGGCCGAAGCTCCGGGAGGTGCGTGCGGGCTGTAGGCGAAGCTCGGGACACGTCCGTTAGGTGGCCGAGCTGCGCCGTGTCCGTTAGCGATGGGCAGCGATGCCGGCGTGTTTGGCTGTGTGACCGCCCGACCTGGCGGAGGACCTCGGTTGGCGACGGGCGTGGAAGTTGCGCTGGACTGGCCGACAGCAGCAGGCTGAGGTGCAGGGTCGGTCTTCCGGCGCTTGCGCTTCGTCTCGGTCTCCTCCTGCTCCACCCAGACAGGACGCTCGAATCCACCCGGAACAGACGGAGGAAGGTACTTGTTGCAGATCAGAGTCACGGCTTCGGGGTTCGGCGGCAGGTGGCAGACGATCGGCTCGTTCGCGTAAGTGAACAGTGACTGTCGCCAGTCGATGTACTCGTCCGTTCCGATCTTATCGTCCATCTGGATGCGGAGGTCCAGTCCTCGAGGCGGGGCCTTGCCGCTCTTAATGATGCAGAACGGACACCGCCATCCGCCGCGCTCGGCGTTCGCCTGACTGATGGGAGCCTTGACACACGACAGGTGGTAGCCCTGCTCGCACTTGGCACACTGCACCTTAAGCAGGTGGTCAAGAGGCTCCGTCGTGCACAGACAAGAGAACTCGTGAGGGTTGACACCTTCCAGCTGGAAGCGAGGCTTGCGCGCACGGGTGCGACCACCGATACTCGCCCGCGGGCCGCTGCCAGCGTGCTCCGCATCGAGGGCGACACGCATGCGGCGGTAAAGCCACTCCTCGAACACAATCATCGACCTCGTCTCATCGTTCACAGCGTCGAAGCGCACGTTAAGCACCCAGAGCTTTCGGAGAAGATGGGACACCAGCGCCAAGTCCCGCACAGGCTTCGAGTTCTCCTGCGGATCGCAGAAGGGCACAAGGAGGCAGGCGTAGCGGACGGCCGCATTCATGGCACGCTCAAGCAACGCGAACTCGGCCGGCTTGATGACGAAGTTCCACTTGGCAGGATCCGCATACATGCCGAGAGCATGGAGCGACGGTCGGTCGTCGTACTGCAGATTCTGGCACATGGGGCACACGAAGTCCGCGGACGCCGATGCTATCGCCGAAGCGGACTTCGCGTTAATGCCGACGCACTTGGGGTGGTACTCGCCGTAGCAAGCGGGGCAAGTGACCATGTGAGCGGACGCTGGCCCTCGGCAGAAGCAAGTGTGCTCGTCGTTCGGCGTGTCATCCGACGGGTCGAGGTGGTCCTCGAGCTCGCTCACAAGCATGTTAAGGGTGTGGTTGAGCTTGTTCACGGGCACATCGAACAGGTCAGCCAGGCCCTCCGACCACTTGGCATTGAACTCGAGCTCGGCCTGCAACTTCTCCACCTCAGGGATGCGGATGCGGCGGAGGGCTCCGTGGGCGGCCTTAACCTGCTTGCAGAGTCTGGCGGCACCGCCGACGGTGCCTGCGGGCGACAGCTGCAGCTTCGCGGCAGACTCCCAGCTCTGGACCGTCTTGCGGATGTTCTCGAGCTGGCGCATGAGATCACCCGCGGTAGGGGTGAGCTCCTGGTCATCGATGAGCTCAGAGATCTTGTCGACAGTGATTTCCGGGGATGCAAGAAGCGCCTCAGCCTTCTCCTTCCAGACGCGGCCTGTCTCCTCACGCTTGCGCAGCTCCACAACACCGGGGTGATCGGAGGGAACACCGTAGTTCTCAGCGTCCTCCAGGAGCTTGACAATGTCCGAGTACTGGAGCATGCGGTCATCAACCTCCTCCTCGACCTTGTGGTACCACTGTAGGCGGTTCACAATCTTGGATATTTGAGCAACCTCGGGAAGCTCGACGTTCAAGCTCTGACCAAGAATCAAGGCCGTGCGGCACTGGTCGTAGTCGAGCTCATCGTCTGTCTTCGACAGGATAGCGGCAGCCTCCTTCTGGAAGTCCTCAGTGGACGAGACCATCTCCGACAGTTGCGCGATCTCCGGCGCGTCAAAACCTAGCCGCTCAGCCTCCGTCAGGAGGCCGTTGATTGCGGCAGGGCTACGGTCAACACCGTCATCCTCAGCGGCCACTTCACTCTGGCGTCCCTTCCGTCGACGAGACGTGTTCTTGCGCGTGGTGATGGCAGAGGCACGCTCAAGCCACACGTTAACGCGGTCCACGAAAGCGCGGAGGTCATCGAGACCCTCAAGGCGGTGAGGCACGCGCTCTCCGTCAGCCACAAGCTGCTGCAGCTTCTTGATCGGAGGTCGCGGGTTGTCAAGGACTTCCTGGAGGCGCTCCTGCCACTGCGACGGGACGTAGGCCCTGGAGGCAACGGTGGTGAGGATTTCGTCGAGGTGGATCTCCGAGAATCGCTTACGCATCGTCCGCTTCGTGCCGGGGCACTGGCAGAGCATGTCATAGTGATCCAGACAGGCGACGTGCGGAGTGCAGGAACACGTCACCTGAGACAGGTAGCAGAATCCCTTACACACGAAGCACTGGTACTGCTCCTCTGGCACATCCTCCTCCACGAGAGTCTCCGTGATGCCAGGCATGGCCAGACGAAGCTTCTCACGGCGATCTGTTTCCTCGGCCACCATCTCCTTCAGACTGTCGAGCAGCCAAATCGCTGTCTTGATCGTGTCAGAGTAGAGCGTGATGGTGATCAGAAGCTCGTTATGCGAGAACACCGGTGGCTTGGCGTGCTCCTTGTAGCGCACGACAGACTCTTTCGCGTCCGGCAGCCAGTCTGGGAGAGCAAAGTTGACAGCCTCGTTGAAGTTCAGGCCGTGGTTGAAGCCGCAGTGATACGCCTTAGGGAAGGTGATGACGAACTCGTTGGGCCGCTGGTCGCAGGCGTAGACGTCGACGCCGGCCTCCTTCACACGACCGGGGTTCATCATCGTGACGAGCTGGTACAGCAGGGAAGGCTGACGCTCGAACAGCTCGGGTGCCTCGCTCTTCATCGCCGCTTCAAACTTCTCGGCGTCGTGTCCGGGAACGCCGTACCAAGTCTTGGTCTCGCCCCAGAACTGGTAGTTGACACTGTACGTGTAGTGGTCCTCGTTGTGCCAACAGAAGGCCGAGAAGAGCATGCCGACGTAGATCCATGGGACGGTCATGCCGGAGATGTCGGACTTGATGTACCGCAGAAGCGATTCGCGCAAGATCGGCATGTTGTTAAGGTTCCAAGGGCTGCGCGCGTATGGGCTCATTGGGTTGGTCTCGACGGTCGGCGCGGCACTACCGTGCGACGTCGAGTGTACGTCGGCCCCATACTCGACCTCGACAGTGTCGTCCTGGCTCTCCACGAGGCGCCAGAACTCGCGCTCCACATCCGCTTCCGAAACCACAGCGTTGCCAATCTTCCTCGTGAACTGGCCCTCTGGCGAGTAGGTCGGGTTGTACCGGTTGAACCATGCCTCCGTGAAGGCCGTGTCTCGGGCCTGGAAGGAAGGCAGAGAGTGCTCCTCGCCCTCGTCGAATCCGTAATCGTCTCCAGTTCCCAGCAGACAGGCAGTGCAGTACCACTCGTCTACAGGGATGTCCTGGAGGGGAGGGTCGAGGCAGAACGTGTGGAATCCGCGGTCGCATCCATCACACAGAAGGATCTTGGGAGCGTTGTTGCCGAGGCTGCAGATCTCACAGACCTTCAACGTCAGTCTAATCCGCAGGGGCATACTTACATCACCCTTCTCATACTTGATGGGCTGCTCGGGCGTGGACGTCTGGGACCCAGCGACAGATGACTCGGGCTCGCTCAGTTCACTGAGCTCGCTGTCGCTGCCAAAGCTGCTTGGCTGCTTGGAGGGTACATTCTGCTTCGCAGCTCCCAGGCCACTCAGGTTGAGTGTGATCTTGATGGGTGTGGGCGCGGGAGGCGCTAAGGGTGCACTACCGGACGCTTCCGAGTGTGCCTGACTCTGGACGGACGACTTTGCCTGCGCAGGCGATGCCTGGTTTTCAGCCCCCATCCGGGAGCGGGGTGACGAGCGAGTGACACGACGGCTGGCAGTGCTGGGGCCAGCGCCGTTGCCGTTAGCAACAGGAGGGGCCAGTTGTCTCGTCCTCTTCACGGTCGGTGTGGGTGGCGAACCGGCCTTGATGCCAGACATGCGGCTTTTGTTTGCACTCCCATTGGCGCTACCAGGGAAGGGGGTACCGTTCGCAGTCGCAGGGGACTCGGGGTAGGCCTTGGCGTTCAGAGCCCAAGCCTCGAACGGCTGAACAATGCGAGTGTACGCAGATTTGACCTGCGCCGTGGATGTCGTGTTGAAGCCGAGCTCGGCGGTGATCTTCGGCCAGGCTTTTAACCGGTTCACCTCATCGATGCCGCCGAGCTTGTTGACCTCCTTTCGTAGCCGCCATAGGTCGAGGAGTCTGTGCTCAACCTTCGGAATGTATGCGTTGGCATCACCCTGCTGCTTGTGGAACATGGAGAGCTGCTCGAGGAAGTTGACCTTGGCGCGGGAAGCAGCCTCTATCGAGTTGAGACGCTGGAGACGGGTCGTGAAGCGGAAGACGTCCGTATCAAGCTCGAATGGCATGTGCCATCCAGCTGGGGGGACGATCTTGCAGATGCCGTACTTTTTCGCTTCTGGAGCAATCCGCTCCATGTATGCCATAGGGTCGACAAACTCCTCTGGTGTCGGGTGGTACGTCGGACAGGTGGGGATGCCGAACAGACGGGGCTCATTGCTGGGCCCGGGATCGGGTGGAGCCTCGGTGCGGACGGAGTTCAGATCGAAAGGAGGGTTGACGACACGAGGTCGCTTCAGCGGATTCCGCTGTACTGATGGTCCAGCTGGCGGCGGGGGAGGGGGCACAAAAGACGTCGCCGTGGGCCCACTCGCCACCGTCGTCGGTGTGCCCGCACGATCAATTTTGCTGAGAGCCTCGACCTTAGACCGGCGCTGGCTCCGCTTCAGGTCCGAGCCGTCCTCAACAACAGGCTGTTGCGGCGGAGGTGCAGGACCAGACTCGGGGTAGTTCGTGCACGTCACGAAGATGGGCTTCCTTTTCCTGATCTCAGATTTCGGCTTGGACGGAGAAGGTTGGGCCGACGATGACGCCGACTGCTGATGCTGCTGGGAGGGCAGCTGGCCGGACGCCGAAGATCCGGCGGCGTTCGCAGAGGTCGATGAACGAGTTGACCTCGGAGTGATGGCCTTCTGCGGCGAGCGGCGTGAGCGGCCACTGCCATCCGAGACCGGTGGGGAGGGACCCTTCTGGGCGGCCGGGTCGGCCATGATGGGCTGCGATGTGCCAGTGGAGGGCCGTTGCAGCGCGGGGACGGCGGAGAGTAGCCTGGAAAGGGAGTAAGTAGTTGCTTGACGGGTAGTGAGTACTGGGAGGAAGCGAGAGTGGGGTTGTGGTGATGGCGGAGTCGAGGCTAAGAATGTCGAATGTCGACAGAGCCGGAGCCACGAGAGACCCCCAAAGGCCACCGATGGATGACCGATTCCCTCCTATGCGGCCTTGTAGCTGGCCTGCGAACGGCTCCTACCTACTGGCGCTGGCTTTGGCTCTGGCTGGCACTGGCTGCTCTGCGCTCCCCGCTCTTGCGCCTGCGCGCGCTCCTAGCAGCGAAATCACCTCCGTCAATCACCCTGTCGAGACGGACTGACAAGTCTGCTTCCGCTTTACACGTCACACTTGGCCAATTTTCGCCACCCACCTTTGTTCGGTCCGACCCCCTTAGCAGATGGCAAACAAGGATCGATGCATTGTACAGACCAACAAAGCAGTACATTATGTCTCCTGTCGTGGTCAACAGCCAGGACTGCGCATCCGCAGGCTGCAGGGTGGAGCGGCGGACGGCTGAAGGTCTCTCGCACATGACTTTGGCTTTTTGGCTGGGTACTGAAAAGTCAAGCGCTAATCTCGCTATCGGCTAGATGCCTGGTCGCCGGTCACGTGATGATGAAATGAGGTGTTCAAAGGTGGAGTTCCTTTATCTCGCTAATCTGATACGGCTGATATGGCGATCAGCTCAGAAACTGCATCGTCCTCGTGACGATGGTCTACGCTGACGAATGACCTCCGCCATGGGAGAGCTCCAAGCGTCACTGCAAGGATTACAGGGATGACGTGAAAGTCGATGGACTAGGCTGTGTTGTTCAATTCAAAGTGCAAAGCCTACAGCACCCGGGAAAGCAAGCTGTCTGCAATGCTCGTCATGGAGTCTGGACCCCTGGAATGCCACTAACCGCCGGAACCGCTTCCAGCAGTCCGGCCAAATCCACTCGGGAACAGAGCTCGCCCACATGCTCTTCTCTCACTCTTCCCAACAAGACACGGCCATGGAGGAGCGCTGCACCTCCTTTGAAGCGTGGCTGCACCCATGTGGCGCACCCCAGCTTGCGCAGAATCCATGATCCGCTTGAAAGCGCCACCGCCAGGATGATCAGCGCCGAGTCGGCCTTCGGCACTCGACTCGCCCCACCACCACCGTCTCGTTTATCTTCATCGGGTGAGTATACGTACAGTGTCACGAAACCTACGACAGCCAACTGGATTAGAGCAACTCGTGGGGTGTTGTTGGATGCAAAATTCCCCCTCCTCTGTTGTTGTCTCTGGAAAGACACCGTCTCCCCCATAACGGAGCCGGCCCAAAGGTGAGTAGCATTGGTCGGAGGCTGCGCACGCCATCACTTCGTACCTGTATCAAGCCCGACTAAGCATGTCTGGCATAAGCGACTCGCACGTCCGCCCCTTGTCATGAACTCAGAGAAACACACACGGGGGGTGTCAGCTTATCGTAGAGACCAACATGAAGCGACCGCCTATCCCGCGAAACAGCACGTAACTTCTCGGTTCACCATACAGCTGTTCATCTTATCAGTGCAGGGGGAGCATGGGTTTGTGTTGCCTGAAGTGCCAGTGGCAAGGAATCTGGCCCGGCCGCCAGATGTGGCGATCGGCGGCCAGACTCGAAGCGGGGGTGTCCGCTTGCCCCTTGTGTCGCGTGGTGTTTATGCTCCGAAACGCGAAGAATGGCGAGCCACCAACACTCATCTCTCCCTCGGTTCTTACAGGGACGTAGCTGGGTGCTTCCAGTGCAGGCCGAGTCCGGTGTCGCCGGAGCAACAGACTCCAAGCTTCAACCACGATACGCCATGTGCCTGTCCGACCTAGGTAGGCGTGACAGGTCCCAACGCCAGCAGTGGGAGTCAGCTTTCCTGGCCGAACTCAACGCAAGAGCACCCACACACGACTGGACATGGTCAGTTCTGCCCGCCGATCGCTTCCCCTGTGCATGCTCCCGGCTGCGGGTGCTCAATACGAGTACCGACGAGATGGGACCAATCATGACCGGAGCGTATTGTGTCTCCAACAGCAATAGTGGCGCGGCCATGGATGACCCGGCTCTGCACACACAATCTCCAGTCCCGGCCTCCTCGTTCTGGCTGCTTGTCAACTTTCCGACCTCCGGGTCTAGCCATGGGTCGGTACATGCAGCCCCAGCTCTCGCCCCGCTGTAACGTGCATCTGCCACAGTCCCACGGCCTCACGTACAGATTCCAGGCCATGCTTTATGCATCTGCAGAAAGACAGCAACTGCTGCAGACCTGCGTCCCCCGCTCACGGTTGTTGGTCGCTGTCCGCTGGCTGGTGCCGGGTGTCTCGAGCTGTTGGCTGGGCCCAGTTCGAGGCATGGCGGGGAGCGAAGTCGTTTCGCCTTCTGCGCGGATTCGAGATTCGACTGCGCGAGAGAAAGTGAAGTGGAATATCGGGCCAAGATTGCCTGCACACTGTCACTACCGGGGGCAGGCGCCCAGAGCTGTGTGATTCTATATCGGACCGTCGCCCGCCACGCCGTCACGACCGGGCAAGCGGCACAGCCCTGGCAGAAGGCCAGCAGGTTCGCCGGCCCTTACTGCCTCCGCACTAGCTCCTCTCGGCGAGGAGGACGGTGATACCAGCCTCCATGCCCCGCAGCGATACTTAGCGCCTCCGGAGCGACAAGCGACTCTGGGTTGAGCGTTCCGCGGCCTATGACGCCAACGTGCGTCTCGATGTCATGGATCCGCATGATACTCAGCGGGGGCAATGGTTCCCGTTGCACCGTACCACACTGGTGGGCGCGGAGTTGCAAAGCTGGGCAGGGTTGCAGTCCCGCGTCATGCTTTGCTCCACGGTCTTGCGGTTCTGCGCGCTGCGAGAGGGGTCATTGTACGGCGCGGCCTGGACCCAAGCGAGTCTGGTACGCAGGGAGCGGGAGTGCGACCTGAACCTGGGCTGTGGGCGGGGTGCAATCGCAGCGCTGTTTGCTCCGCGCTCACGACGAGATCTTGGTCGGGTCCAGTCTTAAGGGGTCGTATGGTGCACGGCGTGTTCGCGACGGCCGCGAGCCCCGAACGAGGAGGAGCATGTCGTAACGAATCCATCCCCAAACGACGCACCCGCGCCGACGACCCACCGATCTGGGCAGCGCTACACCCTTAAGCTCAGGCGTAATGGGCCTAGCCTGTCAGACCTCCGTACCGCTGTTTCGAACCCAAACAGGGCCACTGCGTGCCGGGCAGAAACGTTGCTCCCGGCGCGATCGCAGACAGCACTCCATGCACGCGGGCATGCAGCATGGGTCCGCCTCCACACATGCACGCCCGACACGGACCGAGGACTCTGGAGCGTGTCGCAGCTGCGTCGCAGCGTCGGCGAAAGATTCGCTAGCTTCGGCCGGGGCGTTTCACTTTGATTAAAGTTCTCCAGAACACATCCAGGTCCCAACAGGTCCAGCTCCGAACCCCGCGCACCAAGGCCCAAGAGGCAAGGAGCTTTCGGTTCCAGTGGCATTTCGGGTGGCTTAGGCCCCTGTGTGCGCTTGGAACGTCGCTGCGTCATGCGAGCTGCGATCGCCGCGAAGGTGTAAGGAAGGTCATGGTACTGCCAGACTCTCTGCCCTCTCCTTGTAGGCGTGAGACACTCCTGTATGCATACGCCGCGCCGATCTCGCATAACTCTGACTGCACTTCGCACTACCTCTTCCGAACGGAGGTTGAGTGTTGTCTGAGCGCAAGTATTCACAACACAGTTCAAAGTTTGGTGTTTGAGAGGCGCCAGTTGCCTCCCAACGCCAGCACCTGTCGTTTCGCGTTGCCCCGGCGAGAAGCTTAACATGCGCATTGGTGGAAATTCGCCGATGGACTGGCGTCTCACGCGTATCATCTGTTTCCAAGCGGCGCGATTGTCACAGGTTAGAGTGCGTTCCAGGGGATCGCTCCTCGACCATGGGCGATAACGACCGGGGTTCCCTTTTCACACTACTCACTCACTCTCGTCAGCCAGGCACTCAGTCGTAGAACATGACACATGTCTGGTCTGGCAGCGTAAACCTTGTGTCTCCCGGCACAGTCGAATTCTAGGTTGTAGTCACCAGTGCGAAACTGCACCACACGGCTCAAGGTTGCCACTGCTCGCCGGTGCTTGTTTGGAACGTTGCGACTTGGCAGGCGCTGCATGCCGACATCTCGCACTTGTGAAAGGTACAGTTCGGCGTGCTCTATACACACAGCGGCGCGTTTGCACCGTTGCGCGCCCAGATCCCAAGGGCGCTGTTCTTTCCCCGATCTCAGTGGCCTCAGAGCACTATATAAGAGCGGCCTCTTGGCAGTCTCTTCGTCCTCACAAGCCAGTCGCTGACACCCACACTCCTTACCCTACACACTCATTTAGAATGAAGGTTTCGCCCACCACCCTCTTCGCTCTCGCGGCCGCGCTCGCCGCCGTCGACGCCCGTCCCGTCGACAGCGCCGCCGTCCCCGAGAAGCGCTCCTTCGGCCTTCTCTCCGGTCTCTTCGGCGGCAAGGGCGGCGGCGGTGGCGGCTCCGGCTGCGCCATCTGTGGCCTCTTCGGCGGCGGCTCCGGCGGCTCCGGAGGCTCCGGCGGCCTCGGCGGCCTCGGTGGTCTCGGCGGTCTCGGCGGTCTCGGCGGCCTCGGCGGCCTCGGTGGCGGGTCCACCACCGGCTCGACCTCGGGAGGCAGCGGAGGTGGCTCTATCTCCGGCGGCTCGAACGGCGGCATCCAGCTCCCCGGCACCACGGGCTCGGGCTCCGCCGGCCTCTCCCAGTCCAACGGCAACGGCCAGATGGGCACCGGCACCTCGGGTGGCAGCGTTTCGGGCGGCAGCTCCGGTGGCTCGTCTGGTTCCATCTCCGGCGGCGGCTCTTCGGGCGGCTCCGGTTCCATCGGTGGAAGCTCCGGAGGCAGCTCTGGAGGCAGCTCTGGTGGCAGCTCCGGAGGCTCCGCCACCGTCTCCAGCGGCTCTTCTACCTCCTCCGGCGGCTCTTCCGGTGGCAGCAGCGGCGGCATTCTCGGCGGCCTTGGCGGCCTCGGCGGCCTCGGCAACATCATCTCTGGCGGCGGCAGCTCCGGTGGCTCCTCCGGTGGCTCCTCTGGTGGCTCCTCTGGTGGCAGCTCTGGAGGCTCCTCGGGCTCGACCACTGTCTCGGGCGGTTCGTCCAGCACCACCTCGGGCTCGACTGGCGGTTCCGGAGGCGGCTCCGTTTCCGGCGGTAGCTCCGGTTCGGTCTCGGGTGGAAGCTCCGGCGGTAGCTCTGGCTCGGTCTCCGGCGGCAGCTCCGGCTCGGTCTCCGGCGGCAGCTCTGGCGGCAGCTCCGGCTCGGTCTCCGGCGGCAGCTCTGGCTCGGTCTCGGGTGGAAGCTCGGGCGGCAACTCCAGCTCGACCACTGGCGGTTCTGGAGGCGGCTCCATCTCGTGGGGTGGCAGCTCTGGAGGCGGCCACAAGGGCCAGCACGGCGGCAAGGACTGCGACTGCGAGTAAGCGCGTCGCCTCCTTGTCTCTCGCCTCGCGTCAAGTTAATAAGCCCGGCGTCGACCTCGTCAGTAGATACTTCCATCTGGCGGTGAAACGGCGCCGTTAGTTCCTAATCTCGTCTCGAATGAACAGTAGAACAGACGATGAAATATAAGTTGTTTAGATCAGCTCTGCTGCCACCGTTGCGATGCTTTTTCGCCCTTGCAGCTCCTCGTGCCGTGGGGACACACAGGGCAGGGACGGAGAACGCGGCCTTAGTTCTGGGGCACAACCCGTGCCGATGGTCCGCCGAGACATCGCCGGGGGTCTCTACTGTAGGTAGTCAATCTGACAGTGAGTGAGCATCGCCTTGCGCATGCGGGACTGCGTGGCCGAGTCTGCGAGTCTGTGAACGGCACGGGCGGACCGCATATAGAAGCGTGGTTGTTCTTTAAAAAGCTTGGGGTGCTTCCTTTATGCGGAATACGGCCGTGGGTCATGTCCGTAGTGCTGCGGCGAACGTGCGCGGTTCTCGATCCGCGAGGGTCATGGAGAGTCATGGGCCGCGCATCAACGAGGCTGGAGTGCAGTGGTCTGTGTCAGGACAGAGGGCCCATGGACGGCCAGGCCGAGGACAAGTGCTGCGTGGCAAGGTGAGAAGACTGCGCATCAGAGAGGCCGAGCGGGATGGACTCTTCTGACGCCTCTTTGCTTGGCAGAGAGTCCGAGCGCGGTGCCGGGCAGGGTGAAAGTCGACATGGGCGGATGGACGTGTTGGAAGGAGGGTCTGAGGTATTCAGCGAGGAAGCGAGCAGGGCGGCTTTGAACGAGTGACGCGGTGTATGGTTAGGTCGCCCATAGCCCACCGCGGCGGCACTAGCAAGTGACGTGTGCATGTGCACTGCATGCGGTGATCACGCCCAGGCTGCCGGGCCGGTCTATTCAATGTCAAGCACACTAACAGCGTCAGCCGGACTGCGCACTTGCTATCCCATCTCCGATTTCCGACCGTGGGTACGCGGATATGCCTGCTGCCTGCATTTGGGCGCCGCTGGGCATGCTGGGCGTTGCAGAACCGACGAGACGCAGGCGAACGTGCCTTGCCCGCCCGCCGCCCCGCCGTCCACTTTTCGACTTTTTGTGGTGTGCATAATCCTTCCCGTCTAGCCCGACTCGTGCTCCAAAACATCACGCGCGTCCGGAGTGCTCGCCTAAGCCGCACGAGTTTAGCGCACCGGCGATCCCACTTCTGCGTCGGAAGTCGGGCTACGCAGACAATCTGCACGGCTGCAATGCGGCCTTCGCAAAACCGCCGACGCCGCGGCGGGAGGGAGTCACCAGATCCCAAACTTGTCCCCAAGCAGGGACGCACAAAGTCTATGAGCCGGGGACCATTCAGTCACGTCTTTCGGTGCGCACACATCGCTTCGCACCTCGGCGTTCACCACGGCACCAGGGTTGTGGAAACCAATGAATCGGCACACAACATCTCGCGCTCGCTCTCTGTGTCTCTCGCACCTGGTCAGCGACACACAGAGTTGATGTGCAGGTGAGTTATGGGCATCAAGCAACGACTGGATGAATTGAAATTGCGACGAGGCCTGAGGAGGTCCTGTGCCCAATGCAGGGAGGTGATAGAGTTTCATCCTGCGACCCTCCGTGTCCCTGGCCCGGACCCTGCAGCCTGACGCCCAGCGCGCCGGGCTCCTTGCGAAGCCTTTGCTCGCTCTGCATGCTGTTGCCACCGGAGCCACCGGACGCCTCAGGTCTGGCTCTCAGGAAGCTCAAGATCTCGAGGGGGGAGGGGTCGAGAGCGACTGGGGAGGGGCCGACACAGTCGTCACGATTCCTCGACGCATGCCCCGTGCCCCGCCCGCCCGCCGCCACGTCCATGATTACACTCTGGCCCGATTAGACTCTGACCTGTCTCGCATGCGACGGATTACACTTTCGTACTTTCGCGTGGCTTCTATTAATAGTGGCAGCGACGCGTCTAATGAGCGCCTGGTTACCTGGGCATGGCTGCATCTGGCTGGCCTGGCTGGCCTGGCTCGGCTTGCTGGGCGCGCGCGAGAGGCCGGTGCCAGCTTCAATCTTCAGTCCACAATCACGGCATCGACCCTGGCTTCCGTCCCGGTCACTCTTTTGGTCTTTGATAACTTGAGCCAGCCTGTCCTTGCGATCCTTGTTTCCCCATCTATCCTCCCCGTCCACCACTCACCGCACATCCACACTCTCCGTGACCTGTCCCACCTCAGCCGCTCGTTCTCTCGGTGCTCCAGTGTGTTGTTTGTCGTGTCCGGTCACCATCGCCGGGCGAGTTTGTGTGTTCGGGCTTGACTGTTGTGCGGTGTCGCCGCTGTGAGTTGATCCCGTCAGTTGGGTTCGATCGCCCCCGTGTCGATCCTGGGACTTCCTGGGCTCACTGCATCGCGCGTTCGAGTCTGGTCCGGGTGGCTCAGGCCGTCCGCCCGGCGCGCGAGAGCAGGTACGCGAGTTTGATTCCGCGCCGGCCTCGCCTTAAGCTTGAACCCTTTGCGGGCCCTGGAGCATACCGTCGTCCTCACGCCACGCGTAGGGACGCAGGGGCAGAGGACAGAGGGTCCACCGTCCACTGGCTGCACACATCCACAAGGGGCACACAAGCACACCACACCACGCCGGGCCAGCGCTCTGACTGGACAAAGGAGCCCTGCAACTGCCGGCCCTACCCACTACGACCCAGACTCTGACACTCTGTACTCTGGCGTCCAGTGTCCAGTGTCCAGGCCATAGCATCCTCCAACCGGCAGCAACCCGTACCATCGATCAACGACTTCAACCACAACCAACATTCTTTCGACAACCTCAATCTCGGACACTACCCTCTACTTTTCTTCCTAATACCACTCCTCACGCTCGTTTACTGTACTACTACCGCCTCACGCCCCTTCTCCGACCCGAGTCTGCACCGATGAACGCGCCGACCATGGTGGCGCAGTACCAGGCCACCGCCGGTCCGTCCAGGTATCAGGCTCCACTCCCTCCTCCCCCTACCGCTCCTCTCGCGCCGATTCGCACAGATCCCTCAATCCAGTCGGGCACCTGGAGCCCTCTATCGCCTCGATCTCCAAACCATGTCGCTCCTCCTCCCCCGCTCAACATGAACCCGCCTCAGACCCAGTCACGACCACAGCAGTATGCCCGCGAGCTGCCCGCCGAGCCCGAGTCGCCGTCGACGCGGAACCCGCTCACGGACCTCATGGACACCGAGAAAGTCTACGTCGAGCAGCTCACCTTCGTTATCAGGGTAAGGCTCCCTCATGTTTGCGGACCGTGTTCAGTGCTGACCCGGTGCAGCGAGTTGCAGCAGCATGGTCGCGACGAGACCTTCCCCCGCCCAAACTCGACGCCATGTTTCGAGCTGTCGAGGCCGTCTACCGGGCCAATCGTTCCTTTGGAGCAGTGAGTTGCATCTTCTTGGTCTTGGCCACGACAGGCCGATCTCGAACCACTTGGACCTGTGCTCACCCCTGCAGCGATTGAAGGACATCGGAACGAACCCTCAAAGTAGTCCCAAGGCATTGGGCGACCTTCTCATGCGATGGGTACGTGCTCTCAGCGCGCTTTCATGCACTTCGTTGCCAAGGAACTGACAACGTGCAGGTCGACGACCTCGAGCCGTCATACAGCCGCTACGCCACCGTGTTCATGACCGGATTCGACAATTATGTGCCGGTGTCGAAGAATGCTACCCTCCCAAGCATTTTGGTCGACGTTACCGCGAAGTCGCCGCCAACTCCTCCACTTGAACAATGGACGCTCGACTCGCTGTTCCTTCTTCCCTACCACCGAGTGCGCTACTACCGGAAATTGTACGCCCGACTGCTGCAAAACACTACGGAGGGCCGTAGCGATCACCGCCTGCTGCTGGCGGCGAACCAGAAGCTTGAGGGCCTCATCAAGGACGTCGAGTCGCGATTAGAGCTCGATGTCTCCGAGGAAGACTCTCCGCCGCCGTCAGTGTCCGGAAGCAACGGAGGCCAGTCTCGAGAGACTAGCTGGGCCAACGAGAAGTTGCGCGCGAGTCAGGAGAGCTCCGGGCGCGATAGCTCAATCGAGTCGCAGTCTGTGTAAGTGCTACCACAATGGCGCTGTCGTTGGCTAACACCACAGCTTGTCCTCGTTTAACAGCCGAGGGGACAGTGGCCGCAGCTCCGCTGCTACCAGCGTGACACAGTCTCCCGGCCGAGGAACCATGTCACCGACGTCTCAGCGCTCCTCGATCGCTGACCTGGAGCTTCGCATTGACACGGAGCGTACCCTCGACCTGTTCACGATGCAGCCGAGAGTAAGTATTGAGGGACTGCTGGGTACCGCGGAGATCGAGCTGACAGTCAGAAATGCAAGCTGCAGATGAACCCTCAGAACCTGGCTTACACTCGAGGATTGCGATCTTCGCACGACGGCATGGTCTACTTCACTCCTACCTGCAACGGCCAGCCTGTAGTCCACCGTCGTGCTCACATTATCGTTTTGACGGACTTGTTCTTGATCACCGACCGTATGGAGGCGAGTGAGAAAGCGAATAAGGCACAGGAGGTGGCGCGGGCTCAACCAAGCCGTGTAGGAGAAGGTGGCCCGATGCCTGAGATGTGGCTTGCCTACCCGCCCTTGGCAGGCAAACATCTTCAGGTCATGGAGGGCGAGCAAAGTGAGTTTGACGTGGAGCTCCAAGGGAGCAATAACGTGCTCTTGACTCTGTACTGACTGTCAGGCAATGTCTTGGCTGTCACTGTGATGCGCAAGGAGACCTTTGTCATTCACTGCGAATCCGAGATCGAGCGCGACAAGATGCTGAAGAGTATCACGGACTGTATCGACTTCGCCGGAGGACAGCAGCCGCCGCGCCCTGTTGTTCAAACGCCTTCGCTCTCGTCGCAGGCGCCTTCCCCCGTCGATCGGAGTGCTCCCCGAACTCCCGCATCGTCGAACCAGCACTCGTACTTCCCCACCGCTCCGTCTAGCTCCTCGCACGGTGAAAACTACGCTTCTGCTCCTGGATCCCTCACCATGCCGATGCGCAAGATGTCGTTGGAGCCGGGCCAGTCTATGCCTAGCCAAACCGCGCCTGGTCAGATCATGCCCGGGCAAACGATGCCCGGCCAAACCATGAACTGGCCATCAGCGCAGATCCCTTCGGCTTCGCAATCGCAAGGCGCCCCTACGGCTACCCGGCCCACTCGCGGTGCCTCATTGACGAGAGGTCCTCAGCAGCCCAACGGCGCTTCGGGTCAGTACCCCGGACTTGGAGTGACGAGCCCAGTCTCGGAGGGCGGCTTCACGGCTTTCAACGGTCCCCGGAACCTGTCTATGCGATCTAACGACTCGGATAGGTCAGGCTTTTCCGGCGGCCACCCCAACCAGCAGCCCCCGATGCCCTTCCCGCAGAACGGCTATGCTCCTCAGCCGTTTGGACAGCAGCAGATGCCCGGACCTCGACAGTTCCAGCCTGACATGCGGCCGCTGTCAGATCGCCGGTACGAGGACCTTCCACCTGTGCCCCAGATCCGTGGTGGCGATAACGACAACTTCTCGGACTCTGGCGGCTCCTCTCCGAATCTGATGGCTGCGCCTATGATGCCTCGTGCCAGGTCTACGGAGCCCTACCACCGCACGGATACGTTCCACTCGACTGTCTCGACACAGTCAGCCTTCTCGACCCAGTCGATGCCCGCCCCAGTTGAGCAGATCCAGACGCCTTCGGAGAGGTTCGTTGCGCTGAAGAGCAACTCGGCCCCGCCCACGACTGTCGATGATGAGGACGAGGAACCTCACGAGGAACAGCCTGCCACTCTCACGGGCCCTGCCGTCATCTCGGCGCAGATGAAGTGCAAGGTCTTCCTCCAGCAGGGGCACGGCCAGTGGAAGTCGCTTGGACACGGCAAGCTCAAGCTCTACGTTGAGAAGGGCCGTAACGTCAAGCAGCTCGTCGTCGAATCGGACAAGCGCAAGTCATCTGTCATCATCTCAACCATCGTCCTCACGGACGGGATCGAACGCGTCGCTCGGACAGGTGTAGCCGTCGAGATCTCGGACCAGGGGCAACGCACCGGTATCATCTACATGATCCAGCTTCGTAACGAGGCATCGGCTGGTGGTCTCTACGAGTCGCTCGTCGCTGGTAGCGACCGTTCTCGCCGTTAAACAATAGAAACATCATCACCCGCGCACGGACTTTCTCTCTCACATTACTCGACTAGGGTTCGGGGAGTGCGAGAGAACATCAGCCAGTCCCAACTCACTCCTTGCTCCTTGAAAGCAGCTACCCATACCTTCACGACCTCCGTCTACGATACCAACAATCTTCATCCGGTTGACGATTCCCCCATTCCCTCCCTGTTGATTCCTCATCATGCTACCGCCTGAAGCGCTACACACCGGCCACTAGCATCATTCACTGCAACTTTTACCCAACCCACAGACAATCCGTTTCATCAAAACACACTCACGCATTTGAACCAGCAATGTGACACACGCACACACATTGTCTGACGTTTTTATTCTCAGGTTTAATGGTTTAAATCCCTTCCCCCAGCCCTGGCAATCCGTGCATGTGCAACCTTATAGACTGTGCTTATGAGGCGCAAATGCATGTCATTCCTTGTCGGATTTAAGTTTGCAGAAAGGGTGCATCGACTACGGGCTACGGAGGTGGTGGTGCGAGCCGGAGTGCTGGAAGAGCCCAGGAAAGAGGAGGAGCTGAGGAAATAAGGGAGCGGCGAAGGGCGAGCCTATTAACAAGCCCTGGCGGCGCAATCAAATGGAGTGGTGGTGCCAAATCGTCGGTGGTAACAGCGAGGCGGCGCATGGGTGCAGGTGTGGTCGTTCGCCGAATGTCACTGTAGCCACTCTCCCACGGTCGGCGTCAAACGCGGAGTGACCAAAGTTCATACCCAGATTGCTGGACACATGGGCCTGCACGTCAACGACCGCGACCTCGTGAACATCGTCCTTGAGTGTGCAGCGTGAAGCCTCTTTTGCGCCGCCGGCCTCGCCAACGTCCACCGACTCTTCCAGCCCCATCCCGGAGCACCCCGCCCCCTTCGGTTTCGATCACACGGACACGGTCTTGTGCGCACCTCACGGATCCTAATTCCAGCAGGTGAACATTTCGACGCTGTCCCTTTCGAGCCTTGCACCTTCCTCGTCCACAGAACATCGACCACAGCGTTACACGCGACCGCCGACGCGTCCTAGGACAGTACTGCCACACGCCAGCTAGAGGTGAGTATTCATTCCCTTGTCGCAAGACCTGCGGCTCGCAGCACCACCTCCGCCGTGCAAGCGACACATGACCTGGCCCTCAAATGGAAACACATATCTCGAAGGTGACTGGACAACGAAAATCATCACAACGGGATGCGCGCCAATCGCCATTTCGACGCCGTCACCTTCCTTTTCCTGGCCTTGTGGTCTTGTGGGCACACAGTCTCGCAGTCTTCACCAGCCTCGGACAGCAGACGGCACAGCCTGCCCTCCTAGCCATCTCACCTCTAGCGTGCCGGACTCCACGCACCTCACCTCACCTCGTCACTCGAAACTCGATCGCTTGGGCTGACACTTGACCTTGAATTTCTCCAGGCGTTGTGCAATCATTCCTTCACGGTCTTCCTCCGCAGTGCCCTCCGCCAACATGCATCCGGGCGTCTTACACCGTCGCTTCTTAAGCGACCTCTCGACGTCGCTCTTCTCCTTCGTGTTACCTCTCCTGCCGACGTCGGAGGAGCTCACCATTAAGGAAGAGTGAGTGAAGGAGCCACACGGCTTCCCCAAGACCGGAAAGGAGCTGACAGCGACAGAGTGCGCACCCTCATCGAGAAGCTCATCAAGACGATCGAGCCCAGCGCCCGCCTGCTCAGCTTTGGCAGCAGCTGTAACTCGTTCGGGCTGAGGAACTCTGGTGCGTTTCAAGTCCTCCTTTCAAATGGCGATCGGTAAAGGGCGCTGACGTTTCAGACATGGACCTCGTTGTCCTCATCGACGACCCCGATGCCGGCCTTGACCCCTCGCTCTTCGTCTCGATGATTGGAGACCTTCTGGAGCGCGTGAGTGGAAAATCTGGATTACCATGTGATCGGTGTTGCTGACCTTCGAAGGAGACCAACTTTGACGTCAAGCCCCTGCCCAAGGCTCGTATCCCTATCATCAAGCTCAACCTCGCTGCTTCCCCCGGATTACCGTTCGGTGAGTTGGGGCATTTGCAAACTGGATTGCGCAGAAGCTGACACTCAGGTATCGCCTGTGACATCGGTATCGAGAACCGCCTGGCGATCGAGAACACCCGCCTGCTGTTAACGTACGCTACCATCGACCCGGCGCGTGTTCGTACCCTCGTGCTCTTCCTGAAGGTGTGGGCCAAGCGCCGCAGGATTAACTCGCCGTACAGGGGCACCCTCTCCTCATGTGAGCTTTGCTCCTCATTCCGGAAAGCTAACGTCAGACGGTATCACACTCATGGTGCTGTACTTCCTGGTGCACGTCAAGCAGCCGCCGGTGCTCCCGAACCTGCAGCGGATTGCTCCTGTCCGTCCCATCACCGAGGAGGAGATGATGCTCGAGGGCCGCAACGTGTACTTCTTCGACGATGTCGAGATGCTTCGACAGGAGTGGTCGTCGGTCAACTTCGAGAGCGTCGGCGAGCTGCTCATCGACTTCTTCCGCTACTTCTCGCACGACTTCCAGTTCAACACGATGGTGCTGTCTCTCCGCGCTGGCCCCCTCACGAAGGAGAGCAAGGGCTGGACGAACGACATCGATGTCGGCGGACTAAACGAGATGGCCCGTGACCGTAACAGGCTGTGCATCGAGGACCCCTTCGAGATCACCTACAACGTTGCCAGGACAGTCACTAAGGATGGCCTGTATACGATTCGCGGCGAGTTCATGCGTGCTACTCGTGTAAGTGCTATCAGCTACCTGAATTGGGCCGCCAGCTAACTTGGCAGATCCTCACTCAGAGACACGACCGTGCTGTCCTCGCCCTGGCCGAGCTTTGCCGTGAGCGGGAAGACGAG
This sequence comes from Trichosporon faecale, assembly GCA_039545375.1. Taxonomy (NCBI): domain Eukaryota; kingdom Fungi; phylum Basidiomycota; class Tremellomycetes; order Trichosporonales; family Trichosporonaceae; genus Trichosporon; species Trichosporon faecale. The sequence continues at coordinate 2,520,684 of BCLU01000002.1, forward strand.
CTTCTCCGTGCTCCTCGTTCGGCTTCCCCCGCCCCCCGCACGCTCCCCGTGTCAAGGGGCCCCTTCGGCAACACTGCCGCCCCCAGCTCTGGCCCCGGATGGAGGAGCCAGTCCCAGCAGCCGTTCGACCGCTTCCACGGCAACGAGCGGCATGACCGCCATGACCGCCATGATCGCCACGATCGTCATGACCGCCATGACCGCCACGACCGTCACGACCGCCATGAGCGTCACGAGCGTCACTCTGGCAACGGCCCCGCCGCCGGTGAGCAGGTGCCGCGGCGCGGACGGCAAACCGAGGCTGTGCCGCCGGCGCTGCCGTCGGCTGGCGCGCACGATGCTCCCTCTGCGCAGGACCTGTGGCTGCAGTCGCAGGGCGCGAACCTCGGCAACGGACCGACGGGCTCGCTCGGTCTTGGAGGAGTCGGCGAGTCGCAATTCTCCGACTACAACCAGCGTGGAGGACGGATAGACGCGCGGTACGCGGGCGCGCGACCAACACCGAGTCGAACGGCTACCGCGTACGACAACCCGAACGCTGCTGGTACCGTCTCGGCCCCGTTGTCTCCATCACGCTTATATGCTCAGCTCGAGTTGGGCCGTGGCCCGTCAGCCCCCACGTGGAACTATGAGTCGCAGGCTCGCGGTGGAGCGTACGGCGCTCCCGGTGCTCCTCCCACGGGAGCTTCGTCGTTTGCCGGTTCTGCCCCCGGAGAGGGCAGCAGCAGCCGGATACGCAACGCGCCTGGCGGGCGTGACCTGTCGCTGCCGCCGTCGCAGCTCCACCAGTCGCACACTGCGGCGGACACGTCCCCGCTCCCGACGTTCGCGCCGTTCTCCCCGCCTACGCTGTCCGCCCCTCTGGCCCACGCCGGCGGCAACGACAAGAACAACGCCACGTTCATCTCGCCCAGCACGCTCCTCTCTCCCGCGCCGCAGCAGTCGCAGCTCCCTCCTGCCGGCGGCGCCGAGGGCGTCGAGGTCCTGACGCAGACGTTCGACAAGCTCGGCGTCAGCAAGGACGAGGCCGGCGGCCGCGCGCGGACACCGACCGAGAAGCAGTAGAGCTACGGCCACACATTCACAAGCGCCGGCTCTACCGCTGGGACAATACAAGAAAGACGAAGATTGCGCGAGGAGCTCAAAGAGGGCCAGGACCACTGGCGCCCGCGCGGCACCAGACTGGCGCGGCCAAAGGAAAGAAAGACGAGTTCAAGAGATATAGATACACCTAGCATTGAGAAAGAGTGCACATTTTGAGATCCAAAGCATGCAAGAGTTGTCTTTTTATGGGGTGCCACTGGGTCTTCCATTTCGCTACGCTGGTCTACGTAATCGCCACAACTTCGCTCCCTCCATTCCTTGTTATCCGTTCTACTGTGTCGCCCCTCCATCAACCCCAGCCGCCGCCACGACCTCCGCGGCCCCAGCAACCCGCGCAGACATGGCAGCCTGCACAGCCTCCCTCGCCTCCTCCCTACTCGCGCCTTCGAGGACCATGGTCTCCTGTCGTCAGCTCAGACAAAAGCTCGCCTCAGCTCTGCCCGCCTCTGCTCTGTCGATCTGCCGCGGAGCAACGGGCAGGACTCACCTCGGCCAACTCCTGCAGCCGGGCAATACACTGCCGCAGCTCGTCGCGGCCGACGCCGGCCTCAAACCGGCTCGCCATGTTCAGCAGCTCGGTCGCGATGCGCGCGCCGCGTTCCTGCTTCTGCGCGTGGCGGAGGGCCTGGCTGTCAGCTGAAGCTATCGAGCGGGCAGCGCGTTCCCACTGAGGGCCAGACCGTGATGGCCGCACACAAAGGTGCTCCTCCGCGCTAGTGGGCGAGGAAGTTGGCGCGGCCAAGGGGGTAAAGGTAGTGTCCGTGAGGTGGCGAAGTGGCATGAGGAAGGACACTTACGTTCTCGAGATCGGCCAACTTGGCCTCCAGCTGGGCATTCGGCGTTCGAGCGAGCGCGGCGCGCAGCTCGTCCACTTGCGCTGCGAGGAGGTCGGACTCGGTTGGGGGCGTGCCTGCTCGTCAGCTAGTTTGTTGGGCTACCCGTAGCTCACGAGAGAGAGTGGCACCTTCGTGCGTCTTACGTCTCTTGGCTGGCTCAGACATGCCGCTGACACTTCAAGGTTTGAAGGAGAAGCCGACTTCGAGAGCGGTGCAGTGGTAAGGATGGAGAGAAGACCAAAGGGTGTGAGTAGCGAGGTGAGTCAGCTCGAGTCAGTGAGAGTGTCATCTGCCAGGGGCACGGGGGGCGCAGGATGGCGATCAGCGCAGTCAAGGGGGTCAGTGGCTCTCACCAAGCGCCGGCTCCCAGTCCAGTCGGTACCGACTACATGCTCTATGCTTAGTTGTCTACAGTTTACTTGCGGGGGTACTCGTAGAAGCCCTTTCCGCTCTTGGATCCGTACCATCCGGCGTCGACGTACTTCTGGAGCAGGGTCGCGGGGCGGTACTTGGTGTCGCCGGTCTCGGTGAAGAGGACCTTCTGGATGGCGAGGCAGGTGTCGAGGCCAATGAGGTCAGCAAGAGTAAGGGGGCCCATGGGGTGGCCCATGCCGAGCTTGAAGGTGGTGTCGATGTCCTCCTTGGTCGCGACGCCCTTCTCGAGCAGCATGACGGCCTCGTTGATCATGGGCATCAGGATGGCGTTGGCGATGAAGCCGGGCGTGTCGGCCGACTGCGCGAGGGTCTTGCCGCACGCCTGGCCGAAGGCACGCGCGCGCTGCAGCGTCTCCTCGCTCGTCTGGAGCGCGGGGATGATCTCGCACAGCTTCATCTGCGGGACCGGGTTGAAGAAGTGGATACCGACGACGCGCGAGGAAGAGGCGCCGTTGTCGCCCGGCACGCCGGCGGCGGCGGCGATACGGGTGAGCGAGATCGAGGACGTGTTCGAGCCCAGGATAGCGGGAGGGGGGAGGATCTGGCTGAGGCGCGAGAACAGGCCAAGCTTCATGGGGACGTTCTCGGGGATGGCCTCGACGATGAGGTCGGTGTCCTTGGCGAGGACATCAGGCCCGGCCTCGCCGGTACCGTCGCCGCGGCCGGAGGAGACGCGCTCACGAGCGGCGGTAGCGTCCTCCTTCGAGAAACGGCCCTTGGAGACGTCGCGCTCAAGCAGCTTGTCGAGGTGCGTCAGCGCCTTGGACAGCACCTTGTCCGAGGGGTCGTAGATGGTCGTCGGGATCTTGGCGTGCAGGGCCGAGACGTAGGCGATGCCGAGGCCCATCTGGCCGGCACCGATGACGGCGGCCTTCTTGACGGCGAGAGCAGCGGGGGCGGACATTGTGCTTTTGGTGAAGGGAGTGAGGAGAGAACTTTGCTGCGTGCAAGCTCTGGCCACGATAATATCGTCACTCTGGACAATGGGGACATGTGGACGCCCGAAACCGGTCGGTGGTCGGCTAAGTTCCGGATCTATTAGCCGCGCCTCAGATCAGTCGGCACGAGAAGTTCAGCTGGAGAGCCTCCACCCCGACGTCGCGCTCGGCGACTGCGAGCTGCTGCTTTCCATCGTGAGAGATCTGAGCACGCTGTTCTCGCGTGCGAGGCCATGTCCGCCATCTGCCCAGATTCCAGGAACGGACCTCTGTCCGGAAATATCTGTGGAACCAAACAGGCACGGGCCGCGGGACAGAGATAGAGGGAAGGCTCCAATGGGACTGACGTGCTAAACGAACGTGATGAGCGTCCTCCAAAATACCAGGAATGTTATTCGCTTTGCAGTCCACTTTGGTCCGACCTGGCCGACCTACGCCTGCCCGTCCTACGCGTGGACCGGGGTCACCGAACAGAACTGGCTGATCATGTGTTGCCCGGCAGTGAGCGATCGCCGCGGCAACTTCCCCAGTCTCCATTGACCCAATGTCTCGCACTAGCGTATCATCCTCCATCACTCACACACTCTCCACATTGCCCGCAACTCCCCGCTCATCTTGTGGTTTCTCCATCTCTGATCCGGTCTTCCCCGCTCTCGCGCTTCCTCTCACTCCAGCACTCGGCCGCTCTCGACTGCACCGACCCAACACGATCCGACCGCCATGAGCCTCCTGGCGAACGCCAGCCTCGTCGAGCTCTGCGGGCCGGTCTGCAGCGAGCTCCAGAACTTTGCCCAGGTTACCAGTGAGTTGCGCCCCTCCATTCTCTTGTCTTCTTCGTTGCTGCCTGACCTTGCCCGATCCCTCCATCCTCTCGGCGGGCCCCTCCTACACATCGCCCACCTCCCCACCAGTCGCTGACAACAGTCACCTCCAAGAAACATGTCCACATAACGCCGTCGGACCCAGAGTTCTGGTGGTTTGTTGGCATCAGTGCCCTCCTTGTGCTCTTGTGAGTCACCGCAGCGCATGCGCACCTGCGCCGCAGCTCGCCGTGCAACCAACGCCGCAGCTCAACGTCCAACCAACGCAAGCTGACAATCAGGGGCGGAGTGTGCAGCGGCCTGACGCTTGGCCTCATGGGCCTCGATACGATCAACCTGCAAGTGCTTAGCCAAGCGGGTACGCCGGCCGAGCAAGCGCAGGCGCCCAAGGTCCTCAAGCTGCTCAACGGGGGAAGACATACTGTACTCGTCGTGCTTCTGCTTTGTGAGTGCTATGACCGGCTGCGCCTGCCTTGGTACCGAAGCTGACCGTGCAGGCAACACGCTCGTCAACACTTCCCTGCCCATCTTCCTTGATAACATCGTGCGTTGCACTGCGTCCACAGGCACCGCGGTGTCGACAGATTGCTGACGGCAGATTGGTGGCGGCGTAATCGCGATCTTGGGAGCCACGGCCCTGGAGGTGAGTCACCTGCACTGTGGCATGCACTGACAACAGCTCGTCTTTGGAGAGTTCGTATCCTCAGCTCCTGCACCGCAAGCGTCAGCTAACCCTCCAGAGTCATTCCGCAAGCCATCTGCAACAAGTACGGACTGGCGATCGGAGCTACGTTTGCGCCCCTCGTCAAGGGCATGATCATCCTGTTATACCCCATCGCTAAGCCCATCGCTCTCGTGAGTCGCACTCTTCCAGCTGTGTAATGTGTGATGACTATGCCCCAAGCTGACCTCAGGTCCTGGACTACCTGTTCGGTGCACACGATGACGGCGTCACGTATCGCAAGGCCGAGCTGAAGGCCTTCGTGGCCTTGGGTGTCGAAGACAAGCTGGCGGACGACGAACTCGCGCTCCTGGGCAGCGTCCTGGAGTTCTCGGGCAAGACCGTTAGCAGCGTCATGGTGAGCTACTTGCTCTGACAGCTTCTGACATCGCAGACTCCGTTTGGTGACGTCTATCAGCTCGCCGCGAATCGTATGGTTGACAAGGACCTGCTTGCTGAGGTGAGTTTCACGTCCGAGTCAATAACTGATGCCAGATTCTTCGCAAGGGTCACACTCGTATTCCAGTCTACGATCCGTCACGACCAGGCTACTTTGTGTACGTCGAGCTGCATGCAGTCCTTCAGAAAGCTAACAGCCCAGGGGCGTCATGCTTATTCGCGCACTCGTCGGATACGATGTGTCCGATCCCAAGCCCGTTTCTCATTTCGTGCACCAGACGCTCCCGCAGTGTCCTCCGGACCTCTCACTCGTGGAAGGTAAGCTTAGGGTGCACAGACGAAGCTGACCTGCAGCGATGAACTAGTTCGTTAAGGGGCCTTCCATTGAACTAACGCCAGCTTCCAAACAGGTCGCAGTCACATCCTGCTGGTGTCAACCAAACCGGGCCGCCAGCAAGGCGCCGTTGGTATCGTCACCCTCGAGGACATTGTTGAGGTGAGCAAAGCTGAAGCCCATACCCAGAGGCTAACGAACAGGAGCTGATTGGGAAAGAAATCATCGTGAGCCTGGACTCTTTATCTATACTAACTTCCAGGACGAGACGGACCAGTTCGTGGACATTCACAGCCGAATTCCCGTCGTTCGCCCGAGGTACCAGGCCGAGCATCCCGCCGGCCTGCGCCGTATCTTTGAAGGGCGTGTGTCCAGGCGCCTAGGGCTCCTGGGCCACCACATGAGCGGCAGCAGCACCACAACAAGTTACGGTGTGGGGTCCCCTAGAGTCGGGTCGCTGATTGATTACCCGACGAACGCTTGAGGCATGGGCCATGAGACATGCCGAGCCCGAGTCGGGCAAATAGCCCGCGTTTGGACGCGGGGCGGAAATTGTTTGTAACTCGCATCCATGGATAAAGACATGTAGTAACCGGTGCAGAGCGCGGGGCCCGACGAACACTCTGGGCTTCGTGGGAGAGCGTTAGCCTCTCGGCGCTAGCCGTGTTTTGGCCACGAACTAACGAACGTTAACGAACAGTGAACAAGTTAGTACCCAGGGTTACGCTACGTCACACCTGCCCGGTTCGTCCACGGGTCGGCGCGCACGAGAGGCCGGGTGGTCAGTAGACTAAGGAGGACAGAAGCTTGCAAGCGCAGGGCTTGGCCGGGGCAGGAACCAGGCAGAAACTGGATCTCGAGGACCCCAGACGCCGTTCGCGGGGAGTGACGTGAAGGTAACAGAGTAACATAGAGGACGGACATCAGATGACCGGAGAGCGATGAGGCCCCGGACGCAGCGTGCGGTGGGCGAGGAGTCACATGTTCGGTGGGGACAGAGCAAGGTACCTGGGTGCAGGTCAGGCGGCAGAGGCGGTTCAGGCGTGCGGGCCGAGAATGAAATCTGATAAAGGAATCTCGGAGCTTGTACGGTGGAGCCTGGCGAATCTGGCTGGCATGGCTGGAGCTTGGCACCCAGTGTAGGCGGCCTGGCGCCCGGGTTGTAGGGATCAGTCGGCCCCGGGGAGGACCGGCCGCGCTGGCCGGTTTTTAGTGGCCACAGGTACATGGGTCACCACTGTAGGTTGTGCGGTTATCGCCCTTTGGTCCCGCACCAGTCTGCGGTGTACGAGCGGCGATGTACGCGTGCGCTGCATGCGCCTGGGTGGGGTGCGGTGGGCTCGCAGGACAGGCGACGGTCTAGGGCAAGGGACTCCTGAGCCAGCTAGCCAGCTGGGCATGGAACCGCTGTATTGGCTGGCGCCCCGCGCCCGCTGAGCCCGCCGAACCCCGGCACAGCGGGCGTCTTTTCGTACGATCATCACCACCGAGCGTCCGGCCACTGTCCCTAAAGAAACATCGCCAGCGACTCCTTGCCTCCTTGGCGTCCCAGTCTTTCTTCTTCCTTTTCTCCTTTTCTTTTCTTCTCCATCCGTTCGTCCCCTCCACCCTACTCTACACCGGCCACCCTGACTTTCCCGACACTGGGCTGCAACGCATAGGACTACACCGACACTCGACCCCGACACCCCCCGACCCCCCGACTATCACCATGTCGCAGGTGGACCTGGTCATCCTCTTCCTGGCCGTCGCCCTGCCGCTGCTGTGGTGGTTCCGCGAGTCGCTGCCCTTCATCGGCGGCAAGCCCGCGAGCGCCGCTGATGCCTCGCTCAAGCGCGGCGGAGCCGGCGCTGACGACGAGGGCGACCCCCGTGATTTCGTTGGAAAGATGGAGCGCGGCGTGAGTATTCTTTCTTGTCGCATTAGGCTGTTTCCGGTGGTCGCCGGGTGTCAGGCGGCTCGCAGAGCGGAGCAGCAGACATTAGGCGGTGGGCGGGAAGCGGTGAGAGAGCTCCCAGCTCTGCCTGCCATTCCCGCCTGACACGGCAATTGCTTCTCCCGAGTTCCGGGCCGTTACTGGCAGCGAGTAGCGTGCCATGCGGCTGGGTGGTGAGACCATGAGACGCCTTCTCGTTGTCTGATCCGTGATCTCCGCCTGACACGGAGACTCGGGCAGACGCTGAGATCTACCGCCGCCGTCCGAGGAAGAGCTGCCAGATGCCCGCCGGCCTGGGCGGGGCCAGTGGAAGCCGCGAAAGCCGCCGCTCAGTGAAGCCAGTGTGGCGATGAGCCAGATGGAACGATATGCTGACGTGTAACAGAACAAGAAGTGCGCCGTCTTCTATGGTTCCCAGACTGGTACTGCCGAGGAGTTTTCGATCCGTCTTGCGAAGGAGGCCAAGTCTCGCTTCGGTGTGAGCTCCCTCGTGTGCGACCCGGAGGAGTACGAGTTCCGCAACCTGGACCAGATCCCCGAGGACAAGGCTGTTGTTTTCGTCATGGCGACCTACGGCGAGGGCGAGCCGACCGACAACGCGCAGCAGCTCATGGAGTTCCTCGAGGAGGAGGAGCCCGAGTTCTCCAACGGCTCCACGCTCGAGAACCTAAACTACGTCGTTTTCGGCCTCGGAAACAAGACCTACGAGCACTACAACGCCGTCGCGCGCAAGCTCGATGAGCGCCTCACTGCCCTCGGCGCCAAGCGCATCGGCGAGCGCGGCGAGGGTGACGACGACAAGGCTCTTGAGGAGGACTACCTCGCGTGGAAGGACGACATGTGGGTTGCGTTCGCCGAGCGCCTCGGCGTCGAGGAGGGTGGTGCCGGCGACGTCGCCGACTTCGAGGTCACCGAGGTCGGAGACGACGTACCTGCCAACAAGATCTTCCACGGCGAGCTGTCCCCCCGCGCCCTCGTTGCTGCTGCTTCTGGTACCACGACCCCTGTTGGCTCCTACGACTCGAAGAACCCGTACCCCGCCCCTGTCCAGACTGCTCGCGAGCTGTTCGAGGTCGGCGCCGACCGCAACTGCGTCCACATCGAGTTCGACACTACCGGCACCCCGATCACTTACCAGCACGGCGACCACGTTGGTGTTTGGCCCTCTAACCCCGACGTCGAGACTGAGCGCATGCTTGCCATCCTCGGCCTGCAGGACAAGCGCACCCAGGCGATCACGGTCGAGTCGCTCGACCCCGCCCTTGCCAAGGTCCCCTTCCCCGTTCCCGCCACGTACGAGGCCATCTTCCGCCACTACCTTGACATTTCCGCCGCTGCTTCCCGCCAGACCGTCGCCTTCCTTGCCCGCTACGCCCCCAACGAGGAGGCCAAGGAGAAGCTGACCCGCTGGGGCTCTGACCGTGACATCTACGCCAAGGAGGTCGACGGCGCCCACCTCACCCTCGGCGAGGTGCTCCAGGCCGCCGCCGGCGACAAGCTCACCGACAACACCAACGTCACCAAGTGGGACATTCCCTTCGACCGCATCATCTCCGTCATTCCCCGTCTCCAACCCCGCTACTACTCGATCTCGTCCTCGTCCAAGATGCACCCGCACTCTGTCCACGTCACGGCCGTCGTCCTCAAGTACGAGTCGAAGCCTTCGCTCGCGCACGAGTCGCAGCCGCGCTGGGTCTACGGTCTGTCCACGAACTTCATCCAGAACATCAAGCTTGCCTCCGACAAGACCAAGTCTGGCGAGACGCTGGCCGTCGCCAACGGCCACGCAAACGGTTCCGCCAACGGCCACGTCAAGGTCGGCGGTCTCGCCGGCGGCGTCGCCGGTATCGAGCTGGACGGCATGCCGACGTACAAGATCAGCGGCCCGCGCGACTTCCACTTCCGCGACAACATCTACCGCGTCCCCGTGCACATCCGACGAAGCACCTTCCGTCTCCCGACCTCGCCCAAGGTCCCGATCATCATGATCGGCCCCGGTACCGGTGTCGCCCCGTTCCGCGGCTTCGTGCAGGAGCGTGTCGTGCTCGCGCAGCGCGCCAAGGAGAAGTCGGGCCCCGACGCCCTCAAGGACTGGGCGCCCATGTTCCTCTTCTACGGATGCAGGCGCCAGGACGAGGACTTCCTGTACAAGGACGAGTGGCCCAAGTACCAGGTCGAGCTCGACGGCAAGCTCCAGATGCAGGTCGCCTTCTCGCGTGGCCCCGAGCGCAAGCCCGACGGATCCAAGATCTACGTTCAGGACCTCATCTGGGCCGCGCGCAAGGAGCTCGCACCCCTCATCCTCGAGCGCCGCGCGTACATCTACATTTGTGGTGACGCCAAGAACATGGCCCGCGAGGTCGAGGCTCGTATCGCCCGGATGCTCGGTGAGGCCAAGGGCGGTACCGCCGAGGTCGAGGGCGCGAAGGAACTTAAGCTCCTTAAGGACCGTAATAGGTTCATGAGCGATACGTGGAGCTAGATCAGACGCGTTTTTGGCATGAAAGAAGCGTAGAAAAGAAGTCGTTGGATGTCGAGAAAGGTGGAAGAGTGTGTGGAGATGTTGGTGGGATGGTGGATGTGGCGATGTGGCGGCGATCGGACGCTCGGGCGGATCGGCGGCGGGGCGCAGTTCCAGATTTCAGCTGCGGTCTAGCGGCCATGAGATGGCCCTTGTGCCTTCGCCTGAGTCCTCGACTTGGATCTTGGAGAGTAGAGCGAAGTCGAGCAAACCTCACGCTCCGAGCCGGTGCCGGGCCTAACCTTGGGGCGGTGGCCAGGTCAGCGTGAGGCGAACTGCACTGAGCGTGCAAGTGTACGAGAGAAGAAACGCACGTAGCCACGTAGCGAAGATATCCCATGACCCATGACATGCATCATTTTGGCTCTCCAAGATATCGAAGGCGACGACTTGTTCAAGTCGTGGAGAAGAACAGAGTGGAGGACGACGAGGTGGAGGCGGGGTGCCTGGCCCAAGGTCACCACTTGACGTCCGGGACTGAATGTGTTGTTCTTCCCTCTTGCCTGCATACCTCTGAGTTCTGGAGGTAGGAGCATGCAGCCGCGATTTGGGGTGGGGAGCTCATTTGCCCCGGTTGGCACATCGTGGTCCGCCCTCAGAGACACTGCGGTTGCGCCCTGCGAGTCGACTTGCCAGTGGGCGAGGGCGATCCTCCACACCGGCTGCGCCGCCCATCTTCATCCTCCAGCGCATCTTCTCTGTTCTCTCTACTGCCTCTTCACTCCTCCAGTATGACCCCCCCATATCCCTGCCCCGCCTCCGTCGAGGGCATCTCCCTGTCGCCCGCCGAGTGGTTCAAGATTGGCTTCCCCAACTTCCCGTACGCCCTACGGCTCAATGCCACCCCGGCCGCGATAGTCCATTTGTCGCGCTTCGTCTCTTCCTTCCTCAGGAACTCCAAGATCCAATTCTCCGTCCTCGACCTGTAATACGTTTTCGTAGCTGAGGGGATACCTCACGGCCTGCTCCGCATCGAGGGCCCGCTCACCGACATCCTCCTGCGGGAGGGCATACCACCGGGGATGCTCCTGTTCGAGGCCCAGGAGCCCGGCAACTGGGGAATCCACTACAGCCCCTGCATGCTCCTCGCACTGCAGGCCTGGAACTTCCTGGCCGAGAAGGAACTGCACCGGGCAGCTCGCGAGGGTCGCCCGTTCCGATGCTCGGTGTACAGCCCCAGCGCCCCCAGCGCCCGGACGGACAGCCCGCCGCCCCTCCCGTACTGCATGGTGAACTCGCGTATGTGGCAGATGCTGACCAGAAGCTCGAGGAGGTGTACGGCGCACTGAAGAAGGAGGTCGGTTGCAAGAAGTTCAAGACCCTTGGCACGCTACGCTCATGAACCACATCAACGGCGCCAAGGTCGAGATCGGACAGGGCAATCGCCGTTGCCAGGTCTGGACACAGGGTGTCCCAGACATCAAGTACGAGCCCCACAAGAGCTTCGGTGTGCTTTTGGCCGACCTCGTGGTCGGCAAGAAGAAGATCGAGGACGGCGTGGTGTGGCCTGGTGTTCGTGTCCCCGCCGTAAGTACCACGGAAAGAGGGTTGCTAATGCCCAGATTGAGCCGGACCCGGCGCTCGTCGAGTTACTGGGCCGCACCCTCAAGACGCGCGAGAACAAGGTCAAATCGAGCGACGGCACGGAGATGGGTGACAAGGAGCGTGGGCCACGCGCGTGACCGCCGTCCGGGAGCACCCTGGCGGCGAACCACTCATCGCGAACGCGCAGTGCAGTTGTACAAGAGATGAAACACATGTCGACACATGTAGCGAAGATATCCATGGCCCATTGATATTTACCAGTTCACAGTGATCCGAGGTGAGCAACCTGACTGACTTCCTCTGGGGAGGACCGCGGCCTGAGTCGTCCCAAGTGAGAGCACATCGCGCCCAAAAGCGGCGACAGTGCAAGAATCATGTATACATCAGTCTATCCATCAGTCTACTCGTCCTTGTTGGCCTCCCTCCTCTTCTTGCCCTTCTCCCTGGCGGCGTCGATAATCTTCTCACGTCCCTCCGCGTCGCTCGACTCCGCGAACGCCTTGAACAGCTCCAGAACAACGGGGAGGATGTTGTGCCGGCGCAGCGAGTTCTCCATAGCCCCCCTCGCGCGCTTGCTCTCCTCGTGCGCCAGCTGTTCCTGCAGCTCGAACCGCTTTCCTTCCGCCAGGTCAGGCTTCGCCAGCTCCGCCTTGAGGCGCGGCACCGGGTCCTGGCGCACGGCGAGGAGGTTAAACATGACGCTTCCGGGGGGATAGGTCTCGATCCTTGCTTGGATCGTCTCCCGCGCAGCGTCCAGCCAGCTCTCGCCGTCCTCTACTGGCGCGTGCATGATGGGCGACGCCTGCAGGCCGTCGAGCTCATACAGCAGCCCGTGCACGGGGAGGTACGTGATGAAGTGGTACGCGTCCTCCTTCGCCTCGTCGGGGACGGCGGAGGGGTCGAGCGAGAACGGCGACGTCTTGCTGAACGAGTTGTGGACCTCACGGATCTGGTCGGACGAGGCGACGACGTGGCCGAGGCTGAAGGTTAGCTTCCTCAGACGTCGATGGAGCGACAGCTCGCCCCCGCTACTCACTCCATGGATCCCATACCAGCTCCAAACTCCTTCAGGTTCCCGAGCTCCGAGCCAATCTCGACGCCAGGAGCGTCAACGTTCATGACGGCGTTCAGGGCGGCAATCGTGCCGCACGAGTTGTTGATGACCTGCTGTCAGCGAGCTCCTCGAGCTCCGAAGGAGCGAGCGCACCCCGAGCGAAGCGAGCGCATCCACAATGGAGCAAGGAGGAAAGAGACTCCCCCGCCGCACCGCCGCGTCGCCTCCGGCGTCGCGGCCGTCGCGGCCAACTCACCTGGTTCGCAAACCACACGCCGCTGTCGAGCGCATCGACCTGCACGCCTGCGCGGTCCTCAGCTCCGCCGCCGACGTACTTGAACAGGAAGATCAGGGCGTAGATCGGCTGCAGCGGGGCGAGCGTCTCGGCGTCGAGCGAGTAGAGGTCGTCCTGTTGTCAGCTCAGCTTCCGCGAGCGCAGCGAGCGAGTTCTTGTTGCTGCTGTACGGCTCCATTGGTGACAGGCTTCTTCCCAACGCCTCGGTGGTCCAAAGACAAGCATGAGGGCTTCAAGCCCTGCGGCAAGAAGCTAGGACGAAGTGGGGAGCTTGGAGAGCTGTCTTTGGACGATGGCGCTGACCAAGCAATCGCCTGGCGGCGCGGCACACTCACAACCTGCAGCCCCTTGACGCCCAGCTGCCGCAGCAGTTCCGAGAACACCTGCGGGTCCGACTCGGTCAGGCACCATCCGTCCTCCATGGTGCTGTGTTGTAGTGTGAGGTAGTAAGTAGTAAGAAAGGGAGACTAGGAGAGTCACAACAAAATCAAATCCCGCGCGTCATGTTGTGACCTCCGCCAGGCACAATGCCTCCACCTGCGCTTGACCACTGCAATGGTGCAAAGTTGCATAATGACCCGATGCCTCGTGAGCCAGCTGCAAGTTGGGCAAGTGATAGCAATCAGTCCGCTCACGCTCACTGCGCGCTGCCGCGTGCTGGATACAAATGCATCGCTCCAGACCTCCGTGGCCCCGTCGGCCGCCCTGTACCTAATTGAGATTGCAGGTGAGATTATATGTACAACGTCTAGTCGGTGTCGTGTGGTTACAACATGGTCCTCTCCTCGCTCGTGCTTCCCTACCCTTATACATCCACTCTTTTCTCTCCCCTCGGGTTCCCTCGCTGACGGCTCAAGGCCGAGGCTTCCGGCGTCGTGTGACTGGGCGGAGAGGTTTTGGTTGATCAGGTTCGTCCAGATCCTGTGGCGCGGGCTGGCAGTCGCTACCTCGCTCGCTGCGCTCGCCGCTCAGTTGAACCACGCCCGGATCTTCTCCAGCTCGCGGTGCATCTCCTCGTACCGCTCCACGTCTCTCCTGACGTCGCTGCTCTTCGGCGGCTCGGCGCCAGGCGACCCGTCTCGTATCCTCTCGGCCATGGCATAGAATCCGGCGAGGCGCTCGCTGAGGCGCTCGTACTCGGCGAACAGGCGGTCGTACTTCTCGCGGAGAGCCCGTGGGTCCGGTGCCGTCGTTGGCGTGCTCGCGCGTCCGACGGGGGTCGCGCCGCCGTTGCTCGCACCGTTTGCCTTCTTGACCTTCGTCGTCGTGACGGTTACGGCCGGCGAGCCCTTGCGCTTCGACGAGAGCGAGTCCATGAGAGATGCCTTCTCGGGGGAGGCGCGCTTCTTCAGCGGCGGGCCCTCGTCTTCGCTGCTCGTGTAGACCGGGGAAGTGCGCTTGCGGCCAGTCGAGTCGCGGTGCCCGTTCGTCTTGCCGTTGCGCTCCTTCGTGACAGCGACAGTCTTCTTGGTGCGCTCGCGGCCACGAACCTCGCCAGCTTCGGGCTCGCTGTCGCTTTCGCTCGAGGTATAGTCGTGCGTGTTGCGCTTCTTGTCGCGTGACAACGGCTTCTCGCTGCGCTTGCCGTTCTCCGCTGATGCGGACTTGCGCGAAGCGTTGATGGCGGACACGGGCTTCTCGGGGAGGCCAGCGGCCGCGGCGGCCGCAGCCGACACGGTCGCCCGCTTCTTCGGCGGCGGCTTTTCTCGCTCGCGTTCGCGTTCGCGCTGCTCGCGCTCTCGCTCCTTTGCCTCCCGGTCGCGCTCCTTCCGCTCCTTCTCCCGCTGGCGCTCCTCCTCGCGCTCCTTTTGTTTGCGCTCCTCCTCTTCTTTCTCCTTCCTCTCCCTCTCCTTTTCGCGTTCCCTCTCCTTCTCCTTTTCCCGCTCCTTCTCCTTCTCGTCATCGCTTTCGTCGGCGCCGGGCAGCGGCGACGCAACGCGCGACGTGCTGCGCTGTTTCGCGATGTGGTCGTTACGCATCTTGGCGATCTGCTTTGCGACCTTGGTCTTGGGGCCGGCGGCCTTGGCGGCCTTCTTAGTCGGCGCAGGGACAGGAGCACCGGCGGGGGAAGCACTCCGTGACAAGCTGGGGAGCGGTTTTTGCGGGGAGAGGGAGAGCTGCTTCTGTTTGACGGGCGAGAGGGAGGGCGCGGGTTGCGGGGCGGGTGAGGCCGAGGCGCCGGAACCGGTGGAGCCGAGGGCCTCGCGCTCCTTCTGGTCGAGCTCGTCACGCTCCTCGGCGTCGGGAGCGAGGCCAAGCTCGTCGAACGCCTGCCGCGCGAGCGCGATCACGCGCACCTTCTCGTCGTGTGTGTACTTCCACGACCCGATCTTGATCTTGGCGTACTGCGCTGGCCGGAGGCGGTACTGGCCGCCGTCGTGCAGGCCGATCACGTTCGCGACACGGAGCACGTCGTTGTAGTCGCCCTGCGTGTGCTCGAGGATCTCGTCGACGGTCGTCGGGCCGAGTGCGAGGAACTGAACGACTCGAGTCTTCAATGGGATCTTCTCTCCCATGCTGCTGCCGAGCGTCGAGGCCGCGGGCCCGCTTAATGTGCGCGCCATTGGCGGCGCCGGGGACGGCGATGGCCGTTGCGGCAAGCTGCTCAGGCTCGTGTTTCTTGAGTGTGATGATGTCGGCTTGGTACCCATGACTCGCGCTGCCCGCGCTTCTCGCTGGGCATCGAGCGCCGCGTTCTGTAGCCGAACCTTCTCCGCGGCACGCCCGACCGACGCAGCGGAGAACGGCACCGATAACCGCGCGTCGGCGACACCGATGGGGGCGAGCTGGTGCGCACTGGGGTCGAAAGCGTACAACTCCGACTGCTGGGCCGTCTGCGAGTCGAGGCGGATCGGCTCCTGCCCCGGCAGGTTCAGAGTCTAAGCATTTGTCAGCGCAAGCTCCCACGACCATCAGGAAGGTTCCTATTGTGCTCACCATGTCATCTCCGACAGTGATCGTGACCTCGCCGTCGGCGGCGGCGAGCTTGGCCCACGTGTCCTCTGGGAACCGGACGAGGAAGGCAGGGGGCGGGGGTGTGTCGGCGGCGCTGGGCGCGACCGGCACCGTCCCGCTGGGGAGGGGCATGGTGTGTGGGTGTAGGTGTGATGCAGGAGTCCAGAGTGTGTCGGTGTTGTTAAATCATGGACTGGTTAATGACTGAATGAAGCAAGGCGGAGTCTGAAGCTCGAGGGGAGTTGCCCGAGCGATCGCCGATACGGCGTCACGGCGGCACTGGGACGGGGGCGGGGGCGGGGGCGGGGCTGTCACAGTGCGCGGTGAGGGCCGGGGGCGTTTTGAGGTTGTCGTGCGGGGTCCGTGAGCCGTTGATGCAAAGATGAAAGGTGGTGCAGGCGACTGGATGAAACGGGTGCACGAGGAAGGGGGGGTTGTCGGAAGGAAGTGAGATAAAGGAGGATTGGAGTAGTGGTGATTTCCTATTCCCGAGAGTACGCAGAGTAAGCAGAGTCTGCAGAGAGAGAGGAGAGGAGAGAGCCTGGTGCGAGCAAGGAGGACAGCGGTATAGCGGTATGGGCGAGTTACTGCCGCCGCCGGGCCCAGGGCCAGGGCCAGTACTAGTACGCGGTAGCCGTTCGGTGCTCACAGTCGGCAACGAGCGCCCGCCGCTGCCGATTTCGATTCTTCTGACCGTTTATTGATTTCGATTTCTGATTCAGACCTCCGTTCCCTTGCCTGCAGAGCACACGACCTCAAGTCCGGTGCAGAGCGCAGTGCCTTGAATGGACAACAGACTGTGTCGTTCTGTTTCTGCACAGGACAGCTGCTGTTGTCGAGTATCGTGGTCGTTTGCCACGACAATGAGCAGAGAGACGGTTAGGGGGGAGGCGTATGGTTGATGACATGGCCATGGCCGCACTCTGCCTGTACCGCGATCTGACTACTGAGACTCTCGTGTGCAGCGCGATAGCACTACGCACTACGCACTCGGAACCCGTGCACCTGCTTCCACTCGTGCTTCGAGCTTCTTTCAGACGCAGTTGCCTACTGCCTGACACTCGCCGTGCCCGACGCCCGCAGTGCGACCGAGAGACCAGACCTCTTCCGCTCGTCCGCTTGGCTTCCCGTCCATGCCTCTGTCTTGCAACCTTAACTGCTTTTTCCATGCAGTCTCCGTTTCCTCCTCGTTCCTCTGACCCCTCGGTCCTTCCTTGTCCCGGGCAACGAAACGTGCAACGCGCAACAACAATGCCCGACCAAGCTCGGTAAGACGCGACCCCAACGACGCAGCGGCCAATCGTCTCCGCTGCAGCACCTTCCTCCGGTTCCAGCCAAATCCTATCGTCGTGTTCCAAGCTTCCAGGGCCACAAGAGGCGCAACGCGCCGCGCCCTGTGCCCGGTACGGTAGATCTAGCCTAACATTCAGCCTAACCACGATGCCATTGTCAGCGTCGCTGCCTCGGCTGCTGTGCTCATTGTTACATATGCATGATGCTAGCGGCATGGTCGCACGACTCTCTGATCTGTGCGACGACTGCTGCGTCTACAATAGCCTGCGGGGCAGGCTGTCTCGCTTCAAGCTGAGATCAAGAACACCGCTGGAGGTGTCGGACAACACCGCCCTCCTCGCTGTCTCGTACGGCTTCGCAAGTCTATTGTTGGACTGCGTTGTTAGCGGAACATTCCTCGGTCCCTGGCGAAACGAAGCGGTCAACGTCCAGCGCACGGAGTTGCACCCCGCAGGCTCCGATAGCGCACGACACACTCAGTTGACTTCGCGGGACTTCGCGGAGACAGAAGCCGTGCACATCAGACGTTGCAGTCAGGTGCAGATCTGTACCTTCTCGCTCGCTCAGCACCTCTACAGCGGTACTCACTCGGCTTGATCTTGAAGTGCAGCGTGATGAGGGACAGGACGAAGCACTGCGACGAGTTAGCATTTCGGAAGAAGAGTAACTCACCTTCAGGTCCTGAACGAGGTAGTAGAAGACGCGGAGGCCCTCAGCGTCCTCGCTGTCGTTGACGTCGGCGAGGGAGCCGATCTTGGCCGTCTCGAACGAGATGTGGTCCTTGTCTATCCTGACCTCGAGCTCCTGGCGTCCGACAACGTTCTTCTTCGGCCACTGCGCGTCGTCCTCCCTGATTCCGTTAGCTTCGGCTGGAGCATATGAAGCTCACTTGGTGATCTCGCTGTCGCGCACGATGCGCTTGAACTCCTCCGCGACGGCGGGGCCGACGTACACTGGGGTCAGCTCTGAAAGCAGTACCGCAGCTTGAGTCTTGCTCCGCCCATTCGAGTCGACCTCCACTATTGAACTTGCAGGCCAGGCCGGGATAGCCAGGGCAGAGTCTGGCAGCCGGGCGCTCAATCGTGACATTGCCGTCTGCGATGCCGTGATGGTAGCTCCAAGCTGGGACTCGGACCGCTGCCTGTGTTTGCACAGCACGTGGCTTACTCACCCTCCTTCCTGATCAGCGAGTCATTGCGGTAGTTCGAGTTGTTGGCGTATCGCAGCCTTCCGTGCGTGTACTCGAACTCGAGGAACTCGTGTCCGTGCTGGCCCTGGTGTCCGGTGCTGCCTGTTAGCACTCATCACTCCGCTAGGAGAGCTAGCAAAATGCTGTGTTTACGCGGAAGGAACGGGCTGCAGATCAGCAGCAGCTGACCTCATCCCATGTCTCGGTCGTCGTAATCAGAGCCAACAGGTGACAGATGAAAGCAAAGGAAGAAGGGGACTCACTAGTATCTGTGCCGCGTCAGCCGGCGCTACGTGTGAGCACCCCTTACCGGAGGTAGAACGGGTCGTTCTGGAGTTCCTCAATGTTTGTTGTCGCCATCTTGTCGATCTTGCACTCTCCAAAATCTCGGCGTTGAGCGAAAGACGTTGCGTCACAACAACATCTGGCCTCCTCTGGTGGCGGCGGAAATTGCGGAGATTTGACGCGTGGCACACTAGTATATTACAAGACGCGTCGCGGGGCGAAGGGGACGCGTTTGATTTCGCCCCGTTAGATTGCAAAGTACAACAACAACAATGGTCGCAGTCGCTACCCCCACCAAGCAAGCGAGCGAGGGCAAGAAGGCAACCGCTAAGCTCCCCTCTCCCCCGCCGCAGCCCAAGATGATCGCTAAGAACGCCGGAAAGGCTGCTGAGGCCGCTTGCGCTTGCGCCAAGAGCGCTCTGGTGAGTCACCCCTCCTCTCAGTCAGCCGCTGTACTGCACAAGCTGCGGCTGAGGGAGGTGCAACAGCTACGCGGCGTACTCTAGCTGATCCCAGTCCGAGCCGATGCGCGTCAAGCGCCTCGCTCCCAACGCGACCATCCCCACGCGCGGCTCCGCCTTCGCGGCCGGATTCGACCTGTACGCCTCCCGCCCTGCCGTCGTTCCTGGGCGGGGCAAGGCCATGGTCGACACGGACATTGCGATCGCCCTTCCTCTCGGCACCTACGGGCGCGTTGCACCCCGCTCCGGCCTTGCGGCCAAGCACTCGATCCACACCGGCGCCGGCGTCATTGACGCCGACTACCGTGGCCCGCTCAAGGTCATCCTCTTCAACCTCTCGGATGACGAGTTCAAGGTCAACGAGGGCGACCGCATCGCCCAGCTCATCCTCGAGGAGGTCCGTATGGCGCCTGCGCTTGAGGTTGAGGATCTCGACGAGACGGTCCGTGGTGAGGGCGGTTTCGGCTCCACTGGTATCGCGACCGAGACCAAGACTGCCCCGCCGCCTGAGCCCTCTGCCTAAACAAAAGAAACTGTAGACGTAATGTAACTTGTATCCTTAACCCGTCCGCATTACAGTCGATACAGAGCAATGGCTGACGTAGAGAGGAGGAATCAGATCTGCCTAGTGTTAAAAGCGTGCTTAGTGGGAATGCGCAACTCTATCGGCGATGGTCCGCCCCGCGAGCCAAGCAACAAGCTCCGTCCGATGACCGGACCGAGGCAACGTGCGGCGTTCATCACTCAGGCCAGGTTGTCATACATAATAATCCGGATCGCTCTATGCCATTACGCTCTGCTCTGCACTCTGCCCCATCTCCTCGCTCTCGTCATTCTCGCACTGTCTATCATTTCTTCCCACCTCCACCCTTGCCGCTTTCGCCGATCTTGCTGACCGCCAACGTTTGCGCCGTAGCGAACGCAAGACTCGCCGCAGAAATGGCCAGCGCCTCCGCTCGTGCGCGCTCTCGGGCGCCCGCTCTCTCTAACGTGCCACCTGTTGTCGCCTTCAAAACTCCCTAAATGTTGAACGGCACGTTGGGGTCAGCGCCCCAGTCGAACGAGTTGCCCGCGATCTGCGCCCACATCTCGGCGAGCTCGTTCGGCGCGGGGCCCGGGCTCGGTGCCGAGTTCTGGCCAAGACCGGCCGTGAACCAGTTCGCAGTCGCGGTGGCCGCTGCGCTCGGGCTCGGGAGACCAGCGAGCGGCGCGCTGCTGTCGCTGGAAACAGAGCCGAGAACGCGCGAGCGCGGGTTGGAGCCCGGCGCACCCGGCGAAGGCTGCAGCATGTTCCCCAGCGAGCCGTTGACAGGCCCGGACGGGGCAGGCATCGACTGAGACTGCGACAGCGACTGAGAGCCGGACGCCGCAGGGCCGGTGGACGTCGGCGTCTGTCCCGTGTTGCTGCCGACCTCGTGCGGAGACTGCGTAGTCGGCACGGTCCATGCATCGCTCGTGAACGCGTTCAGCATCTCGAGACCGTCGAAGTTCATGTCGCCGACGTCGAACAGGTTGAACGTTCCATCGAGTCCCGGCGCGAGAGCCGGGTTGTTGACGCCGCCGTGGCCGAGGCTGTAGACTTGGTTCGCGGTGAGAGGCGGGGCCTGGGCCTGCTGCTGCCAGTTCTGGGTCTGCGGGGCGTTCGACGCAGTTCCAGTGCCCGTGGCCTTCTTCGCCGAGTTGGAGCGGTCCTTCGACGACGGACGCTTCTTCGGCCGCGCGGCCGCCGCGCGCACCTGCTTCGCCTGTGCCTCGACCTCAGTCAGCAGCTGGCGCAGCTTCCTGCATCCCGGCCAGACAGGCTCGAGAGCGCGCAGCGCCTGGTGACACGACTCGACGTGCGCGCCGACGGCGTCGATGACGATCTGCTCGCGCGCACGCGTCTCGCAGAGCAGCAGAATCACAGCCGAACTCCACAGGTACTGGCAGAAGACGGCGAGATGGTGCGAGACCGGCACGAGCACACGAGATTGCGTCGCGACGTGGATCACGGACCGCGCTGCGTCAACGCAGTGCGCGAGCGACTGAGACGACGGGCTCGGCCGCGGCCGCGCGAACGCAGGGTTCGACGGCAATAAGTTGCGGTGCAGCGTCAGGAGCACCGCGAAGTAGCCGTTGCTGAGGGCCGCAGACATGAGCGAGATCGGCCGCGACGACGAAGCGTCCTTGTACTTTTGGGGCTGATGTCAGCTACGGTGCGACTGAGCACGAGCTTACCACTTCGTTCTGTAACCAGTCCCGGAGCAGACGGTCGAGCTTGTCAATCGTCTTCTGCTGGCTCTCAGCCCACTGCTGGTCCGAAACCGAGCGGGAGTGGTTCGGGCGGTACAGGAGCTGCGCAACACGGCCAGCGATCTTGGCCAGCTTCGTGAGAGCGACAAAGCCCGACATCGTGCAGTCCGCCGGCTCCTCGGGCAGGTTACCGGCCTCCTCGGTCAGCGCTTCGCCGAGGTTGAACAGCGTCTCGTCATCAACGGCGAGCGGGTAGCTGATGTCCATGTCCTGGTCGTCGACGCATACGGGGCGGCCAAGCGTAATGCTGATCATTCGCTCGAGACCGTAGACGGACCACCACACACGCGCACCGAGCTGCTTAACCTGAAGCGAGACCTTAAATCTCGGAGCATCGAACTGACGTCAGCGAACAATAAGCTCGTAGCCACTCACATGCAATCCAATGTCCTGCGCCACACGCAGCGCCTGGCTCGCGAGCAGCCAACTCATGGGCATGTCGTTCACGGCCGACTGGAAGGCGGATTGCAGCGTCAGGCACTGCACCTGGTACAGGTCGACCTCGCGGTACGAGGAAAAGTGGAGGACCTGACTCCTCTCGAACCAGATGACACCGGCTTCGGCGTCGCCCGGCTGGATCGTCTCGCCTTCGGGTTCATTGTCGCGCTGCTTGGCACGCTCACGCTGCCACGCACGAGACGTGACCAGAACGCGCTCTCCGAGGGCGAACACGGCGAACACGACTGCCAGGAACTGATGTGTCAGCTGGAGCTTCACTGAGGTTTAGCTGTACTCACTCCTGCACGGATTGACCCGAAGTCGCCAGCCTCAGCGCAATCCAGAGCGCGGTTCAATCGGCGGCGGAAGTCAGGCTCGAGTAAGACGGGAAGGACCGGGTGAACTTCGGCAAAGTAGGCGTCGACCATTGCCTCGGCCTCGGCCCTTGGTGGGAACGTGACCTCCTCAACCCCGGGGAGGGCGCGGATGACGCCGGCGCCAGCGACCGGGCCAAAATAGGGGTGCGCCGAGTCCGCAGGCGAAGAAGCACGAGTCGAGTCGTGAACGGGGCGGTACGTGACGCGCGACGGCTGGGCCTTGATTTCCTGGTCAAAGCTGTCGAGGAGGGAAAGTGTGTTGGACGGGCCAATCCAGCGGAAGTTGCCGCGGTCATCCTGAGTGTAACGGCGGCCCTCGTCGTCATCGTCGTCTCCGCGAGGGGAGTGAGGTCGCGAATCGCCGTTCATGTCGCGCTCGTCGTCGCTCATTGATCGCGGCTCGGTCTTGGCCGTCACGAGGTTCTCGAGCTTGCCGCCCTCGAAAGCGGTCAGCAGCGGGAGCAAGCGGTTCTGCAGCGCCTCGAGCTGCTGCACACGACCAGACAGGTCCTGCACGTACGCACGCGAGTAGGCTGCGCGGTCGCGGGTCGGCTGGTACTCGCACTCGGCGCCGGACATGATGCACTGCTGGCACGCAGCGTTGCCGTTGACACCCGACGACGGGCCGGGCAGGCATTTGACCTTCTTCTGCCGGCATGCTCGGCAGGCGGCGAAGGCTCGGACTTTGGACAGGTCGCCGGCGCCTGTTGTCCCCGTCGCACTGCGGCCGGGGCCGTCGGGGCTGTTACGGGCACGCTTCTTGGCTGGCTGGCGCTGCGGGGGCTGGGAGGGGCCCGCGGCGTTCGCACCCGGAGCCGCGAAGCGGGCGGCATCCATCGTGTGTTGAGTATGCGGGGGAAGGTGTGTGCGTGATGAAGGATGGAGCGACGGCGAGGTTTTGAGGTCGTGTGTGTCGACGACGAGCCGTGTGTCGCCTTGTAGGAGGGAAGGGCTAAGGCGGGGAAGGCCAAGGAGGATGGATGAGACACTGATAAAAAGGGGGATGCGCGGATGGAGGGCGGATCAATCCTGAATATCAAAGATTAGACGCCGTTACAGTACGTCGATAACGGCGGCAGTCGTCGTGGGGTGTGTCGGGGACGGTGTCGGGGTCGCCCTCTATCGATGAGAAGGCGAGGACGGCACAGGAAGACGCAGACGCGGATGCGGTGATCGGCGAGGATGCGGTGGTCGTCGCGGTCTCCAGCTGCAGCGTCTTTGGGTATGGAAAAGTGTAAAGCTGGATTTACAATCCCGTCGTGGCTGCAGCTGGTCTCTTGACCGTGTTAACGTATTTCGCATCCGGGGCCCACCTCGCCCTGACTTGGCTGACCCCCACTTTTGGAAAACACCCAGTCACCTGATCACTCAAGAGGTGTCCAGCGCCTTCCCTCCTTCCCTCCTTCCCTCCTTCCCTCCTTCCCTTCCACCCTGGGCCATGCTGGTGCGCCTCCCACGCCCATGCAGCTGCTGCACCCCATGCCGCACACCGTGCAACGTGTACACCCCACAACCAGAGCGCACACACCGAGAGCCTTAGTGTGCACCCCCTGCTTGTCACTCGTCCATCATCATCGACTATCACAACGCTCGACCCTGCGAGGTACTCTACTCCGTTACACACTGCTCAGAAATTTACTGCGAGCCAAGATCTGGCACCATGCGTTCCACCTGCACCCTGGTTCATGCATTCCTCGCTCATCTACGAATCACAGCTAAGCCGAGCACGGCGACTAAGCGGACAACGGCTTAAAGGCCGAGGTTTCCCTTCCACCTCGACTTTTTTTTCGATTTTCCAAAGGATACCTGACGCCTCGTTTCATACGGATCGCCGCGCCTTGCCGACTGCATGCCGACGCCGTACGCAGTACACGAGGCTCCCTTTGTTGCTCGGGGAGACAAGTTTGCCTGTCGTCAGTCATCTGGTCTTGGTCCACGTGCTGTTAGCTGCTGTTAGTCATCACGGCCGTCTGTCAATCCACAGGCCGGCGTCCGAAGCAAGTCAGGTTTCATGACCAGCGCCGTGCCTCCTACCGAGAGTTACCGCGCTGGCCAATCCGAATCGAAGCTTGTTGGAGCACAGCATACACAGAGCCAGGCCGTCAGTGGTGTCCAAGCGCGATCTCGAACCGGAGTTAGGGACGTGGGCCGCGCTCGACCATCAGTTGTTTCGCCTTTGCCCGCTTTCCTCGCCTTGACTTGCGGCCGAAAGGCTGCGGCGGCTCGGACACCTCGCTTTGGGTCACATTTGGTCCCCACGCTGCCTTCTGTCATTCTCTAGCATCAAGACATTTGCACGTGATGTCTAAGGATGGTGCGCAACGGCGCCGTGGGCCGGCGCTCCGTGGCACGCACAACAGAACTCAGCGCTTAGCCCTTGATCTGCTTCACGAGCTGGTTCTTGGGAATGGCCTGGAGGTCGGAGCAGCCGCCGATGAACTGAGCGTCAGCATATTTCGCCAAGAAGTATAGGCAGAATTGGGAGGGGTCCAGTCTTCCTCTTAACTTCTATATGAGAGAGAGGCACCCGCCTTTGCTCTCGGAATAGGTCGAGAAAGAAGAGAAGTGGTCTTCCGTCTCAAAACCCCGCCGATCGAGGGCGCGCCGTTTTCCCTCTCATGTTCCTCCAGCAGAAAGACGGAGAACGCATGGTCTGTCTGACGTTCCACGAGTAGGAAGGTACGAGAGGTGGGGATGTTGTCTTCCACTCATGTTCCACCAGTGAAAGATGGTAAGATGCTTTGTCGTCCCCTCTCAGATTCCCCAGCACGAAGTCCGAACTGCCTCCCTCCAGCCTGTATAACTCACGTGCTGCTTGATGTAGACGTGGGGGACGGTGCCCTGTCCGTTCAGCGACTTGAGGTACTGCTGGATGACGGCTGCGGGTTAGTTATACGAAGAAATGGTATGCAACTGAAGACATACATCCATCGTCCATCTCGTCGAGCCTGGTTTTGTTAGCTCTACAACTCCAGAAGGAAGCTGTCATTCTACTCACTCGTAGACCTTGACGTCGGGGGTGATCTCCTCGAGGATGGCCTTAGCGCGCTTGCAGTACTGCGATGAGGTCAGCGCCAATCCTTGCGAATCTCCATGTATGTTCTGGTCAAACAAGACCTTGCCGCGTAACTACTCACAGGGCAGTACGACTTGGAGAACACCAGGACATCGTTGTCCTTGATGGCGTTGTCGACGAGGGTCTTGGCGTCGGACATGGCCTCGGGGGATGCGGCGGAGGAGAATGAGGAGCCCACTTTGGCGGAGTAACGGGGAGCAGCAGCGAAGAGCTGAGGACGGGTTGTCGCGGCGAGAGTAGCGCGGGGAGCGGAGACAGAGGCGAAGTGCGAAGAGACAGTTGCCAGGCGGCGAGCGGCGAACATGAAGATGTCAAGTGGAGACAGACCGGTGTGGTAATGATTAGCAAGATGGTGCGTAACCCAAGCCCGGGAGTAAAACCGGCTCAGGCTCGCGCCATCGGTGTTCGTCCGGGTATGACGTATTCGGAATCGAATGGCAGCGGGGGCCTGCGCCGATGAGTGCTTGATGCATTGGACACAACGTGCGCGCCTTGCTCAACTTAAAAGCAGGCAATGCACCGTCGTGCAGATGGGCAAGCCGTAGACAATCAAGGCGATAAGCAACTTTGTCATGCCGATCAAGGCTCCGCTATCAGGTCCGCGGTTGGTCATCTGCCCCCAAAATGGGCAGGTGACTCTCCCGTCCTGCGCCTTTCGGATCCTTCGAAACAGGCAGGCTCAGCTGATCGACGACCTCGCATCGGCCTCGCGTTTGGCGAGGTTGGGCATCATGGTCCGAGATAGAGATCTGCCTGATTGTGCCAGGCAACAACTCGACAGCGCAAAGGGGAAGAGCTCGAGGGGACGACTCGATGTTTACTCAACAATGCGGCTAATCACGCCAATCTGCTGAGTCGTCATGGAGTGGAGGAATCGAGTTGCCCGCTGCCCACCAGGTATATCTAGATCGGCGTCAGAGCGCCAGAAGTTTGCCGCATCTCATCTACTTTAATCCTCACTCATCCCTCTCCGGAAGCCGATTCCAGTGAAGGCTGTCTCCGACACGAGTGCAGCTCCAATCCACATCACCTTCCTCTACTCACAAGCCGATACCAACAATGACCACGATCCGCCCTATCGAGGCTAAGGACGAGTCCCGCTGGCGCGAGCTCTGGGAGGGCTACAACCAGTACTACGAGCGTACGATCCCCGAGGAGGCGACCGCGCTCACGTTCAAGCGCATGCTTGACCCGAACGTGGAGCTGTACGGCGCCGTCGCGGAGGAGCCTGACGGGCAGCTCACGGGCTTCGTCACCTGGATGCCGCACATGTACACGGGCTCGACCTCGGACATTGTGTACCTGCACGACCTGTTCGTGGACCCGAACGTGCGCCTCAAGGGCACCGGGCGCAAGCTCATGGAGTACTGCTTCGCCGAGGCGGAGAAGGCAGGCGCCATGAAGGTGTACTGGCACACGCAGCACTTCAACCACCGCGCCCAGCTCCTGTACACGAAGGTCGGCGAGAAGACGCCGTTCGTCCACTACACGCACACCTTCAAGAAGTAAACTTCGCTTTGGCCTCGTTCTCCTTCACACTCCTCGCCTCGACACAGTTTCCTATGGTCGGACTTGAATCAACCTCGACTGCCCTTGCCACTCGCTATGGCGACCGTCTCAACTCCGGTCCTGCCCTTTGTATATATAATAAACGTAGCGGGTCGTTAGGTATTCATGCAGTTACAACGGTATCTCGTATCTAGTAAGCCTTAACGCCGGCGAGCTGAAGTGCGCGGTCGCTGAGGACGGGCTTCTGCCTCGGGAGCGTCCTCTCTCCCTCCTCAAGCTTCCATCCGCGGGTCGGGGAGTGGTGCGCCGTGATGCGGAAGTCGATGGGGTCGTGCGTGCTTCCCCAGCAGTTCTCGAACGCCTCCTTCTTCTCCTCGAGCATCTTGTCGCTGATGTCGGCCGCAGGCTTGTAGCACACATACGTTGCGATGCGGGGCTCGGTGCCCCTCGCGACGTCGCCGTAGTGCACCGTCCGGCTGTCCCAGAGGATGAGGTCGCCAGGCCCCGCCTCGACCTTCTTCCACTTGCACCCCCGGTCGTAGAACCACTGCAGGCTGGCGTCGTTCTTGTGGTCCCACCAGTCCTTGTCGCTCCACCCGCCCTCGGGCATGAGCGCCTGGTGCTCCTCGAAGAACTGCTCGAAGAGCGGCGTGCTCCCCTCCAGCACCATGAGGCCGCCGTCGTCCGGCCCGTTCTCGTGCAGGTTCACAATGCCCTGGACGCAGTGCAGCCACGGCCGGGTCGGCGACTGGTCGCAGTGCGGCCACGGCAGGCCGCGCTCGGCGCTCAGCGACGACCCGAACGGGAGCGAGATGTTCGCACTGTCAAACGAGACCAGGAGCTCGTCCGTGCCCCAGATCTTGGCGAAGGCGTCGATGACTCCGGGCTCGGATCGGATGTCCCACGCGAACTGCTCGTGGCCGACACCGTAGCGGTGGTACAGCCCACCCCTCTCGAAGATGGGCAGGTGCTCCGGCTTCCATGTCGAACGGTCGTTGCGGTCGAAACCCTTGCCGAAGCTCTCAAGCCATGAGTACATCTCCGAAGCGTATGCCTCGGCGCGCTCGCGGGGAATCACATTCTTCACGACTGTGTACTGATATTGTCAGTATGCGCAAGTGCGATATGAGAATACTCACGCCCTTCGCCTCGAGGTCGGGGAAGACGGCGGTCGACGCCTGCGCCTTGGCGCCACGCAGCTTCAGCGTCGGCTGCTCTGTTGTCGTCGTTGCTGTCGCGGGAACAGTCATTGTGCTGTGTACAGTGTGGGGAGGCAGCGGGGTCGCAAAATGGCCCGAGTATATATACATCCCGAGAGTCTTGGCTGCGCCGGCAGATCGCGGTAGAATCGCCAGGCAGCAGTCAGTGGACCATGTGCGGTCGTGCGGAAAAACTGAGCGGACCACGCTGTCCCCACCGTTCTGTGGCCAGGCAAGCTTCCGACGCAATCTATGACGGGGTCACACGTGCCCGCACCGCGCATTCCGCGTGCACACCGAGATGCACCGAAACGCAGATGAGGGGACGGGAAGAAGCCCCAAGGGGAGGTGGAAAATCCTCTGAACAATTACAAGGAAACGTGCCGAGGTGAAGCCGGGCAGGACGCAGACGAGCAGCGGCCCCCAGTCTGATGGGCCGGGATGTCGGGCCGTGTGACCTTTGCCCCAGCTACCTTCCCGGCTTCACACCAGAGCTGCTCCGCATCCCGTCGGCCAACTCCGTCTGAGCGTCAGCTGCTCGGGACGAGGGGCCGGGGGAATGGTCACGAGGCTGCCCACCAGCCTTGTTGTGCCGATACTTTCCGCTCATGAACCCAAGCAAGACCAGCGTAAACGTCGGGTCATCACCGGCGCCGCACAGTATCCCGTCCCTCTTCGTCCGCATTCGCCGTAGCGAGTCACACTCGCTGTGACGTGCCGACAATGCCAGATTGCGAAGCAAATACGCGGGACATTGTCGGCAGGTTTCTCGCTAGGCGGGAATTCTTCGCGTAATCCTCGGAGAATGCGCAGCCCTGCGTCACTCCACTCCGCTCAACGGCCCATGCGCCATAACCTGCCTCTTCCAGCTGAGGTGCATGCTGCGTGGGAGACTGGTGGTCTTGCGTGGACGACTAGTCACTGGACTTCTCTCGTCAGCTGACTACCAAACGCAACAGTCCTTTGCAGGCTTAACAAATCCATACCACGCTACACAAGGAGAAACGAAAATAAAGAACCGGTGACTGGAATAGTGTAGGCCGATCTTCTATGGAAACCTCGAGGCTCGAAGCGAAGTGGTACTAGGTGAGAAGTAGGTATTAGGTGAAAGGGCGTACGTAGTTGATGTAGTGGTGCGGGGTGGTCGGAAGGAGAAGGATGGTGGAGAGAAACGAAGCAATTAGCGGGAGCTAGAGCTATACCTGACACAACATGTTACTTGGCGACCTTGTCCTTGAACCTCTTTACGATCGAGGTCTTGCGCTTCATGTCGGCTCCGGCGGGCGGCTCGTAGTACGAGTTTGACCGCGTTTGGTGGAGGTCGTCGAACTCAGGCATGACCGGCATGACGGGGTGGCCGGAACTGCTCCTGTGCTGCGGGAACGCAGGTCGTGACGGCAGCTCGGTCTCGAGCTCCTCGCGCGCATCGGCACCTTCGACTGCCCCGTATTGGATCGGCTCAAGCTCGTCACCGTAACCCTTAGTCGGCGAGTCGCGCGCGCCATTCGATCCTCGGCTCAGCGAGCGACCAGCGGACGGGGCGCGCTCGTGTCCGGATCCAGGCGAGGCGGGTAAAGGAGGAACGTCGCCGCCGTGCTTGTTGGGCGAGTGTGATCGGTCTCCGCCGCGCTGGTACGTGATTAGCGAGACCCACAAGTTCGGGTTGTGGGCATCGCCGTCCCTCGGTCCGTTCCATAACCACCACGTCTACACACCGGAAATCTTTTTCCTTTCCCACCACCACCACCACAACAACATCATCTGCTGCCGATACTATAGCAACACACTCCTCAGAGAGCGTTGCTATGCTCGGGTCGGAGGGGGATAGGCCGATAACCGACGCGAGGATCCCAGTCGTCGTCGCCCGGGCTCATTGCCTGAGCCCCAACCAGGTGCTCAGCGTATCCCATACCCTTCCCACTCTGATCCGGCGACGGGTACGCGCCGGGAGCGGCCGACATCGATTGAGACCGATGGACTCGTCGTGGCGTATGCCCCGTTGTTTCTGTCTTAGGACGCACCATGCCTTTGAGTCTCTGCATCAAGCTCTTCGTACGCTTGACGCCGCCAGCCGGCCGAGAGAACGACCCGCGAGATTGGTGCGACCCAACAAAGTCCTCCGCGCCGTCCTCGTTAATCGGAGGGCTGCGAGCGCCGAAGCCGATCTTCTTGCCACCAGGCGAGCGCGGGCTGCGGGATCGCTCAAACGTGTCGATGACTTCAGTTAGTTGGGGTCTGTACAAACAACTTACATTCGGGCTCGTCTCGTGGAGAGGAGCCAAAGTCCTCGAAGGGCTCAGCTACCAGAGTCAGCGACGGAACCAGACGCACTGAAGTCACTCACGAGTGTCAATACCCCAGGCGGCCTTCATAGCCCTGTACTTCTCCTCGCGCTGACGGTCACGCTCGCGACGGGAGTAGTCACCCTCGTCCGCCTCTTCGTGGTGAGTGTCAGGGAAGAATCCGCCGCTAGCGGGCAAGCTGGAGGAGTAAGGGTTCGAGAGACCTCCACTAGAGCGGCGGCGAGCGGCAGCGCCACTGGGCCGGCGGCCACCAACGACAGCCTGCTCGCCGCTGTCCTCTCGCGGGTTGGGCGTGGTTCCAATCGAGATCGCCGAGGCCTGACGGGCCGGCGCGGCAACAGGAGCGACAGCGGGACCCGAGAACGCATGCATGGGGGCCTTGGTCTGCGGTCCGTGGAGGTTGCGCGAAGGAGCAGCGGCGTCGTACGGTCCAGAGCTGCAAGTCAGTAAACGCTCGTGAAACTGGGCCGAGGCGATGCTCACTGATGCCACACTGCGATGTCAGCAATTCGTCACAAGCCCTTGGGGCGTAAGAACCACTCACTGGCATGGCCGAGACCGGTGGGGTCCCATCGGTCGATCACATCGGCGTGGCGAGAACCCTTCTTCGCGGTCGTCTCCCGGCCCTGGCCCTTAGACAGCTTGAGAGCGTCGTGCTTCTTCTTAGAGGCCTCGGTACGACTCCGTCCGCCGCTGCTGCCACTCTTGGACCTGCCATCACGGTCTTCGGACGGACTGATGCGGTTGGCGTTTTCGTTTGCCAGGAGAACCGAAGGAAGCGACGGAAAGGTGTCGGCCGGCGTTTGCGGATAGGATTGAGGACGTTGATCGCGATAAGCGCGTAGTTGACGGAAGGCCATGTCAGCGACTGTTCCCGAAACAGAATGGATAGATGGAAGGAAGAAGGACTGCTCAACGGCGGCTCATGAACGTACGTCCCAATGGGACAAAGGAGAACGAACTGAGCTTGGGTGTTTTGTCCCTCATGGGACTTCATGCCGTTCTGCCGCCAGCGGCCCAAAGCGCCAGCCACCCTTACTCGTCCCCCGCAATGGGATTCAGGCTACGCTCGTGCGATCTGAACAAGGGACGGATCGTTGGCTTTCCGCCGTACGCTCACAGTCACCATACATGAGGCGGGGCGGGCTTGGCATCCTCACTTCGACCGCCTTGCGGAGCCACGCGACCCCAGCACATCCAGCAGCGCGATACGCCTCGTAAGGAGCTCAAACTGGGGAGGGCAGGGTCCCGCTCCGCCTGGCGACGAACGTTCCACACGCGCCGCAGCGCACTCACCTTTTCTTAAACTTCGAACGAGACGACGGCACCTGGCCCGACGCCTCCAGCTCGCCGCCCTCGAACGGGTTCTGCTCGACTGCTGGTCTGGCCCGAGACGGCAGGGCCTGGCTCGAGCCGTTGCGGGAAATCTGGACAACGTCCTGGACGGCGTGGGCGAGGTCGTCGTTCACATAGCCCGACTGGGCGTCGTGGTACTTTTCGGACGGCATGTTGCTTGCGTGATAGGAGACTATGCAAGTCTCTCGATGTAAACTCGGGAACGTCTAACGGTCTAATGCCTGGTCACTGTTGGAGAGGGGACGGCGGTGCAAGCACGAAACAAACAGTGAACGTGCACTCCACTCGAGTCGCCTCCGTTCACGTCAATATTGGTGTGTGCCTTGCGAGCTGCGCACGCGGAAGGCGCGGTGGTGATCCACAGAAGCGCGTCGACTGCAGTCGACGAAGCACACAGTCAAGTCGGGTTGCACGCGTAGCCCTGCAGAGAGGGGCTCGGGGGGTTGCTCGGGGTGCTCGGTGGGTGCTGGTGCTGGCGGACTCAGACCGAGGAAGGTCAGAGATAGGGGGTGGGAGGGGTAGGTGCCAAGGTGTCAGATGCGGCTGTTACTGGACTGGACAAAGCACGGTGCACGGTCGTTGCGAGGAAGGCGAGAGGGTGTGTGTTGGGACAGGTTGAGTATTCTCGATGTCGGATTGGGGAGTTGTTGTTGTGGGTGTGGGGGTGCGGGGGAGTGGATGGATGGAAGGGTGAGCGGATTCAAGATGGGAAGAGCCGGGAGTTCGGGTGTGTGGAAGGGGACAGGTGGACGGGGGCGCGGGGGATGGACGATCGCGTTGGGCGGAGGTTAAGCGATTAGGACCGGAAAGGAGGTTTGGATGTGGTGTGGGTGGGGCTCTATCAAGGAGGTACGAGGAGCGTGTGTGAGTGGAAGAACGGAGTGTACGGTGTATTTGCGGTGGGTATGGTCGCGGGAGGGCGGGGCTCGCTTTCGGTACTTCGCTGATTGCCGTGGTGCCGTGGTGCCATGGAGCGTGTGCCGTCTGGTGTTGGAGCTGAGCTCGGAAGGAGGCCGCTGGGCCGCTGGGCCGCTGGGCCGCTAAGCCGTTGGCCACGCGGGGCTGGACGGGGCGCGGGCGCGGGGAAGGTCAGAGGAGACTTCGCGGGCTATCGGGCTTGGGCTCTGCCAGGCTCAGGTCCTTGCTTGATCACTCAGGGTCTGGTCAGTCGCCAGTAGCTTGTCCGCCTAGTCCTGAGGCCTGCCTGTGGGTCCCGAGAGCCCGAGGGCCGAGGGAGCTGCAGGATGCGTCAGGAAGCTCAGGAACCCCCGTCTCCGGTTGGGCACAACGCTGGGACATTGCGACCAACAACAGCGCACGGGCCATGCGAACCACCGCCAACGCTGGAGGCGTTCTGCCTGCTGTTGACCAGCAGAGAAAGCAAACCACGATTCATGATCCAGGACCTGACGGACCCGGAGGGCTTGACAAGCTCAAAGCTCAAAGTGGACGACGGGTCTGTCCATCGACTTGGATCGAGATGCATGCATGTGCGCTCGTAGATTGCGGAGCTCTCATCCCAAGTGCGCCGTATCCAGAGTCATGGTCGGCGTGGTGGGGCACGCTCTCACAGGATCACAGGTCTCTCTCTGTGCGCCCCTGGGGGTTCGCAGGCTCACAGAGTGATGAGCAGCGAGACTGGGCTGTGACAGCATCGTACTGCACTACGGCTTCAGCACGGCCAGAGGTCTCAGATCCCGTATCCAACCGCCACCGCCCTCACAAGGTCATTCAGCTCATGTCCGGCCTCCGCCCGCGCGCCCGTCGCGTCTCGCCTCGTCTCGGCCCACCAGCCCACCTCCGTTCGTGTCGCGTCTTGGCTCTGGGTCGGAGGGCTCAGAGTTTGCCCGCTCGCTGCTTGCACTGCGGCCACTACCTATTTCGACAGCGGGCTCGCTCGGATATCTCGGGTCCAAAACGGCCCTGGATCCTTCTCACGCACTCTCTGCACTCTCCCCTCTTGAGCGCTACCTTCCCTCTGACCATGCATAAGAACACTTGTCCTGATCTTGGGTCCTGGGCATGTTCTCTTGGCCAATCTCCTAATAGCCTCACAGGTGGGTAGCTGCCCTCCAGGTGCATCAAGCGGCCAGTCAGTACATCAGGCAGTCGCATCGGAGGTCAGCAGGGATAAGGGAGTGTGTGCACTGCGAAGCTGCGATGCGTCGTGCAGACGACCCAACGGTCATCGGAGACCTGAGCCTCGCGAGCGGCTGATTCAAGCCGAAACGCAGATGACGCTTCACCCGGCACATCACCTGCTACCCTCTCTTCCGATGCCCGCTCCCCCGAGACGCCAAACCCCGCGTCTTCCCGTCCTTTACCACACTTTAGCCTTTCACCAGGCCCGGTAGTTGCTTCACGTTTCCCCTCGTGTGGAAAGCGTGGAAAGCTGCAATGCCGAGATAGGCCACACGATCGTGTTCCATGCTCGGTCTGCGATTTCGTTCGGTGCAATGGCCAGCGGTGCTGACCCGCGGTGCTAGCGATACATACAAGCTACTGTTACATGTCCTCCATGTCCATCTGGTTGCCCTCGTACTCGCGACGCGCGGCGGCGTTCTGCGCCAGGATCCACTTCTTCTCGAAGCCGTTGCCTCGGTCTGGCGTTAGCTCAATGCGGATATCTAAGCTCGGCCCAGACTAGGGACCTGTGACTCACCAACGCCGTCCCAGCGACATCCGGGGCGGATCCCGAACCGATTCTCTGACCACGAGCCCTTGTACACTTGATACCGCGGTCCCGTCGATTTTGACTTCTTCGACTTCTGAATCGTTAGTTTATGCTTACTTCGCGCCGCCTGGCGCAAATCGACGCGGCTTGGCAGGGTGCGTGTGGAGCCAAGAAGCGCCGAGCCCGGCGCCGAGCGCAGAGGCTTGAAACTCACCGTCAAGAATGCCGCGGCCGGGTCGTTCCACCGCTCGACCTCGCGCATCTCACGGTTCATTTCGGCGTCATCCGCGTATCTGGGGTCAGCTTCAAAGATCATGCGACAGCCTCGACGACGTAACTCACCGAGCGACGTCCTTCGACTCCATCTTCTTCAACTCCTTCGCAGCCACCTCACGATCTTCCCGCTGCACGAAGCCCTTGGTCCACTCCTTGCGCTCCTCCTCCTTCAGCTTCTCCTCGAGCTCCTCGCGCCGCGCCTCCTGCTTCAGTTGCTCGACATCGAGAACGCGTCCGCTTCGATCACGGTGCACGGTCTGCGTGTGGGCTCCATCTGGCTCGGGCGATGGTGACCGCTCCTTCGCCTCCTCGGCTGCACGAGCTGCCTCCTCAGCCATTTGCGCCGCTGTCCGCAGTCCTCCGCGCCGCTTCGTGAGCTGTTGCTTCGGCTTCGGCTCTCCGCTGTCCTCGGCGTTCGATGATGGCGCGGGAGATTCTCCGTCCTGAGGCTCAGACTTCACGCGCGTGCGAACGGGTAGGGCTGTGGCGCCAACAGTTGACCAAGACGACTGGCCCTTCTTGAACGTGGCGACGTCCTTGCCGATGACTGGCTGTCAGCAGCTGCAAGAAGAGAGAACACGGCGTACACACCTGGAGCATCGTCACCATCAAAATCGATATCCGCCTTCCGCTTCGATCCCTTCCACTGATCCTCATCCATCAGTACCAGCCCGCTGCCGCTTGCACCACCGCTGCCGCCGACATAGTCCTCGTTCTTCGGCTTTTTCCGCCGCTTCTTCTTGTCGACTCCAGCGTGGGCCAGAATCGCGTCGGCCTTCGGGCCAGACATATATCTGAAGTCAACTAGAGCGTCACTAAGCAACCGAAGAGCTGGTCGCACCTTCCACTCACTTTGAGGCCAAGTACGTTTTGAGATCGGACATGGCGGGAAGTACGCTTGGACGTCAAGTGAACGCGGTCTGCGGGAATTGTTGGCAGCACCCGCTTGGGTGGTCGTTGCAACTGGACGTCGGACGACTCGTTCAAGTCGGAGGAAGGCACTGCTGCCGTCACTGTTTTGTGTCGTGATAGGGAGTGTCGATGATGTAGTGTTTTCGATGCAGTTGGGTGGCGAACGCTGCCAGGGTGCCTCAGTGGCAAAATCCCGGTAAGACCGCCACGTGGAGCGTAAGGGTGCAGTGTGTGTGCCAGCAGCCAGCATGCACCAGCCAGCCGGCCAGCCGGCCAGCCAGCCAGGACGAGTGCAGGAGACGGCTCCCTGCATGGATGGCTGCCTGTATGGTGTGCAGGTGTTGAGTGGCCATTGTCCAACATTGCATTCAGCCTTGCGTCCACTTTTCCTTCCCTCCGCCATCATATCCTCCCACGTTCTCGCTTTCCCGTCTCCAATCGATACCATTACCTCAAGCACACACGACTCGTCATAGGCGACTCGTCCACCCGCCCCCCGTCCGTTTTTTTCCAACGCGATCGCCAGTATACCCCCCGACACCCGTCAGCATAAGTCATCAAGACCCAGCACGTCTCCAACTCTCCACCCCCACCCTCACTATTCCCCCCATTCACACACATGCCTACCGTCCACCCACTTCCTGTCAACCCCACAACCGGTCAGCAGCCACTCGGAGCCCTTCGTGGGTCGATCAGCTCGGGTGGCCAGTCGTCATCCGGCGGAGTGAACCGTGAAGTTCTCAAACAGCTGCAGGATGTCGCTTGGAGTGACGAAGAGGTGGGTCACGGGTTGCACACGAACGGTGGCACTAGCGCATGCATGCTCGAACATGTGACGCGTTCAGCCGGCTTCGTGTGCACATCCAGACGCGCGCGGGCTCGCTGACAGTACATTAGGATGACCCCGATTGCATGGTTTGTGCCGAGCCCCTCGACCTGTCCGATCAGAACTTCAAGCCCTGTCAATGCGGTCTGCAGGTGAGTGACCCTCGCAATAACCCCATGACCCCATGCTCATGCTTCTTCATTAGATTTGTCAATTCTGTTACAACAAGCTCCTGCGAGACGATCCGAGGTGCCCAGGTTGTCGTCGAAAGTATGACGCCGCGTCCGTCGTCTTCCAGCCTGTCGACTTCGAAGAGTACGTATCATCGCAACGACATGAGGGTGCATACTCGTGCTGACAACGCTACAGGGTCCGCAGAGCGAAGGAGAAGAAGGCCAGGCGAGCGAAGATCACCAAGCAGCTCGACACCATGGGACGGCGCCATTTCCTCGACACGCGGATTGTCATGAAGAACTCGGTCTACGTCGTTGGAATGAAAATTCCAGGCTCTTCACCGGAGGAGTCCGTTTCCATTCTTCGATCGAACGAGTACTTCGGGCAGTACGGCAAGATTGCGCGATTGTACTTGAAGGACCGGACCGCAATCCCTTCTGTGACGCCCGGTCCCGATAGCGATACACCTGCGACGTCTACTGGTATCTACATTGTTTACGTTCGACGCGAGGACGCTGCACGAGCAATCTCATCTCTGGACGGTATCCCTGCACCCCAGGGTCCTCCAGGACAGGTGCTTCATGCTTCGTACGGAACAGTCCGGTATTGCGACGCCTTCTTGCGAGGCATGAAGTGTGACAATGCTCACTGCCATAACCTGCACGAATGGGGAGGCGAAGGCGACTGCTTCACGCGCACCGACCTAATCACCGCCCTCACTCGACCGGCAGAGTACGACGCACGACAGAAGCAATCGCAGATCCAGCCGCCACCGTCATCCTCCAAGTCTGCGTGGCCGAAGCCTTCCCACGACGATGTCGACTCGAACACGGCCCTTCCGCGCAGCGCAAGCTGGGGCATGCGACCCTCGCCTGCTCGCCCGGGATCGGCGACCGGTCGTCCATCGCCTGTGGGCTCGTCTCGACCTACGAAGATCCAGAGTACACTGATCCCTCTGGGCCGGAGCTCCGCTGCGTTCCCGCCGCCGGCACCTTCACCTGCCCCGCCGGTCCAACAGAAGAAGGAGAAGAAGCCGCAAAACATGACACGTGTGCGGAGCGAAGCTTCCAGTGCTGGTTCCGCGGGAGCTGTCGGTTCTATCACGACCGGCAGTGCTCACAACTCTCCGAAGAAGAAGCCAGTCACCGTCAACATTACTCCACACCAACCCGCAACCTCATCATCGACCACTTCCACCCCCACCACCAAATCCGCTCCCCCACCCCCGCCTGGACTCGCCCCGCCACCGGGACTCGGCCCCTCAACGACCGAGAAGACGACGAAGAGCAAGAAGGAGCCTGCGCGTACGCCCACCCCACCGGTCGCCGAGGAGCCTGCACCCTCGCCTGCTGCGACGCCCGAGTCGGAGAAGGAGAAGGCTCAGCCCGAAGCTGGACCGTCCACGCAGCCTCCAGCCAAGCCTGCGAAGAAAGAGACCGAGTACCAGATCCACTCGCCGTACCCGGACTTCGACGACATCTTCATGGAGCCCGATGCCCGCGACGCCGGTTTCTCGTTCACCCTCGGAATCGACGAGGACGAGTGCAAGCGCCTGCTTGCGCTCGCCCACGAGCTCGGCGCGTTCGAGCCGACCGAGTTCGACCCGCTGTTCGAGGAGCTTCCCAAGCTTGGCATTCCGCTGACCTCCCTGATCGCGCTGCCGCGGTTCGACGGTGTCAGCGTGGCTGCGTACTCCGGCTCGTTTGCTCCGTTCGCCCCCTCATCGCCACTGGAGACTGGATCAGTGCCGACGTCCGAGGAGCCCTCCGTTGAGGCGAGTTCTACCTCTGACGCGGACCCGGCGCCGCGCACTGCGTCGCGGTTCGAGTTTGCGCGCCGTGGCAGCCTGGCGTCCGGTTCGGCCAGGAGCGGCTCGCCGTTCCGCGGGCGGGAGGACTGGGGTCGTGCGCCGAGCTCCAACGGCTACGCGCCGGAGGAGCCGCGCGCGCCGCAACACTTCCACCCGGCGCTCGCGCAGCTGAACAGCGGCTCGGGACTCTCGCACTCGGCCGCCTCGGAGCGCGGTTCGGACTACGGCTACGGCCAGCCGCCGCGACCCTACAACCCTTCGGGCTACGGGAGCGCGTACGGCAGCCCTCAGCGCGAAACGCACTACGGCGTGCCGCCCGGGTACAACGAGTACCAGCAGCAGCAGCAGCAGCAGGTCTACGGCGGCGTCGGATACGGACAGAGGCGGTTCTAAACAACACATTCTTCATCAGCAATAGCAACAACCAACAATAGTCAGTCAGCCGTAGCAAAACAATCCCATGCAGATTTGTTTCATGTGCAAAGCGTGCAAAGCGTCCCAAACGTCTAGTGTACATACAGCATCTACTCCACCTTGAGCGTTTTCGGTGTCGGGGCAGGCGCAGCGCCGAGAATGAGCTGACCCAGCCCCCAAGCGCTCACGCAGAGCAGGGTTAGCCCCGCGCCCCAGAGCTGGAGGTACGTCGGCTCGCCGAGGAACTCGAGGCGGTACGCGTAGCTGAGCCAGAGGGCCTGGGCCGCGACCCAGGCGCCGAGCGCAACACCGAGCTTCGTCCAGCTCAAGCTCGGGAACGAGAGGAAGGGGATGAACGGCAGCGGCCAGAGGAAGTACTGGCTCGTGAGGACCTTGTTGAACACGATGAACTCGGCCGTCTGGAGGAACATGGTGAGTTCGAGCGTGTACGGCCCCGGCAGCGCGAAGCCCGTCAGCGCGACGAGCGCGAACTGCGGCAGGAACGACGCGAGTGGGTGCCGAACCACATACAGCAGCAGCCCCGCCAGGCCGGACAGAGAGGCGGACCGAGCAGTTCGAGCCAGGTAGATCGGGAGGAAGTACACGCTGAAGTTGTGCCGGTGGTCGAGGCGCGAGAGGTGGTACAGGAACGTCTCGTGCAGGAACTCGTCTCCCCAGCTGTTCGTCAGCTATCTCGAACACAGTCAGCTTGGTGCAGGTCGACTCACACAGCGTAGAGCGCCGCATTCAGCGCGATCGCAGTCACGGCCGTGATGAAGCCGAAGCGCCATATGGGCGCCGCGAACCATCCCCCGGACTTGCGCGCCAGAGCGGTCCAGATCGCCGGGACGTAGATGACGGGGAAGATCTTGTAGCTCGCCGCAAGCGCGAGGGCGACGGCGGCGGCGTCCTGCCACTTCTGCTGCGTCTTCTTCTCCTCGGCCGCGGCGGCGGTCTCGGTGTCGATAACACGGCCCGCCTTACGCACGGTCACCGTTGGTGTTGGGCGCTCGGGCTTGCTCAGGCCAGCTCGGCGGAGACAGAGGATCAGGCCGCACGTCAGGAGACAGAGGATGGCCTCGGGACTCCCCCGCGTCGAGATGTTCAGCACAACGGGGTTCAGACTCCAAAGGGCGTGCAGCCTGCGCCAACCGCTGTCGCCGACCTCCGAGTTCAGCACGACCGAGACCGCAAGCGTGAACACGATCAGCAGCAGTCGGCCCAGCACCTGCGCAATCAGAGCAGGCGAGAGGAGCACGACCAGCAGCGGCGTGTACCGGAACGTAGCCCTAGCGTAGGGGCTGCCGACAGCGAGCCCCGCCTCAGCGAGCTGCGGTGCCAGCGGCCCCGTCGCCGGCGAACTCTTCGGACGGGCAGTAGCAACGAGGCCATCATACACGACCCGCCAGTCGACGTCCGTGTACCGCAGCCCGCCGAAGCGCTCGGGGTGTGCGTCAACATACTGCGAGTACGCGAGGAGGGCGAGCTGTGCGGCCGCAGAGAGGAGGAGGACGACGGCGGTGTTGCGCCGCGATTTGTGCGGCATCGATGGCCTCCACATTTTCGAGCTGGAGCCTGCGGCGGGCCTGTCGAGCGGCCTGTCGTGAGCGGGTGAGCGGACAATGGGTGATGTCAATGGGAGTGGAGGTCTGGATCGAGATCGGATCTGGCCAGCTGGTGCACTGGTTGGGTCTGGTGGAGGGCGCTATGGCGTGCGACCGTGAGACATCTGCGCGTTCCTGGCCCCAGCCTGTCCACCAGATCCAGGCGGAGCAGTCGGGGCCTCGCAGTGCGCACCAGACGGACTCGACGGAGCTCCTTGAGCGCCCTCCTGTGCCTCTCCTGCCAGGCTATGTCTCGCTTCCCCAACGAGGCCCGGACTGTGCGCGATGGCCGTGTGATGCTTCATATAACGCGTACGTAAGCGGGGGATTGGATAAGGATCCGATGCAAGGCTGGGTAATGGGTAATATAGCTCAGCAACATGAAACGGACTGTGCAAGTCGCGATGCATGGCCCAGCTGCCGAGCCTAATCTGAAGAGCCATGGAACGGAGTGCGTAACGTCTGAGAGATCACAGCGAACGCGCTTGTCGCCATGTCCCGGAACAAACCCTACACTGCCAGTGGCCGAGGGACAGCTTGAGCCTGAGCCTGGTGTGACGATTCATGCCTCACAATAGGCCAAGAACAGTGGCCAGAGGGCGAGAGGCGCAGAGGCTCTGGGCAAGTCGCAAGGCCGCTCTTGGGCTAGCTGAGGCTAGTGTGATCAAGCGAAATGAACGGGGTGTGCAGACGGTTGCCGCAAACGGCAGCGCGCATGGGACATGGGATGATCAAGCTCAGGGTCCACGGCCACAATAAACGCGTCTGACCCCTCGCGCCCTTCCCGCTCTCCCGGCTTCTGGGCCATGTTCTCTTTGGTCTCTTTGGTGTGCTTGGTGCAAGCTTGGTGTGCGTCTCCTTTAAGGGGCCTCGAAGGTGACTGCGCGGCACAAGCCTTCAACCTGCAGTCCGGACGTCCGGAGGATCAGGAGCCTGTGCGGCGGGTGTCTTGTGCGCCGCATCTGCACCCGATAGTATCTGTCAGGCTGTGATTGTGCCAATGAACGGAAGACTCGGGCGTTGTTGTCCTTCTCGCATGCATCTGACGCGTAGGCTCATACCACGGCGCTGTGCCGTTCCGTGGACCCTGGCACACTCAGGGTCTGACGTTACAAAAGTCATCAAACAGGTTGTCAAAAAAGGTTAATGGAGAAATAGACTTGTTCCGGTGTGCCTATTGGGCCTATTGGGCTCATGGGCAGCTGGCTTCTGCCAGGCATGCCAGGCGCTGCAGCCCACGTCAGCCGCGACACGGCGACGGCGACGCGCGACTCTCATTCCCTACCACCGGCCACCGGCCCTCCTGAGCCAAGCTAACGCGACGCCAGGACAACCCGGACCTCCAGGACCGTGCCGTGAGGTGTGAATGGGAGCTTGTGAGGGGTGCCATTGCATGGCGGTGACGCTTGGGCCTCTGACGGACCGCCTGCCTCTGGTGCTCAGCCGTCGCGCCGCCGCCGGGGGGACCGGGTGCAAGGGTCATAGGGTTCCGACTCGGCGGCCTTGTTGGATTGCCCAGTGAAGAACTGCTTGGCCATGGTCGACTGGCTCATCCGACGTCCCAGTCTGCCAAACGACAGGCAGCCCTCAGCCCTCAGCCCTCAGGCAAGGCGCTCAGGACCCGGGACCCACAGCTTCGATCCAACCGCCCAACACGACACCACCACCACCACCCAGCAAGCTCCCTTCCTCCCCCCAGGCCTCTCCTCGTTCACGGATCCACCTCCTTTCCTCTCTCCTCTTCTTGTTTCCTCACCGTCTCTAATTTCCTCGACCACCTTCTCTCCTCTTAACCTCCCGACCCCGCCAGACTCGCAACAGAGTTGATCTCTGCCTTGTCGCCAACCCCTACCCTCACGATCGCTCAACTATCCACACTCTCTCTAACGTCGCTTTTCTCTTGAACGCCAGTCACCCTACCGACTCTCAACACACCCATCACTAATATCCCCGTCGCCTAGCTAGGTCATCAGCAAACGTAACCTCTGCCCGTCATGTTCGCCAACCTCGCTACGATCCTCCCCTACCTCGCCTTCGCTGGTCTCGCCCTCGAGGCCACTCCTGTAAGTGTCTAGCCACCCTCTCGGCCTGCGCTCGTCGCTTGTACCGACCCCACGGTGACGCCTTCCTCGGTCCCGTGCCATGTCCCGACACAAGTGTTGAGTCTTCACTGCCGTTCTCAAGCAGAGAGATTCATGACGTCTGCTGCGCAGATCCTATGATTGGGGCGGCATGGCGGCAAGGGCGTGCATGCATGGAGTGCTCGTCAAGAACTGGCAGCACATGTGTGTCCGTCATTGGTCTGTGCGATCCGAAGGGGGTCTAATTAGTATCCACCCCGTTTCATCACCACCAAATACAGAACATCTTCCCTGACCGTACACAGGTTGCCGCCAAGCACCAGGGTGGTGTCCAGCGCCGCGCCGCCCATGCTCGCCACGTCAAGCATGTCGAGCGCAACTACCACGGCCTTCCTCGCAGCTCCAAGGTGAAGCGTGATGCTCCTCAGATCTCTACGCTCCCGGACGGACGCAAGTGCAAGGTCCGCCCCTCGCCTGCCGCTCCGACCCTCTCGGAGCCCTCCTCGACCGCGTCTGCCGAGCAGCAGCAGCAGGACCAGGGCCAACAGCAGCAGGGCCAGGAACAGCAGCAGCAGCAGGACCAGAGCCAGCAGCAACAGCAGGACCAGAGCCAGCAGCAGCAGCAGGAGCCGCAGCAGTCGGCCTCTGCTGAGGCCCCGCCGCAGGCTTCGGCCGCGCCTCCCCAGACGGGTACAAGCTCGGTTGGCTGCGCCACTGCTGGCTCGAAGAATACCGGCTCCAAGCTCGGTATTGCTTGGCCCAACGGTGATTACTGGGGCGAGCAGGACCCGCAGTACATCACCAACTACATTGGATCCAAGTCCTCGTGGTACTACACCTGGTCGTCGTTCAACGTCAAGTCCGCTGACCAGGCGGGCCTCGAGTTCGTTCCTATGCTCTGGAGCAAGAGCAAGATCGACGACGGATCATGGGACCAGCAAGTCAACAACAACTTCGGTGGTGCCGCCGTCGCCAACGCTCTCTTCTTCAACGAGCCCAACCACCACGAGCAGGCGAGCATCTCGCCCGAGGACTCCGTCTGGATTTGGATTGAGAAGTTCCTTCCTCTGCGTAACAACAAGGGCATCAAGCTCGGTGGTGCCGCCCCCACGTCTGCTCCCGACGGAGTGGAGTGGGTCAAGCGCTTCCACGAGACCTGTGTTCAGCAGGGCCACTCCGACTGGGATTGCAGCGCCGACTTCGCCCCAGTCCACTACTACGATGTCGACGTCCACAACTTCCAGCAGTACCTCGAGAACTTCCACAACCAGGTCGGCAAGCCCCTTTGGGTCACCGAGTATGCGTGCCAGAACTTCAACGGCGGCGCTCAGTGTGACGACGGCGCTATCTGGTACATGCACTCGGAGATGAGCGCGTGGATGGAGAAGCAGGATTGGATCCACCGCTACGCGCCCTTCGGTGTCATGCAGAACATGCAGAACGTCAACCCCAACAACGCTCTGATGAGCTCCAACGGATACATCACTCCGCTCGGCAACTCGTACGCCGCTGGCTTCGACTAAGCCGCTGATTCTGGCTCTCCGCACCGACACTGAAAGCATTCTTCACTTCTCCTCACTGCACGGAACAATCATTCCCGGCCAACCCTCTGTGCGGCGAACGTCGGATGGACGCATGGCCAAGAATGTGCTCTCCGGCTCCCGGCATAGGTCACCTGTTACCTTCATTTCTCTCTCTTCCATTAGGGGTCGTACTCTATCACTACCTTTTAACTGTGTCCGTTATATATCCCAAGTCTTTGTGTGACTGGCTGTGTTTTCACGCTGGCAGGTTGATCCGCAGTATATGCAGCTTTGAGTATTATGTTGACAGCGTTGCATATTCTACCGGAGCCGATAACAACGCGTGAGGGTGCGCATATGGTGTTTGCCACTGTGCCCGTCATCGTCTACTGTGGGTGGGTGGCAAAGTGTCGTAGGCTTGCGGAAAGTGCTTCCGTCCATGTTGAGGGAAATCCGAAGTCAAGCACAGTCTTAGTACTCATCTCACTGTATCTTCACTCTCGACGC
Organism: Trichosporon faecale; assembly: GCA_039545375.1. NCBI lineage: Eukaryota > Fungi > Basidiomycota > Tremellomycetes > Trichosporonales > Trichosporonaceae > Trichosporon > Trichosporon faecale. Next base: position 2,565,157 of record BCLU01000002.1, read on the forward strand.
ATCTCGACACCTGGCACCCCGCCAATTGCAAAAGCAGGCCGAAGCAAATACACGACATCTGCATACGATACCCGAACTGCGCCTCCGCACCCACACTTTTCAACGCGAAGTAAACGAAGCTTAGCAACAACTTTACCTCGGCCACAGCGGCACACACTCGCATACTCCATCAGCATAGAGCATGGAGGTCGATCCAGAGTACAAGGTCACCGAAGCGACGGCAGGTGATGGCGACGTAACGTTTGAAGACGGCGACTTCTCGATCGACCCGGCTGAGGACGGACAGGAGATCGACGTCGATGATGCTGACACGTCAGCCGCTGATGCGTACGCTGAAGACGCCGATGTCGAGTATGAAGAGGAAGGCGGAGAGGGAGAGGGAGAGCACGATGCCGAGATGGATGCCGAGGCTGATCCTGAGGCTGAAGAGGTCGAGGTTGACGATGCCGGGGAGGAGCAAGAAGACGACGACGTTGAGTTCGCCGGCGAGACGCCTGCCCCCACTGCGGCGGCGCCCGAGTTGGACGCTCATCCGGAAACCAACGTTGCGATCAATAGCGCAGAGCACGACAAAAATGAGCCACCGACCGAAGGAGGCGACCCCGAAGGTGCCGAGGGTGCGCAAGAGCGGGCTGGTGAATCGCCCCACGATGAAGAAGGGGGCGAGGAGGAAGAGTACGACGAGCTCGAGCCGCCAGCGCCCATCAACGTGACGACACCGTCTGGCAAGATCTATGCTCTTTTCCAGAACGACCCGGAGGGCGGGGACGACCTGCCCGTGCTCTGTGCAGACAAGGAGGAGGAGTTCATCAACCTCTCGCTGCTGGACCTGTTCTACGAATTGCGCTTAGAGCTCGAGAAGTGGGGCGAGGAACTCGACGGCGAGATGGTCGTCGTCGAGAGACTGATGGACCTGAAAATGGGCGAGGTTAGTTGTCTAATGCCTGTCAGAGCTGACATACAGGACGACGTGAACCTGCAAAACATCTCGCTCGTGGACCTCCTCGCCGTGCACGAGGGGTGCGGGCTGCCGATCCCTGTCGCGCTCTTCGTCGAGGTGCAGCCGCACCGATTCATCACGCGCTTCGATGCTATTAAGCGCGAGATCGAGCGCGCGTCCGAGGAGGCAGCCGACGACGCCGAGGAGTACGAAGACTGGGCGGAGGAGCCCGAGCAACGCGCCAACCTCAGCACCGTCATTGAGGAGGTTGAGCCGGAAGAGGGCGAGTCCCGCATCGAGGAGGATGCCGCCGAGCATCCTGAGCCCGAAGCCGACCATGAGGATGGCCAAGGCGAGGCTGATGACGGGGCGGATGAAGGCGAAGAGCCGGAACCCGAGGGCAAGGCCGAAGAGGAGGCCGGCCAAGAGGCCGAGCCCGAGGTTGCTGCTGAGACCAATGCGGCTGAGGCTGAAGAGGGCGAGGTCGATGAACTCGGCGACGACCAGCCGGAAGAGCAGCCTGAGCCTGCCGAGTCGGCTGAACAGCCTGCCGAGGGAGCTGAGCCTGCTGCGGGTGCTGAGCCTGGCGAGGAGGACGAGAACGCCGAAGGCGACGAGGAACCTGAAGAGACTCTACCCGAAGACGCTGGCGACCCGAGTGCCGCCGAGGAGCCATCGCACAAAGAGGGCGCTGAGCACGAGGACGCAGACGCTGCGGCCGAAGCTGCCGCTGAGCCAGAAGCGGATACCGAAGCCGCTGCGACCCAGGCCGACGACTCTGCTCCTGCAGCTGAAGGCGAGGAGGGCGGAGAAGTCGACGAGCTCGACGACGACGCCGAGGCTCATCACGAAGAGGGCGAAGAGGGTGGAGAAGGTGAAGTCGCCCATGATGACGAGGGCGGAGAAGCCGATGAGGGCGAATACGAAGAAGACGCCGAATATGACGAGGACGGCGAGGGCGACGGCGTCGCTGAGGGCGAGGAGGGAGACGAAGACGCCGAGGGCGAGTACGAAGACGAAGATGGGGAGTACGAAGAAGACGAGGGTGAAGGCGGCGATGACTTCGGGTTAGACGCCGTCGCCGACGCAGCGGTGCGGGACAGCGAGCTCGGTGAGTTAAGAGGTTCTTGGTTTTAACTGACATTCAGATGCTGCGCCAGCCGAAGCAGTGGACGGCGAGCACGCCGAGGAGGAGGATGAGCTCGATGCCGAGGGCGAAGACGCTGAAGAGGCTGAGGAGGGCGACACCGCCAACGCCTCCACGATCGAGGGCAGCGAGGCTGGCCCCGAGGTCGTCGACCTCACGGCGGACAGCGACGAGAGCCCGAGCAAGAAGCGCAGCCTCGAGCTCGAGGAGGAAGGCGAGGACGGCGCGGCCGCCAAGATGCCGAGACTTGATGGTGAGCTAGTTTGTGACGGTTCTCAGCTGACTGTGTAGCGTAAGCGGACGTTCTCTTGAACTCTTGCGCTTCAAGGCATCAATGGGACCGTCTGCTCTTCGCCTAATCTTCTCATCCTCATTCACATCTCCATCACTGAAAGCCGAAAGCTGCCGCGCATTCCTAGACGTGTTAGCCACCGCTACGCAGCCGTCAGCCCCTTCCCTCCTTTCACCATTCACGGCAGTCGGCCGTCTTTAACCACCTCATCTCAATCTCCCGTGTGTGCCGCTCGACTTGCGGTCCCCACTTCGACAAATCCGCCAGTTGCGCTCCCAACCAGCGTAGCCGTTTCCGCAACAATCAATCCATGATCTAACGAATCACCTCTTTTCCGGCAATACTAACGAACAGGTCTCGCAAAGGTAAGTGTAGAGGTCTGGGCTCCCGCTCTGCTCGCTCCAGTGTTTCAGTGCCTCCAGAGCTTAGCTCTGTCAGAGCCCGCATTGGGTGGCAGATGGGATCGGCCTAGTGCCAAATGATACCCTGCATAAGCGAAGCAGACAAGTCTGTTTCAGTGCTTCTTTTGGAATCTGTGCAGTCGTGGAGCTGTGCAGTATGGGGATCGTGTAGAGTAGAACGAAAACAAGCAGAGTGCGAGTGTACGATGCAGAGTGTCCATGCAGAAACATGATCAGATGAGACGTTGCAGGTGATTGGCGCAGGAGGGCATGGATAGTCACCGAACTGGATAGGCGCCGACTTCGGTCACTGAGCCGCACTGGATACGTCGGCGCCGCAAGCGACGGCGCTGCATACACCATGCTGCTCGCTTCCAGTGCAGACTGTTCGACAGCGAAGCAACATTCAGCGTTCAGCAAGTGGCTGCGCGCCCACTCTGCGGCTATCTGCGGTCTGCGGCGTGCGTCCAAGAGGACGGTGATCGGTGCAGGAAACTCGGGGCCCTCGGGGTCTTTCAACTGCGTTCGCAGACCCGCCAGCGATCCACGAGCGAGTTTTGAGTGCATGCTCGCCCTTCCTTGTCTCCGTGTACAGGGATCTACGTGTGTCGGACGCTGTATCGGAGCTTCTCTCCGGCCGTGTCACGCAGCTTGCAGAGAGTCGCATTCCAGGTTTGCGACAGGGGTGCTCGTTAATCTGAGGTGGTGTTGCGTCATACCCCGCCCAGGTGGGCCCAGCTGCCCAAGCGGAGAGGGGCGACGTCATATCGGCTCCCGATTTAGTCCAACGTTTCCAACATTTGCTGGAGAACGCCGATCGCAGCCGCAAAGTGTCAGGAGCCTCGGACCGCAAGCCATCGCTGGCATTCTACTGGCTCGACGCCGGGCAGCACAGCGCAAGGCGGCTGGCGATGCCCGTGGGCCGCAGCCTGGTGTGAGAGATTACACGGCTCAACGGCTGAGGCTTGATCAGCTGGAAGAACGAACAAGGGCCGCGATGAGGATCACGTCAACAATGCCAGCAAAGCGTACATATGCACGATCGTCTTCTTTGTTTTCTTATCTATCGCTCATCGTTGCATCTACACACATCGACCTGTGTGTTTCGGCGATCTCTGACCCACACCCCGCCAACGCCCCTTCTTATCTAACCTCTCGACTCAGCTGGAACCATGTTCGTCCAGTCCTCCATGCTCCGCGCCCGCAACGGAGCCTTCAAGTCCCTCCGCCCCGCGGCAACCCGCTCTATCCACAACAGCATGTACCGCCTGCTCGACAGCAGCAAGCGGGTCAACGACGGTGGACCCGAGGACATCCCTCACCACGGTATCAACGTCGACAAGTCGATCCGTATGGACCAGTGAGTACAAGCTGTAAAGAGCCCTCGAGCTCGCAGTGAGCTCGACAGGAGCTGCTGTACAGCCCCTACCCTCTCCTCTCCGCGACACCGGGAGGCCCCTTTCATCGCGTTCACCCGTCTTTGCTGAGCGGACTCGTTTGAACGGTGTGGACGGCGCCGTCGACCACAGCCGATAGCAACGCCAGGAGGGCAATCGTGCTTCGTGGAACGTTGAACTTTTCCGTGCCTTCGGAACAACTACTCGGTCGATTGGAACGTGGGCTCGGTGTGCTCGGTGCTCGGTCGGCTCGGTCATTGTTGTTGTTCCTGGCTGGCGCCTGGGCTCGTGCTTGCTACCGATTATCACTGTAGCTCCCACAGTTTCGAGCGGCCTCGATATGCGTCCAGAGGAGTGCGAGAAGCGACAGCCCGCCGCACCACCGACCTCCGACCGATGAGCGACGCAGCAGCTGACAGGCAGGTTCAAGGGTCCCGAGCCCGGAGGCGAGTTCCCCGTCGTGCTCATCGGTGCCGGTGTGAGTATTTCTGTGGCAGTCGATCGTCCGCGAGCCGGGGTCCCCGTCGCTGCTCTCTGGTCGTCTTGCTGACCGCAGAACATCATGTTCGGCTCGGACCAGGGCCCATGGAACCACACCTTCCGTATCGAGCACAAGCTCGGTCCTCGTCTCCGTGTCGTCGGTGTGATCGACCCGGACACTGCGCGCGCGGAGCGGGTCCTCAGGAAGAAGTGCGAGTCGTTCGTGAAGCCCGCGTACGAGGGCGCCGTCGTCTACTCGTCCCTGGACGACTACTACAAGCGGAAGACGGACGCTGGCCAGCCCGACCCCCGCGCATTCTTCGTCGGCACCCCGCCAAAGTTCCGAGGCGGCACGGAGCCGGGCCACAACGACCTCGAGCTCCAGCTTATCAAGTACTTCCCCAACGTGGCGTACTTTATTGAGAAGGTGGGTCTGCAATGGACGCGGAAGGCGCCGTAGCACTGACACACGCAGCCCGTCTCTACCGCTCCCCTCTCGGAGGTCAACGATGTCGTCCAGGCGCTCAAGCAGAACGGCAACATCATCTCGGTCGGCTACATGCTCCGTTACCTGCGTGCGGTCCAGAAGATGAAGCAGATCATCCACGACAACAACCTGACCGTTATGGCTACGAACGCGCGATACGTGAGTAGCCACAGAATGACAGCCACTCCGCCTGATGAGCTCTGCTGACCCCAGTCTGCGGCCTACCCCTCGATCGCGAAGCCGGCTTGGTGGAACAAGGCCTTCGACCAGGGTCCCGTCATCGAGCAGGGCACGCACTTCTGTGACCTGTCTCGTTACTTTGGTGGTGACGTCGACCTCGAGTCCGTCAAGGCTCACTCCGTCGAGTGGTACGAGAAGCCCGGTGTCCTCTCCCGCATTCCCGTCGACGAGACCGTCGTGCCGGAGGACCAGCGTATCCCGCGTATCTCGGCAGCTGTGTGGAAGTACGACAACGGCGCCGTCGGCTCTTTCATGCACACCGTCGCGATCCACGGCACGGCGTACGACTGTGAGCTCGAGGTCTGGGCCGACGGGTACCACATGCACCTCGTCGATCCGTACAACGCCCCGACGCTTGTCATTCGCAGGCCCGGAGACGACCACGAGGAGCGCCACGCGTTCACGGACGACGACCCGTTCTTCTCCGAGATCAGCAACTTCATCGACGCCGTCGAGGGTGAGGGCCACCCCCACATCCTCTCTTCTTACGAGGACGCCGCCAAGACGTACGCCCTCACCTGGGAGATCCGCACTAGGACCGAGAAGAGCAGGCGCGTCGTGCCCGCGCCCTAAGCGCGAGCGCCGTAGATGTGAGCTGTAGGTAGACGTAAGAACCGTAGAATCCGATCGTAGAATCTGATAGTTATTCAAAATAGTGCTAAGTGCATGCGAACAAGATAGACAATCGTAATGTGACAGGCGTGTTGAGATGCTGAAAATGCAAGGTCGTTGAAGTGATGCTGGGCTCCCTCCTACTTCCACCCTTTGTTCCACCCTCACCCTCTCGGCTACCCCACCCTCCTCCAACTTTCCTTCCTCCACTCTCTTCCTCGTGTCCAAACTGACCGCGGTTCGGTTTTCGTCAATGAAAGCTTACTCGCTATCCTCGTCGCTAGTGTCCTGCCTCTCGGGCATGTCGACGTCGTCGATAGCGGCGAGTGCGAGAACCGTGAGACCGGCCAGAATAGCGTTGAAGATGAAGACGCGGTGCAGCGAGTAAGCGTACCCGTTGACCGCGATCTCGCGCTGGGCGGCGGGCAGATTCTTGATGACACCCGTGTTCTTGCGCACGAGATCTGCGATGTCCGCCGGCAGCGACGAGGAACGAAGGTACCCGTCCAGCGAGGCCTGGAGCAGCGCACTGCTGAAGGACACACCGAGGACCTGCCCAATGGTGCGGAACATGTACGTCATGGTCGTCGCGACGGCACTGGTTGTTAGCTCTTGTTCTTGCTTCTGAGCCCTGAAGGCAATAGTACTCACATCTCTCCCTTCCCTTCGCGCTGCACATCGGTCATGAGCGCAACGAGCGTGCTGGTAAGGACTCCGGCGTATCCAAATCCGGCGGGCGACTGGGCGACCCAGAGGATCCAGTCTGGGCTGCCGACACACCACGAGAGGAGCATGAGACAGCTCGCGAAGACGATCAAGCCCGAGGCGACCATGATGCCCCAGTATCGCCCAGTGCGACGCATGTACCACCCGACCCCGAGGGAGCCAAAGCCAATGAGCACGCTGTACGGCAGCAGGTGCACGCCGGCGTTGGACGAGTTCTGCAGCTTGACGGCGACGAACCACAGCGGCACGTTGTAGAGCATACTGAAGACCGCCATTGCCATGAGGAGGTTCGCGAGGCCGATGAAGAATGGCGTGCGGCGCACCATCATGCTAAGTGGCAGGACGGGTTGCGCTGCATACTTCCCCTCGACGAAGAGGAAGAGGACAAGCGACACGGCGAACGCAAGCAGCAGGCCGATAATGAGACGGTCAGTCCACGCGAACTCGCTGCCGTCCGCCTTTGTCGCCGCTGTCTTGAGAGACACGCCGAGTAGGAGCGCGCCCACGCTCACGCCAAGCAGCGCGGTACCGAGGTAGTCGATCTGGGCGAGGAGAGTGAGCCATGGGCCCTCCTCGCGCTGCCCGACGTTGCCGGGTACGAAGAGCGTAATGAGTACGAACGAGCCGATGAGGAGTGGCACCTGCGCGGTGAAGGCGAAGCGCCAGCCCCAGCGGTCCGCCATCCATCCTCCTACTGGCCCTCCCAAAGCAGCTCCGAGTCCATAAAGGATATTCGCCATGCCCTGTACGAGGCCGCGATGTCGTAAATCGACGAGATCAGAGAGGAGGATGCTGCCGACGCTGGTGAGGCCGCCTCCACCGAAGCCGGCGAGGACGCGGAAGCCGATGAGCTGGTACATGTCCTTCGCAACAGCGCAGAGTGCCGTTCCAAGTGTGAAGACCGCGACGGCGATAAGCTGCGTGTTCTTGCGTCCCAGCGTGTCCGACAGTCTGCCGTAAATTGGTGTGAAGCAGCACAAGCTGAGGAGGTACGCCGTGCCAAGCCACGAAGCGAGGTGGAACGCCCCAAACGAGGACCCGATGTCCGCCAGTAGCGTCGCGATGACCGTGCTGTCGAACGCAGACAGGAAGGTCGCGCTCCACAGCGCCATGCACGTCAGCCGAAACTGCCATGCCGTGAGCCCAGCGATGTTGTGGTGCCGCCGCCGGCTTTCCTCAGTCGCCCGGCAGTGGTGCGGGATCGGCGGGATGATACTGTCGTACTCGCGCGGTGGCTCGTGGCGCACATGCCTGTTGGCGCCGCTAGCGCCTTTCCCTGCGCTCAGGAGGGGAGAGCGCTCGCTCATTGTTGTCGTCGGACCAGGTCAGGTGGAGTGGTTGGGATCGAGATTACGGATACAGTGGCGGTCGAGAGGGGCGTCGGGGGGATCGCGGTCGGCAGAGCTGGGCCTGGCAGGCAAGCAGGTGATACAGACAGAGGAAAAGCCTGGAACCGTTGTCTTTATGAGACAGGAATAGAGAACACAAGAAGCAGCTGAACAACAGGAACCTGGGGCCCGTGATTACGGGCTGCCTGCGGGCCGATACGACGAATAGGACGAATAGGACCAAGTGGGCATATCCGGATCTTGCACCACACCTTAGACTCTATACGACACACGTACCACGCGAGCATTGCGCCACCGTACGCCGATTGTTCCCTCCTGGCCCTGCGCGGTGACGGCGGTGACTATTCCGGGACGGTAATCAGGCATTAATCCGGGATAACTAATTGGCTCCTAAGGAATTGATCCCGTTAAAGCGACCGTAACGATAACCGTGAGCTTGAGCTTGTGCTCAAGTGACCGCCGATCACTCCAGGAGCTCCAGCCAAGCCCACACCCAGAGCCACCGCCCAGTAGTGCGCCAGTGGCCATTCCTTGTCTGATGTTTGCCGAGCTTTGAGCCTCGTGCCCCATCTTGATATCGCATCTCTCTCCACCGCACACATCTATCCACCTTACATGATCGACAGGGCTACGCTCGCGAGCCTTTTTGGCTATGCGAGCATAGCCTGCTGGCTCCTCGCCCAGTTCCCGTAAGTCCTCTATCCCCCTGGTGCTTCGATCACTGTTGGGACCTTATCGGACCAGGCCGTCGCTTCCCCAGAACCCCAGATGAGCTCGGACGATGAGCGACACAGTGCAAACAACTGACACCCACCACAGGCAGGTCGTGAAGAACTGGAGACTGCAGAGCTGCGACGGTCTATCGCTCCCATTCTTGATAAACTGGCTCGCAGGTGCGTTTCTCGAAGCTGCATGCTGCTAATCACTTCGCAGGAGATGTCACCAACCTTATCGGATGCGTTCTGACGGACCAGCTGCCGTTCCAGGTGAGTTGCACAACGGGTAGTGGCAAACTAGCGGGGCCGGCGGTCCGACGGTGCGCACAGTCTCATCACTGGCTCCACAGCGATAAGACTATCTGCAAACAAACACTTATCGTGACGCTACGTCAGACACTAACGCCCTCCCCCAGACTTACCTTGCGACCTATTTTGTGTTCGTCGACGTCACCCTTGTGGGGCAGTACTTCTACTACATGCCAAAGACGAAGACGGCACCGCAACCAGAGTCGATGACAGCGAGTCCGAGGACGTCAATGATCCTCCCGCCGCGAAGAACATCATCGTACTCGGAACACCACTCGCCGATCCTTCCACGACGGGGCGGATCAGGCAGGGGCCATGCGCGCACAGCGCCTTGCGCCCCGCCTGTCGACAGCGCTGAGGCTATGTACGCTGCAGCACTTGACGTGGCGCGGGCAGCGGAGCGCATCAGCCGGCGTGGCGGCTCCGGACGGGGACGACCGCGACTCCACCACACGCTGCCGCCGGACGCTTCAAGCAGCACGGAACACATACGCGGGAGCGTCAGCTCGTCGCAGTACTCGGAAGACGAGGATGATGACACAAGAACCAACCACCATCGTATGACGCAGAGCCTCGTGCTGCCCAACCGGCCGCCGCGCAGCTCCAGCTGGCTCTCAACCGACGATCGCGGACGATCGCTCACGAGAATATCGGATATCGCGTCCGGCTCGCATACGCCGGACACGATCGAGTCTCAGCTCCCCGAGATGCGTCGGCCGCAGAGGCACCACTCCCGCAGCCAGTCCGTCCGCGCACACGGAACGGGAAGGCGAGCCGCAGGTGTCGCCTTCATGGGCCTTGGGTTCATTTTCATGCGCGCGACGTCAACGGGTGGAGGGGCAGGATCAACCGCTGGTGGTCACGTCGTGCCGATCGCGAATGAGGCTGAGTTGGCGAGCTACCCCTGGTGGCAGCCGATGTACCCGGCACCGCTTCCGAGCCTCTACGACGCCTCGACAACAGTGGTCACGTTCGCGAACGGCTCCCACCCTGGCGGAGGCCACGACGACAACGAGGACGGCAAGCCAGGCGGCGGCCCGCACAAGCCGGAACCCATCAACATTCGCGAATTAATCGGACGCGTTAGCGCCTGGATCTGCACAACAATGTATTTGACGAGCCGCCTGCCGCAGATCTGGAAAAACGTAAGCTCACTCACGATTGCCGCGAGCTAACCCCAGTTCCAGCGGAAGAGTGTCGAGGGACTGTCGATGCTGCTCTTCCTGATGGCCTTCTGCGGCAATGTCTTCTACGTCCTGTCCATTCTCGTTGCCCCCGTCCCGCCCGACGAGCAGATGCTTTACCTCTTCCGCGCGCTCCCGTACCTCCTGGGTTCGGCTGGCACGCTCGTCTTCGATCTGACGATCATGATCCAGTCACTCGTGTACGGGAAGAACAGGCCGAAGGAGCCGCACGTCCGCCCGCCCCGCCGCTCAAGGACATACGCTAGCTTCGGCCGCTCGCGATCCCGCCACCCCGAGGACGGCGGCGAACGTCGCCCGCTGCTCGCGCACCACCATCGAAGAAGTCACACGGATCCTCAGTACCACAGCACAGGGTACCACAGCGGGCAGACCCACAGCGCGAGCCACAGCAGCGTCGTCTCGCCCACGAGCAGCCCGCAGAAGCGCACATTAGGGTTAGAGATGACGCTGGGCGACGAGCGCGGAGAGTGGTCCTCGAGTCCGACGAGCCCGGTACGCCGCGAATGAGTATGAGCGGGCAACGGCATGGGGAGAATTAAGCACAAGGAGGGAGTAACGGTTTATCACGCAGTAGCACGGTAGCATGTAAGTCACGACCCAATGCATATTGTACATCTACATGACGTCCGTCTCCCACACGCCACGGAGGCCATTGAAGCACACGACCCGCGGGGCCTCCTTCACCTGCTGCACAGTGATCCTGTCGACCTCCTTGATCTCACCGGCATCGAGTAGCGCTGCCCTTGTGGTTCCAGGAAGGATGTCTCGGCTGCGCGCCGTCACCCATCCCTCAGGGGTCAAGATCGCAAAGTTACTCGTCGTGCCCTCCAGCGCCTCTCCACTCGCATCCCAAAGGAGGACTTCGGCATGCGCCTCCTTGTCCGCGAACCGCGCCTGCGCCGCCTCGTACACCTCCCGCCTCGTCGTCTTGTACCGCCGCAGATCGGCAGCAGCGCCCTCCGGTGCTGGGGTCGGGACGCTGTCGATCCACAGCTTGCGCCTGAAGAGGTTGTCCGTGATCTTGAGCGTGAACGGAGGCAGGGCAGCGAGGGGCGTCTCGACGCGGAGCTCAGCGACTTGCCCAGAGGACGGACGGGAGAGCACGATGCGTACTCGGCAGTCAGACTTGCCGTCCTGCCGCTCAATGGGCTCGAGGGCAGACTGGACGGCGGCCCATACGGCCTCGTCACCGGGATACTCTCCCCAGCTGGGATCACTAGCCGCAAAGTGAGCGTGCGCCGTTCGAAGGCGACGGGCGTGGTACTCCCAGAGCGGCACGTCGGCCTTTGTCAGTGGCCGGGAAGAAGTGTAGCTGTACCGGCCCGTCGTGAAGAGAGAGACATCGCTGCTAGGCGTGCCAGAGGTGCTCGCTGCACTCGCAGCAACCTACGATGGTCAATTATGCATATTAGGGTAAGATTAAGTGCTCGCCTGAGATCCGTTCGCGCCGGTCGCGCCGTTCGGCTTCAGTCCCAGGTCCGAGGCCTTGACGTCGTCCCACTTGAAGCCGTACCCGGCACCAGTCTGTCGTTAGCTCGAAGTTTCTGACCGCGCGCTCCTGCTCCACTCACCGGAATGTGCCACTCCTTCAGCGCCCGGATCGCGGCCTCTCCCCACTCCTCGGCCTTGCTCTCGTCAGCGTTCGCCTCCGCGCCACCGGGGAGGTCGACGATCCTGAGCAGGCTCAGGTTCTCCTTCTTGATGAATCCGGCCTCGGCACCACCCTCAAGCAGCGCACGGAGGGGCGTGTAGAAGTTCTTGATGTTGAGCACGACGACGGGGAGAGAGTGCATGCCGATCTGGTTCCAGGTCACCATCTCGAGCAGCTCCTCGAACGTCCCGTATCCTCCGGGCAGGACAACGAAACCACCGGTCGACAGGGAGGCCATCTTCGCCTTACGCTCGTGCATGCTTCCGACGACCTCCATCGAGAGGAGCCCGCCGTGAGTGTCGGCCAGCAGGTCCTGGCCGACACCCTCGGCGGAGACGGCGGGAGCGGAGGAGGGGGTCGAGGAAGGGTCGCGGGAGGGGGTCGGGGTGTGCTCGCTCGCTCGCGCCATGAGGGCACGAGGGAGAATGCCGTGAACGCGGCCGCCGGCCTGGAGCGCCGAGGAAGACACGACACCTGGCGTCAGCTGTGATCGTCCATAGTTACGTGACGCAGTGCACTAGGGCTGCCGCTCATCGCTGCCGCAGCAACGCCACTCACCCATCAAGCCTCGCCGCCCACCACCATAGACAAGGGGGTAGCCATTCTTAGCGAGGGCGGTACCGACGCTGGCAGCGGCGGTGGAGTACACGGCGCTGTCGCCAGGAGACGAGGCGCAGCTGTTGTTAGCGTGAGCTGTTAACATAGCTTACAAGACGCAGACGGGCGTGGACCCCTCAGGAAGAGACATGATTATCGCTGGAGTCTAGAGTAATTCTAAGAAGTCTAGAGCTGCACCACAGATGCAGTCAGCAGGAAAGGACAACAGAGTGAAGCGAGGAGGAATGCCAGCTTCTGTGTCACTATCCGAGTCAACTTCTCCATAGGGAACGCCGCGGGGACTCCACAAGCGCGGCGCGCCCCGGCGTACAACAGCCAATCGCCACAGAAACGTTCGAACCGGAGACCAGTTCGGAAGCAAACTCCACGTGGAGGGGAAAGGCCCAAAGATCTCCCACGGTGCGCCCGTCGACGATCCCTTGCCACGATAGCTGGCTGCTCCGTACCTAGGATGCGGCGGGCTGCAGGCGTGCGGTGGGGGCGGGCTGCTGGTCGCGGCACTGCAGAGTGCAACCCACTGCGCGCGCATCATGACCTTCCCTGGTTCCGCTGGCACCGGCACTCCCTCGCTCGCTCGACATTTCTCTCTTTCCCTCCTCCATCATTCCGCTTTTTTCCTCACGACCAAGTTCCAACCTCTTCACGCCCCTTTCCACGACTCCGACAAGCAGCAATCATGTTCATCCTTGTGCGTTCACCGTTCCGCCGAACGATTGAAGCCTATGAAAGCGGCAGCGTTCAAGCGCGAGCGAAATCAGCCTCGACATCCCGCCCGACGCGCCGCCGGACGCTGCCGCACATTGTCCTTCCTCCACCGGCAGCTTGATGCTGAACAATGCTGATGACAGAACTGGTTCTGGGATGTCCTGGCCCAGCTCGGTGAGTAGCTTTCTCATACTGTTGAACGAAGCTGACCCCGCAGGCCTCATGAACAAGAGTGCGTATTTGATGTCACAGCCCGAGTCCATCGCACCCCCCGCGCAGACACTGACGGCGACCAGACGCCAAGCTCCTGTTCCTCGGCCTCGACAACGCCGGAAAGACTGTGAGTGCCGATTCTTTGTGCACGCAGCGTCGCCACTCGGCGCCCGGAACACGTCACACGCATCGATCAGCCTGCTCGTGACAGCTGCGTCTTGCTTCTACCGGTCCGCATCGCCGCCCAGATACCCGAGATCTCAAGGCGACGCTGCATGCGCCTCAACTGATAACGCACATGCATGCTGACGTCTTAGACCCTCCTTCACATGCTCAAGAATGACCGTCTCGCCACCCTCCAGCCGACCCTTCACCCCACCTCGGAGGAGCTCGCTATCGGCAACGTTCGTTTCACCACTTACGACCTCGGTGGACACATGCAGGCCCGTCGCCTGTGGCGCGAGTACTTCCCCGAGGTTGACGGAATCGTCTTCCTCGTCGACGCCGCCGATGTTGAGCGCTTCCCCGAGAGCAAGGCCGAGCTCGACTCGCTTCGTAAGTCTAGTGCCGTGTGACATTCGTGAGACCGGTGCGATGCTCGAAAATCCCCGCCGTTTGTCTCTTATCTGGCGTCTGTGCACGCTCAGCCCTGGACATTCCGTCCTCCCGAACCGAAACTGACCTCGCGTGGCCACATGACGTGCGAGCAATGACGCTGACGCTTCGCAGTCTCGATCGAGCAGCTTGCCAACGTTCCCTTCCTCATCCTTGGTAACAAGATCGACGCCCCTGGTGCCGTCTCTGAGGAGGAGCTCCGTCACCAGCTCGGCCTCTACCAGACCACGGGTAAGGGCAAGGTCCCTCTCCGGGACATCCGTCCCATCGAGGTCTTCATGTGCTCCGTCGTCATGCGCCAGGGCTACGGCGAGGGCTTCCGCTGGCTCTCTCAATACGTGAGTTGGATGTCTCTGGTCATGACTGACAAGCCAGATTTAATCTAGCCTGCTACCCCGACTGTAGCTCCTCGTGTTTAAGCTTTCCATACCCTCTGACATGCATTCGAGATGTGCTGTGACTCTCAGAGGACGCTACGATTATTTATGCAAAAAGTTACATCTCCTCTTTCCTTCGCCTTCGTGTCTTCTTACAATCCTCACCATCCGGCTCGCCAGGTCCGTCATTCCCGGAATGTCTGCGTCCGGGACATGCGGGGCACTAGTTTACTTTCGCGACCGGGTAACTCGGGTGGTGGCAGCCGCCGCACGCGTCCGGCGCCTGGTCGGGCTAGCAGTGGAGCTAGCGACGCTAGGCGTGGGGCTACCACGCTCGCTGGCCGCGGTACGGCGGGTACGACGCGGGGTAGCCTCCTCGTCGTCCTCGGCGACAGACGAGGCGACGCTCTCCGCACGAGTTGTGCGCTTCGGGCGGGCTTTGCCCCGCGTCGCGCCCTTGTCTTCGGGGTCGTCTAACGCAGCCTTGGCGGCAGTGCGGCGAGTGGACGCTGGCTCCTTCGCGTCGTCCTTCTCGTCCTTCTTCGTGGCGGCTTTAGTCGTCTTGGCTTTCGTCGTTGTCGTCTTTGCCTTCGTTGTGGTCGCCTTCGCAGCCTTGGCCTTGGTCGTCTTCTTCGGCTCCGGCTCAAACGCGCCCGGGATGCGCGGCGGGGGCATCTCGTCCTCTTCGGTCACCTCCGGCTCGACAGTTGAGGCGCGAGACGAAGCCCGTGTAGAGCGCTTGGGGGGCGCGGCGGGCTTGACAACACGCCTCTGCCGTGGCTTCGGGGCGGGGATGAGCGCCTCACTATCCTCAGGAATAGCGGGCTCGGAGGGCGCCTCGCTCGGCGCACGCAGGTTGTACCGGCCCGACGGTCTCTCCTCAGGAGGCTCGGAGAGGCGGGTCGAGCGGCGCAGGCGCGGCTTCTCATCCTCGATGTCGCTCATGTCCTCGTCTCCGTCTTCGATGAGCTTGGGCGTGGGCCCGTCCTCAATCATCTTGGGCTCAGGTCCATCCTCGATCATCAGGCGCGGCGTCGTCTCCCGCTCCGTCTCCTCGTCGCTGTCGCGGTGCTCGTCGACGTCCATCTCGCTCGCCGTAGGCGTGGGCGAGGGTGACCGGCGGCTGGTACGCAGCGGCGTAGAGCGCGACGGTGTGGCTGACGCCCGGGCACTGCGGCGCGACGGCCCCTCGTCGTCGAGGATGCGCTTCGGCTGCTTCTTCGCGGGCGCCGGGCGGGAGGACACAGGCGGGTGGAACGGCGATGCAACCATTGTCGGCGAGGCCCGGCGAGGCGGCGACGCGGGCGGGGACGGGCTTCGCATGCTCGCGCTCCGCTGGCTGCCTCCCGCGCTCGCACTCGGGGCGGCGCTGCCGACGACGCTCGCGGCGGTCGATGGCGGAGGAATACGGGGCGATTCGGCGAATCGAGGCGGTCCTCCGAAGCCAGAACCGGGGCGCTGGGGAGTGCCGAGAACGCGGGTGGCGAGTGTGGGGCGAACGGGAGTTGGGGCGGCGATGGGCGCCGGGGTCGACGCCTCGGTGGACTTGGTCCGCTCCTGCGCGGGAGCTGGGAGAGCCTTCGGAGCCTGCTTCTGCTGCTCGGGCTGGCTGTCCTCGGCCTCGACAACAACCCAATCCTTCTCTCCCTGATCCCCGAGAAGAATTCGGCGCTGAGCAGCGGGGAGGATATCAATGAACTCGCGGACCATCTCGCGGCGGCGCTGGCGGTCTGCGCCCGCCTCGCTCAGCTCCTTGTCGAGGGCGAGCGTCTCCTCGTACTTGCCCGCGTGAATGAGGCGGAGCGTAACCAGGTCGTGCAGCAGCGAGCGAGCCGGCTGCGGCACATCTCGCGGCGGGTGCGCCAGGAAGTGAACCAAGTGTGCATGCTCCTCGTCGCTGAGAACGAGGTGCAGCAGCTCCTTCAGAGCACGCGGCTGCGCGGTGTGAGCTCCAGCTCCTGCCGGGCTACGAGGAGCTCCAAGAGCCCAGCACCACACAGCTTCACGCGAGCGAGCACGCTCGCCGGGCGCTTGCGCGCGGATACGGGTGAACGCGGTGAGCATGCTGAAGTTGGCGGCCGCAAGAAGGGCAGCGTCGGCCGCGTCCTGCGACGAAGGCGGGCGAACAGACAGGAGCGTGTGTACAAGCTCCAAAGCCTTCGGCGCTGGCACGAGGGTCACAAGCGCAGCGACAATGTCGGGCAGGAAATTGACGTCAAAGATGGCCGGGTCCGTCAGCGCCTCGACGGCAAGAGCCCACTGCCCATGGTCAAGCGCCCAGTATCCGTCCATCAGCGTGCGCCATGCACGGGGGATGCAGCGACGGCGCGCCCACTGCGTCGCCTTCGAGGAAGGGGTAGAAGGCGAAGCCGCCCGCGAGCCGTCCACGTCCATGTCCAAAGCGCTATTGTTGTCGAGATCCTTCAGGAGGTAGTAAATGAAACAGTCGCGCTTGAGGCGGTCGACGGGCAGCTCATGGATCGCCTGCAGGAGCTTGCGTTGAGAGCTAGGCGATGTCGGAGGGTACAGCGAGGCCCAATCCGTCGCGGGCGTGTTCGTGTCGGCCAACGCGAGAAGGCGATCGAAGAATAGCTGCCCTTGCGGGTAAGTCGGGCGCCGCGCGCCGATGTCGTCCGCACCCAGGTACGGCGCCGACACGTCGAAGTGTCGCATCAGCGTCGATGGAATCCCCTCGCTCATCGTGGTTGAAGTGGATCGGTGTCGCGGACAAGCAACGAGGCGCCGAGCTCGTCGAAGGTCGTCCGGTGATGTTTGCAAACTTCCTGGACCTCACCAAGAACAGTAGCGAAACCCTGGGCTCCTCAGTTCGTCACCGGACGCGGAGACAAACCCACGTGGTAGTGAAACACCAGCAGGTGGAGGTCGATCCGATCAATTCACGAAGTTGCAGCTCGGCACTGCTCCTTGGACTCAACACTTGCTTCCCGTCATCCCCGCGCTTCAACGATCTGCACATTTTGTCTTTCCCGCCGATACTCTACAGATAGGAATCTGTCACCATGGTCCTTTTCTTCACGTCGAAAGGTTGGTCCTTACGGAGGAGCTCTGACTAAACCGCCAGCCGTCAACCCGCCAGTCACCATCTACATGTGCGTTTCGGAGGGAAGCTTTCCTTGTCTTCTGACTGTAACTAACGTGAAAGGGGTCGCGACAAAGTCGAAAGTGTGTATTGATGCCGTCAAGTGTTGGGAACGTCAGCACACTGATGCTACCGTCGACTACCTACCCCGACGCCCGCCTTCCTCACCAGTGGCCTTCCTCCACTAACGAACAGATGAGGATCTCCTCAAATACGGCCTGCCCACTGACGTCTGGTTCCACGTTGAGTGCGTTGATTTCTTTCCCTTGGTTTTGGAAAGCTCTGAGGCCAGCAGCTGGATAGCTGACCGCTAGCAAGCTGTCGTCGGCTCACGTCTATCTGAGGCAACCCGAGGAGCAGCCGCACGGCGACTGGGAGAATCTTCCTGCAGCTCTTGTGAACGACGCCGCGCAACTGACTAAGGCGAACAGTATCGAAGGTGGGTTCCTTGGAGTTCAGGTCAGGCCGAGGTGCCGGTTGCGTGGGCGAGCTATCGACTTGGCTGGCTCTCCGAGTGCTCAATCGCTGGCCCTTCGTGTGCACTGCATGGAGGTTGCTTGTCTCAGCAGTAGTTCTGGCTGACATCAGGAAACAAGAAAGACAACATCACCGTGTGTAGTTTAACCAATGGGCATCGCGTTCTGACGGGGACCAGATCATTTACACCCCTTTCACCAACCTGAAGAAGACTGGCGACATGGCCGTCGGACAGGTAGCTTTCCACAACGACCGGAAAGTGAAGCGCGGTAAGTGTGCTGGTCGTTTGCAGTCAAGTTAAGAAAGCGTAAGAAGGTCAGATAAGTCGTCGTATGGCGCAGAAATAATTCTTGGGTACTGTTGCCTGTGGTCCCAGCGCCGTGCCTTGGTGGCCGACGATGGCGAGTCGCTTGCAACTTCTTTTTTTCTTATCTCCGACGATACGGGCTTGACTAGGAACACAATCCAGTGTTCTGCGCCAGATTTTGCGGACACCGAGACTGCTGCCAGTGCCCCTCACACAGTTTGCTGAGCAGTGGAGCCGGCGCTGACGGCAGTCAAAATCTCGACGAGAGATAATGCGATTGTGAACCGCCTGAACAAGACGAAGGTAGAGCGTGAGGTAGACCACGAGGCCGAGAGGCAGGAGCGTCAGCGTGCAGAGGGAAGGAAAAAGAAGAATGAGGCTATCGAGAGGGTGAGTGACTTGAACGAAGGGGAGACCGTCTGCGCCAGCCTTGGCCGCCGCCAAAACTGCTACTGTCCCGGATCGTTAGCTCAGCTCTAATCTATATCCGCTCCTATTCTGGAGTTGATGTTGGCGCAGGTCACAGGTGGGCAAGCGCGATGTGCAGGGCCAAGGGAAGGTTCAACCGGCTGGATCTGGAGCTTGGCATGCTGTGTTCAGAACCCTTGCATTCCGACAAACGACTCTCAATTGAATGGACCGTCGTGGTAGGGCACTGGAGAACCACTTGCTGTTGATCGGGCTAGCTTTACAGGCGCCTCAGATCGAGGGGCTATGGGGTACCCGGCGGGTGGATTTGCGCCGCACCAAATGACAGACTGGAGCACCCTCGATCGAGAACTTGCGGGTGTCCGCGACGAAGGACTCGGTGGCGTTTCTGTTTCCCGAGCAAGGGTTTCTCAGTGCGCGCCGGTCCTGACTTGCTACGGACACTGTTGCAAATTGTGCTCTTCGAGGACGGCACGTTTGAGGTTTCGCACTGCGGAGACATGCTTCCTCGTTGGATATGCTCGGCGATATCTACAACTTCAACGGCGATTTGCCTGCCTGGGGCGCGGCGACCAGCGGCGCTTGCCACCAACGACCCCTCTCCACTCTACGGGGCTTCCAAGGTGCGACGCGCATGCCCCTTCCTGCCTTGGCACCAGGCTCACCTGGGCCCGCTGCGGCTCCCCTCTGCTCCTTCCTACTCGGCACGCATCCGGGTGCGGTGGTCTGCCCGGGTTCAACGTTTTCTGAATCTGCGAGGTTGCTGCTGACAACACAGAAAAAGCAGGAAGAGGAGCAGAAGAAGAAGTGGGCCGAGGAGAAGAAGATGCGGACTTACGAGGGCATGTTCACGGACGAGGCCATTGACGCGTACCACGCGGAACTGAGCGACGACGACTTCATGTAAAGCGTCACAGTGTTGCCACGACCCGACACTTTCGCTTGCTGGTGGGCAGAGACCGGTCGATGATTGGTGTTCGCGTTCAGTGTCGACCGGCCCAGACCCCCTCCGTCGATCCAGTATCACCCAGTTGATCTACAACGGATGAATGAGATGAGGGTGGAAGGAGGCGGCCGCTTAGTACTCAACTCGTTGATGCAAGTCGCTTGCTCAGCACTCCAGGCACATCGGTGGCGAGCCCTCTTCAGACACGAGGAACCAGGTCCGGCGGCCATGTATTCCAGACCGCTTGCGCCCACGTCGACGCTCAGCTTCCGTTGAGAGGCACGGCGTTGGAGTCCACAGGCTTCCGGAGTTGAAACGGATGCCGACACTGCTGTGCTTGTTCCCCGAAGGCGAGCTGGGGCGTGTCGGATGCAACCGCAGTTAGGGTGGCGAGCGGACCTGGGTGTCAGCAGGCATCGACCCATCAGGTGATCAATGGGTCCCCGTCTCCAACGGGTACGAGCACTGACTCTCACCCTTTCACCCTCTCATTCTCTCACACACGACTGACCCCCAGCAGCAACGGCTCAACCGCTGGTCCGCATAGCGAACAACTTCGTTGGATCTGACCCGACACTGACCCGACCGAGTGAGACGATTGCGCGGGCGAGCTCGCCACGCCGACCGGAGCACACCAACGCTTGAATCACATGTCGGGAGTGGGGCAGTTCCAAACCGGATGGCGGTCCAGACCGAAAAAGTGCGTTCTCGAAGCATAGCTGTCGATGAAACCCTCCGATACATGCGTGGCTCAGCTTGACGGAGCAGAGGAGGTCCAGTTTGACTTTCGGGGTGGCGAAGAGTGGCGAGAATCAGACGGGGCGCACCAGTGTTAACTGCTCGTTCCCTAATTCTACACAGCCGGTCGCGCCGCCGCGGTAAGACAGGGTGGGGAGAGCATCTTCCGCCTTGAACCAGTGCAACGAAAAGTGGTGGTTGGTCCTCAGTTCCGTTCCCGTCGAACGCTGCCTAACCGTCTCGCGCTCCGCTGTGCTTCGCTGATTACTCAAATTCGCTGAATGCTCAAGAGCAAGAGCAGGTCGGAGAGTCCTCGTCCAGGGCGCGCAAAACGTCGCGGCGCCGAGAATTGGTCGCAGAGGAAGCTCATCGCTGCGCTGTATTCGCTTCTGGGTGCATCTAACGCCGGACCGAGTAGTGGGAGCATGAGCGGACGAGAGGAGTGCGACAACCTCAAGCGCCAGCATCTCCACGGTCAACTGCACCCTTCAACGCCCGCCATGCCTCCGCCTCCCGCTCCCCGGGGTTCTTGTCAACTTCGCATCAGCGGTGTCGCGTTACTGTTGACGAACGTGCTCGACGGCTGTCATCGAGTGTTCCAGAGCCGTCTGCGCTAGCCCACATCCGCCGACGCGTGGAGTGGAGGAGGCGGAGCTGTCTCCGACTCAACGCCGCCACACTGCCGAGTGCGCGGAGCGCGGTAATTGAGCGCAGTTGAATTTCGACGGTAGGAACGAAGCTGTCATTCTAGGCGTTCCCACTTTCGCTGCTCATCCCAGCCGTTGGCGATGATTCCCAGGATCAGTCCGTTCAGCGTTCCATTGAGTCGAGTCATCAGTTCAAATGATCAGGAGGGTCGTGGTGGCCCTGGTCCGTGTCGGAGAGTCTGCTTGGCACTCGAGCGCTCTACTTCCGACAGCCTGGGGCCTGGGACCTGGCTGCAAGGTGTGGCTGCGGTGTTCGAGAAAAGTGTTGCTTCTGCGACGTCCTCGATATTCTCAATATCCCTTGTTACTCAATGGTGGAACTCGAGCCGACATACAGCCGAGTCGAGACAAGGCCGACTGCGGCGATCAGTGCGCAGAGAGGATGGCGGGGAGTACCGAATCTCTGAGACACGGGCAGAGCAGGGCTCGATAGTGAAGGGTTCGTTGGTTCGAGGGACGTGAAGGAATCGAAGGGTGTGTTCTCGAGGGTCAGCTGCCCATAACCTCACGGAATAGCGCGACGCCGATTATCGAGTAGCGTCGAAGTACCTCGAGGGTCGACTGTCGAAGTACATCGAAGGGTAAGAGAAGTGTCTGTCTCGGATCACGATATCTGAGAACAACCTGCGTGACAGCAGGATGTGCAGGCCACGAACTGCCACTCGTGCGCTCGACGTACCCTACATCACGCTGCTCCTGAGATGACACTGCTGTCCCCTAGAACTCATCGCGTATCGTTTGTCGCTTGTCCCTAGGTCGAGGTAACTCGTACTCTGGTCGAGTTCAAATTGTATTCGGACGGTCGGAAAATAGATCAGACTGGCAAGCAAGCTTAATCTGGAAAGACTGTCGGAAAATGCCTTCGCTGTTCGGGAGCACGCAGCCCTGCGAGTGCAGCGTCTGACTGGCGCCTGGCCTTCGGGTCCGGCCGTCAGAGCGAGAAGGTGGAGGTTGTTGCGTTGCGTGCGACGACCAATGCCGGAGGCTGCAGGCTGCGACAGTCTGGGGAACTGCGGCCGTTGAGCGGCTCTTCGAGGGGTGTTCTGGTCGTTGTTCTAGCATTAGCTCATTCGACGGGAACAGTGCAAGGGCTGCATTAATGCGCATCGGAGTCGTGATCAGCCGGAGGGCTGTCAGTGCCGACCTGCCGAGGCGGCGGCTGCTAGCCATTTTTAGCGTGCATTGCTAGCGGCTGCCTGCGACTGATAACGGCAGCGAGCAGCTGCACACGCAGTCGCAGGGATGTGAGGCGTGTTTTAGCGCTGTTCCACGGTCCACAGTGCCGGTATCGATTGCGGCTGCCCGCACGACCGAAACGCCCACTTCTGCGCCGTAGGCCCGTCTCGCGTCGGGATTCGGGGCACACGGGGTGCACTTCCGCCCGTGTGCGACTCCGTCATCCGTGTGTGACGTAGGATCTCTCGTTAACAAAGGAGAAGCGTTTCTGATTCTTACGCGGAGAGGAGTTCGATGTACGAGAGGACGAGGGATGGTCAGGCGGCGGTAACGTAACCGCGTTTGGTCGAGTGAGGGAGGGAAGGACTCAGGGAGGAGTTCAGGATCGAACCAGGGATGTGGAATAGGGTTCGACGATGCCTGGAACTACCCAAAATTAGAAGACGAGACGGGTGTCAGCACGTCGTCACCGTGTCACATACGCAGAGGCTCAGAAGACGCTCGCTCTAAGTAGTAGTGCTTGTGCGGGTGCGCGGACTACTGACTGAACCGGCCTGGAATCGCCTGGCGCCAGGTCGGCGACTAGACTGGGCCAGTCCAGGCCGGCCGGCCATGTCCCAGACCTGGGCCAGCCCGGCCGGGAGCGATAGAGCCCGTCAAAGTTGACTGAATGCATGCATTGATTCACGCGTATCTCAGCCAAAGCGCAGCAACATACACCCCTCTGCGTGCGCATGCATGCATGAATGCATGCATGCATTTGAGATGAGCGTCGGAGAGAAAGCGGAAGGTCTCTTGCATTTGAGATGTTGTGCACGGTTTCATTTGAGATGCAAGTCGGTGTCTTGCTCCTCATTTGAGATCGAGGTGGGAGTGAGGGTCGCTTTATCAGTTGATTTGAGATATCTCGCCCCGGGTTATCTGCTGATTTGAGATCTGCGCACCCGGGTTATCTTCCATTTGAGATCTCGGACTATCTGATAGCGCATCAGCGTTATTGACCTATTCAGCCCTGCGCCGCCAGCCGGCCATGTGAGACATGAGGTGAGTCGCCTTTTCGCAGCGTGCGTGCCCTGGCATTCAGTTGTATTGAATTGGGCTTGAATTGTTAATCCGGCATTAGGAGTGGTAGAGGTAGGATAGAACGCCAGGAACACCAAGAGGAACAGGAACGCTCGGCGCTGACGCCAGCGTTGACAGCGGGCGCCGCGCCTGGCATCAGCCTCGTCTACATCTTTGCCGTCAGCGGTGGTGCCAGCAAGCACACAGTCAGCGTACGGCTGTGCACCGGCGATCCCAGGCGCCAAGGCAACGCCGAGGCACAAAGGCGCAGCAGGCGACCGAAAGGGGGGCCGCAGGGGCGGGCATGACAGATCGTGGCCAGCGGCAGCGTGGGGCAGCAGGCCAGCCGCCCGAAGGGCTAGTGCTCGGCGCATTGCCCGAGCTAGCCCGGTAGGCGCTGCTAGTCGCCGTCAGGTCCATCGCTCGCGGGCTCGGAGCGGTGGCGAGCAGGAGGAAGACACAACGTCTACAACAGTCCAGTCACCCGTCCACGGGCAACCACGAGCGAGCAGCCGCAGGGTGCACTAGTGCAAACCGCAAGGTTTCCGTCTGACATCACACGCACTCCTCTCGAGTGCTTTCCTGCGCTACGGCGACACACTCACTACGGCAGAAGACGGCAGCGATGCGCAACATCCGCGTTCTGCATACGAATCACGCGAGACCAGACATGACAGAACTGGCTAAACCCCGATTTACCCTGCTGAGCCCTGCGCATGCGCACAGGGGACACAACCCTTAAACCTGACCTCCTCGGCACCCATCCCTGTGAACAGGGCAAAAGGGATATGAGCCTGGTGCTTTCAACTCGGCCAGCCTGACCTCGCCTGGCGCGGCATGCCGAGGGATGCCGAGACCATGTAAGAGGCATGCGAGGCGTACCAAGGCATGTACGAGCGTTTCGTGCAGAGGCACAGACGGCAGGCGAGCAGCGGCGAGCAGGGGCTGCGCACAGAGGGAAGAAAGCAAAAGCGTACGTGCCTGCCGGTCTCCGTCAAGACAAAGTTTGGAGTAGGAACGGACGGACACTGTGATGGAGATGCGCAGATTTTTCCGGTAGGAGTTCAGCAGTGGAGCACGCTGTAGGTACCGCAGACTGACATTCGCTTGACATCATAAGCTGCTGGTGCGCAGTGGGCTAGTGACGTGTGTGTTGGAGCTATGGATGTGGATGTGTGGATGCGTGCGGGCCTGCGGAGGGCTCCTTGCGTAAATGCGGGCCTGCGATTGCGGCCGATTGCGATCGAGGTGTTCCAAGTCTCTAGGCAGGTGGACAGACCGGAGACTTACAGCTGGCGCATCACTCAACTCCGACGTCTGAAACATGGACATGAACGGGCGATTCCGAGCGAGCCGGACGCCCCCAGGGCTGCTCCGTGCGGATTATCCTCTCTGCCATGACTAGCGACATCCGGCTGTCGGCACTAAGGAGCTCATTCCTCGCTGCTGGGTGTTGAGCAAGAAGGCCAGGGAGGTTGATGGACCCCACTTTTGCACTCCACGCCGTCCACTTCTGGCGCCCTTTCTGGTCCGCCTGGCCCCTCTGTCAGCTGGGAATGTGGCACTTCGACCCACTCTTCTGACACGTCCGCTGCATGCACAAGCGTCAGCATATGCACCTAAGCACAATCCTCGCTCGGAACAGAGTTTTTCCCGGATGCACACCCCCTCTTTCGGTCGAAGACGCAGGCGATGCTTTGACACCCAAGACCTGGACCGAGCGAAATGCCTCCCCGGAAACTGCGGGGCTAATCAGTTCCACGCTCGGTGCGGGCGGGATCTAGTGGGACGCTGTCGCCGGATGAGGCGTTAGTAGCAGACGTCACAAGGAAGGTAACTGCAGCTATCGACAGGCGACTGCTCGTGAGGCAATTCGACAGATACGGGCTTCAGGGTATAGAGAGATGCAATGACTAGTAGCTAACGGCCATGTAGGAGGGGATGTGATATGAAGAGAGGAGAGAAGGTAATGCTGCAAACCATGGGAGCCGGAACTGAATGCGAAGAAACAATGCGATTATTGCTAGGTAACAGGGGAAAATGTTTAGAGTGGGCGAGGTTGATACAGTTCTATCGAGGCGTCTGGGTCGAGTTCCGAAGTACCTACGTCGTTGACAAAGATAACCCTGGAACGAGCAGTTGATTTGTGACAGGCCCGGCAGTTAATTCACCTCGGACGAGTCTCGAAAAAGACATCGGCGGCCGGAAAGTTACAGTGGCGAGGTACGATTGCAGTGGTGGCCGTTCCTCAGGTACGATTCGCATCGAGAAGAGGCTCTTGCATCCCCCACCATGTTCCGGCGCTCGCGGTCGCCGCCGAAGGGCGACCGGGCAATGATTATCTTTGGGCGGTCCGAATGGGATGCCCCGAGCCTGAGTGCGAGAGTCACTTTAGAGATGCTAAGTCGATGCGATGAGCATGGGCGTGCAATATCTGGCAGTAGACAGGAGTTGCGGCGCGGGCGACTAGGGTCGATTCGATTGTGAGGAGACACGCCGTGTGCTGGTCAAGGGTTTGCTCCTGCTGTCGGACCGGAATCTCTTTGTTCCCCTCGGCTGGCTGTCGTTTCGGGGTACTGAGCGCTCGGGGCTGCCTTCAGCCTCCTCCTGTTGGGGCCCAGCTGGTGGGTCAATGCGTTCGTTGCGCTCGCTCGAGTTCCGGGACGGCTTGGATGTAACAGAAGTTGCTTGCGACGTCGTCGCTCCGGATGGCCGGCGCTCACTCTCGACACCCTCGTCCTCGGAACCACCGTCGCCTCGGCTGCTTTCTTGCCTCTGAGACTCAGACTGCCATTCTGATTCCCCCATGAGACTTTTCTTTCCCTTGCCCCTGCGTCGGACAGTCTTTTCGTACTCGCACTCCGAAGTCTTCTTAATCTTGATGCAGGCTTCACAGGGGTGTCCGCCAGAACATTTGACCTTGCGCGACCGACAGGGATGACAGCTGATCATTTGGCGGTTACGGAGGTGAGGCGTGGGCTGCTCAGACCCTCGGGAGTAGGCTCCAGTCCCGTGTCCGCCGTAGATGCCGCCGGGCATGATATGAGGAGGGGGGCCGTACGAGGGATGGTCATACGGACCGGCGGGCGGGTAGTGGCCGCCCGAGTAAGGATACTGGTAGGGTGCTCCTGGTGGAGGATACGGCGGTGCGTAATCTGGAATAGGTCCTGACCCTGAACCAACCTGGGCACCTGAATGCGAGTGGGGAGGTGCGTAAGGTGGGTACGGCGGTGGCGCAGAAGGGTAGGGCGATGGGTGTGTGACCGTGCTACGCGCCGGTGACAGACGCAGTTCCTTCGCAGGGTAGGGTAGAGGATCCAATTCACGGTCTCTGCTTCTGCGCTCGAGGTCTCGCTTGGCTTCGCGCTCGAGCTCTGGGTCGTGAGCGGTAGGAGGGCGGGGTTGAGAGGTCGGACGACCTGGCGGCGGCCACAAAGGAACACGGTGATCTGCGAAGGATTGGGTCAGCATCTCTGTCAAGACGCTTACGTGACTGTCTGCGCCAGGAACGAGGGGAGATGGGGAGCCGTTGGCGTCGACACTTACGAACTACATCGTCAACGTGGAACTGTCCCTCGGCGACGGCTGCCAATGCGTCCTCCCATCCGAGGCGATAGGCATCGACGAGGTCGCGGGACCAGGCGGACAAGTCGCGGTGGACAATGGCGAGCGGGGTGAAGAATGCTCGAGGTCTGTCCTGGGGGCTGCTGGAGGTGGAGGTCGAGGTTGCGGATTTCAGTTGACGGGCCCAAGTACATTCCGCAGCCGCCGAGCCGTAGAACGGGGTACGGAGGAGAGTGTGGACGAATGATGAATAAGCACCAGAACGTTCAGGATAGTTTTCGGATGAAGAGTGGGTTGCAAACGTTAATGTCGGGTTGGGTATTTGGGTCGCCGGTCGCAGGAAACGCAGCGCAAAGGGAACACAATGTCAGTACCTGAAATGCGTAGTTTAGACGGAGGCACTCACACTGAGGCACGCGCTCCGCGATCGTACCGGCCGCGGCCACCGACCATCTCGCTGCCAGCCATCGGAGCAGGCCCGCTTGATGCGCCGTAGCCGCCCATATGGCGCTCTCTCGCACTGTGCTGGCTCGAAGGAGGTCCGTAGCTGTGCCCAGGTCAGACTTTTTCCTCATCCTTTCGTTGCAGATCATTGCTGCCCAAGAACCCCGGCCACGGGCTCACTTTGACTTACCTCTGTTCAACACCCGGAAACGTCGACGCCCTGCGTGGGGACCGTGCACGCGCAGGATGCCCAAGGGAATGCGAGGTGGAGGTCGCCGGCGGAGCACCTACAGGGCCAGAGGGTGCTGGCTGATGTGCTGGCGCTGGCGGAGGCGGGCCGTATGAATAGGGTCGCTCAACATGTCTGTAAACCGGCGGGGGACAGTGCTGCCAAGGTGCCCCAGGCGGTGGTACCCAGCTGCTCTCACCACTACGCTCCAGACGATCAGGGATTGCTGGTTCTGGGTAGTCTCTGGGCCGACTCGGGTATCGGTCATCGTAGTACGATGGAACCGAGCTCGGCGTACTTCGCGGGGGCTCTCTTGAGGATCGTCTATGCGGCGGAGGCGAGATCGCAGCTGGTGGCAACAAAGCTTCTCCCCGTCTGATGTCAGGTGAAACCGAGTGAAGTCTCGGCGCTGAAGAACGCCCGGAGCTCGCTCCCTCCTGTGGGTAAGACAGCCTTCGAGGTTCAGGACTCCATCGTTGATCCGGCATGGTCCGAAGGCGAGGAGGAGATTGGTTCGTGAGGATCGAAGTCGAAGGTCTTCTCCTCGGTTGTGTTGAAGAGGGAGGCTCGTCGCCTCCTCTTCCGCCAACGCCACCACTCATCTTGGTATGTGTGAACGCAGATAATGGTGGCGCGTAGTGAAGTCGACTCGTGTTGAAGCCGACGAAGGTTGCAGGGGGTGGACTGATCGTGTATGCAGTGATCGCTGGTCTCGACCAGCGTTAACGAGTCGAAAGGAGGTTTGCAGGTTACAGAGCGTGAGCAAAACCGGTCGGGGGTTAGGTGTTGGACAGGTTTGGCGCAAGGGTTTTGAGACGCGAGGAGAGATTACAGGCGATCCCACTTTTCGATGGATACAGGAGTGATTCGATAGCGATAGGAAATGAAGAGGAGGACAGCGGATTCCAGCGGCAGATTAAATCAAAGATGCCATGTACGCCTGAAGCCGGTTTGTTTCTCGGCAGGTTGCCTCCAAGAAACTGGATCCTATCCGGTCAAGACCCGACGTTGAGGATGACGACTGTGGTCGCTCGAGGCCGAAACTGGATCGGGGACCTGAAATTTCCTGGCACGAAATGGGAACGAATCTGTGACCGAAAAAGACACAACGCGCCAGCGAACTTCGGACCAAGCGCAAGTCACCGTCAATGTTCAAGGAGGTGCACCATGCAAGGCAAGCGTCCGGACGTTCAAAGGCGCAGTGGACAGGCAGGCAGTCCAGGTCCAGGAGCTAATCCAGACCAAGCCCCCCCGTGCTTACGCGAAGACGCTTAGCTCTCGACAGGTCAGGTCCAGGGCGCGACGAGTGGGGGACACGAAAGCGAGCGCAGGCCTTGTTTTGCCACCGAAGCTGTGCCGATGATGTGTGGAGGATAAAGAGTGCGGGGTCAAGATACCTTCAGTGCTTGTGTCGACGTCGTGTATATGTAGTCGGTGGAGCAAGCACGTATGAAACGAGCGACCTTATGGGTGTTCGAAGGGTACGTAGGAATGCCGATGAAAGTGGAAGGAGATACGTTTGTTTGGAAGAGTGGGTCTGGTGGATTGGACAGGATCAAGGCGGAGCCTGAAGGTTGGCAGGTAGGGAGCTCGGGGGTCCAAGACGTCGAGACGAAGAGTTTGGGAAAGGATCCTTTGAGGTTGAGGGGCCAAGACCGAGAGCAGGGGTGGCCGAGCGATAGGGAAGGGGGGGGGGGGGGGGGGGAAGTCACCAGCGAAGGAACAGCGAGTGATCTCGGACGACCTGCAGCCTGTGCGCAGCCGTACACTTTAAGCAATGTGCTCGTTTAGACGCCGGTAACGAGTGTAACCTGTGGCGGTACTCTACCTGCCAGCTGTCAGCGATGTGAGTGATCTCGGACATGTTTACCTACTTACTCGCTTGCCTGATTTCCAGGCGGCTCCTTGAGATCCTGCGAGGGCCTGACTGGGCCAGGCTGAGTGGGGCAGCTGATAGCCGGGATGCTGCTGTGGCGTGGCCGTGCTGTGTCAAGGTTGCCGGTAAGACTCGGGTTAAGGTTATGTCACAAAAGAGAACGATTCGGAGGGTCTGGTCGAGGGGAGGTGGGGTGTTGTACCAGGAAGCTGGCGAGGAAGGTGACGATCGTCTGGCAGAGGAATGCAGTCAGCCTGATATGGCTCAGCAGCCGGACTGAGGGTTGCAGGCGTAACAGGCCTCGAGGTCGAGGGCGCTGAGGGAGGCGCTCCTACGATCCTATGGATCGTTCTGCTCCTGAGGACTGGAGCCAGAGTCAACTTGGGCTAGGGTGCGCAGGCGCAGACCACCTCAGTGATGCATCGACAGTCGGGCGGTCGGGTGGATCACAAGCCACAAAGGAAACGGCTGAATCAGATCCTTGCGAGACCCTGGGCACGGGGTGGGTTCATCCAGTTCTCGCAGCCTGCACAGAAGTCACTCTTACGCACTGCGTATCGCGTGTCCCGCGTGCTGAATGCGCTCGTGGTCGGCACAGTTCAGGAGGTCGAACGAGCCCGAGAAAGGTTGATCAGACGTCGATGCGCCGGGGTCGGCCGGGAGCGTTGAACAGGCTAGTGGGCGGGCAAGACTGAAAATGCCGAACGGGAGTCGCGAGAGCAGGGTGCGTCACCTTTATACAGCTCAGACCGCTGAGTGCGTCGGTTTGGTCAGATAGGGCGGGCCGCTGCTTCTTGACGCTGAGAAGGAAGACCAACCTCAAGCTGGCAGAAACGGCACACGGTAAGGGAAGACGCTGGAGGGGAAGGGAGGCGCCGGGACAGTCGAATTCGAACGACGAGGGATGGTGTATGGGGGAGGGGAGGGGTTAAGGAGCAAGCAGCCGGGCGGATGAGATAAATCGGTTGGAGCTAGGGTGTGGGCTCGTCGCAGAGTGCGTCGGAATGGTCGACTGAATGGAAGCTGCGTTAGGTGAAGGAGAATGAAGAGAGAGTGAATGCACTGGAATGGGAGCGTCCAAACATGATGATACATGGAAGGGAGGGTGAGGGTGAGGGAAGACGAGCGAGGGTATGAGGGTGACTGGTGAACCTGGTTCCAACGACGCTTACTGTAAAATTCCGTATGATCACTACACCCTGTCACGCGTCACACGGGCGCTGTAGTGCTATGTCACGGGTCACGGGCGCCCTGTAGTGTCCACCCAGGACCAAAAATCTGCCATTAGGATTTCATTAGTATATGGAGAGCTAGGCATTAGTAATCGATTAGTAAACTTCCTAATGAAAGTCGTGTATGATTATATTGCATGGGTTTTCTGTTTTCTATCTATCTACGAAGCTGCCTCATCGTGTTTGGAGGCCAATACTGTTTCCGTTCTATCTATTAGACAGCCTCATCGTTAATGGAGGCTTGGAGGGAGCCGTCAGGCTCCATAATGAGGCCATGGCGGTCGACATTGAAGATCGCATCGCCGACTGTGTCGATCGGCATCGAAATGTCGTCTTGCTGTTGTTCGATTTCATCCTCGTGGGTCCCGTCGACGTCTGCAGTCTTGATGCCGTCCACTTCGGTGGTCTTCATGCCACTGGAAGCCGTAGTCGACGGCTTGTGCTTCCCCGAGATAGGGAAGAAAGGCTTTGGAGGTGGAGCCGCACGGCTCAGAGTGTCGCTGAACCGTGGGTTCATTGCCTGATAGGCTTTCGCCGCTGCGATGCCAGCCTGTGACAGGCAGTACTCCGCACCGAGGTCCAGGTCGTCGATCTTGCTCTTCCTCCACGCCAGCTGGACAAGGTTGCGCTTGTTGCAGAAGACGTCGTACGTGTGACTGAGCAAGCTCGGCACCTGATCACGCAAGCTCCCGATCTGGGTGAGTGCCTTGAAGCCTTGAATGTCGTTTGGCTCAAGGTTACTCATTGCACGAGCGAACCAGGTGGAGAACCTGCGACTGATCTCGTGTTTGACCAATCGCTGAAGGCCGACGTCCGCTGGTTGGACATCGCCAGTGCAACCTCCAGGCACGAAGCGGATGATGATTTGAGGATACTTCTCCATCAACCACCCCGTGAACTTGGGATCACGGTGGGAGCCCCAGCAGTCGATGTAGAGAATCGCTGGCTGGTGGGCAGGGAGGTTGTCCCGAGCCTTGACTCGCTCAATGTAGGGGACGATCACCTCCTCGACCCACTGGACTGTGGTGTTGTGATCAGACCAGTGGTTGTTCCCACCGTGGCTGAACAGGATGCCCTTGCTGGTCGCTGGAGTACAGTCTCGAGGAAGGCTGCGAGCCGTAGTGCCAGCGAAGACTGCTTGGAAGGGTAAGAAGGTCCCGTCCATGGCCGAAGAGACCATGAGGGTGTAGTACTTCTTATCGTCCAGCCCAGCGATGTCCACCTGCTTGGCACCGGTCGGGTTCCAAGACCTGTTGCCGGTCGGGAAGAGCTCCACTCCCGCCTGGTCGCCGTTGATGACCAGGGAGGGAGGTATCGAGTTGCCTTCCATCGTCAGAACGATGCGATGGATCACCTCTCGACACTGGATTTCCCAGCCCTCCCGCTTTGTGCGGAAGGGTCGAGTTCCCGCACGATAGGACCACCTCAACACTTTCTTGAGGTAGCGGAAGACAAAGGCGTCCGAGGGGAAGGGGCCTGTCAGCAGCTGCGGAGCCTTCTCGGTCACATGCTTGATGATGACTGCACGAGCCACAGCCGAGCACACTGGGACACCGTCAGCTCGGTAGCCACGCAGTTGAGATGCGATGGCTTCGTCGAGCTCAGGGTAGTCCTTGAAGGTGTGCGACCTGGTGACGACTCCAGTGAGGGCACGGTATCGGTCCACACGCTCGATGAAGTCGTCTGACCAAGACTTTCGGTCTGGAGCCAGCCATGTATTGATTGTACTGTGCGCTAGCTTCTCAAAAACCTCAGGAGAGGCAATCTTGAGCTGTTGCGCAATGGCTCTCGTCGACTTCCACCTGACCTTGCGGGCTGCTTCGTCGATGATGTCGAAGTAGCGAACCCAGTTGGTCTTCTTAGCTGATTGGGTGGAGTCTGTCGAGGTTGCTGACACCATAGAAGACGCAGCAGCCAGCGATCGAGCTGACGAGGTGGCTACCAGAGACTGGGCTGCAGCTGCAGCGGCCTCCGCTTCGGCAGCAGCCGTATCAGGAGATCTGGGGTCGAGGCGCAGCTCACGAGTCGTCTCCGACTCGTCACTGGCATCGCCAGAGTCCGTGTCACTGTCCAGGCTGATGGCCTGGGCTGTGCTGCTGCCAGCGTTGGACACGACACGAGTGGGTACAGGGTTCGCCTTGCGCTCACGCTCTCTGCGCTTGCGCTGACGAGCCAGCTCTCGCTTGTGGTCAGCCTTCCGCTTACGTTCTTCCTCGAAGCGAGCTCCGTGGTCTAGCTCACGAAGCTCTTGGAAGCCCGTAGCAGTGTGCTGCTCGTGGTCCTCCTTGGAGACCGCTCTGAAGTAAGCTCGCAGGTCTTTGGGGGGCATGGTAGAGCGCGCTCTAGGGTTGGTTAATAGTTTGTAATACTGCTATTAAAGCACAATACTAATTACTGTATTACTAGCTTAATTGAAAAGCGTAGTAATTGCTTCTAATGCTTAGAGAAAGTCGCAATTAGAAAAGCGTAGTAATTATTTCTAATGCTTAGAGAAGTCGCAATTAGAAATGCGTATTAATAATGCTAATTAAAGTGTAATACAAACGTATTAATAAGTGCACAATTTAATGTTGACTAGTCAACTAATTGATTTGGGTGGAGTGCAGTATACTGCAGTGCACGGGTGAACCAGCTAGGGGGATCAGCAATAGTACCAGGTGGCCAGTCTGATAGTACGGCTTAGCAGGTTACCCCTCCACCCCTATGCCCGGTGCCCTCCTTATATATCTAACTACCCCAGACACCCCGGACTTATTTTCCAAGGTTTTTCCGCGTTTTCGGAAGAACTATATTAGAGTTTATCCACGGTGATAAACGGAGATAAGACTTATCTCCACGGCTCTAAACGGAGTTAAGAGCGATCTCCTCAGTTTCCCACGAGCGCCGCGGAGGTAAACGGACATCACTACAACTCCATTAGTCACGGGCCCCCGGCAGCCTGTAGTTTCCTGTCACGGGTCACGGCGGCCTTGTAGTGGTACCCCTTAAGGTGGGGGCCAGATAACGTGACCGCCGGGTGTAGTGATCATACTGAATTCTACAGTAGACTACCACGAGCACAACCGCCCCGCAGGATCGCTGGGCATACAGTGCAGAGATTAGAGTCCTGGCTCGTCCTGAGTCGCCGGCCGAAGCCTTTTTCCCTAGTCCATGCGACTATGAGTTGGGACTACGGGTCCTGGATACGGACTGGATTATTAACTGAGATGCCGAAGCTAATGGAGAGCTGGAGGCAACTGGACGCAAGGGCGCCGAGGAACAGAGGCTCTGGAGTTAACGTTAACGTCCCAATCCAATAGGCAGAGCGACAAACACATCATCACAAACATCCCTGCTTCCTGCGCAATTGCGCAACCCTCGAAACCCTCAGGCCTCAGCTGGGGCCGCGGCTCCCTTGCAGCAGCAGCTGCTGCTCCTGCTGTTCTGCGTTGGAGCATCTTACTTCGGGGATCGTCCCATCGGTTCGGAGACGACGACCTGTGCCCGGCAGGTGCTGCGACTGTGCCCAAACCCATGCACCCAGCTCACCAGCATCCAGCTAGGTAATCAAACGCAGGCAGTTAAGCGCATAAGCTCTGGGTGCTTAGCGTGCACTTTGTTTCTGGCCCTTTGAGCGCCTGGTCTTCCTCTTGCCGCTTGCCGCGGGCTTGCGTTAACCCTGTGCTCCTGCGTAGGAACCGGCAGAGGCACGGTCCGGTCCATCTAGGCCCTACAGACCCATGCTGACCCTACAGGTTACATCTTTGAAGCCTTGGAAGGGTCGGCCCTGATTACTCCTGCGCGATCCTGCGCTTGACGTAACCCATCCCTCAGTTCCCCTCGGTTTGCTACCTGAAGCCACAGTGCGCGACCTGAGTCCCTCATTTGTTTCTCGAAACCCTCAGACACCTCGTGGTCCAGCACTCACCGTGACGTGAGATCCTGTGACATGTACGAGAACGCTCGACTGGTCCAGCCGGCTGGTGACACGAGACGTCGTGTTCGCATCCTGAGTGTCACCGGCCTCTAGTCATGGCCTTCCACCAGAGCCAGAACAATTTGCCCACCGGGCGCTAGCGTCCAGGTGCATCTCTGCTCGCCGGCAGACTTGCGGCCGATCCTGACCTATGCGCCCCAGTGGAACTCCTGAGGTCTCACGGTCGGTTAACCAGTTACGGTAAAAGGTTCCCAAGATTGGGAGCAGTCCAGACATCTCGCCGTGGTTTGAGTCAGCGCCGAAACCCCCGGTCTAGGCGAACCTAGTCTAGGAACTCTTACGCGTCTTACGACACGACGGTGACTAGTCACAGGATGAGACGCCGGCACAACAGTGAGATGCTTGTGAGCTCACGAAGACGAATCGTAGACCTCTGCAGTCCCATCATCATACCGTTAGAAGCCCCAGACCATGCAGTCCAAGCGCTCCCGCTAGCTTTATCAATGGAGACCTGTAGCCCTCCGGGGCGAGACCAGGAGGAATGCCCTCAGGAGATACTGTCGGATCTCGCACCAAACGTGTTGACCATATTGTTACCGCAGAGTCGGTCTGACACCGCTCCATGGTCTGCCGCTAATCGAGAGGACCCAGCACGTACCTTCGCATTTGGAAGCGTTCGGCTCGGCGCTGTCGAAGGTAGACGGCTCACGGAACGCTTCAACAGTCACTGGCGCGCCAGAGGGCCCTTTCGTTGGTAGTAGGCACACTTTCAGACCAAATGAGGACAGCTTTGCCAGTGACGAATCGCACAGTCCCTTCAACGGGCAGCACTACTGTGAAGGCACGTATGTCTGACCGCAAGGAGTGGCCCAGGTGGCGAAGGGTTTCCCCTGTGCACCGGCCCTAGCTTGAATGGGGTCTTGGAGGGGCAGCAGCGACGACGGCTTTACCCCTTAACTTCGTGTGGGGGTCTCCAATGATGCGCAGACGCTATGTTACAGATAGAAGGCCTGCAGCAGAACCCCGCCTCCTCAACCAGTGTATGGGGCCAATGTGCGGGGAGCTGATCCAGCACGGGACGGGCACATGCGCCTCATGCTGACCATGATTCTGCCCGAGTCGCATATCAACAGAGCTCGTCGTCCGCCTCAAACGTCAGCAACACGCAGATCAGCAGGAGCCAACCCCTGTTTCCCATCAAGCCTGCGTAGCTCTTGCGAGCAGAGCCCCTAAGGGAATGAGTTGCCGGCACAGTACAGGAGTAAACGAACGAAAACGTAGTAACGCCGGCAGAACTTCGGAGCACCAAGGAGCCGTCGGAAGAAGGTTGCGTACCTGACCATCTGTCTGACAAGAGCTCGCTAGATGGTCATTGGCGAGTGTACTCGAAGACGGGGAATCCTGGCGACATAGACGAGGGACGCAGGTCACGAGTGCGGAAATGTTCTGGGAATAGATAGACGTGACTTGCACCTTCAACCAGGACATGGTCCAGGAACCCAGGGACGGCGTCAACATGCAGGAAGGAGCCCGAGTCAGGATCGGTTGCGATCAGGTTGATTGCCGTCCGTGCCTGAGTGAGGTGTTCGAAATCGGTCAAGTCGATGAAAATCCGCACCTGCTCCTGGCTCATCTCCCAACACGACCCGTTCACCTCATTGCATGCACGACACAGCCCTCTCATTCAAAGAACTACCCTGGTCTGATGCGTCGAACATGGTACCGTCTTTGCCGCTTCAACTGCCGTGAAAGGAGAGCAGGGTCGACGTGGCGATCCCGCAAGCAAAACCCACGGCACACTGTACCTTTCTGTGTGATGACCGTGCGGCGTGCCGGTCTCGGAGCGCATGGCGTTGTCTCGGCTCCGCCTGTCGCTACACTGACCACAAGGACGGCAAGGACGGTGCGGAACTCGTAACGAGTGCGGCGGCAAGTGGCTCAAAGCAACCTTATGGTAACCACCACGCTCTCCAGGGCCAAGCCTGAATGTGCAGGAACGGGTAGCTGATGGGCAGGGTGAGACTCAGGTTCTTCCAATCTGTTTGGTAGATCTGCAGTCATTACCTGCACTCAATACTGCCGTGCCCAGCGTAGCGAGGGAGGCCCACGGTAGAACTACATTCGCCCATCACACTTCGGCGCCCAACTCATGCTGCATCGGACCTGCAATCTCTCATGAGGGGAAGACACGGACCGTCCAAGCCACACCGCCTTTCACGGTGAAATGAACGGGACAACATACACTTGAGCAGCTGATGAGCCCGCAGCGGACCGGAGTTGTTCCTGTTTTGAATGGTACCTTAGAGACAGTTTCCATTACCAACAGCAGACATCCGTTCTTATGGCCAGCGGCCGCTTCCTAGTCTACTTCAAAGCCGACAGCCGTCAAGTTGACGGGTTCGTAGGACCCGGAGCTTGCGGAAATCGCTTTGCAGTCTTCTCGTAAGTCTTTCAATGTAATTGACGTTTACAGATCGGGAGTACAACGCGCACCTGCTTCTGCGTCACGTATGCAGTGCAATTACTTCACCATGTAACGGTGCGGCCGTCGACCATTCCTCAGAATGGCTCTCGCGTCCATGTCCCTCGTCCATCTCACAAGGCGCAGACCCCGGGCCGATGTCAACAGTACCAAGGGCATAATGACCCGTCTCCATGAGCTGCAATGCCGTCTTACCCTCAGGAGCTCATCCGCCTAAGACTTACCCTGCGTAGGAAGCCAGGCGAGGCACAATGCGAAGACGTCCACATGGAACAGAGTTCAATGCGCAGGCGTTCCGATGAGTACATGCGGCGTACTTGACTTCGATGATCGTAATCCAGGGCGTGCCTGGACGCAATGGGAGGGGTCTGGAAGACCTGCCATTGCGCGACAAAGGTTTGGCCTTGGGAACACGAAGGGACGGCAACGCAGCCTGGGTACCCTCTCCACACAGCCGCAGGTCACTCCTCATGTGACGTTACTGCGGTACACGAGGGCCAGAACCTCTGGCAGCGTTTCCTTTGTCGTTTGTAGGACGCATCCGTCCACATCACCTCTACTTCCGGTCCTCAAACTACCCGCTGCATGAACACATGATCTCCAGACGTTGACGATTCAGCCTCGGTAGCGGAGCCGCCCGCTATGCTGCCCCCAAGCTCAAGGATAGCGTCTCAGAAAGGAAGATGTGCCGAGGTTGAGGTGACATTCCAATCTATCGAATGCTAAGCATCATTTCCCCTGCAATATTCACATTATTACTACGTCTTCATGAAGCGGGCCTTGAAAAGGTATTCAAGGGTATGAATAGAACCAATAGTTACTCCGGTGGCAGCAGGAAAGGCCAGAAACATCATCCCTTAAGATGGGGAGGGGGATCCCGTAGGTTCGCTCTCTGTTTGACTCATTCGTCCTGTCTCGCTACACGGATTCCCCGACCTGCCACACAACCGGGGATTTAGGCGCCCTCTGTGGAGGTGTGATTGCGCCGCGAGCTCGATCTCAGAGATCGAACGTGCCACGCAAAGTGACCGCGTTTTCCTGACATTGCAGCATCCATACGCTACCCTTTGACAAAGAAGGTGCTAAAGATCTGAGGCACGGCGACTCAAACATTGACTCCACTCCCTGGCTGTCTGATCCCTCGCAAGCCCCTCAGCTGTCACAGCTTACTGGATCTCTGCCGTGGTCTTATGCTTGAATCCTGAACGGTCGGCAGTCCAGAGTTGTGCAGTGCAGCTCATGAACCCCTTTGCTCGATGTCTCACCAACGCCTTCGTGGCTTGTATCGCATGCCGTACTTGCTCTCACGAATGGCACTCTCGGCCCCTTGTTTTACAAGACCTCCAGGATATCGATTATTGGGTAATCCCTGCTCAGAAACTGTGCTACCGAGATTAGCCACTTGGGATGACGCCACTTTCTCTCCGACAAGAAAGACCAAGGCGACTTCGGTTCCGGCATTCAGCCAGACGCCGAGAGCGGTGGCCGCGGGTCGTGATATGGCTCGCAACCCCAGGACGGAAGCACCAAGCGGGCCTAACTTCGCATTGTCTCCCTCCTCGATGCGGGTTTATCGTTCAATCGATCCAAAAGCCACTAGCATGGCCGAGCTCGCGGCAATAGTGCAGAGCAAGGGACGGGTTTTACGTTCATGTCTCGTACTTGTTGGGGTTCTGAGAAGCACCGAGTCAGGTCAAGTCACATGAGATTTGGGGCCACTCAGGTTAGAGCCGTCGGAATATCATTCCCCATTCGTTCTGCGCAGTGCCTCGAGACCCCGGCGCCGGAGCGCTTCGGCCTCAACAACCTGCTCTACGCCGACCAGCCCGGCAGGGTTGGAATTACGAGAGGGTTGGGGCCAAGATTGCAGCAGAGTCGCCAGTACTTTGGAGAGAGCACGCAGGGTTAAGGGACCACACATATGTGGAGCAATTGAAGCCCTCCGATCCTCCATGCCCCATATGACTGAGGGATCACGGCGTCTTCACCCCCCTCCACACATCGCTTCGAGAACCAGACACCGGGACACTCGAATGAGAAGTGTCACAAAGAACACGCGGCCTGCGAGATCTCGGCTACGGGCCTCCCGATGGAAACGGTGGGCAGCGACGTGGGCCATAAACTGGCTCACCGGCATCCCTGAACAGGATTGATAGACGATGGCGTTTTTCTGAGCTAGCTGTTGGGGAAGATAGTTCACGTTCATTCCGAGAGGAGAGACTGCACTAATCACCACTAGCGGCACGAGCCCCCTCCCCACATGGGATGGGAGTGCCCGATATCGCGGAGCGCGGAGCCAAGCTGAAGCAATCACGCCAACTGATCCACATCTGCCTCGCTTGACTCAAATGGTCATTGTCAGGATCCATATCTCACTCCGCCGCTTTTCTCGTCCACCGGTTGTTGTTGTTGTCTCTGTTGGCGCTGACGGTGCTGACACTCATGTTTCCCCATACCTGTTCACCGTCTCACTGTCGAGCTGCTTACCGCAGCAGATGTTGCCCAAGTGAAGTCTCGAATCAAGTACTGTGCACGGTAAGTTTAGGCATTCCACAGCGGCTGGGAGTCGTAAGCCGGGCGCGGCTCGACGTGACACCGACCAGCGCCGATGTCAACTCCGCGGCTCTGCGCATGGCATCGACCTGGCCAAGCTGGCCCGACTGTCTTGCAGCCGTTGACAGCGCACCTGGCAGTTTCGCCATCGTGAGTGATCGTCGGGCCCCTTGTTCCAGCGCTGTCTCAGCATCAACTCTCCCAGACTTGCGACACTGCTACATGAACGTTAATTGTCCTTTAGCAACCCCCGGAACCTCTGTATCGGGTTTAAAGTTAGCCTTGCAGGAAGGGAGTCCTCTCCAGCCTGGTCGTGCGTTGGATAAGCATGTTCCTGTCATCATCGCCTTAGGGGCAATGACTTCATGTCGCCTCGCTCAAGGCTGGAGCTACGTTACCACCCGACGATGAGCAACTCCGGGGTGGGTCGGCAGATAGTCCGAACATTAGTGCCGCAGCGCCTCTGAGGCCCGGCGCGGCCGGCCCGGTAAACAGCATGGGCGGAGACCTGGTTTCGGAACCCAATTCAGCCCAAAACTCGAAACCCCTCAACCAGTCTCATGAACAGCCACTATCAATGAGCGTGGCTGGTACTCGTTCTAACCTCTAACAACTGACCAGACATTGGCCTCACCATGCAGGTGTTCGATGACTGCGTGCTGTAACTGCTCCGGCTATTCACTCCTCTCAACCGGCCGGCTTTTGAGATGGCAGAACGGGGGGCTAGACGCTGGACCTTACAGGACAGTGGGATGGAAAAGTTCCTGGGGTACACGCGAGACCAGCGACAGAGGAGCGTGGATGGCACGGGCATGTGCAACAGCGATATCGGCGTCCGCTCCAGGACCCTC
Organism: Trichosporon faecale; assembly: GCA_039545375.1. Taxonomy (NCBI): domain Eukaryota; kingdom Fungi; phylum Basidiomycota; class Tremellomycetes; order Trichosporonales; family Trichosporonaceae; genus Trichosporon; species Trichosporon faecale. The sequence continues at coordinate 2,605,726 of BCLU01000002.1, forward strand.
GTCCCTGTCAAGTGACCATCGGACGTGACGTCCTCGATTCCAGACACAATGTTCCCTCAGCATCGATCAAACCGAAGGATGTCTGCCCTTTCCCGCCCACTTTCTCGTCGAGATTGCTTTCGATGGCACTGCTGACGAGATGCGCGCTCCAACCTCTGTGCCTACCTGTCCCTCGCAAGTGGGGTAGCGCGAGGCACGCACGCTCTGCAACACATCGTGTCATAGTGCGACGCTCGCATCGCTCTTCAGTCGTCACTGTGCTGTGACGTTCGTAATTCAGGACTTCTGATGCTCAACTCACAGGCGAGGCGCTGGCCGCAGTGGATGCTCCAACAGACTAAGGCTCTAGCAGGATCAGCATTCCAAAGTGTCCGTGCTTGCTCGGTACGTAGCCCTGGACTTCGTCGGTCCTTAAACAATTGCCCGTGTTGCGCACACTCGCTCCTCGTCTCCCTTCCATGGCTCCCATGATTTCAGGAGAGTCACCGTCTTCTTGTGCACGTTGGGTGCCCGCCAGGGCTCACCAAACACAGTGACAAGCGGGCACCGCTCGGCACGCTCGGAGTCTCGGGCGGGGACTCGCCCGATGTCGGTGGGTTTGCTGTTACCGAAAGTGCGAGGAGAACGTAAGATCGCCCGATTGGACCGACGTGCTTGCATTCCGACGACAGCAATGTTTTCCCTGCTATATCCTCTGGTACCTGTATCCCAAATCCCAGAAGTGGTGCTCTCTGTGCTCCTGTCGCAGCTTGAGACAGCCTGTCGTTGCCCCTTCCCTGACCCTGGCACTCAGGAAGGGCTGATGTGGGCGTCCAGCGCTCATGATCTGGGCAGGCGGTTGACTCTGTATTAGCCTGGGCAAGGCAAGGCGCGGATGCTCTCTGCCCGTTTTGAGGAACCTGCCTCAACGAAGTCGGAGCCGCGGAGCCACATGGAACCGGGCCGGAGTGGGCCGTGCTGTTCGGTGAAGTCGAGTGTCCCTTCAGATCTGCAGATCTCATGAACTAACAGATCTGCAGATCTCATGAACTAAAGAACAGTACCACACGATGGCATGCACTTACGACGCTGTCCTAGAAATCTGGGCCGATGGCCGAGTGGGCTCGCAGCCTGAGGTTCCAGTGGGACGCCTTTCAACCCCAACTAGGCGCCTTCCGCCGCGCAACGCCACGGCTACCCAGAATTGCGGAGTTTCTGTGGTGCTCCTGATCACCTTCACCCTGAAGCCTGTCAGACTTGTGGTCCCAAGCAATAGCAGTGACGCTACCTGACTCCTGTGACTCTTCAGTTACCAAGTAACCCCTCGGAGGGTCTGTAGAAGGTCCCAGCGTGCCGACCCTTTTCGCCCTTTCATGCTCGCGACCTGGCACCGGCATTGGCATCGCTAGGGCCCACCAGGGTAGCTAGTAGGAGAATTGGTTTCTGCGCAGATAGGGATGAGCTGATGCACAAGGAAGTCCACAGATCCGGGTGGGCAGCTCCGAGACAGAGACATGGCGCTGGAAGAGCGCGTCGGCGTACGGCGCCCAAGCTGTCGTGGCTGAGACATGCCCAGGACTCCAGGTCGCCGCAAATCAGTCGCGCTGTGGCGTCAGAGGTAGTCCTGATACCGCTCCTAAGCTCTTAATCTGCTCTACTGAATACGTTGTTCTGACTCTTCTGGCGTCCAACGCGGGTGACTGGACCCGGCTACTTGTCTCAGACGCCTCAGGTGGCCGTCGGTTGTCGGCTGTGGTTAGTGACCACAGAATTGGTAGCTTCGCATCTCGACAATGAAGCGGCGCAGCAGGTTACTGCGAGGTATCTCCGAGGGCTCCCTACTTCCGTTCCCGCGAAAAGTCACCGCAGCAAGCGCAAGCCTCAATGAGAGAGAGGGAGGCCGCTGAGTGGTTTACGGGGCTATCTTTGCATTAACGTTGTCCTGCGCCATTAACACCCCTTCCTCAATGTCTCAGCATTAAAATGGATCCAGAACTCCTGCGAACACCTCGCCTTCATCGTGGCTAGATGTTCTACCAGCCACTGGGGCGTCGAATAGTGCGGAAATACATACAACGCGGTTCCGCACCTACCAACCTTCTCGAAGCGGTTGTAGGCGGTAACTAGTAGTACTCGTCCACCGGATTCCGACGGTCCTGAGTCTGTGATGATGCCCTGGTCTCGATGAGTGCACTCGGGAGACTGACGTAGACGCAGAAGACACACCCTACTTCACCTCACGACTACCATTACTCAATCACAGATTGACTTTCGATCACTTCTTTCCGTGCCCACACTGTGCTTTTGACCAGCTGCCGATGAGAGCACCAGAACAGCGGGAATGACCTCATGTCGGCATGTGGGGCGGCTCCTACCGCAGTCGCTCTATTTCGCTCTATCGTTCATCGGGTGTCCTCGACCTGAAACTATGAGGTAACAAGTCCTCGACCTGAGACCATGAGGTAACAGACCACCTCGTTCGTCACACCGATCGAGGTTTGCCCTCTTTCAGTGGCCGGGAAGCTCGCTGCAGCATTCGCTAGCGCCTTGCTAAGGCTTACTCTTCAGATGATCCAGCGTTGAGCATATTCCCGACATGTAGGGCAATCGGTGTTTGCTGCTAGCATTTGCCCTACCATCGCCTCCTCAATTGTCGAAACGAACCTGTGGTAACTGATACAGTCCTACCGCTCCCTCCACCTAGCACCTCCCTATTTCCCGATAGTAGCGCAAGGGGTCACAGCCTCGCCACGCACGCCTCGGCTGCAACGAGCACCCGTGACGGCTGATATTCGGGAATCCCGCTCGATACGACAGGCGCTTGCCCACTTACGTTTGTTGACTGCCACACTGACACCTTCCCTCCAGCATCACAACTTCGTCGAAGTGTTACCGCACCCACTCTGACGCTATGCTTATAGCATGGAAGTCAGTTGGGGGGAGTCGTGCACGAGTAAAAGCCTAACTCAGCAGACACGTCGCACGCCCCTGACCGGAAGACTGAACTCTTCAGAGTTAGTGGCACCCTCGTTCCGAGGTTTCTCCAGTGGTCCTTTGGCCAATGCTTCTGGAGCGCTTCTTGTGGGTGCCCGGGAGCCGTATAGCTTCCGATGTTTCCGACAGCCGTCGCCCCCGCCCGCCACGACCACGAGAAGCCTCCGATGCACGCCGTTATGACGGAGGATCGACACTGGGTGTTTCTAGTGGCGCGCACGTTCCCCAAAAGAACACGACGTCTACCGCGGCTATCATGCTATGGGGAGATAAGCACCCACTTCGGTCTGTACTATGACGGTTTACCTTCCAGAGCCCCACGGCGGTAGTCAGCAACGAAGCGGCTGTCGACGGAGCCGTAGAGGGTCGCCGGAGAATACGGGGCAGCCGAGCAGCAGTGCCTGCGGCGTGGACTGGCTGTGGGAGCTACAACTTGCCGACACAGTCTGCCACGGAGGAGTTGCGAGCGAGTTCCACCTTCGGGGTTGCGATAACCCACGTTTAAGATTACGCTGGGGACTCAGCGCGGCTGCTGAGCTCTTTCAAGCGCCGAACGTGATCGCTCTCACCAGCGACGACAATGTGGAAATACCCCCTTCTCGACTGTGCTTACAAGTCAGGAGAAGGAGAGGGCGATGCTGAGGTTCGAGAGTTTTTTCGTTGTCGCTCTCCAGCTGAACGAACTGCGAGGGAAACGGCGACCCTAATATATCTGGATCGCTGATGATCGCGAGTTCCACCTCCTGGCCACTCGGATAAGTTGCGAGAACGTAGCCTTCCGCGGACGCAGCTCACGAGATTATTGATCCCAGTTCTGCATCGGACGGGTCCTGTGGTAACAAACACTGATATCTATGCGTCCTGGCAATTCTTGCAGAGCGTCTCACGGCTCTGGATTGACTGGGGATGGACGTAGACGGTGTTCTCTTCCATTGACACTGCCGCTACTCCTCTCATCACGGTGTTCCGAGCTTTGGAAATGGATGCTCCTTGCGATCAACGGAGCTGCTATCTGGACACTTGATCACTGGAGTTCGATCATAGCACCTGGCTGATGATCGGGATGGCTACGGACGGTCGGAATACGCAGGCGTGGTCTACATGGCATACACACTCACATCAACATATGTCCCAGAGTACTGCAAGAAGATGCGGAAAGGTGTCGCTGTCGTGCAATAGCATGGCCCAGCACGCCATTGCAATTTACGAAACGTGCTCAAGCACGCTCCATGGCTGTCCACAGCGACACCTGCACTTCCAGCCTCTTCCATGCCCGCTCAAGTAGGGCTCCCTACTCGCTCCCGCATACACCACTGGGAGATCGCGGTGGGGTTAACATGTGACGGTAAAGTGCATCTTAGATATTCGACGACTGACATCAAGATGCCACTGGTGCCGCTACCGCTGAACGTCAGAAGCCCCGACGGAGAAGCGGCGCAGGGAGTCACACCCGCAGTTCAGTAGCCTGCCACGTCTAGACAACAAGAAGAGAATAACATGGAGAACCCTGATGTACCGAAATGCTACTGTGCTGACCGCGGTCAGCAGCCTGCTCGCGCCGGATAGGCGGAGGGGCTAATACTGGGGAACGAGGTCCTCGTTCTGCGGCGTCGCGGGGCGAAGCGGGCGGATGGCCATGCTCTCCAGGCCAGCCTTGCTGACTCGGCGTCCGGGCTGCAGCGTATCCTTGTCGACTGGGGGCCTGCGATGGTGCACCCACTGGCCGTTTTTGCGCACCTCGATCTCAGCACCGGCAGCTGTGCTCGGGCGGCGGTGTCGCGCTTCCGGTGTACCTTCTGGCTCCTCCATGACAGGCTCAACGAGCGCGGCACCGTAGTTCATCGCCCATTCTGGCGGGAGCGACTCGCGCGTGTACCGCGGCCCCAGGCGGGGCTCGCGCGCGACGATGTCGTCCTTCTTCTCCGCCGTCACCGTCGCCTTGCGGCCCAACTCCTGCTCCTCGAACAGGATGAGCTCGGCCACGAATCCAATGTTGGGACTGATTCCGTGTCGTCGCTCGGCGACGTAGGCATACGACGTCTTGAGGGTCCAAGCGTTCGCATGGATCAGGTACGCCAGTACGACGGTCACGCTGCGCGACTTGCCCGCCTTGCAGTGCACGTACACTGGCGCAGAATGCAGACGGGCATCGTCCAGAATGTCGATCGCGTCTTTAATGCCTTGTCCGACGCCCGACGCCTCTACGCTATCCTTCATCGGTATCCGGTAGTAGCGCTCGAACGACGTCTTCAAGCCTAAGCCCTCATCGTCATCGCATTCGAACGCTACGTTCAGAATTCTCCGGATGCCTAACGATAACAGGGCGTCCACATCCTTCCGAGTCGTGATCTCAGGTCCGAGGAACAGGAACGAGGGAAGAATGGTAGACACCTCGAGAGGTGCCGGCGACTTGGGCGCTGGCGGCAGGACACTCGGCGTCATCCCTACACCAATGGTGCCCCCAGAGAGGGGGGTGCCGTAGGAGGATGAACCGGCCGATGAGGTTGACACGCCCGTCCATGGCGATCCGACAGGTGGTTGGAGCGAGCTCGTCAGAGGCGTCTGCTGGTCACCCATGCTCCGATTTGATCGGGCGCTTAGGAAGCCACCGCCACTGCCGCCGGAGGGGAAGGCACTGTGCGGACCTCCACCGACACCGAGCTTGTTAGAGTCCCCTACGTTTATTGTCAAAGTGGACAGCTTAGGTCGGGACCCGCGCGTCGGCTTCGCCCGCTTCGGTAACGTCGCGCTCATCGCTGTACGGTCGAGGTTGATACACAGCTTCGGTGGCCGTGGCGACTTCATTGCCGTGTCCAGGGTCAGGCTCGGAAGGCTCCTCCCGATCGGGCTCAAAGACATGGAAGGATTTGGTATTCCTGTCTGACTTGGAGCTGGGGCGTTCCCTGTAGACGGGGGAATGAGTAACGTCGACGGCGCAGAATGACTTGCTTGAGGGGGCACGCCAGTGGGAGGGCCAGGCGACGGTAACGGGTCAGCAGCCTCCTCGGGATCTGAAGACACCGTCATGTTTGCCGCATGCGCCTGGTCCGCGATGGACCTCCAACCTCCGTCCAGCATCCGTACTCGTCCCTGTCTGACGAGCGGTGTCAGCACGTCCACCAGTATCTGGGGTTTGTCGATGTCTTCGCCGTCAAGGCCGACCACGACAATGTCCATCTGCGAGTCGATGTCGACACTGTCCCACTCTCGTCGCCCGGCTGGCGTCGAAACGAAAGATCCGACGGACGCCCAACTGATGGGCCTGTTCGCCGAGAGATGTTTTCGCAGTCGGTTGAAGATGAGTGACGGGATGGAGAGGTGTGCTGTCCGAGGGAGATGGGCCACGAGGAAGTCGTCGAGTGGTCGTGTATCGATGATGAGGAGTCGAGAAGAGGAAGACGCAAGTGTGATTGTCTCATCCGGGCCGACAACAGTACTGTTATGTGACGGAGATGGCGGTGCAGATCCCTTGTCTGACTCCCAGTCCATGTTTTCCAACGGAATCGGCCGTTCCCTCAGGTTCTTCTGCATGGACTGTCGAAGCTCGTGCAGTTCCGTACTGGTAGTGCTGCATGCTGTTGACATAGTCAGTCTGCGCACCTCGAACACAGCAGACGGGGATGAAACAACGTACCGCTTCCTGCAGACATTCCTGTCAATGGGGCCGCTTCGTCTTCGATCAGCTCCTTCTTCTTCAGGTTGAGCGGGCTCGGCCGCCGTTTCGGAACGGTACCGTCCAAAGTGTTCGCAGACGAGGATGGCTCCCCGGTGTCCGCCTGATACGCATCAGGCGGCAGGGTCTTCAGCGCTTTGTGCGAGTTGACCCAGCCAGCGACAGACTGTTGCGGGAGAAAGGTCACGGGCGAGTCCGAGTAACCGGAATCCGACGTCAGCGTCAGTATCGGAGTCGTCGGTGTCCGTAGCCGGGTTGAGGTCGAGTCGTTCGTGCCCGTCGACAGAGAGATCGACAACCCGCACGCCTGCTCTCGAGATAGCGTCCTGTCGATGTGATCGGCGGGAGGCACGTCCAGCGACATCGTCGGTTGCCGGTTCTGCGAAGAGGAGGATGAGCTCGGCGACGGCGGCGCTTCTCCTGACACGTACGCGCCCGGCATCGGTAAGATGTCAGGAGTACTGCCATTGCGGCGCCGGTCGTGATCCATTGTCCTTTGCGGGGGCTGAAGAGGGGCACACGGAAGTGGCTGAGCCAGCCCTCTTTAGCCTAGGATGATGCAGCCGACGCGATTATGACGATGGAAGCTGGGAACAGGGACGCAGAGCCGAGAGGGGAGCGGTGCAAGCGCGAGAGGTTGGGCGGTCGGAAGGAAGGCACGAGTGAGGAAGACAGAGGGAAGGCCGGGAAATCGAGGGCTCAGTCAAGTCAGGAGACAGTTCTGGGGTTGGCGGGCTGAGCTGGAAAGACCGAACGTGTAACTGAGGGTAATTAAGAGATGGGGGTCGGGCAAGAAGAGACGCAAGAGATGTGTATGTCGCGAGGGACGAGTAAACGGATGGTAACTCGCCTAGTCGCAGGTGGACTGGGGAGGTCGGAGTTGAGCGGTAAATGGAGAACGCGTCGGGACGAATGCAGCGGGCGATCAGGGGCGGGTGGATGAGCTGCGGCGGCGGAGTGGTCGGTGTGGAGAGAGGGGTGCAGGAGAAAGACTACGGGTCGTTGATGGCAATGAAGAGATGTGAGAGACGAGTGGTGAGAGTGTGTGATAGTGTTGCAATGAATGCAGTGCAGTGCCGTGTGGCCGTGTGGCCGTGTGGCCGTGTGCCAGTGTGCGGCTTGCGGTGCGGTGCATGGTGTACCTGGCCAGTCGACGGGGTACGGGGTACGGGTCGTCTGGTGTGTCGACTGGGCCTGGTGGACCTGGTTTAGCACCGTTCCTGTCGACCATGGTCTCAGCCAGCAAGCCGCCCGCCGCCGTCCCAGCATCCCAACATCGTAGGATATCCAGCATCCCAGCTATCCCCAGGCGAGGCGCGGGGCTTTGTTGAACCCCCCGGTCCCTTGTGATCCCTGTGGCCCTGCCGTCCGGCCTGGACGCGGGCATCCTGTTCTTTCGTTCTGTGCATGCATCCACCTCAACGCCGTGTACGCCGCGCCGCGACGCACGCCGCCGGGTGTCTGACTCCTGATGCCTGCCTGATACCTGATGGCCTAAGCCATCTATCCCACCAGCCCAGAGCGAGTACAGTGCAGCCCGCCCAGGTCCGTCCAGTCAGCTCAGGCTGCATGCAGCGCTGGGCATGCTGGGCAGACTGGGCAGGCTCGCCGCGTTCAGGCTCTGGCCCTCCACCTTCACCCTGCCGCCTGTTGGCTGGCCCTGAGCTCCTGGCGCTGACCTGGGTGGCTTCTCCTGGCACTCTCCTGAGGTGCTGTTTCCGCGATGATACAAGAGGGGCTGCCGGGGCTGGCGAGGCTCGAACTAGCACTAAACGAGCACACCATTGCTTGCCTCCTTCACCCCCGCCATCAAGGCGATGCACTTCCTCCCCTGCCAGCTCGCAAGCAAGCAAGCGGACCAGCGTCTGCCGCACATCTACGACGCGTGCATTCCTGACCGCCTCCTCGCCGAGTTCATCTCTGCCTCCTTCTCCATACCCACAATGCATGCAGAAGGCGCTCCCAATGGTACTGCATAATACGCTGACGGAACATGTTGCTTCTAGGAAAGCCGGCAAGCCCGGCTGTGTAAGCCTTCTCCGGCTCTGGGCTGAGGTACACCCACGGAGTGTGGCCTTCTAGCTGCACCGCTCTCATGAGCTCATGAAGCAATGTGCAAGGCACACACAAGCGCACATTGCAATTGTGCAATTCGCGTGCTGTTTAACCTCGGGAATTCCGTCCTGTTCGATGGCTCCTGAACGACGTTTCGGACTGCACCCGTTTGCGACAGTTCTCCTGGGTCAGCCTGGCGGGCTTTCGGTGTATTGGCTTGTATAAGTGTGTCAGTGTGCGCGTACGAGGTTCATGCTCTAGTTCGGCAAGTGCGCAAGCCTTGATCGTGATAATCCAGGTGGTCGCTCGTCATCGCCTTCAGTCTCGCTGAGCCGATGTCGCCGTTCTCATGTATGGCCGTCACGCGTCCCTGGGCATGACATGAACCGGCTCCTGACCATTATCTACACTCGCTCACATCTTGCTTATGAACTTCCAACGCCAAGCGGGCGGCCAGGCTCGGGTGCTTGTGATTATATCGTAAGCAGAAAGTATGAGGATGGAGGTGTAAGGTACGCCCCCTAGTCCAAACGCAGGACCAGTCTGTGCGCGTGTGCGCCCGCGAGAAGCCCGATGTGGCCGATACGACGTGAGCTTGCGCACTTGATGGCGCAACGGATAACGCCCAGCCTCTGAGCTTCGCACGATCGTCACTTTTACCTTCTCACTGTCGCTCTCACCACCTCCTCCGCACTTTCCCTTGCCACCTTGCTCAGCGCAAATCAACTTCGCCGCGCTGAGCACGAAGCTACAGCGCCGATCGCCGAGGCCCACCCCGCTAGCTGCGCCCAGGCTCTGGGACTGTTCCCTTCCCTCCGCCGCGCGACTTGGCAGCCGGCGCCGATCGTTGGAGCGGCGCCGGCTTGATTCCAGTGTCCGCCGTTGACTCGTCTCGCTCCAGGCCATAGCCGCAGTCGTCTCCGCATCCCGTCCGACAGTCTGTGGATCTCGTACCGGGAAGAGGCAATCCGTCAGGTCCGTGGACCGCATAACTGTCCCCCTCTTGATCCCAATTCGAACCGCTGGGCCTGAGCAACTCGTCGGCGTCGCAATCCCCGCAGATCCAAGACCAGCTCGGCTCAGCAAGCAGCGATGCGCCTGCCACCAGAACTACTGGCGCTCGTCATATCCCACGTCCCAGCACGGCAGAAGAGCACACTCGCAGCTCTCATGCCAGTCAGCAGTGCTTGCTATGCCCTTGCGGGGAAGAAGCTGTACGCGGAGCTCCGGGTCAGCAGCTCGAACCTTGCTGGGGTGTTGAGGGGCTTGGATAGGGGAGCTTGCGAGTGCGCTGCGATCACTCCGCCGCCATCACCGAGCACGGCAAGCTGTCCATTCTCATCTGCGACGATCGCAACTACAACAGCCACTCCAACAACACCAGCAGGCCCGAGGAGTGAGACCACAACCTCGGCCTGCGGGTGTCCCTGTAGCCCCGCCGACACCGAGGGGTGCGAGCGCCCGAAGAAGAGGGCCTACCCCAACCCAGCGTCGGACGAGCGCAAGCGCGCCCTTCTTGCGTTCACCCGATACCTGACCGTCGAGTCTGTGCCTGACTGCCGCTGCTGGTCGCCCCCGACAGCTGTCCGTCGAGCCCCTGGTGCCCCTGGCGGCGCCGCCGCTGCCGCCACCGCGGCCACTGCTTGTCCGCTCAACAAGATGTTGCTCCCCAATGTCCGCGTCGTCAGGGTCATGGCGAGCGTGCCGCAGCATGCTGTTGTGGCCTTCGAGCGAAGGAGGCGCTCTTAGCTGCCCTCAATCTATTTTCGGTTACGACCTGTCATGTCTACACGAATTTGTGCATTGTCTACTTGTGTGCACCCTATGCATCTGTATCTATAGTCGCTGCGGCTGGTTCGCTATTGACCTGCCGCTGTGCCGCTCGCTGCCCTTGCACTCAAGAGCCAGAGGAAGGCAACCGGCTTGCTCACACTAGCGTGTGCGATCTTCTCCCACTTCTCCCCGGTCGCATAGACCTCCACGAGGTTGTTGCACTGCCCTCCGACAGCGGCATACTTGCCGTCCGGGCTGACAGACAAGCCACGGATACAGCAAGCGCCATTGCGGATCCAGTTGGGAGCCTCCATCTCGCCCTTGCCGCCGAGGGGGATGACGGCGATGGCGTCTCCCCGATCCTTGATCGGCTTGTGAAGCATCAATCTGTTGCTCGCTAGCAGCGCGCCGTCGTGGACCAGGAGCTCGGCTCCGAGCATCTCCTTCGCGTGCTCAGAGTTCCTCTCTACGCAGGGGGGAAGGTACGATACGGCGTTCAAAGGGGAGAGCATCTTGTCCCCACCTGAAGAAGGCTTGGGCACGGGGGTCGAGTAGACGTTTCCGTCCAGCTCACCGAGAACGTACAACGTGTCGCCTGGCGTTAGCTGGGTTCCTTCGCCATGCTCACCGTGCACCACGGCGTGACGGGGCCCGCTTCCGGGAGTGAGCGTCACGGCGTCCTTGATCTCGCCGTCCTGGAGAATCCACACCTTGTCACTGCCGAGGTCACAGACGTACACGCTCCCGTCGTGCTCAAGTGCGTGGTGAGCGTGAGACGAGTCCTGGCGCTCCGGGTTCGGTGCCTTCTTGCCCTGGTAGGCGTAGGGTAGGGGAATGTGCTTGTCGTTCCAGAACACGCTGCCACCGACATACTAGATGCAGTCAGCACTGACACCTGCACAGCTCCGACATGTGTGCAGCGATTGAGAGACGGAGGTGGTAGGAAAGGTGGACGAGGATCGTGCCGAGGAAGTTACTTACATTCGAAACCACGACATCGCCTTTGCTAGTGACGAGGACATGCGCGGGCCCACCGCCAGTCTCTTTCTTGCTGGTCTCCTTGACCCCGTCTCCGTCCCGCTGCAGCTGTGTCACCAGTCCCGGCTCCGCCTCCGAAATACTGTAAAGCCCGCCCTTGCCCTCTGCGATCCAGGAAGGGTTCGGGCTGACAGTGTTTTCGCTCGTGACTTTCAGAGACTTGGCGGCCGGGTCGAACTCGAGCGTGCTGATCGCATCGCCGTACACGCCAACCAGGATTTTGTAAGTCATCTTGGGATGTGTGAGTGAGTCAGTGACGGAGAGGGAGGGTGAGAAGAACGACGAAGGCGTTGTGAAGGTGAGGGCACACGTTCCAGGCGACTAGCTGATATGACGTAAGGCTCAGCGCCGAACACGCCGAACGCTGAAAGTGTCCGAGAATCTCCCGAGCTGCCGTTGACAGGGCGCTCAGCGGGCGCTGGAATCGGACCGGTAGTGCAGGCGCGGTATTGACCAGCGAGGGGCAGCGAAGTGATCTCTTGCGCAGAGAGCAGTCCGTTCCGGAGATGGACTGAACTTTCAGAGCGTCGATGGATTGGGGGCGTCCCGGCTGACCAAAAGCATCCGCGGCTTCAACTCGCAACCAGTGCTTACTTTGTTCCGACCGACTCCACCTCAACCTTCCTCGCAAAAGCAGTGCATACCTTGAAACCTACACAAGCAGCTGACCGGACGCGTCGCGACGCTAGGGACCGGGCCGCAGGGGCGGACCTGACCTGATCCTGCTCGAGCGAGCTCCAACCCTCTGTCAGATGCGCAGCAACTGGCATGCGTGGCAGGGGCGCAAGGGTGACCGGGCCGGCGCTCCTGGCGTATCAGCTTTGGCTTCCGGCTCGAGCCGCATACGCCGGTCCGCGCCTGCTACTGCAGGTCTGAGTCGCGATGCCGCCGGCGAGCCCGAGGAGCGTGAACTGTGATTCGCGCACTGGTTACGTCGGGGTCCAGCGTCCTGCCTTCCTTTGGCTTCTGTCGCGGGCTTGCACCGCTTTAGAACTTGCCCCGGAGACCCCTGCTGTTGCGGGCACCGAACACTTGCGAGACGACGGAAGCTCGATAAGAACCAAGCAAGCGTTGCATTGCTGCAAGTGGAAGAACCACTGCTCGTGATGGTGCGACTTGTAGAGGGTCCGGCAGAGCAGACGAGGCGGAGATCACGCCGACGAAACGCGCTACGGCATCACCTGCCCTACAATCTGCGCAATGACGAGCGAAGGAATTGGGGCGGAGCGAGTACATAGCCAACTGAGCGACTGACAAGTGCTCACTCACGGACCCACTGTCTACAGATCGGGAGAATTGCCGGCCGCTGGAAGTGCATCACCGACCTGAAGTCGCTTGCCGCTGCCCGGCATCGCTCGCTCCGCAGAGGCGGCCGCAAACCTGCGTTCCTGCGCATCATGGAGAGGTGGAGCGACGCGACATATCGAGACATGTGGACCACATGCTGCCATGGCATTCCTGCGCGGCCATGCGGCGTACAGGCATGTGGAACTGTGCGACTGTCGTGATTGGCGTTCAGTCCGCGCGTGCTACACTGTTGACGTCCGGAGTGTTCGGCTCCGGCCCCACTGGCCTGCAGAGGCCGAGCAGCTCGGCGGAATGTCATCTAGCGCCAGGGTCCGAGTGCAGACTCGTTGGTCCGCAGAGTCGGCAGTGAAGCGCTGAGTTGAGGCCGGAGCGCTCGAGCGGCTCTTCAGTTCTACCGAGCCGGCTCTAGCGTACAGTACACATGATGCGGACGTGTAGACATGAGATCATGAGATTATGAGCTTATGCTGGTCGTTCACGACCACAACTGCACATGCGCAGCTGACCTCGTGGTCCAACGCCGGGCCGATTCCGGCGGAGCATGACGAAGCACGGTATGATGCGGAAGACATTGCGGAGACAGGAAATAGCGCCCAAGTGCTTTGATGGAGCGAGGCAGGCCATACGCTAGCTCTAGACTGGTCGGAACAACATTGCTCGCATGACATGTTATGTCATGTCTGGGTCGTCTTTCGCAGCAGATTGTTGATGCCCCAAGCCGGCATCGGCGCATCGGCAACTTGAGGAGTCGATGTGGATGGCCAGGCTTGGTTAGCTTTGATAGGACGGGCTACGGGCTCACTGGCCGCTGTCCACAGGCCACAGAGTGGAGGGTGGGCTGGGGATGCCAGGCACGCACGTCCAGGTCAGGTACGCACTCCAACAGTTGGCCCTCGTTAGCCCCTCCCTCTCCCTCCTTGCCCTTGCACCCCTGCCGTATTCGGCCATACCAGCTTTCATTGTGCCTAGCGTGTCGAGCCTTATCCTCTCGAGCTTGTCGAGAAGTGCGGCAGCGTCATCCCGGTCGTGTAGAGCTGTGAGGTCGTGGGAGCGACACAAGAATGAGCGTCGTAGGGCATGGGACTGTGCGTGCGTGCGTGCCATAGGGCGAGGTTGCGGTGGAATGAGAGACAGAAGCCGCAGATCGGATCGACGAATGAGGAAGATCTGCATGCCCGGGCCGCTCGGCCTCAGCCTCAGCCTCAGACTCAGCCTCAGCCTGGCATGTCTGGGCAGGAACAATAAAGCGGTTGGGAGACCAGGCGGTGGGCGGAGACGGAGGACGCAGGTTACCGCAGGAACGGCAAGCGGTGAGAGACGTGCAGGTGCGCCCGTCGATGAATCAAAGTTTGGGTGGCTCGGCTCGACTCGGCGGCGGCAGGCTGCAGATTGAGGTAGCAGGCAGCGTTTGAGTGGGGTCGGAATCGGAGAGTGAGAGAACGAAGGGGGGACTCCTCAAGTGCCAGAGTGTGAACTGATGCGGGTGTGCGGGATGTGCGAGAAGTTGCCTGGTGGCTGCTGCCCGCTGCGCCGCCGGACACTGAAAGATGGGCCATGAGCGGCCACCACTCTAGCATGACTTGACTTGGCGTCGACTCTATTCTTGCCCCGCTCAGCCCCTCAAGCGCTCAACCGCTGAGCGGTTGTTGTCGCCGCCGTGTAGCCGTCCGTGTGCCTGCCAGTAATTCCTCCTCACAGTTGACTTTTCCTCGTCACGCAGCACCCGACCCGGACCTACCCGCCCACAAGGCCTCAATCTGACTCCACTTGCATCATCCATCACTCGAAATATCTCCCCGTGCATCGTGCATCGTGCTCGTGCATCCACCCATCTACCATTGCGCCTCTGGTCCAAGTCACAGCACATTTCACTTGGTTCAGCCCTACCTCCTGTTACCCCTCCGTCCAAGCATCCGAGCATTCGACTAGCCGATCACAACAGCAGTTGTCCGCTCGGCCGCAGCCCTCCTGATCCGCCTGCCCCCGCCTGGCTGCAACCGCGACCTGCAGGTCCATCGCCGGGATCTACATCGACGCCATCACAAACCAGTCGTCCAACCATACGCGCTGAACAGCCATCTCGACTTCAGCATCCCTGTGATCCCTGGACAGCCTCACTGGCTCACCTGGCTCGACGCGAGCACCGTACCCCATTGCCCAACCTCACGCATCCGGCCCACACCCACACGGCACACGGCCCATCCTCCCCCCTGCTCCGGCCTCGATTCCATTCAGTCCCCCGTCCCTCACCCCTACGCCTCCACGCCTCCACACCAGGTCCTCTCAGCTGGACCCTCAACCCTCACCACTTTTCAAAAGCGTATTCACGTACCGCCTGGCTCCGTCGCCCTCTGCCCTCCACTGCCCACTCCAGGTCCTACAGGTACTCGCTGCTCCAGATCCTCCCGCGGAGCCTGCATCGCCTGCATCCAACCACAGCCCGCTCCCCCAGCACGCCGCACGCGCCGCACCACCCCGCAGTCTCGCTAGCTCGCAAGCCGCCTCCTCCTCCTACCGCCAGAGCTACCTGAGCCAAGCACGACTGTGACATCGATCCCAGTCGGTCCAGTCGGTCACCCGCTCCCATTGGCCTCCCTGTGCCTTCTCACATACCTTCTCCATCCACTTGCTCCCTTACGACCCACATCCACATTTCCAGTCGACTTTTTCGTGCAACACAACGTCAGCCAACACATACGCCCAATGATCGCAGGCACGCCCAGTGCATAGTCGTCAAGTCTCCCGTCGAAAAGGTCCTCCGGTCTCCGTCACCAGATCCTCTCAGCAATCGTAGACTTGCACTAGCGGCCATCGTCGACTCGCCAGCCTCCGTGCATTCAATTGTCTGGGAGCCCAAAGGTCGACTACGTCCGTTAGGCTACATCGCCTCCGACATCCCCTCTCTCCTTCGCCCACCTCGATCGAACTAGACGGTCCGCGCGGTGTGGCCGGCGGCGAGAGCCATCACTCGCTCATGATGACTGTCGCTCACCCGCCTGCACCTGACGACCATCCCGCGGCCTACTTCCCGGCTCAATCCTCGTCCACGACACAGGCGCAGCAGTACCAGATGGAGAATCAGCGGCGGCTGCATGGCGCAGAGTCTCCAGGGACGCCCGAGGCTGATGTTCATGCGCCGCACCCTCTGTCCGCGAAGGACGTTGGGTTGGATCCACTGGCCATATCCCCGAAAGGGCAGGCTCCGATCTCTGGCGCCGGCTTACCGTCTGAGCGTCGGAGCCCTCAACTCGACGAGGCGCAACCGGTGGAACAAACAACAGGAATGCCGGGCAGCTTTCCGGAAGACCAAGAGTATGTCTTACATAGCCTCGTCAGCTGCCCGCTTGTCACTGACCCCAACAGCAACTTGTTCCCGGGACCTTCCTCCGCCCCTGCTGTTCCTTCTGTCATTTCCGTCACTCATCCTCCCCATTTCATCCACACGCACCATCCTCGCCGCGGGTCACTCACCCCGCTCGGGCTCAATGTCATTTCGCCTGTCCCACCTCACCAGGTTCAGCAGTCCCTGGAGGCTGCGTCTGTGAGCTCGTCGCCAATGCGCAATGTGGGTTTCCTCCCTCAAGGATACTCGATGGGTTGCGACCCGGCCAGCCCACTTTCCTCGCGTCGTGATTCTGTTGCAACAGTCGCAACCACCGCCAGTGCTTCTTCAAACCTAACTGCCACCCGCCCGCAGACCTCCTCCAACTTGAGCACGTCCCGCCGACGATCTTCTCTCACCCCCTCCATCTCGAGCCTCGCGCCCCCCGGAAGTGCAGGTTTTAACCCCAACGCCCGACGTCCTTCGTTGACACCGTCTGTTTCAACACTTGCAGCGCCTTCACCAAGCCGCGCAACTGCCATGGGCAAGTCGACACGTACGGATGGTCAAGGTTCATTACGTACAGCCGACGTGCTCCCCCACCAGCGGAGGAGCAGCCTGGCAGGCATCATCCCTTCGGAAGGTCGACGGGGCAGTTTGCCGCAACTGGCGTACAGCGGCTGGGGTGGGCCATCGCGTAGCGGATCTCGATCTTCTGTCAATCGCGGCAGCATTGACACCACGGCCCAGATCGACGAGGGTTACAGATTCGGCTCTGGCCCCCCCATGATCTCAAGAGACGACACAGCACTTGGATCTCTACAACGCATCGCTACTTTGACATCGGCCAACAAGCGGACAATGACGGCTTTCGAAGCGGCGGAGGCGCAAGAAGCTGAACGACAGAGAAGAGCGTTTTTTGCGGCGACTTACGGCGAGGACTCGCGTCGAGCACGGGCTCGCCTGAGCCTTGGCGGCCCGTCCACCGCAGGTCCTTCCTCTCCCTCAAGCACACGGCGAACAAGTCTCCTCGTCTGGAAACGCGTTCGTAACAAGTCCAGCGACACTATCCCATCCTACGACGACTTGCTCGTGGGCGCTCGACGCCCAAGCTTACCGGTTAGCATTCCGCCGCGCTCGCCGACGGCGGACGACATCCGAAGTTATGACGACCAGTCTGTTTGGAACGACCCGGACAGCATTGACCTCAATGCGCCGCCGACTCGCCCGTTACCACCCTTGCTACCTTTGTCCGACCCTGTCCCACGCTTACTGCACTCAACTCTGGCCCTCCACCGTGCCAACCACCTCTTGAGCTCGCGCAACGTTGAACCTGAACCCCTCCCTTCTCCCCTTCCTCCGTCCCTGCACCCGCCTGCACCTGTCGACTTATCCGAATTCGACATCGACTTCATCCTTGCTGGCTCGCGGAGTCAGCTAGGAGATAGCGTTTCCAGCAGCAGCAAGCGACCAAGTCTTGGCTCCTCTGACAACGAGCATTATTCAACGAAACCGCCTTTGGAGGAGGAGGATTCGTTCGCGAAATTCGTCGGCGCTTTCGACGACGAGTACGGAGACCGCCGTGGAGATTGGACTTTCCGCTCGGTTCGCTCTCGTCAACCTCCTAGGACCCGACACAGTGACGTCTTCCCAATTGACGAGCCTCCTGCAGATCAATATGTGCGCCCTCGCGCCGAATGGCAGTCGCATAAGGGTGGCAAGTTCCAGATGCTGCCAAACGGAGACGTAGTGTCCGTTGAATCTGGTACGGTATGGTCGGTCAAGCGCACCAACACTCGAGAGTACGAGATTCAACACGGTTCGCCCGACGCCCCTGTTCAGCGTCCAGACCCAGGGGTCGTCGTGCCTCCCAATGCGCCTCAGCCACTGGTCATGTCGCAGTACGCTGGATATACTCTGACGAGTAAGCTCGTACACGCCGAAAGTGGAGGCGTCAAGCTTCCGCTTTCTGTCCAGAAAGAACTGAAAGCCCGAAGTAGCCGCGCCCGTCGCTTGACTCGCGCCGCCGCTCGCAGGCGGCAGAGCACGGGCGCCGACGGTGTGCTTAACGGGCACGACTTCACCACTGAGCCGGAACGGACATCGAGGCTAAACTCAACCGACTCGACCGCGACCGCTATCCCAGAACCGCCGTTGTCGCCCCGCAGTGCTCTGCAAAGCTCGACGTCGTCATCCTCGCGCCCTCCTTTAGCTGTGACACCTTCGTCCAACGAGGACGCGAAGGGTAAGGGGCGGTTCCTCGGCAAGCGAACCGACTCGGATGACGATAAGCACAAAAAGTCCGGCCTTGGCGGTGTGTTCAAGCGAGGTCTGTTCAAAGCCTCAAACTTGCTCGACGAGCGCAAGGAGCGCAGCAACAGCAGCAGCCACCCTAAGCCTGCCCTCTCCATCAGTTCCAGTTCCTACAATGGTGGAAAGATCCAGTCTCAGCCCATGCGGCAATCTCCGTCCGATCGCAGCGACGCGGCGTCCGCCTCCGCTGATTCGAGCTTCTCGAATCTGGGTGACACGACTGACGACGGCGAGATGTGGGGCGACGACCAGATGTTTGGTTCTCTCGGCCTCGGCATCGAAGACGAGCAGAACGGCGGCTTGCCGTGGAAGGAAGGCAAGGCATGGAGTGGAGTACCGGACGAAGCACTTGCCATGGTCATCCCGATCGAGGCCGACAAGAGTGAGCCACCTTCTAAGGTCCGACCTCGTCCGAACTCACAGCAACTATTCATCAACCCGTTCTTCGTGGATGGCCCGAAGCAAGTTCTGCTCGTCTGGTTTACGCCGTTCGGCCAAGGTGACGTTGCTAACACCAACCACCACGGCTCGTCGCAGACGCTTTTCAAAATCCCCGAGCAGCCTCACCACGAATCGGCCGAGGGACCTCAGACGCCTCTTGGTCGCCTGCCAAAGCTTCTCCGTCCACGAGGCTCCCACCGGGATTCGCAACATCGCGGCGGCCTCCACGATGTCAAGCACATCCCCCTTCCGCCTCCGACGTCGCCGCCGGCCGAATCATCCTCCGGTCCCTTTCAGAGTAGCCAGAGCATGGAAAGCCACAATCTCCAGCCTCTGCCGTTCAAGGGTTTCCGTGTTGTCGCTAAGGTCGCCGACGCCGAGGATCTGCGATCCGAGCCAGAAGTCCCGGTCATCGCGCTCGAGCAGTGGACTGAGCAGGTGCGCACCGGCAAGCCTGTCGGCGCGCAGACGCCTCCGCTCGAGGGGGCTCCTCGCGCCGCTAACGTCGAATCCAGCCGATCTCCCTCGTTAGTTGAAGGCGGCATCAAGCAGGGACGCGAGTTCCCGACGATCATTGCCTTCTGTCATAACCAGAATAACGGTGTGGAGTTTGTTCTCGAGGGCCTTGACCGCCTCGGCCTGTGCAAGGGAGAATCGGCGTGGGGACCGACGGGCTACGAGGAGTGGCGCGGAACGGGTCTCAGCGAGAACGGCCGGCGGTTGCTCGACCTCGTGTGGGCCGGATGCTCGGCTGTCATGGGTCTCTGAGCCCGATCAGGCGCAGCGGCAACAGAAGTAATAGAGTGCAGATGAAGATCAGCAGCAGCAGCGATCCCCTGAACCATGTAACCATCTTATAGTTAGTCGAGTGTTTTCTTCCAGAGCTATATACAATTGTCTACCTGCATACAACACGCACAGCACTTCCCGGTCTCTCTGGGACACAGCACGGGGCGGGATACGAACCACACGCCTTGCTTCGAGGTCCCACCTTGCATTGGTTTTGCTTCCACGGTAATTTAGCCAGCATGCAGACTTTCCACTTGGGAGAACGTTCAGTTTGTTCAGGGCTTGATGTGTCAGTGTAGCGTCCGATGTGCAGCACAGTGTTTGCAAGAGTAGTGTTTCATCACCAACAAAGATGAGTAATGCCTACAAAAGATTTGCCCCTAGTCGCCTGTCGACGAGAGCGGGGGTTGTTGCTTCTTTCCAAACGCGACACGACGACCAATATATGCCAGATGAGTTTTTCTTATGATAGTGTTACAATAGGATGCGCTATCCTACGTATAACTCTCCTATTTTGCTTTTTGCTTGGTGCAAGGGGGTTCCTTACATCATGCCGGGCATGCCCATGCCGCCCATGCCGCCCATGCCGGGCATGGCGGGGGCGCTCTTGTCCTCGGCGTCGACGACGCAGGCCTCCGAGGTGGTGAGGAGCGAAGCGACACCAGAGGCGTCGGAGAGGGCGGTGCGGACGACCTTGAGCGGGTCGAGGATACCGGCCTTGATCATGTCGCGGTACTGCGAGGTGGCGGCGTCGTAGCCCCAGTTGAACTTGTCAGCCGAGACGAACTCGTCCGAGAGGAGGCGGCCGACGACGACCGAACCCTCCTCACCGGCGTTGTCGACAATGGTGCGGACGGGGCGGCGGATGGCGTTGCGGATGATGCTGACACCGAGCTTCTGGTCGAAGTTGTCGACCTCGATCGAGTCGAGCTGGGCAGAGGCCTTCAGGAGGGCAGTGCCACCACCGGGGACGATACCCTCCGCAACAGCGGCGCGAGTGGCGTTGAGGGCGTCGTCGTAACGGTCCTTCTTCTCACCGACCTCGACCTCGGAGTGGCCACCGACCTTGATGACGGCGACACCACCGCCGAGCTTGGCGAGGCGCTCCTGGAGCTTGGAGCGGTCGTAGTCCGAGGTGGTGGGGTCGGCAATGACGCCACGGATCTGCTCGCAACGGCCAGAGATGTTGCTCTTGTCACCCTCACCATTGAGGAGGATGGTGTCGTCCTTGGTGACGGTGGCAGAGCCGGTCGAGCCGAGCTGGTCGGGGGTGGCCTTGTCAAGCTTGACGTCGAGCTCGTCGGTGAAGACGGTTCCGCCGGTGAGGATGGCAATGTCGCCGAGGATCGACTTGCGGTTGTCACCGAAGCCGGGGGCCTTGACGGCGCAGACCTGGAGCTGGCCACGGAGCTTGTTCAGGATGATGGCAGCGAGGGCCTCACCGTCAACGTCCTCGGCAATGATGAGGAGGGGGCGGCGGGCCTGGGCGGCAATCTCGAGCGAGGGAATGATGTCCTGGAGAGCAGAGATCTTCTTCTCCGAGAGGAGGACGAGCGGGTGCTCGAGCTCGGCACGCTGGTTCTTAGCGTCCGTGATCATGTAAGGCGAGATGAAGCCGCGGTCGAAGCGCATGCCCTCGGTGATCTCGATCTCGTCCTCAATGGTGCGGCCCTCCTTGACCGTGATGACACCCTCCTTGCCGACCTTCTCCATGGCCTGGGCAATGATGTTACCGACGTGCTTGTCGCCGTTGGCAGAGATGGTGGCGACCTGGGCAATCTCCTCAGAGGTCGTGATGTCGCGCTTGTTGGCCTCAAGGACCGAGAGGACCTTGTCGACGGCCTTCTGGGCACCGCGGCGGAGGTCCATCGGGTTGCAGCCGGCGGCAACGTTCTTCACACCCTCAGAGTAGATCGCACGGGCGAGGACGGTGGCCGTCGTCGTTCCGTCACCAGCGGTGTCGTTGGTCTTCGAGGCAACGTCCTGGACAAGGCTTGACATCATTAGTACGCGAATTTTATCCGGCACGAGAAGAAAGTTCGCGAGTGACGGAGTGGGAAAAAAGTTCCACGGCCGTCGCTCACACCGAAGTAACTTACCGGGCACCGAGGTTCTCAACGGGGTCCTTGAGAGTGATAGCCTTGGCGACCGAGACACCGTCCTTGGTGATCTTGGGTCCGCCGAACGACTGGCCTGCGGGTTGTCAGCGGCAAACTCTTTTCCGACGGCTCCGGAGTGGAGAAAAAAGTGGCTGGCCGCCGTTCCGAGCTGAGCTCCGACGTTCCATCCAGTTCTCGATACCTACCAATGATGACGGTGCGGCCCTTGGGGCCGAGAGTAGCCTGAACGGCCTTGGCGAGAGTGTCAACTCCCTTCAGCATGCCCTGGCGGGCGTCGTTGCCGAAGATGACATCCTTGGAACCAAGGTAGCGGCGGGCGGCGGGCTGCGAGTTGAGCAGGCGCGCGGGACGGGGGAGCGCGGCGCGAGAGCGAGCAAGCATTGTGGTAATGTGGGGAATGCTTTTTGCGGTGGTGTAAGGAAGAGAAAGAAGGAAAAGACCAAGTTATGTAGCCTGGTTTAGAACGAGGGTGATTCCTTGGGTTCTGACTGGATGGAAAGGATCAAGGAGGGCGGTTCTTGGATCCTTCGGCAAAAAGCACTGGCTTAGGCGGTGGTGACTCTGCGCTGAGCGGGACAGCCAGGCAGCCAGGCCAGGCAGCCAGTCAGCCAGCTCATCCTGGATCTGCGTGCGCCAGCAGCAGCCAGCGCCTGCCCGCATGCATACGACCGCCGCCTCATGCCGTGAGGGACGGATCACGGCGGAACTTGACTTTTCCAGCCAACCGTGGAAAAGTTCTGGAAAAAGTCAGCAGGTTCACGACTCCTCCACCGACATCCCGTGATCCGATTGGTTCCGCAGACACCTCACCCACCGCCCGGAACCGCGTGCCCTACGCCTGGTCATAGCCGAGACGAATCTGGACCGCACGCCAACGAGAAGCAAAAAGTTCTGGTTCTGTCTTCCTCATCGACATCACTCACAATGGTCAGTCACCAACTCACAACAGCGCCCCCACGTTACTGACGAGCCAGGCCGCTACCTTCAAGAACATCAAGAGCCTCCAGCCCCTCTTTGACCGCGTTCTCGTCCAGCGCTTCAAGCCTGAGACCGTGAGTAACGAAACTGACTGGGCAGCGCGATTCCGGGGTATCCAAGATTTGAGGAGCAGCTCGGGAGTTGCAAGAACCGTCAGGAGGTGCTCAAACGATGGCAGCTGGCACGGAAGAGCAGTGGAACGCCGCGGAGGCGTGTGGGCGGGGAGACCGTACTCTGTGCAGCTGCTGCATTAGCTGATCTCCCTTCGCGAGCTCAGAAGCCCATGTCTCGCACCCGTCTGCGTTGCGTTTCTCGCCCTCGCTGCCACCTGGGCGGCTTCGGAACGTCATGGGAGACGTTCGGACGTGAAATCCGACGCCAGACGGAGAAGCCCGAAAGTCAAAGCAGATACTTATGCTGAGGCTTACGTTTGCGCCTGCTTCTTGGGCCTGTCCTGCTATGACTTTCAAGGGTCGGAGTCAGCTTGCACACATTTGCAGGCTTCTTCGCACCTTCCAGAGCTTGCCCAAGCGTCTCTGATGTAATCTGTGGGCTCTCGGAGCTTGGTCACCCCCCGGAATCGTGCTCTCGGGTCAAGAATGATGTGCGCCAGCTAACATGACGCAGAAAACCGCTTCGGGTATCTTCCTTCCCTCGTCCGCCGCCTCCACCCCTCTTCCCGAGGCCACCGTCATCGCTGTCGGCCCCGGTGCCCCTGGCAAGGACGGCAAGGTTGTCCCTACCTCCGTCCAGGCTGGTGACCGCGTCCTTCTTCCTGGCTGGGGCGGCTCCAGCATCAAGGTCGGCGAGGAGGTGAGTTACCCATCCTGTTTCCCTCGTTTCCTGCTGTCAGCGCTCGTGCTTGCGCGCTCGTGCTCGTGCTCAAGCAACCCTTGACACTTCGTCTAAGTTTCCGCTCGGCTATCAGTTTAACCTGATCTAGAGCCTTTCGGAGAAACTTGATTGGCTCATGGCCTTCCCTCATCTCTATTTTTCCGCCAGGTCTTACCCGTCCGTCGCGAGGCGAGCTGTCTCTGCGAGGAGACGAGCTCCGGCGTCCCCTCCGTGGCGTCGGCCGCAAGTGCAACGGATGGGTCACGGTCGAGTGGGTTTTTGATCACTTATCACCTATCTTGGTGCCGACGGCCTCTGTCCTCGGACAAGCGCTGTAGAGACCATACTCCAGTCTACTCGAAGCCTGCTTGACCTTGCGTTCGTTTCCTGGGCCCTACGATACCCCTTCAGATCCTTCATGCGCTACAACCCTCCCTTGCTTGGCCTTGGTCGCGATCGCAGTGGAAGTAGCGCACGCTGCTCGATCTTGTTCCCACGCTGCTCGATCTTGTTCCCGTCGGAAACCAGAGTCTGAATCGTGGTGGCCAGTTGTGACAGCCACGGTCCCGTCCAGGACTTGGTCGTTGCGTCTGACTGCTACCGGGAGCGACCTGCATTCCAGCGGAACTCCCCACGGCGGCTGGAGAGCGAACGCGAAGTGTGAGAACCACTCGCGTCTGCTCCGATGGCTTCTACCCAACGCGCAGATGCTTTCATCGCCCAGGTGGGGTCATTTGCCGCGATGGAAATCGAGGTGGTTCTATTCACGCGCGGGACACAGCTTCCAGACGTGTGTCCCGGTGGAAATCACGGCTGTCACGGCTGTCAAGTGACCTCACGCGGAGCCGCGCTAGCTCGATCCACGGACATTCGTTCGTGCTCTCTGGGCAGGCTGAATCGTCGGATAACGAGACGGAGGTAGCGCTTTAAATGGGCCAAGGGCAGAGGCCACCTTGTGCCCAGATCTGAATACTTTGATGCCTGGGACCTGAGCCTGTCACCGGAGTATTGTGGTCGGTGCCGTGGGTGACAGCTTGGTCCAGGTCGATCTTAGGCGGTTCCAACGGAAGGTGGCGGAAGCCATCGATGCCGCCGGGCGTCACTAGCTGGACGGCAGCGGTGGAGCTTGCACACACTTGTTGATCGCGAGGTAGCCACTGGGCACCCCATGAGCCAGCGCCAGCACGAGCTTGCGGATAACAGTTACGAGCGCATCAGCAGGACTACGCTATCCATCACAGTGACGCAAGCTGACTATCACAGGAGTACCAGCTCTTCAAGGACGCCGAGATCCTTGCCAAGATCAACGAGTAAACGGGTTATTGGAGAAGCATATGCATAGCAATCATTTTGTCTGTCGTGTGCTCCCGCGTTGTGAGTCAGTTCCCAGCCAGCTGTTCAGACCCCAGTCAGCTGTTCAGTCCCCAGTCAGCTGTCAGTCTTGTTCTGTGTCAGTCGTCCATATCCACGACGGCGCTTTCAGCCAGAATTTCTCAGAAATCTCTCACTGAAAATCACTCACCCGAGATCACTCATATGGCAGGCATACGTGCTGGGTACTAGTACTACCTCAGGCTTAGTGCGATTCAGTTCGCTATCGGCAGTCAGTGCGGATCATGTGGACTAACTGAAAGACAACACTATCTCCACTGGCGCGATCAGACGTCGGTTTGAGCGATCCACACCGGCGCCCGTGCGGAAGGGGACGAGGACTAGGACCCTGTCTTCCTTTCGCGTGCATCTCCTTCCGTACTACCGCCCTCGTTTTCCTTGAAGAGCTGTTTCGAGTCAGCCGCGGTAGTGGTCGTTGGACAATCAGACGACAGAGATACCGACTCTCAGGACTGCGACTTCGAGTAGCGTCGCTAGGCTGTCCGAGGCGCCGCTGGTCTCGCCTATGTCGCCAGTGGGCGTGGAAGTGCGGCGCTGCGCATGCGGCGGAGCGGCGGTCGGGGTGCTCAGAAGGTCTCTGAACGACTGCAATTCAGCCGCTGGACTGCGGGTCAAACGGGGGGCACAACGATCTGCCGACATTTCGGCCCTGCTGCTCGCACGCCGACGCTATGCTGTCGTATCTCAGTGGGTTCGATGGGTTCTGCCAACGGGTTAAGCGCAGCCGTGTTCCCGAAAGTGACGTGAGTAGACTAAATGTCGGCGACCTAGGGTCTGCAGGTGACTAGCGGTGATGTGCAGGGCACCGATCGCCGGAAGTATCTGCGGGTGCAGAAGGTCGCAGGGGTCCCCAGTCGCGAAGCATCTGCGCCCGACAAGGGGTCGCCGGTGTGCTGGGGAGCTACAAGAGTCACCGTGCCCCGGACCGGCGCCGCGATGAACTGCCGGGGTTTTGGCCGTCATCATTGCTGCGGTCGGCGTCTATGTCAGGTGCTCCTCAAGTGATGACGGGGCGATGATGGATTGCGAAGACTGCGAAGAGTGGGACTCGCAGAGGCGGCAGTCGCCGACCTAGCACTAGCCCCAGCATAACCGTTCGAGGGCATTCGAGTGAGGTTTTGGATGTCGTATGATTCGTTTGGGACACCCGACCCTGCCCTCTGTGAATGGTCGGAGATCCTGTTATTATCAATTGATCAACTTTTTTCGAGGCCGACCCGCGCTCACAATCTGAGTTCAGCCGTTCCTGTTTGTCACCTCGCCGGAGAGATGTATTGGGCGTCACTGCCCTTCTCTTCTTTACGCCGCACACGGCACACGGCCCGCGTGCAGCTGCCTGCGGCGTGCGCATTCTGAACGGTGGCAGATGACGTTGACACAGTGCCCGCTCCCCACTCCGTCCACTATGTCTCACCGCTCACATTGTTACAAAGGCGTGCCGACGTGCGTGCCGACGTGCGTGTCAGATCGGCACATGGAGCACATTGGAGCACGTTGGACTTCATGCAGGGGCTGAATGGCCCAGACGGCGTGCCGAGCTCTAGTGCGATTCATTGCCGATCTTCCGTCGCCCCGAGACTGTTGGAGGGTCATGTGGTTTGTGCTCGCTCCCATTCAAGACAATTGGAGCTGATGAAGCAGAGACCAAACACTCCCACTTCCACCCGGCGCCGGCAACGCCGGTGCCGCTGCCGCCCTGAGAGCGCACAAGACGCGGTATACAAAACACTTCTGAAGACAGGGAATGTGGGCTGACTCAGTGTCCCGCCGAGCAATCGACGAGCTCGTCAGTAGGTCGGTAACGTTGCTCGCGGAGTGCTATCATGTCTTCGATCGTTATCAATGTGAGGTTATGGATAACGAATGAAGGTCGGGCGCGGTGGGGCTGTGAGGGCCGTACGGATCGGGGATATCGGAGGAACGTTGAATAACCAGCTATGGATGCATTCAGCTCGTGCACTGATCACGGGGGGCCTTACTTCGTTTGTTCTGTCTGACGGTGCTACCTGCAGGGTGGGCGTAGCGAAGCTGACGCGGGAAAACCATGAAGCGAGCAGCACGGCCATTGCCAGCTGCGACAGGCGAAACATTACGGCGCCTGGCGATCATTGGAATACGAGGAACCATGAAAGTTCTCTGGCATTGGCCCGAAGGCCCCGCGACCCCGCGACCCCGCCCCCACCTTTCTTCCAGATCCCAGCCTCGGCACACGCCTACCCTGCTGGTGCATCGGCTTATGTCAGGCTATCAGGTCACTTGCTAAAGTGGTAGAGAGTGCCGGGTGCCACCGCTCCGTGGGTGACGCAGTGTGTACTGTTGGATACCTGTGATCGCGGAGCCCGGTGCGGAGACGGACACTTTGGTGCGATGCGCAGAATCCAGGCTCAACGTTGGCTGCTCCACCGAGCTCATGCATCCGCGGCGCGCAAGCTAGCAACCCGATGGCATTGAGACGTGAGATGGCATGGAAGACCGCAAACCAACCCCGATTCATTCCGCCACTCACGACGCAGGTCATCCTGAGCTTACATTCTTTGGCCGACGCTCGACCCTGCAGCCGATCGACTAGAGCGTGTAGCGCAATAGCCTACCACTGCAGAACGGTAGATCGCTGGCAGGCACTTGCTCGAGAACGATCTAGGTGATTATGCCGACCCCAGTTTCTGCCGGGAGAAGGGTCGACGGCCAAGGTCACAAGGACAGTCTCGGCTCGGAAACTTCGGTGCCGCTGCAGTCTTGAGAGCCTAGTAATGCAGTCAACGTGCCACACCCCCCGAGAGATAAGGCTACATGCGGACGAGCACGGGAGCAGTGCCAGCACCTGGGCTGCCGATCGCTTGCGTCCAGGGCCCTGTCGCACTTTGTGACGCACACACCCGACCTCGGCTTAGGGCTGCTGGCACTCGTCGTCAGCTTCTTCTCATAGTGTCAGACGGGCTTGAGCTCGCCCGCCCAATGCAACTCCCCACATGCCTGAATCTCAGTTGTCGGCCGGGAGCCAGGATGCACACAGAGACACAGAAAGGGCGAGGGAACAACAACCACCTCATGGCCATTGGGCAGTGTTTGGGTCACCCTGGACTTCTGTGAAGCCTTGGAAAGACATTGTCTGAGGGCGTTAGGGGGGAAGGACAGGGGAGTCCACGATTCAGAAGGTCGTGACGTTGCATGTGCGACAGCGGCTCTGGTCCGGTAGGCAGACCAAAAGAACCAAGAATGAGACCTTCCGTAATGAGGAGCCTGAAAGAAGCCGAAAGGCTGGCCGCGATTGGGCTCGATAGCCTAGCTCGGTCGTTACAATTGCTCACACTTGCAGCCGAAGCCTGAAGCTATTCACAGTCTCAGAGCTTGCATTGATGGGTGCGATTCCGGGGTGTTCTGCTCATATCGGCCCGCGTTATGGTGCGGGCCGCTCGAATGCTCGTGGCAGTCGGACCGTGCTGTGGGATCTCATATCTCTGCATGTGTGTTTCGCATGCAAAGACCGCAGCAGCGGCCACTACTCCAGGGCCCGACACGAGCCGGCGCAAGTCAATACACGAGCGGCGCGCAAGTAGACGAGGAGTACGCCGCTCCGTCTCGTGAGAATGGGATCACTGAAGGCTCCGTGCTGGAGTAGGCACTGCGTGCAACAAAGTTCAACCCCTTCGCACCGTTGGCCGGGAGTCTCGGAGAGAGCGTTTCCGTTTAACCTTGTGCACATGAGTGGCCTGCAGGAGTCGAGTTTGCGGGAGCCTATGCGACCTCGTCTTCGATTGAGACTGGGTCTCTGACACTGAGACCGAGACCACGATTAATCACTATGAATGGGGAAGCCTCAAAGAATGGGTAAGCCGCAAATCCAGCATAGCCCGCCATCCCGCCGTGCCCGCCGCTGGATCTGTGCAACCTCAGCACTCCCCGGGGTCTGCCATTGTGCCGGTTTGGCACCCATAGTGGACAACACCCCATTGACGGTCAACATTGATGGCGCCAGGCATGTACCGGGCAACTTCAGCTGACCAGTGATTGAATTTGTGAATGGCAAGTTCGCTCACTGAATTGAACACTCCTGCTCGCGTCGCCAGCCCTATCTGGCCTGGTCACCGTTGCGAGTTGCCCATCTTGCCGGAACCCCATGCCGAGCACTGGTCCGCTCCTGCAAACCTCAAAAGAGTCAGACGGAGAAATGGCTGCAGGAAAGCCCAAAGCTTCCAAGGCGTCAGGCCTCTCCGATAATCGCAATAAGCCATGAATTGACCCACTCTTAGCTCTCAATTTCGCTGGGAACGTCAGGCAGCGCTTCCGGGCACTTTTGTACGCACTGGGATGGCAGGCGGCCAGACATGTTGCCTGCACAGACCTTGATCGTTGAAGTGGGAGGGGCCTGCAGCGACGCAGCCACTCACGCTGTCTGGGGATGTATTGGCTTCAGGTCAGAACGTCACCATCACGCCACGCGATAATCAGTCCCTATTGTCCTACGTCCCTGTCCGAATGCGTTTGGTTCCACTCTCTCGGCGTCTGCCAAGTGTCGCTCGGTCTTCAGTCCGTCCCACAAGACCGCAATCGGCAACGGCTGATCCTGGCTGATTATAGCGGCAGCCCAACCCGCCCAAGCTACTGCGAGAGTGGGTCCGATACGCCAGTGATGACGCGGCAGCCGTTGCGAGCGCCGGTGGCTGCACAGCTCGGGTCAGTGGGTTCAGATTGAGTCATGAGCCCCTGGTGGGTGGAGCAAGGCCTAGGTTGAGGAGTGCAGCGCAGGTCACTCTGTTGTCGAACGACTGTTACTCGCATTCCCTGCTTCGTGTCGCTATCGGTCCGTCAGACGACCACTCTGACCTCCGCTGCCGTTACCCCATTGAGTAAGCGATCAGCTGGACTTATTCCGTTGCAGCGGAGATTTCGGCCCCATTGGCTCCAGTGGGTGCCAGAGACGACGCCCATTCAGTCCGACAAAGTACATTCGGCGGGTACAGAGAATGCTCGAGGACCAGTCTGGACACCGCGGCTAGCTCACACTAATGCTCAATCGTGATGAGAATCTCATGCTGGCGTGTGCGCGTGTGATGTATGAGACTGCCCCATGCACATCTCGTACCCCGCGGTAGATACATGCAAACGATCAAAGCACACAGCTGATCGCGGCGCTTCCCACTGGTCGCAACTCTTCACTCAAGCGCCACTCTACGGGCGCCAAGCCGGTCCAGAGCTTGCAATCGTGAAGCCGACCTGGCTCAGTCTCGTTATTTCCGGTTTCGCACAGGGTCTGATTTCTTCGATTCTGTAGCGTTCTCGGGTCAGTGTCAGTCATTGTAACATAAGTCGATCATGCAGATTCGATCGTTCATGCATTGTCCCGCGTCCCTCGGAATGCCAAGATCCAGCGGGTGCAAGGCCCCCGCGAGGCCGCAGGTGCGAGCAGGGCGTTGCGAGGTGATGAGCCAGCCGTGCCCGTCGATGAGAGGTAACATCAACCCTGCTTATTTTCTGGGAAGGTGGCTTCGAGCCATGGTGTGTGAGCCTGCACAGCTCGCAGGCATGAAAGGCAAGTCCCACCGGCGTTCCGGAACCCGTATTCCATATTCTCCGTGAGCGTCCCTGCGGAGTAGTGGGTCTACATGCCTGCTCCGTTTCCCAGCGCTTTAGCGCCGTCTCCGTCAGTCCATAATCGCTACTGGCATTGCAAGCGGCTGCGTCTCCGTCTCTATCGAGCAAGAGTCATGAATTGCTGTTCCGTCACGTGGGGGTGCTGGGCAGCCGGAACGACATGGGGTGAGATAAACTTCAGGGACCGGTGTTCAGGCTGAGCTTGATGTCCTCGGGGAATCCCAGGTGACCTCTGGCCACAGGCATCTGCTGGCATGCTGGTACCAAACACAACCCGACGTCGTACAGGCTAACAGGGCTACGCCATGCGCATGGGCTCCGAGATGAGGGAACACGAAGGAAGGTGAATGTCGATCGAGGCTCGGGCCAGACACAGCTCATGCCGGCATCCCGAGGAAGGCCATGCATGTCTCTTCGCTGTTTCGGTTGTCTTGTGGTTCAGTGTTTCCCCGCGGCTGAAGCTGAGGGATCCTGGAGCTCCTATCCCGTGAAGCCTGTGCGATGAGCGTGTGTGCAGGAGTTGGGGTGTGTGGGTGTGCGGGGGGTGTGCGCACGTCCATGGATTACGACGCCGAAGTCGTCTGCTTGTGCCGTTTGCGACCCTCGAGTGTTGGCGAAAGGATACATCTGGTGGACATGACAGTGGTGGAACGAGATCCATCTTGCAGGGCCGAGGCGGCTGGGCCCTGGTTCTCGCGTGCTCCTGATGTCAGAGGATGAGACCAATGTCTTAGACTGCGGGTGAAGACGATTGGTGCAACTTTGTTTTTTTCCTAGCTTTGGTGAGTCCAAGGTGCCTGCTCGCTCGTGCTGACGTTCGCTGACGCGCTGACGCCGTTCCTCGTTCCTGCCCATCGTGCTAGTGCGGCCTGTGCCCTTGGACAGTCTGCCATGCTGTCTGTGCCTTCGCACGACGCCAACAAAGCTAATCCACCTTAAGCCCTCCGAACCCTTTGAACCAAGCGTGCTACCCGGCAGTGACCCTGTTCAGGCGGGAGGGCAGGGAGGCAATGAGCCCACTCTGGCCCGGAGGAATCAGCTCCAGGTTGCAGGAATCGTCCTGTCGTCAGCACCGTTAGCAAATGCAGCCAGCAGCCAGCTCTTCCATCGCTTGCCTGAAGGTTCCGGCTAGCTTCCGGCGCAGCCTCCACCAGCCAGCACACCACTGCGTGACGACACGTTGTTATCGCAAAGGGCATGCCGGCATGCCCGCTCCTACAGCTCGCACTTCCGAGTCATGCCCCTGCACATGCGTACCACAGTCAGCCGGCCGTGTGCTCATGCTCCATCTCATCGTCCTTGCCCTCTGCGCGTCCTGCAATCGTTTGTCCTTTCCGGCAGGTCCTCGGCGTCTGCAGGTTAGTCGCCTGCACGATCACCTGCCAAACGAACGTTCCATGCATGCCATGCTCAGCCCCAGCCCACTACCTAAAGTAACGACTGCGCCTGAGGGCTTGCGGCGAGAGGGGGTGGTGGCGTAGCACGCCTCTGACGTCGTGAGGCAATGTGGGCCGGACAGCCTGCGATTTGCTCGGGATGATAATGGTATCTGTAATCACTATTTGGCGACTGCATTTCAGCTTCCACGAGCACTGATCTGGTAATCTGACAGCCCTGTGGATCTGGAAGCGCTGGACCCTGATGTGGAAACCTCATGCCTGACAAGGGTTCTCGGTACCATGAATAGCGCGATTCCTCTGCAGAGGCACAGGGGGCCAAGCAGCCCATTGAATGCAATCAAAGTTCTCCTGGGCAAGCCATGGCGAGCCCGATAGCCCAGGCTCATATCCGGTACTTCCAGACCAATGGGGGCTGGCAGAGGGCAGAGCAGCATGTCGTGCAATCGTTGGGTGCTGGGCGAATTCAGACGTGCCCCAAGAGTGCAAGCCAATGCGGGGACGGTCTGCCTTCAGCACATTCATCATATGGCCATAGTGGCGTCCTGCTCTTGTGCAAAGCCGAGCACCATGCGGCGCACGCACTCGTCGGGCACCCGGTGCTGTGTACATGGGGACTCGTCAACCCCTTCGCGCCAGCTGCCCCTGTGCAATGCTGAATCTGCCGCTGGAGCACAGGAGAAAGATGCAGCCGCTGGCGCACGTACGTTTTTACTTCATCACGCAGGATCCAGGCGGCCGGATGCCTGGGGCATGAATTGACTCCTACCAGCCGGAAGACCTAGTACCCTTCTGCTGCCCGCTGATCCGCAGTGATTCCACTCAGTCTGCGTACTCTCCCTCTCAATAGCCTTTCGGAGCGGCAGAGTGGCGGAGATGCACAGGATCTTGCACGCGCTCGGGGCGAGGGGTTGTTCGGCTCCATCCACGCCCCACCACAGGCGAGGAGAGCATCGCCGCAGTCGCTCGCAGAGTGCACCAAAGCAAGAGAGCGACATCCTTGGTACAGGGAAGCTCATAACGGTGGGCCAGGAGGTCCCAGTGCGTCGGCTGCTTTGCCGGCGCCTTCGCTCGGCATCTGGCGGCTCTTTTCTCAGGACAGGGAGCTGAGGGTGAAGGGTCGAGAGGGGAGGACGGTGGCGTACCCCACGCTAATCCCGCCAACGCGCCTTCTGCGAGCAGACTGTCCATCGACTGGCAGTCTGCGTGCTTGTTACTCAGGTGTACTGGGCTCGGGGATCAATCAGCGGATAGTCTGTGTGAGCTGCGCGGACATAGTCCTGCGCCGTTGCGCCGCCGCACCCTCACGCCTCACCTGCAGGTACTGGCGCCCCGCCGCCCCTCAGGTTAGAATTGCATCAGCAGGCTACCGCCGCTGAACCACTCAAACCCCTCCATCTGCCGCCCGCTGCACATCCACATGGCCGACGGCAGAGCGGCTCTGCACAGTGTTACATGCTACTGCCCTATCCGTCCCACCGCGCGCTCAGTAGGCGGGCTCAGTGTGGATTGCGAAGTGGGCCAAAGCCACGATCGTGGACTGCGGGCATCGGGCACGTCAGGACTTAGCGGGGCAGCTTGGAGTGCGCAATCGCAATCCCGGTCAGTACCTCGGCCCTCGACGAAAAGTAGGGGGCACACTGTGCGCGGAACGATGTCAGACTATGAGTCCAAGGGCTCAAGGGGCGATTGAACAGCGCTGTGCGGATTCACTACTCAGTCCGCATGTCGCACGATTGGAGCGTTTCGCCGGTTTGCAGAGGTCGTTTGCCCGTTGCGTTGATTATTGCAGGCGGCGCATTTGTTACGCATGGTTGGACCCTTGTGTGCACTGGGACGCATTATGTGCACTGGGCCGTATTCTGCGCATTGTGCGCATGGGCCATGCAGCATGCATTCTTGCACATTCAGCAGCACAGCTGACGAACGGGCGATCCTGGCCTAATCACACGCTTAATGACGCTCGGTGACGCTGGCCTCTCGGATGTAAAGCCAATCTTTTGATTCCAAGGACCGGCGTGCGGGTCATTGCACTCGTTTCGACGCCTTGGACGTTTGATTGCACGATCCGAGATGAGCCGAACAAGGTGGCAGCCCATGGTAGCATTGTATTTGGTCAGGATCAAAGTCGCTGATCAGTTTTAGATTCTGCTGGAATCAGTCAGCACTAGACGGGTTAGGCTGGAGAGTTTCGCGAGTGATAGATTCAGTCAACCATTGAATCAGCGATGAATATCTAATCTAAAGTTGCCGTCATCACTGGGCAATGGCGTAACGTCAGGCTGCAATCCCGAAGCGGAGCGATCAAACCGAATCCACCAAGCGGCGCCGACCGACTGAGCCATCCTGCGGAGCGTGTGAGTGCGGTTTGATTGCACAGGATTGGGCAACGGACAAATCTTGAGCGACTGAATTGCCAGAACTGTGATCTTGCCTATCCTGCGCTTCTGTGCAATAGCCTGAATCCGGATTGGCTTGCCTCCAGCAATGCAGAAGCTGCCGTCCCGCGCCCTCTGGCCGACCAGAACCCTTGGGCTCCTCTCGGCTCGGGGCTCTCGGTCGTGGAGGGCACACGGAGGGTTCGCTCGGAACCTTCTTCTCTCGTGATCCCGTTCCTTGCTGGCTGATAAATGGAACCTAGTTCGGCGGAGCTCTCGGCATCGCTGTGTATTCCGACGATTGCGTCGCGTCTCGAAGATTAATGCTATCCCAAGATTATCAGAACAATGCGCGTGTGAAAGCCGCGCCAGCAAAGCTGAAACTGCTCGACTCGAGCCCCGCTACTGGATCAGCATCACCTGATATAGCTTGCAGGAGTTCCATGGTACGGCGGGGTGCAGGGGCGTTTTGGAATGAATCAGCCGGATTCCAGCACCATTCAGACTTTGACCCTTAGGTTTGTCGACCAGGACCCACGATTCCCCGCCTTTAACGACTTGCTCTTCTTTTCGATCTTTTCGCCGGAGCACCATCACACCGGGGTATTGTCGCTTGCATAGTGCCTGGGCACTCGTACCTATCTCTTCCAAGTCATCCTCCACGGGTGTTACATCATGAAACTAGTAGAGGTGTCCCAGGTCCGATTGCTAGAGCCTGGTGGAATCGAAGATTGAGTATCCAAGAGTGCGGGATGCATGAAAGTGGGACAGGTTCAGGACCGGTGATGCACATCCGTAAGAACGCACGGTCTGTCGCTCACTAGCGCATGACACGGAGTCCTGGTTGCGGAGACCTGGTCCACAAGCATAGACGCCAGGCAACAGGGTGAGGAGCAATTTTTGAGGGTCAGGTCAGCATGTTTAAACCTCTTAGTTAGCGCCAAGGAGAACAGGCTATCGACTGCGGCTACCTTACTAGTCAATGGGTAGGGAAGGGCGAGTGTGAAGGGGGAAGGATCCAGATTGCGTCTCAAAGCCCAACGCTTGTCACCGAGGAATGCGTGAATACCAGCCGCAGAACAGATGGGCGTTTGGCTGACCGGTAGTCGGCCGAGGTCTCGTCAGTAGAAGGCAAAGATGGTTTCTCACCCAAAATGGGCTTGCAGGTTGTGCAACGTCAGGGAGGGATGAATATGATCAGGACGCAAAGATGGAAGCTAGGGTCGACTGGAGCTGACGCATCGGAACCAAACACTGGGACGGATGGGACTGACTGACGAAGTACGGCCCGAAACTTGAGGTGTTGTGGTCCTGAGTAACCTGACTAGTCCAGCACCCTGCTTTGAGCATGACCTTACTTGGGTCTCGAGCCCGCAGAGGCCGCATCCAGTTCGAGCCCTGCCGAACCCAGAAACTGCAGCAAGCGATGGTGAGACAGCGGCTGACAGTCAGCCAGATCGCCAGAGCAGCCAGAATCGGGATAACGAAGCATTCGCCAGGAGCTGATAGGACTCGGGCAGTGGATGCACTGGTAAGGAGTCGATGTGGCAAGTGAAGTGTCCCACTGGCCCACCGCCCGCCGCCCACTCTACCCTTTTCGATCATGAGCGCGCGAATGAGCCTGCGGGTAGAAGAAGGCGCGAAATCACAGAAGCAGAATCTCTCTCAATCGCTGGCAACTGACTGCCGGTGCATATGGCGACTCCACAAGGCGGGGGAACATGGGAATCATTCTGGGGTGAACTGTCATGCCGCATTGCAGGCGAAACGGGGTGGGGTGAATCGGTGACGGGTGTGGCTGGAATCAGGTGATGCGACGCCATGCGGGTCCACAGCCTTAGCCTGGGCACAAGTTCTGGCCGCCGTGACGACTCTTTGCAGGATTGCAGGATCGGGAAGGGTATCCGGCATTAGCACCAGACCAGCCGAGTTGGAGGACATGTTACTGCGGAGTGAAGAGTGAATGGATCACAGGAAGGACTGCAGGCCTATGCATGGGACGCTTGCAATATGGGTCTTGTGATGCGAGCGCTGGAATCAGAAGCATGGGGTTGTCGTATGGCCCTCTGCCCTGTGTCCTGGGCTGGGCTGGATTTGCTGACTGAGGGTTTGCTCGGGGCTGTGGGGGTGGAGCGATATGCGTCAAGGAAGCAAAGGATGCTTAATGGCGATACGGCTGAATGATGACAAGGAGGCGCAGGTATGGGGGCATGAGGCATTCATGCCAGGCAGCTACAGTGGTGGGAGCTGCGACCTGCATGTGCATGTCAGAGTAGCGTGGCCGAGGGGTGCTTGGCTGGACGTACGCTGGACGCTCTGGGGTTTGGGATAGCCTTGCTGACTGGTCGCCAGCTGGCTGCTGGCTGTTGGGGCCGAAGCCAAAACGCGGTAGGCTTTGGCTGGAGCACGACTAGGGGGAGCGTCGCAAGCTGCGGGTGGACGCCAGAACCCGGTGACCTGGAGAGGAGCGGTCGTGCACAGCGGTCGAGGTCGAGCGGGACAGGCGGACGAGGGGATGGAGGGGATGACGGGGGACGAGGAGTGACGATTCGACGGTGATCAGGAGTCGCGAGCAAGGGTCCACCGCAAGGGTCGGGGACCTCCACCCAACTCTCCAAGACATGCAGCACGCCCCTACCCTGGTTCCAGGGAGACTCAGGGTCTCGCAAGCCAGGGCCGACAGGGTCCAAAGGAATAAGGGCATCACACCTATTAAATAGACATTGAGTTGCTACCTAAGGTCCTGGTCCGCCGTCCGTCTTCCTCGCTGCTCGTCTCCGGTCTCCATAGGTCTCACCCAGACTGCCCGCGTCGCGTTTCCGCTTCCAGAATCCCAGCGCCGAATGTAATATGACCACTGCGAATGCCTTCCCTATTCAGGTCACGGTCTCTTTGGGCCCGATTCAGATCGGGTCGACGAGATCGCGAGTCCCAGATTGCATGCATCCTTGGCCGGCGAATTCAGCGAGCGGCGGAACGCATTGTGACGGTGCAGCGGAGCGCAGTGCACGTAGCGGCGGAGTGTCGGCGGGGAAGGGGTGCAAGGGGAATGGGACCGGCCAGCCCAGAAGCGCAGAAGGCCAGAAGCGGACGACGCAGGATGTCTGCAGGAATGGGACACAGGCCGTCAGGTAGTCAGGTTTCGCCATGGAAGCCACCTGCTCCTGTCATCCTGGGCCTGACCGGTCCTGGCTCCTGGGTCCTGGCACCTGGCTCCTGGCTCCTGGCACCCTCACTGCACCCACTCCTCAAACAATCGCCATGCATCTCTCCGTCTGATCCGTCCAGCCAGCAACTTACTAAATGATCTGACATTTCCATCTTTCGACGTTCACCCACCTCCATTCCTCCTCCCCGGCATCCCTCTCCCGCAAGCACCACCACCTCGCACCCGCACACCAGTGACCAGTGCTCGTCCTCGGTAGCACAACGCAAAACGCACGGCCGGCATCGACTACCGTACCACCTTAGTCTCGTCGCTAGTCTGACGCGTTCCATCCCTCGTCTCAGCAGTCTCGTTGTCTCGACCTCTGGCTCGGTCGCTACCTCGCTCGCTACATGCGCTACCTCGGCCTTGACTAGCAACATAATAACCCGGCTATAACTGCATTCTTCGGGCGCCTTTGGCGTTCTGCCCCCTCCAGCTGACCCTACCGCCCACTGCTTTGGCTTCCTCCCCACCCACCCTTCAGTTCCTCTCCTCCTTAGCGCTCCCTTCGCTTTATCAGCCCCGTTTAAGGATACTCGACTGTCCCGACATCTCGATTTTGTCGCCAGCGGCGCCCTCACCTTAACGTGGACGCTAACAGAGATTTCATTCCTTCGTCGATCAACTCCAATCGAGGCCCGTATAACAATCCAACGCAGTGCGTATCCTATATCTTTTTGTCCTTGCATCTCGAATCACTTCTTCCCACCTCGTCTTCTCTTTGTGTGTCTCCCTTTGGACGGACAGACACTTGCAACGCCTGTTGGACAAGTTGGTCGCGGGTGTCCATCACATCTCGTAACCTCCACCGTCCTCCACCATACCACCCTTACCCACCCATCAACCTCGTCCACTCAAACATACACCCACACCTGCACACAC
Organism: Trichosporon faecale; assembly: GCA_039545375.1. Classification (NCBI taxonomy): domain Eukaryota; kingdom Fungi; phylum Basidiomycota; class Tremellomycetes; order Trichosporonales; family Trichosporonaceae; genus Trichosporon; species Trichosporon faecale. Next base: position 2,644,192 of record BCLU01000002.1, read on the forward strand.
ACACACACACACATACGCTTCCGTCTTCTTGACATTGTTCTCATCCGTTGACACATCAACCTCGGCTCCTTGACAAACGCCATCTGCCTACGTCCTCCTGCTACACGCTACACGCTTTCTGCTTCTCCGCTGTGTCCTCGATACCACCGATAGACGCCACGCGCCCCTCCAGAATCTTACTCCGACGTGCTCACATCAATCACACAAGTTCCTAAACACAATCACCTCACTGGGCGACGGCGTGTTTGGAATCTGATATCGAGAGGTCGAACAATTACACCGCGCCCTTGGCCATCTCGTCCAACCGTCATCTAGCCCGGAGCACTCTCCGACCGACCACTGTCCGTGCCGGAGTGTTCTTGTTGCGTGCCCCTCTCCCTCGCCTCTAGCCTCGGAGCCACTGCAAGAACCCGCCCGCCCAACTTCCTCGCCTAACCAGCTCCCCACTGCACTCGTAATACGACCCAGGCCGTAAGCGGTGCAGCACGAACTACGCCGCCTCGTCGTCGTCGTCGTACTCATCCCCCCGTGACTTTGTGTCAGCCGCAGTCGCCAAACCCCGGTTGATCGTGGCAACTAGCCCGAGTTCTCTGGTCCCGCCGAGCCAGAGCAGCAAGAAGAAGGCGAAGCACGGCGACTGTGTGCAACTCCTCTAGGCGTGCGTCCACTCGCTTATCCATCGGAAGGGAGTTGTACATAAGAGCTAGAGGCAAGGAAGGTTGAATCCCATCAATCCACCCCCCTATCAAGCCACCGCAAGTCATCACTTGACTTGCACCTCCTCTTTCTCAACTTCCCTCTTCATTACCATCACTTTCTTGAACCACCCTGCTTCAGTCGCCCAAGGTGTCTTACACAATCATGTATCACCACCCGGGCACGACCGGCTCGTCGTCGTCCACCACGGACCCCCGTCTCGCCGCCTCGGCGGCGGCGGGAGGTGCATCATCAGCGACGTCGCAGCCGCCCGTTGACCCCCCTCCCTACTCGACATCATCGTCGTCATCGACTGATCCACGCTCCTCGGCATCGTACCCTGCCCACTTGGTGTCGATGCCCCCTCCACTCGCGTTCGCCGGCGCACCAGCTGCGCCTGGTCACGGGAGTGGGGGACCTCCACCTTCATCACTCACGCAGCTCAGCTCGAGCACACCAAGCGGTGCTGGAACGACGCCCTCCGGTGCTGCTTCTTGGTACAGTGGAGGTGGAGGTGGAAGCAGCGACATCCGGCTGCCTTCTCTCACCGCGCAAGTTGCTCCTCTGGACAATGCATCAACCGCTCCCTCGATGGCTCAGCAGTCTCAAGTGATCACCATCTATGAGTTCACGCCGCAGTCGGGTGTTGAGGGCACTGCGATCTCCATCAACTGCAACCTCACGTTCCCCCCTGATCACGGCCGGGGCGATTCGGGTGGCAACAAAATTCGCCTGTACTTCGGCAACCAAATCGTCGACACCACTCTGAGACCGCCCACAAACAACTCTGAAGCTTATCTGATCATCGCGAACGTTCCCCCTCTTCACAACTGCGGAATGACTGGCTCGAACGCCTGGAGCGTTCCAGTGACTCTGCATGCAGTCAACGACCGGGGAATTCTCGAGATCCAGAGCCTCGGCGAGTTTGGTTACATCTCCGAAGGTGAGTTTGTCCAGCATGGCCCGTGCATGGTCGACGCGATTTTTCCTTTGCTTCCTATTGCTAATTGTCATAGCGAACACCTTCAAGAAGGCACGCAAACTTAGCTCGAAAGCAGGGTCCCCTGAGCGCAGGCTCTCGTCCGCTGGTTATCGGCGCCGCAGGCGTGAAGACGAAGGCGGGTACAACCCTCCGACTATACCGGCAGGAACAGCGGGCGCGTTCGTGTACGACTCACCGCCTCCCCCTCAGTCGCAATCCTTGGGGTTGGTGCGCACTACCCAGATCACACAGGTCAACTCTCCGAACCCTGGCCAGCCCAATCCTTTCATTATGCGCTCCAAGGCCCAGCTCCAGATCGAGGGCGATCTCATGACGATGAAGAGCAACTGGTGAGTGGACATCACATTTTGTCACATGCAACTCCGCAACCGTGCGCGCGTGGGTTTCCGCCAGGGTGTGGAGCAAAGGCGTTTTGCACCCTAAAAACGCCACGGCGACCGCGCAGCTCCTGGTGGCGTGAGAGGAAAAACAAATATGCTGACATTCCTTAGGTCGCCTGAGATGTGGGCCAGCCGCCGGTGCTTGGTTGCATTCACGCGCCGCCAGGTCGGGGCCACAGTCTATGCCAGTTTCAAGGCCGTCGAGGAGCGCGACTGGACTCCCAACATGATTGTGATCTCGTGTCTTTACCACGAGGCTCGGCAGGAGTGCTTCTTCACTTCGGTCGATGTCATTTATTTGTTGGAGTGCCTGATGGCAACGCGTTACACGACCGAGGAGAAGAACCGGATCCGTCGCAATCTTGAGAGCTTCAAGCCCACCACGCTTCAGAAAAACGAGGGCCAGTGGCAGGAGTTCTACGCCCACATCATGAACTATCCGAACCCCAAGCCCCGGAACATTGACAAGGGACTCAAGGTCTTCCCATGGATCCACCTCGAACCGGCCTTGAAAAAGATCTTCTCCAACTATGTAAGTGGCTTGTGCAGCGTGGAGACGGACATAAATGCTTACGTCCGCAGTCTGCGTACACCAACATGCCCTTCACATTCGACAGCCCCGGTCCAGGACATGGCTCTGGTCCGATGGGGTACCCTCAGCATGCTCACGTATCGCCCGACCCCATGGGTTTCTCTGACGAGCGGGCCTCTGCAGCCTACGGCGCTCCCCATGGCGCTGACGCAATGAGTCCCTATGTTTCTCATTTGCCAAGTTATCATCGCCCCGCCTTATCTGGTGGTTCCGCAAGTGGAGTACCGGCTGGAAGCTCAAGCTCTGGAGAGGCGTCGGCTCCCCCAACAGCATACGGAGGAGAGCCACCCATGCCTGGATACGTCAACATGCCGCCCCCGCCCGGTCCGTACGGACGCGATTATGTGTCCTACGCGCCCCCTTCGAGTCTCAGCATGACACCTCACCCCGGTGGTTACTACGATCAGCCCCCGCCCCACATGCAGTATCCCCACCTTGGTCGAGGTTCGAGCTCGTCGGACTTTCGCGTTGTTGGGTACCACAATGAAGCTGGGAACCCGAGCCGGCCACACTCGAATCCCTCTCCTCACATGCCTCACAACGCGTACCCGCCTCAGCAACAGCAGCAGCCGCCACCTCCTCCGCCCCAGTCTTGATGAGCAGCCTCTGTTACGACCAATCTGACGGATTATTTTGGTTCTCAATTTTTCTGTTCTCATCTTAAGGAAAGCGAGCTTGCGAGACAAGCCCGGACAAGCAAGATCTTCGACCCCAATCACCGCCCGCCGCGTGACTTACAATGTCTGCCGAGCGTCATGCCATGTTTAAATGGATTTACAAGATCCCGACCAAGCCATGCAAAGCCAGCCAGCATCGTTCATATCTATTTCTCTCGTTTCTCATTACATTTACATTCTACACACTTATTCAGTTACATTTTTGTAGCCTTACTGTAGCCATAGCCCCTGTGTATGCATGGAGCCGCCATTTGCACTCCAAGTGGGGCCAATGTTTGATAAGACTGCGATGTTGCATTGTGCCACACGACATGCCGTTATGCTTGGCGAAATGGTAACTGTGACGCGATGGGCCCTTAGGCCACCGAACGAGCCTGGCCAGGTCCGCTTTAGCGCGATGTCTATCTCGGAGACTGACCCGAAAGAAGTAAAAACGTCAGCGGAGCTTAACTATTGGACAAGTGCACTTGTGATGACGGCCAGGGCACGCCCAATATGGCTGGGCAAGGAACAGACATTCACCGGAATGTGTTGTGTCATGCTCGTAGAGTAGCACAGCGGACGGATGATGGAACTGCTGATGAAAGGTCGTGAGATCAGGGTGCTGGCTATGGTGGCTTGTGAGCGAGGAACGAGGTAGTCGCCTACAATGTGTATGACGTGGTGTGGACGCCGCCTCACCTTCAGGCCTTTCAGGTCCTTCTGGCGATATGCTTAGTCGGCGAGTGCCCGACCGAGTGCCTGTCCGACGACCCGGGCAATCCAATGGGCTGAGCAATTCCAGAGAAACGAACGCCGCGATCTGGCGCAACGAGAGGCGTGAGGTGAGCGAGCTAGCTAGTGCGCAGCAGCAGGCGCGCTGCCCTACCAGCATGCGCAGCACATGAGGCATGAGGCATGAGGCACGACCGGCGCCTCGCGGTTCAATCGCGCTGCCGTGTTTGTCCCAGCACGCTTCGCACTGCACCACCCTCGCCCCCAAAGCCTTTGTCATCACCCTGCGTACCTGGAAACGGAACTACGGTCGCACGGGTCGCGCGGAAACTCGCCTGAATGTCGCCTGAGTTGCTAATTTATCGTGCCATTGCTGGCCTCAGGCTAACCGGGGCGGTCCCCATAGTACCCAAGCTGGCCAGAGGCGCCGCCGACGTCTCGGCCTAGGTGTTTGTGGGACGAAGCGGGGATGTCATGTTGAGCGCCATGGGAGAGCGCCACGGTGAAGCTTGCCGTTGTGCGCTAGTAGAGTTTAAGCTCCGGAGTTCAGAGCGCCCACTACACCCCAGCTGTGTCCCCACGACTGGGACAGCCCTGCCGACGCTGCAGCAATCCAGCCAGGCGGCGCGGGCGGCGTGGTGGCTCGAAGCATGCGCTGTGCCTTGGTAGACGAGTTAAGGCTGGGCAGCTGTGACTGGTGCGGGGCTACACTGCGGCGTGTGTGTGCATGGCAGAGGCAGAAACGCAGATCCGACCCAGTGCGCGGCATCCCCGGACCCATGAGCCATGTCAGTGACCGGGTCTCGATCTGCGGTGCATTGCCGGGGATCGGAGCAAAGCTCACACGGGGCAGGCTCCGCATGCTTCGGCTTTCCAGTTCCGGAGGTGTCTCTCGGCGTGCCGCGTCTTTGCGCTCTTGTGGCCGCATGTGCCGGCCATGGGCTGCAGGAAGTTGGATCACAGGACGCGAGTCAATGTCCGATCGGTTGGTTCCAGCAAACTGTCGCGGAATGCGACCGTAGAGCCTGCATGGCGATTGGCGATTCTTGTCTCCCCTGGGATGGATTGCTGCATTCATTGCTCATTACGCATTCACCATTGACCTTGTGCACCTGAGCAAGATGTTCGGTAAAAATGCCTCAGTTCCCTCGTCAGGACAAACGATGAGGCGTTAGGACGGGAGCGTGCCATGGCGCAAGGAGGCAGGCGTGGAAATAGAGTTTCTGTCATGTGCACGGTACCAGGGGGGAAGAGGGAGAGGGCGCGGAGGAGGCAACGCAGGGCGCACACACCCTCCACCCTGTTTGACGAATGACCCGGTGCCGGGGCTCATCCCCATCTCTCCGATCTCCCCATTCCCCTCTCTCCGTCGGAAGACACACTGACTGCGCTGACTTGCTGAACCGCTGACGGATGCGCCAGCTGCCGAACGCACTGTGTGGGGGAGGCCTATCCTCAGCGTGCAAGAATTCAGAAGTACGGCCTGCTTCGCCACTCCTGTGTGAGACTCGCCCAGGCGCATGTGCTTCTTCATATTCACCTTCAGATCAAGTCTGCAAGTCTGTTTGGGGCGACAAACTTTCCTGGATGGGCGATTTGCGACAGCGAACTGAGCGTAGCCGGCGTGTCTCACGGGGTCACTATCGACGAGCTGCCAATCGATGTCTGTGCTTCTCCTGGCACCTGGCTGGTCATGGCGCTCTCAATCTTCTGTCTCGCCGCCGGTGCAATTTCGAACAAGATCTGGACAATCTGGATTCTAAGTGCGGTCACGCCATCGCGTGGCCGTCGCCACGTCTCGCTTCCGTCCCCATGTGCAGCCTGCCGCCCCAGTCAACTTCCGACCGGCGCAGTACACATCCCACACAGGAGAGAGAGCGACCGCACGGTCTGTCACCGCTGCCCCAAGGTCACGAACGTGCTACTGGCCTACAAACAAGTTGAGCATTGGGATGAGCTGCGGCCGTTCGCATTATAGCAGCAGACAGCGGGTCTCGTTTCATGGTCTGTGTGCAGCTCGCTCGCCGGCTCCACTTCGGACAGCGAACGGCCCGAGGACGACCGACAACGACCAGCGGCAGCTTCTATGTCTCTTCTCTTGCCCGACAGGGTGACGGGACCCTTGGGATGCGCCCAGGGACAGCGGACAGTAGGAACAGTGGACATTAGAACTAAGCCTGCCATTCGGTCTGCGGAGACTTGACTCGCCTGCAACGGGCGGCACAGTGTCAGCGGACCGCCATGTACCACTGGGCATGCTGAGCATACCCGCAACATTGAACGTCGTCGCACAGATCGTGTTTCAGAAGAACAATGGCCACCCATCTCGAGCCACCGTTGTCTCAGGCCGATCGTGGAACGATCGGTCTTTCGGCCCGCGAACAACACAAAACGCTCCGCACGGAGCACGGTGAAGGAGTAGTGGGGCATCAGATAAGCACCAGAGTACTCGGCTTGCAGCACTCCTGTTTGTGGCGATAGGAGACCCCAAGGGGGCTTGGTCGTACGTTGCTTCTGATCGCGTTGGGCGGAGGCGTGGACGGCTTCAACAAAGCCGACGCCCCGTCGGACAGGGCTGGCGATTACAAGCAAGTCGAGCAAACAAGGCCACAAGCTGCCGCCGGTGATAACTTCCCGCCGGGACTGGCGCCACAAGATCTGACGTTTGCGCTTCAGCAGGTAAGCGTTCTTAACGGCCGCAGTGCGATGCAGGCACTCTGTCTCCGCGCCAAACGAGGGAAAGATACGGAAGTAACTCGGATCTAAATTTCCGTCGCCACATTCCCCCGAGAACAGTAGCCTGGTTTCACGGCATTCACCGCGCTGGCGCACAGAGCGAAACATCGTGCTGCGTTCTTTTGTTCTGAAACGTGCGTGGGGCGGCAGGACCTTTGACGTCGAAGGCAAGGCTCCGCGAGGCGAGGCGAAGGCAGATATGGTGCTTGCGGAGCAACTCGAGAGGAGGTTCGGCGAAGTGCGGCCCGGTGATGCCCGGTGCACTCGGCCAACTTTCCGGATGGCTGGAAGCTGGAGCAGCAGCGGAGGCAAATGACCCTTCGCATTCAAAAGAAAGCACTCGCGTGCGGACCTTGACACTGCTTCCGCGTGGTGGGCTCCTCTGTCGCTCAGCAGGAGTGCTGCAGTTTATGCTCTCGTAAGCTGAACAGCCATCCAAAGTTAACATGCATATCTCAGACATGTGCAGGACTCAAGACTTCACACTTCGGTTGCCGATAGGCGAGTGGGGCTGTCGGGCGTGCGCACGATCGACGCTCATGGTGACAGATGGGCAAGTCCAATGAATAGAACTAGCGCAACGTATCAAGATGCGCAGCTTAATGGGATATGGGCAATTCAGTGACCGTTACCGCCAGCACTGTAGCGGGAGGCCTGCGGCCTCAGGCCCGCTAGCATAGCGCTCCTCTCCCGATGCACTGGCATTCTGCCTTGAATGGTGCGGACTGTCAACGTGCTCGGGCAGTCTCTTTCCTGACAGTCCGAGGCGCCGAGGCGTGCAGAAACGACTTGGTCGAACTCCTCGGAGGTTGAGTCTGCGCTTCCCGGCGGATGGCAGAACGCTGCTGCAGAAGCAGTCAGCAGATGTGGATCAGCGCCTCCCGAGACACGCACGTATGCAATGAGTGTTTCGACGGAGGCTGCGTTATGGACCATGCATGCCGGTGTGCGGCAGGTGTAAGAAGTCTTGGAAGGCTTGGAATCCGCGTGTGGGAAGATGGCTGGGGTGATCTACCCTGGTGTAACCGCACTATCTGGGTCGGTGCCTGCCCGAAGCGGCAATTCCACTTGCACCTTCCCCTTAATCTTGAATGAAGCACTCATCACCGCGTCGGCGGCTTGCAACTAGCACCCAGCGGACTCGCCTAGCATCGGCCTCAGCGCCGCTCCATCACACACCTGCCATCATCCCTCCTCCAATCACTACCGAGTCTCGACTGCTATCTCTTCTCTTCTTCTTTTCTCTTTCTCAACCTCTTGTATCAACTCCATCTCGACCTCCATATCGACAAACGCCGCCCGGTGCAGCGTCCCTCAGTGTAGCCTCTAGTCTTCGAACAGCAGCGCTGTCTCTCCATCAGGCATCAGGTGTGATATCTCGGCTTGAAGCTCCCACCACCTAGGACCTTTCATCACCATCAAAATGCTTCTCTGGTCTCTTCTCGCCGCAACCTCCGCCTCTGCTGCTCCTGCTACCGACGACGCCTTCGGTGTCAGCTTTGCCGGCGCCCCCAGTGAGTTCCCATCAACTTTTTCTCCCCTTTGCCGTCACATACGCGGATCAGTGCGCCACTGGACCTGCCTTCCCCTCCACTCTACGACCGGGAATGTCATACAACGCTCCTGGTGACCTCCACACCGTCCCCGGACCTGCGAGCGCAAATAGAACAGCGCTGACATATGCAGTCAATGATATCAATATCAGCATCAGCAACGTCAAGCAGTGTGGTGACGCTGTCATTTCGTGGTCTGGAACCCAGGTGAGTCTCCAACCGTTTTCCCTCGTCATTCGAAAGGGGGGCGGCGCTAGCCGAGTTTTGGAAACGCCCCCGTTTCAACCGCGGCCCCTTATCATGTTGCAATGATCTTCAAACCGTCCGTGTGCATGGATGGGCTCAACCAACACCCACTTGTGCATCGTGGAGTACTCTCAACGCGTTCTCTTGTGCGACAATGACTCCGCGCACCGGCGTGTCTTTACACTGCGGGTGATTAGCGTTTGGGGTGCACGCTATGCCGATTGTTTGATCGTGTCACATCGTTTAGAATTCAACGTGAAACATCACAACTGACAGGTGGCAGGGCCCCGTCGAAGTGACTATTGGTACTGGCGGCTACTATGTCGGCTCAACCACCCTCAACACCTTCAGCGGTCTCCAGGGTGACTCGACCACCTGGAAGGTCAACCTCCCGGCCGGCTCGGACACTCTGATCTTCCAGGTCAAGGATTCGACCGGCAACCTCAAGTACAAGCAGGGCGTCACTGTTGAGAAGTCCAGCGACTCAAGCTGTCTTGAGGGAGGTTCTTCGTCGTCGTCGGCCTCGTCGGCTTCCCCCGTCCCGTCCTCTTCGGAGTCGGAGCAGACTCCAGAGCCGTCGACTTCGTCCACCTCCACTTCTGACTCAGACTCAGCTTCCTCATCGACCTCCGACCACGAGACCTCGCCGTCGGCCGCTCCGACCCCTTCGACATCCGAGGAGCCGACTCCTTCCTCCAAGTCTTCGATTCCTGAGCCGGTCTCATCGTCAGGCGCTGGTGCGTCTCCTACTTCGTCGGGTGAGGACATCAGCAGCAGCGCTAGCCCAAGCGGCGGTGACGGCAGCAGCGCCAGTCCTGGTGGCAGCAGCAGCAGCAGCCCTCGTGGTACAAGCAGCGTTAGCCCCAGCGACAGCGGCAGCAGTAGCAGTGCTACTGAGATCCCATCCAGCCAAACTTTAGGCGAGGCCAGCGCTCCCAGTGCTGGCTTTGCCTCGAGCGCGGTTACCGTCAGTGTATCATCCAAGTCTAACCTCGCAGCCCACACCACGCAGCCCATCATCGAGAACACGTCTGTTCCTCCGGCTTCGAAAGAGACCCCTAAGACCCAGACGACTATCGTCCCAGCCCCCGCCCCCGTTGTTCCCGGATCTGACTCGAAGGGTTCTGCGGACGCTGCGAAGCCGAGCACCGCCGCCGCCCCCGTGATCACCGAGACGGTCAGCAGCGCTGTCCCGAACGCCGCCCAACCTGCCCAGCCTTCGGCGCCCGCTTCGTCATCGACGACCTCTCGCTCGGTCGTCTATGTCACGTCTATCCGCACGAACTCCTCCTTAAACCCTGCTATCCAGACCGCCACTGTCGTTGGCGACTCGAAGGGAGCGAGTCTCTCCCTCCAGGACAGCGGTGCATCGCGCTCTCTGACTGGTGTCACGGGGGTCTTCGCTGCGGCGCTCGCTGTGCTGGCCGCTGCCGTGCTCTAAGTCTCCAAGGACTTCTTCATAGTACTTTGTAGTAATCTATGATGCATTGAAATACGAGGCACAACGAAACCACCGTGGAGCAGCTTCATGACGGGAGGAAGTCGCTTCTCCAGGGTTGCGTGGTTGGCGGCGCGTGTCAGCGCATCTCATGAGCGACGGAGCGGTGCTCGGAAAACCGAAGACAGCTGGGGAAAGCGGTGGAAGACGATGGCTGCGACATCCTGGGGGTTGGTACGGGAGTGTGAGAGCTGAGGATGAACTCGAGGTCGAGCGTCATGACGCGCGAATCCACATCGAGCTGGCGCACTCTAGTGTCAGATGGAGGCAGCGGCTATTGAAGACAGGCTCCCTGTTGCGGATACGGTCGGTCGCTCAGCCGATCTCATGAGGCGCGGTCGGTCCTCGACTCTCCGATGGCCCACCTCCAAAGGGCTGCAGGCGTCGTGTCGTAACAACGCCCGCTCCACGTCCCTCGAGATGCGACGGTCGAATGTCTTTGGGTCGTGACCGTCCTCTGGGACACCGTCGAGCGTGACCGTCCTCTGGGACACCGTCGAGCGATACTCGAGCGAGCGACGCGGCCAGCATATAGGTCCGTTGCAGATTCGCGGTCGGCCGGTCGCACACCCCTCACATGATGAGTGGAGTAGGGTGAAAGCCGCGGCACTGATGACCACTGGCGACGATGCATCGCTGCCCGACTCCACAAGACCAGGAAGACATCCACAGCAGGTGCCATGCCCTGGGTCAACGCTTGCCGTGTGTCTCAAGCATCCCGTACGCATAGCGCTGTTGGTGCGCCTGGCCTTGGGTGACCTGCAGTGAGCGTCGCGTTAGTCGTGAGTTCCAGCTGTACACTGTACAGATGATACATGTGTATACTACATTTTGGCAATGTCGAACTTGATGCTTCATGGGCGGCACGCGCTGCGTGCTTGCTTGCTTGCTTGTTTGCGTGGTATGAGATGTGGCTTGCTGTATGATCTGCGGGCTGTCCTCCTCCTTTTCCGTCTTCTCGTCGGTCCATAGATCTCGCGTTCGGCGATGATCGCAAGAGACCTACTGCTCTCGCCTGGCTGTTCGTGGCGTCGACGTACGGCCGCTGGCGCTGGCGGTTGCGGGCTGCCGTTGGGTCCTCAAGGGGCCAGGCGGCTGACGTCCGCCGTTTTGGCCTTACCTTCGAGAATCATCTCGGACAGAACAAGACCGGTGCCAGGACCTTGCGTGATGCCCCAGCAGCTGAGGCCGCCGCCGACGTAGACGCCCTCGACACCCTTGACCTTGCCGATGATGGGGCGGCCGCGGTCGCTGATAGGCAGGTAGCAGGCGCACTCTGTCTCGACGACACCGTCACGGAGAGCCGACGAGATGGTATTGGCCTGTGCGCGCAGCTTGTCCAGTTGTGCCTGCTCGGGCTGGACCTGGTGCGAGGACACAGGCAGCGGCGTCTCGGTCGAGCCGCCGCAGATGACCGCTGTCCCGTCGGCGCGAGGGTAGACCTCGGGTTCGGATCGTGAGCCGTCTTGCAGTGTCAGGTCGATGAAGAGGCAGTGTGGTGTCGTCGGTTCGCGAGTGCGGATGATCATCGTGTGCGCTTTCTGTCCAGCACATGCTAGGCTGCGCGCAGACGAGGAAGGCAACAGTTCGCGAGCCAAGCGTCCGAGCCAGGGGCCTGGTGAGAGCACCACGGTGTCGCACTCCAATATCCGATCTTCGCCCTTGCCCTCTTGTGCAGAGATGAGAATGGAGGACGGGGAGCCGCCCTGCAGGCTCAGCGCGATCACAGTTCCAAGGACGAGGGAGCAATTCGGTTCGCGGAGGAAGCGCTCAGCCAGGAAGCGCACGAGCGCACGCGGCTGTACTTGCGCTGTTGTCTGCTTGGAGCCGAGAACCTTCGAGGAGTGCAGGTGCTCAGCGGGAAGCCAAGGAACGGGAGATCGGATAGTTTTCGACGGCTTCTCCTCAGCGTCGATCGTAACAGACTGGGTGTCAGTAACACTTCCGAGAGAGCGGAGTGCTATTCCTCCGACCACGCCGAAGTCGGTACGAGGAGGACGTAGTACGCCAAGCTGTGCAATTGAACTCACCAGCGTGTCAACGGCTCGGTAGCCCCATTGCTTCGAACCGTTGAACTGCTCCGCGAGCTTGCGGTGAAGATCGTAGCTCATGGCAGACAGGCCTGTATGTCGTCAGCGGTTTGCTCCGCTGCATTAGAGTTCGTGAACCTTCCGAAGCGGTGGGGAGTGATGCGAGAGGCAGAGGCCCATGGGCGGAGTACGACGATTTCTTAGATCGGGTTAATCCGTACCATGAATTCAAGTCGGCAACATGTGACCTGCTCAACGCTGATAGCGCTGACTATTCTTGGGGCGGATGACGAACGGAGGTGAAGGAACAAGGAAGGTCGACTCACTGGCAGTCTCTGACGGGTGCCAGTCTCTGGCGAGGAAGCCTCCTGCATTGCCGGAAGCGGCGCAGGCAACAGCATTCGCTTCAACCAAGGTGATGCTTGATCCTTTCGGGCGATGGGGACTGATAGCGAGAAAGTAAGCCGTGCAGACTCCAACGATGCCCCCACCGACAACGACGATGTTGCCCGGATTCCGAGCCTTCACGTCCTTGCCCATACTAGCTGCTCTCAAGGCTTGACTAGCCAGTCTAGCAGTTGCGCGTTGAATCTTGGGAGGACGAGGTAGGCCGAGGCAGCGAAAGTCGAGGACCCGAAAGTCTGGAGGTGGAAGGTGGAGGCGGAGGCGGGGTAAAAAGTTGCGGGACGGCGATCTGGCGCCGAGGCGATGCCGTCTTTTCTGGTAGGAAGGAAGGCGGAGAAATTGAAGAGGAGGGAGTGAGAGAGACCTGGCGTGATGAAGAGAAGGAGAGGAGGGTAAAAGGGGGCAAGTGATGTTGATGGAATATGGAGCTAACCGGAATATACCCAACAAAGTTTACTTGACAACAAACGTATGGTGATGGAATTCGCGGCCCGCAGTAGTCATGCGTAGGTCCATGAGCTCAGACCTCGTCGACGGATCGACGGGGCCCGTACGCATATGTTTGGCCTTTGCCTCTTCGCTAGCTTCGCACCGCTTACACGCCATGCGCCGGGCGGTCCTTCAGCCATGTAGTCAAGGGCCTCTGGGCTCCCAAGGGATCTTCGACGCTCGTCAAGAAAGGAACTCTTGCCTCCGATCGGCTGCCCGGCCGGTTTCTACTTACTTCATCATGGCGTGTCATGACATTCCGCACAGCTGCAATAGCAACCCTGTCCCATCCGCCGCCATGTAATTGCTCGTGCAACATCTGTACTCCTCTATCGTGCAATCAGGTCGGTCGAAGCCGACAGCCTGTCATATGAATAGGAGGCTCGAATAAAATGAAAATGAAGCGTCATGGCCAGGCACAACACAAGACGAACACCACAGATATGAGGTACGGTTGAAGCTGTGACTGAATGAGTAGGAGTGGGTGTGGTGGTGACGTCAGACGCGATTAGATGCCAGACGGTGCGCAATGCGCAATGCACCATGTGTGGGGAAGGCGTCGGTGCGCGCGGCAGCATGCTCTCATGTCGAAGATGGTCACCTGCAACCGTTCGCGGTCACCTGGCCATGCTGGCCTCTTACGCTCCAATGTGTCTGTTCTGTTCAAGCGCTCTCCCGTTCTCCATTCTCCAGTGGTCCCACTGATCCATTGACCTGGCCAGCTAGCAGACGCCATGCGTGCTTCCCGCAACTGCGCTCCGCCAGCTCGTTCATCGGATCCGCATTGTTAGTATGGGCGCTGCCGCTGCGTGTTTCAGCTGCACTGCGCGCTGTTGCCAAGGTTTCTGTGTCCACGCCCAGATTAACAGATTCCAGACTACAGTGTCCGTCCATCGATCCTCGACCGCATGCACTTCTATAAACAGACCACCTGACCGGCTGACTCCACCTTCTTGACTTGTCCATTCTACCCACTTCACTTGACTGCCTCTCTTCACCTCTCAATATCTGCCATGTCGTCTCCCAACCCCATCGACATCCCCAACACCGCCCAGGACCATGACGCCAGCGTAGACCGTTCGTCCGACCTGTCCCCCACCTCGCCTGTCGACCGCCAGCGTATGGACCGTCTCATGGCTGACCGTCCCGATCACAAGGACCTTCAGAGCAAGGGCATCCTCAAGGGTAAGCATCCACCATAGTGCGGGTGCCGTAGTAGGAAGCACACCCATCCTCCTCCTGCTGGCTCGTCGCCGAAGCCGGTCAAGGCTGGTGACTGTGGGCCTTCCTTCGCAACACCCTGTTTCCATTCCGTCGTCCAATGACTTGGGGGACTGACCACTTTACAGGTGCGCCCAACGATGCTTTGGCTGGCAAGAAGGCGGATCTCGCTCGCAAGATGACCGGCGTGAGTGTTCACGAAGCAAACAAGCAGATTCCTTCGGGCTGGCGGGTAAAGCGGGGTCGAGCTTCTCCGCACATAACGCGGCGCCATTCCACCACTATGTCCCGCTTACCAGGACGACCCTGCTGTGCCAGGGCGTAAACTTCGGGCGCCGAGCCACACCCCGACTCTCCCCCGACAACGCCGACGTTGCTCGTCGGACTTACTGACGTATGCAGGATCGCCTGGGCAATGATCTCGCGCGCCGTCCCACGGCCGATGAGCTCGTCAAGAAGGGTATCCTCCATGGTGAGCTATGCCCCAGTGTCTACATTGGTTGACCACCTAAGCCGAGCACTCTCCCACCAGCGAGCCCTCGTCTCTCTGAGAGGAAGCCCTCGTCTCTCTGAGAGGACTGCGCATGCGACCGAAAGCATGAGATCATCGACATCAACGTGCGCTGCTTTCGGTTCCTTTCTCCCACCTGTTCGTAACCCCCGTTCGTTTGTTGTATATTGTTGTGAGGCTGCACGGGGCTGAAAGTTTCGGCCTTTTGAGTCCGAAATGCAATCACTGTTCAATCAGCATCGGTGCTAAATGAAGAAGGGCGATCTGCGTGGGCTGCAACGACGGTAGCGTAAATCGATTCCGAGTCCGCGACTGCAATAGTGCATTAGGGCAGCGTATCAGCGCACAGCCTTGCACATGTATGCTGCATGAAATTCGAAAACCGAGCTTGTGGACTGTGTTGAAATCTGGATGCACTCACTGTAATTGGGAGATGAATATAAAAACTGACTATTGGCTGAAAAGAAACCCAGGTTCACGAGCAAATCCAGTAATCCGGTCAAACTGTCGCCCTAGTGACGGGTAACGGTCGTGTGTGCATTTGTAGTGCGAACGGGGCGTCGTAGGCCCCGTCGACGTGACCGGTGCACCGCCGATCGCTGTTACATGTCACCGGCCCGCCGGCGTTCAGCTGCGCGACGACGTTGTCGCAAGCTCTTATGTACAGACATGATAGCTCGCTGGCTCGCTTAACATAGCTTAACAGCGTTTCGGTCATCTGACAGTTTAGCTCTCAGAGGCGCGCATGCGCGCCATAGTCACCCTGCAAGTGCTGCGTAATACCCCACAACCCAACCCCGCAACTCTGTCAAGGCACCGTCCGAGCCGGCTTCAACCAACAGCACACTGCACTCGCCAAGTCGCTCCTTCCGTTCCTCTTCTCTGCATCCTCCAACCTCCCGCACGCACACAGCTCGACAAGTTCACGACATCCAGAGCCGGTTCTCGACTTACTGCGCCTCACGTCCCCACCATCCCCACCCGCCCGACGACGAGGGGCAGTCACCACCCCATCCCCAGTCCTTTCCTCCCCTCCACACTCGATTGCCAGGCCAGGAGCTTGAGCCGTCGACCGCGGATCACTCGTCATGAGCGCTTCAGCGCCTCCATCCAAGCTCCCATCTCCCGCTCGGACGCCCCGCGTTTCCAGCAGCGATGAGCGACGCAAGAACAACCGTCCGCCGGGCATCATCAACATGGGCATGACCTGTTTCTTAAACTCCACGTTCCAGGCTGTGAGTCAGGCGTTATCTGATAATAGCGTCACACCGTCATGTCTTAAGCTGACCCTTTTAGCTGGCGGCGACACCGGCCGTCATCGCGCTCCTCTCCCATAACCCGGCGATTCCCCTGCGGCCCGCGCCGAACTCGATTCTCCCTCCCCCTGCCCAAGACTTTCGACAAACGCCCTGTCTTGACCCAGACGTACTTGAACCTCCCCTCTACGGCCTTCTGCCAGTGACACGTGCATTCGTGAATGCGCTCTACAAGAACTGGACGATGAAGGACAACGGCGGCGGCATCTCCGGCCCAGGTTCCAGCAGTACCGTCCACTCTATGAGTTTACGAGAGTTGCTAAGAGAGCTCGCCAAGAAGTACGACCAGTACCAGGAATTCGACCAGCAGGATGCCCACGAGCTCCTCCGGCATCTTCTCGATTCAATGGAGATGGAGGAGAAGGACGTCATCAAAAAGCAGCCTGCATCTGCGGTCGCGCCCTCCGTACCAGGCATGGGGGATCCATCGACTTCGCCCGTGGTGCCCACCGAGCAGCTCATGGACGAGGAACAGCTGCTGCCTTTTGTCGATGCCCTTTTCGGCGGAGAGCTCAGCAGTGTGGTCGTCTGCGAGACTTGCAAGGGTGTTTCTCACACCTACGAGGGCTTCCTCGACATCTCCCTCAGCATGCGAGGACACGACGACCCTTCACGGCAGCGCAAGCGCGATCGCTTCAGGGGTCTGTTTAAGCCACGCACGCCCAGCTCGAGGATTACGGCGGCCGACAGCCTCTCGTTATCTGAGCCCGAGAACAGTGACGGGGATAGCAGTAGCAGCCGTCGGCTTCTCGGCGCTAGGCTGAATGACGAAGGAGCTTCGGTGAAGCGTGCCGCAAGTGCCAAGACAGGACTAGGTAGGAAGACGTCTATCTTCCGGCGTAAAGGCGATCGCTCCGTCAGCCGGGGAGCACGTAGTGAAGCGGCTTCAGCTCCGTCAACAGCCGTGCCGACGCCAACGCCGGGATCGCCAGGTGCCGAGACGCCGACTTCCGCCATCACACCCACATCCTACTCCCACGTCCCGCATCCGCAACAGTTAGCTCAACAGCTGCACCACGTACACCAAGCGACGCCGACAGCTGCGCAGGCGGCCTACATACAGCGTATCCTGTATGGCCCGCCGGCGCCACCGGAATCGTCCGACCCCCTCGCGAAGCTGCGTGCAGCGCACGCCAACGGACTCACTCCTAATGGATCAGGTGAGACCTACGGCCTCGTCGATGCGCTACGCTCCTTCACCTCCGTCGAGGTGCTCGAGGGTGACAACGCTTTCGCGTGCCACAAGTGCTGGAAGATCAAGAATGGCAAGTATAACAAGGACAAGAAGAAGGACATCGCCATTCCCGCCACGCCGGCAAGCGTTGCCAGCGTCGGTAGCATCGCCAGCACGGGCAGTGCTGGTAGCGTCGGCAGCGGCGCGAGCGGAGCATGCGACTCCACGCACCTCGCTGCACCTGATGTGCCGACGCTGGCAATACCGGCCGACGGAGAGCGAAGCCGAAGCCCCTTCCCCAAGCCCTCCATTGCGCGAACGGCGAGCCCCTTGCGCAACATTGTCGACCTAAGCAGTCCGCGCGAGGACATCGTCTACCCCGATCACGCCGGTATCAATGGGCGAAGCATGCGCGAAGGCTCCGATGGCGCGCCGAGCATGTCGAGTGTCTCGTCGTCGGAATCGACAGACCACTCCACCGCGATGTCCGGCACGTCGCCGCAGAACGGCCTCGGCATCGACGGCGTCGACGAGAGCGATGGGCTCAGCGACTCAAGCGATGACGAGAGCGAGCCAGACCCCGAGCCCACCCCCGAACGCAAGGCATTCTTCCGCCCCTCGATCAACCGCAGCAAGAGCTCGAGACAGCACAAGCACTTCGTCCTCCGCAAAGCGTTCAAGAGGTACCTCATCTCAAGAGCACCGGAGGTTCTCGTGTTCCATATCAAGAGGTTCAAGCAGACCTCGAACGGCGTCTACTCGACCTTCTCCAGTCTGAAAAAGTGAGTTGTACTTCGGGCTCGGCTTTGTTCTATCTCGCGATGATTTGGCGCTCTGTCCCGGCCTCGATAGCTGCCTGCAGAAGGCGGCCCGGCAAGAGCCTTCCATTTGCTGTCGTTGTGTCGCGAGGCTACGTCCTTGCTGTTGGAGCACATATGTGCCTCCATCGTGACCACTCTCACCTCAACACAGCCGCGACAGTCAAGGCATAGGCTTCTGATAGCACGGGCGTAGCCCTACTGTGAGCCCCGCAATTGTGCTCGTGGCCATGGACAACTCCTTTGGCTCTATCCAGCGCTTGGCCAGCTACCTGTTTCACACCCCTCTCTCACTGAGTGGTTGAATCCCGTCGCCGGGCGACGAGTTCGGTCCCGCCAGTGTGGAGACGAGCGTACCCTTCCGTGAGCGAAGAGTACATGTAGCGTGGCTGTACGCGGACAGGGCTGGTTCATCGGTGTCAGCTGGACCTCATGTGACAGGAGCACATGCGCATGCGCATCCTCGCTCCACAGTTCAGGAGGCAGGGTGACGGTCGCAGCCCTCCTGCGCACAGCCATTGTTATCCCTGTGCTCTCGTAACAGCGTGCGGTTCCGGTAGTTCATGAGGACAGGTGCAGGCGGGCATCAGCGTGAGATACGATCAATGGCTTCCGACACGATGATTCACGTCGTTTCACGACACCATGGGGCCTCGAACAGTATCGTGTTGGGGGGGACTCCCTCGCAGCGATGCGCATAACGGGCCGGACAGGGACATCAGTTTGTGGAGCGAAAGAGGATGTGGCTAGCAAGCGAACAGAACCCAGTCTACACAAAGGAAATGCTGACGCCTCCTCAGAATGGACGACCCATGCACGTTCCCTTTGACGTTTGACCTGGCACCATTCATGGCGCCCAACAGGAAGGACTTCAAGGTCGTGCAGACCCCTCAAGGTCCGCGAGCCCCGTATATGGATTGGGCGGGTCCGGACAATCCGCCTACTCCTGCGCCATTGCCGTACAAGCTTTATGGTGAGTTCCGGAAGCCTTACAGTGCCATTCCTCCCTCGCCGGACAACAAGTCACATCGGACATGGTGTCAAGGGTAGCTCTTGCACCTGCCTATTCATCTGCGCACCTTACCGGCCGCCGGCTGCGGTCATTCCGCGTTCCTCCGACTGGCTTGGGCGCTATTCTCATGAGAGCTGGCGGAGCTCAGTGTGTCCAAGCCTGTGGAGAGCTCAGATCGAGGGGAGGACGGGCAACTTCGCGCCAATGCGGACGCTCCGTCCCTGATGAACTACATTCCAGACCGTGCAAAACCGCAGTTCTGCTGAGGCTGACATCCTTTAGCCATTGTCGTGCACATGGGCTCGATGGTGGGAGGACACTACATCGCTTACGTGCTCGTGGACCCAGAGCGTGTCTTCCTCGTGCATGGAGACCAGGTCGATGTGAGCGCCTTGAGCACGCTGTCCCTCTCCGACCGCCCAGAGCAGGGACAGAAAGACAGGCGCGTGTGGTGCTACTGCTCAGACACCGAGATCCGCCCCGCGAGTGAGACCGAGGTGCTGAATGCGAGGGCGTACCTCTGCTTCGTAAGTACCCCTGACCCCCTAGACAAGCTGGCTTCGAATGCTAACACGCGATGCAGTATGAGAAGGTGCATCAGGCATAGTCGAAGGCTTCAGTCCGTGGCAGATTCTGCCGCCTCGTGCACCAGCGGTATCTTGCATAGACTCTAGTTAGACGTTCTTCTTCTTGGATATGGCAGCACCGTGCCGTATCATCTCGCATAGCATTGATGCATTACAGGATCACTGCCAGCGGGAGCACTCACGTCCAGTCGTACTTATCGAGCTCGAACTGAATGATCGTTCACATTTTTACAACCCCTCATACCGTTCAGCGGAGGGTAGCAGGCATCAGCATGTCGTGCTATCGTAAGCATTGGCGCCCACCGCTTTATGCATCACGCACGGCTCCTTCGACCCACTGTAGTGTCAGTCTCCTACGTCCGATGAGGTGACCTTTGCCCATCCCGCACCCTTGGTTCTATCCCTCACCGCAAGAGCGGCAGCATCGAAAGCATCACACACGCGCACGCACGCGATCCGGGCACAGGCCAAAAATACACAAAGGAACACTTGTGTGCACATGCACCCGCGCTTTTTCTGCACTGCAAGGCCTCACCGGCTTGCACAGGCGCCGTAAGCATCACGCCGCGGCCCGAAGTCCGTCACTGAGAATTCTCGAGGGATAGCTGGCTCGGATCCGAGAACCGCCCAACCTGGTGCGGTGATCATAACATGCGCAGCACGGCCGAACCACCTGCCTCGGAGCGAGAGACCATGCGTGCTGTCGAGAGGGTGAGATGAGAGCTGCGGTAGACAGGCATGACAGCGCGAGAGTGGAGATCGGAGGCGTGGTAGAATAAAGCAACTTCAAACGAGCCGGGCGGCTTGACAAAGTCTGGCACAGACGGAGTGACGCGCTTCATGCACACGCGCAACCTTCACGTAAGGTCGAAGAGGAATGCTTTGTCGGCGATCTCATCCGCTGCTCGTTCGCATGTTGGGAGGTCGTGAGTGAGGTTCTACCGAGTCTGCGCGATCGCCCCGTCCAGCTCTGTGACGCATCGCGGCACGTCCGAGATCTGTGGAATGAGCTGTGCAGCGTGAGTTGGAGGGCATGACGCTTCTGCCGTTGCGCAATCCGCAGCGCGGAACGAGACCGCAACGACGGGCATGTGGGCGAGCGAGCTATGTGATCGGAGATCACTGTTGGCGCTCCATGAAACCGCCGAACGGCGCTCAAACAAGAGTGCTGCGACGTGCTGCAAGCACTCTCTGTTAGGTCATGGGAGCATGGAAGAGCTCAACGCGTTCCGCGTCAGAGCCGCTGGTATTCCGCATCGTGGTCGGAGCCGCAGAGGCACGGCGGACTGGACAAGTAGTTTGGCGGTCCTGAGAGCAAAGTGTTAAGTGATCCCCACGCAAAGGCAAGACTAGTCCGCCCTTGCTGTACGCTAAGGCACGCACGGTATACGGTGTTTAAGCCATCCCAGCAAGAATCCCGTGCCAAAGTACTGTGCACAATCCACGGTATAAGATCAGTGCCATTCCAGGCTGGAGGGCAAGCAGGGCCGCTCGACAATCCGCAGAACGCGCACGTGGACAGGGTTGGCTCTGAAACGCAGCATGGACAGCGCCTGCACTGAGGCGTGTGCACCGCAAGCTGCAGTATATGCAAGGTGACCTCTGCTCGAGGTGCGTTTTCGGAGAGATCCCGTACTGCGCATCATCATTGTCAGCAGATACGGCGGTGATTGGACCAACAGGTCACCGGTGAGCAATTCGTGAAGTCGAGCCCCAGTGACTCCCCATTGCGCTGATGAGTAAGCCAAGCCCCTTGCAGATCACACCCCTGCGGGATTACGGCCGCCTATGGTCCATGCGTTGTTGCGGGCGATGGAGTCATTCCCGGCCTCGACTGGCGTGGGGCCCTGATGGCGCCGCCGCTGACGCTGAGTGCGCCGCAAGATCTACGTTGTTTCGCGCCCCATGTGCACTGTGTTCACCAGTAAGGAACAAGGTGCTGTCGCAGTCACTCCTGACTGCATTTCATGCAGGGGTAACCTAGCGCCGCAGATCTCTTGGGTGCCCGCTGTCACTGTCGAGATCTCTTGAGAAGCTGGGGTCGCCGCAAATTGCCCGCACGGCGCACATGTTCGACGGACAAACCTTCTCACTGTCTCGCCACTCATCTGAGGTCATGCTGAGGTCAGTGCAGGGCCTCGCTGGCTGCTCGGTTTCGCGTTGGCGTCGGCGGCGCAGGCACCGAGTCGTGATGGGCGGGCAGTGGACAACAGCAAGATTCGGACATGCGGAAGCGGGCCACAGTCCGCTGCCTGCCCGCTACCCTAGCTGTTCGCCACATCTTATCTTGATCAGCCCTGCGGTCAGTGTATGCGATGCTTGAAAGTGCGGAAGGCTGTTGACAGGTCAGGCAAGGCCGCTCGCACCCCATCGTGCACTGTGTCCTGTCCATCCCGTGGAATTGTCAAGCCCTGCTTCTCAACTGACACTCTCCTCGCACGCAGGAAGACTCACCGAGTCAGCAGAAGCATCCTCATCTGTCTGTACCGAGTGCGCCGTACGGGAGGGTGCGCCCCGGGTAGAAATGAATCGCTGCGATGCTGAGACCGGCAGATGTCTTGGACCCGTTCAATCCTGCGTTATATCTGGGTAATCCCCCTCTTGTCTGATTGCTCAACTACGTCCTTCGGTCTGTGTCAGGAGTTCTGGGTAGGGTGCTACTCATTGATGTCAGAGGACTAGGAGGCTGGCGGTGGAGATGTTCTTTCACTGATCTCGATTTCGAGGAAACATCTGAAAACTCGCGAAATAGCAAAATGTTCTTCAAGTCGCCGCAGAAGGAGGGGGAGGTATCCGGGGAATCAGGAGCAGTTGAGAATACTCCTAGTGGAGTGGTGCCCGATGGATGGAGTCCTGCTTGAGAGTGAGTGGGCGGGCTCCGAGGTGGCTGAGATATCGTCCACCACAGCTGAATGTCTTGGATCCGCGCATTGCCATCCGACCCATCGCATGGAGAAAGATACAGGCTGCTGGTCGTCGTTCTGTCTGTGGTTGCGGTCGCTGCGAGCTTGATTGTCGACGCCCCGCTGTGAGATGGAGGTGGGCGGGGGGAGTCGCCGAGGTGGGTGCGTGGTACAGCTGACAGGGTGGGGTAGCGTCCATTCGCTCGAGGCTCCCCTCTCGAGGGTCCCGGTTTGGAAACAGCCACTTGCTTCTCTCGTTTTCCCTGGCAGCAGTTGGTCATAGTGGTGATGCAACGTTGGGATACGGCCAGTGGGGTGACCCACCGCCTCATCCACGGATCGCGAGATCTCCGAGCCTGCATTCCAAGCACTCCACTCCACCGGGTGGTGCAGTGGGGGCAGATGTGTGGCTACTGCATGCAATAAACAAGGTTACTTTGTCCCTTTCACAAATGCCTCTCCGCGAAGCGCAACCGAACAAGTTCGACTCGAACCCTTCGCAGCCACATTCACGTTGCCGGCATTTTGGCCGTGACGAGTCTGCTGGAGATGTTGATGGAAAGTTGGGGGCAATGCAGGGCGTCGTGGTGCTCGTAACAGGCGAGCAGCGCGGGCTACAGCGGTAGCGTATGCCGGCCCAGGGCTTGGTGAATAGGGTGAACTTTGCCAGGGGCAGCAATTCCCAGTAAGCATGACTGGTAGAGTTGTGGCATGCAGGAACTCGCTAAGACGTGGTCGGTTGGAAGCCCGGGGTTCTTGGGGGTGGATGCGTGTGGCTTTTGGGGCCTTGGGCGAAGGGGCTGGTTGCGTGAGCATTCTCCCCTCCCCTTCCCTAAATGTGGGAAGCGGACGTGGGGCCGCGGCACGCCGAAAAGCGGGTGGCCGTGGCCATTGCTCTTCCAGCGAGACCTCCCTCACTGACTGGGCTTGTCAACCCGTTCAACCACTCCGTTGATGCCAGAATATGTTTTGAGAATACGCAAGGGGAAGCGTTCGAAACGGCACTCGTCGCTCTGCCGCGGCTGTCATCGCAGCGTTCTTCCCACTGTCCCAATGAAGACAGGGATGTACTTTGGGATGCCACGCTTGTACATCAATGTGGAGAGCTTCACCGATGAGTCCGCTGGTAGGTCGCATCGGGGGGTCGCATCCGGGCACAGTCACTGATAATGCAAGAGATCGAGATCCCACTCGACTTTCCACGGCACTCCGTGGGTCTCAGACAAGCAGCGTTGGTTGGGTAGTGACCACCGCGGGAATCGAGCGCCACATAAGACGAGACCTCCCGGGACTCCCAGCATGTGTCGGTCACATGCCCCTATACACCGGCGCGGTTGAATCCGGCATTAATATGAAGCAAACCTTGAAGCCTCGGTTGTGGTCCTCGTGATCCCGACGAAGGGCACGGTACTGGGTGCACCAGCTCCACGTCACCCAACGTCAGTCGTGTCGGACGGCCGTGCTGCGGAATGTGAGCCGAAAAACGTTCCCAAGCACGCGAGGGGACAAGTAGGGCGGTGGTGCTGTCGTGCCGAGATGGCGGAGGCATGTTGCGGTACATCAGGAGCTCACCACCTGGGCATCGCACATTCGATCCACAGCGTGGTCGTAGGGTGGCTGGATTCAAGGGCTCAGGTGGAGCGTATCGTATCGAAAGCAGCTCTTTGGGGATGAGGGAAGGCGAAGACTGGAGGGTTCCGGTTGGAGGCGAATGCTGAGATGTCAACACATCACGCACGCTAGACGTCCACAGCAAGGGGATGTTCCGTGCCTACATGAGCAGTCCGCCGTGACAAGTCCGCCGTGACAAGCGGAAGATTGCATCCGACCGGTGGTATCGAAAACCGCCCCTTCGCGAACAGAAGCCAGCGGCCACCTTACCGCTCACACATCTTGGACGCCCCGGGATTCCTGAAGCATTACTGTCATGGTGCTGTCGAGTCTCCGTGATGAGGTCTAGACGAAATGCTGTGCTAGCTGGGCGAGGTGTTCGGTGGAGGTACAGGAAGAGAAGAGACCAGGTGGAGGTGGAGGTGATGTACGCTTGAGCGCTGAAAGTCCCAGACGAGATGAACCTCGTCGCGTAATGCATCATGAAAGACCGTTGTCGCACAGAATATGAAATGTACGTGTACAGGCGCAGGTCACCACGCAGAGGCAGGACATCATATCAAGTCAATGCTCTTAATGGTATCTCGGCACCCACTCACACAAGCGGTGCGGCATCGCGGATGTCTTGGTACTCTGAGAGCGCGCCGCCTCGATCTCAACCCGGCCCGAGTGTCCGCGTATCTTAACCGTTGCCCGAACTCGTACTCCGGGGAGTAAGACCAGACAAGATCTCCGTACCTAATACCCATGCGACTGCGGACTCTGCGATGATCTAGGCGAGATCGCCTGTGCGGGAACGCCGATCCTATCACGAACGTCAAGGCAGGGCAGATTCCCGAGAGCAATGTACATCACTGGCCATTCGCCCGAACTGGCACGGCCGCCGCCCATGCCCGACCTTCTATGCCGTATCACAGATATTCATGCGGGCAACGTCTGAGCGGAATGAGCCCTGCGTCTTGGCCAGGGATAACCTCTTGTCCGTACGGATCTTGGCCTGAGACCGCGACCGTCGAGGCGCCTGCTCCCTGACTAGCTCTGCTGAGGGTTCGGATTGCTACGCATTACCAAGTTATTGATAGATGTCTACTCGGGTTCTCATGTCCGCGGCCAGCCCGGTATTGCTCGGTTCGCCGCCGAGCTCGTCCGACTACCTGTCCCCGGTGTGCCTCAAAAATGTCGACCAAATTAGATACCCGCCGGTCATCTCGGTCTCGCCTTTGGCAAGCATTGGCTTTCCGCACCATGACTCGTGTCCTCTGATCAGGGCGCTGATCAGGAGAAGCTTGAACGGATGAAATTCATGTCCTCACTGACTCTGGGTCTTCCAGATAGGGGTTTCAATCTTGTCGCTGAGATCCCTGCCGAACAAGCTCCTGCCCTCCCGTTCCTTTTCGCGATCGTCCTTGAGCATACGATTATCGACACGGGCATCCTCTCCCTCCACGCCCAGGATAGGCTTCGGTTCCTTGGCTTCGATGACCTGAAGGTTGGATCAGCACTGGAAGGACGAATGGAAAAAGCTGAGTATCGCTGACGCGTCGTGGTCAGGGCTCTGCTGCGGCCACACATTTCCGCAGATCTTAGACCCAAATCAGGCACGCCGAATCGGCATGACGGAGACGGGTCCGCCATGTGCTGTTGGGTCCCGCCGACGCGGGCAGTTCCGAATGCCTTGCTGTACTCACATAGTGGTTGTCGCAGTGAGGGCAGTACTCATCTGCCTCCTCGTAATGCGTCATGTCCTTGCGGAAGGCCTTTTTGCACTGCGGGATGCGTCAGCCGGTGATGCGCAGGATGCATCGGCTCCGTAAGAGCGTACCTTCTTGCACAGGAAGACCATCTCCGTCGTGCGGCGGAGAGGATGATCAGACTTCTCGGCGTGGCATTCGGGGCACTGTTGGCGGTTAGTCAGCGTCGCATCGACGGGGCTGTAGCGGAGGCGGAGCAACGCAAGGGAGGTATTAGGGGGGCTACCGAGGCCAGTTACTCCGGGCCCCGAGAGTCATCGGCGGGGTCGATGCATCCGAAGCGGCCTGGGAGGGCCGAACAGCCAAGTGCTCCGTGGGTGACGTAAGGACTTGGGCGGAGGCTTCAAGTCCGAAGCTCAAGTTTTGAATTGTGATTTCGAACGGCTGGCAGATTCGAGTGTTGCACCCTCGTGCTTCGGGCCTAGCCGCAAGCACGACAGGTGCGGAATGGGCACGGGGGCGGGCGTGCCCAGGACGGCCGCTACGCAAGGTACACTGCGGTGCCATTGCGCCCACGGCCCGGAAAACTTCCTAATTCGCACTCCGACACAAATCGCGCACGCGCACATGAGCCTAAAAACGTCAACCAGGGAAGACCTGGTCATCTGCTCTTCCAGCCTCTAGCCTGACTCCGGACAACGGTCCTCAGCCGTTCGGCCTACCAGGCCTGCAAGCGCCCCTTGCCCCTCTCGATCCTTCCTGCCCTCGCGCCCGCAATTGTATGCAGCGGCAGGCGCGGCAAGGCAAAGAGCATCGGCATGCTTCAGACTACGAGCGCGCGGATCCCAGGCCTGCATCACTTACGTCAAACCACTTCTGGCAACATGGTGCCCTGATGGAGACTTGGGCGTTCAGAATGTGCTTGCTGCGAGAACTGTCAATCATTGCGCGTTGACGCGATTCCAATTCCGCTGCGCCCCTGCCTGAGATCCAGATTCGGCGCCAGCGCCAGCTCCCACCGATCCGGAGCCTGAAGTTTCTCTTCCAGCTTGAATCGCGTTCGAGACTGGGCTGCTCGACCGGTCCAGAGCGAAGGGCCCATGCAGGGATCGGATGACAACGTACCACATGGACAGATCAGCAGAGAGGCGGCGAAAGGGAGAGAAAGCGGCGAGAGATATGAGCAGGAGCGGGAGGGAGGCGACACGAGGTCGGGCGAGTCAGTCGAGGAGGGAGAGACGTTGGGGAAGCGAAAAGTTGGAGAGGCTGTGCGTTAGATGCAGATGTGTGGGCGTGTGCTGGAGGGAGTCGTAGGGTGATGATGTCGTGGTCGTGGGTGTCGACGAGGACGAGGACAAGGACGAGGAGCGCGTCTGATGCATCGAGGATCGAGGACTACGATACGAGGTGGAGGGTGCGCCGAACCGTGGAGGTCAGGGCGCAAGGCGAGTGTCAGGTCGGAGTTAAAAGGGTTGTCCGTGAGTACGTCACGCGGCGACCCTGGCTGGGGTCAGGTCGGGTGTCCGCTGCAATATGCGCTGGGCGCTGGGCGTTGGGCGCGGCGCGCGCCGGGCGCCTGACCCGCCTGACCCGGATGTTGTGCGTTGTGCCATTCGGCATTGCCATGTGCTCTTGCGGTATGTCTCCTGCACCCTGTCCCAGTATTGATATACATCATGTCGCCACCTCCGGATATCTCATACCTCTCTCCTCCTCATTTCATCCTCACCGACACGGCCACCCCAGCACCAAAAGCATCCCCCGACACCGCCGATCGCTCGTCCTCCATCCTCACTTCCGTCATCCTTCACCTCCTTCCTCCTTCCCGGCCCTCGCCTCAAACCACCTGATCACTCCCAACTGCCAACCGAAACCGATCCTCAGCCAACCAGATGCTATAGGAGTATGGAAGAAGACCACACCGCGTCGTTCATCTCGGCGCTCGCCAACCTGCAACCCGTGGACTACGACAACCTCGCGTCGCTCGATGGCTGGTCCGTAGACCAGCTCAAGCAAGAAGTTCTCCGGTTGCGCCGTGCACTTGCAAACGTCGGCGGCGTTCAAGACCTGATGCCTGTGTTCCAGCCACAGTTCGTCCAACTGCCACCCCCGAACCAAATTGCCCAGCAGGCTCACATGCAACAACACCACAGCCAAAACCACAACCACAACCATAACCATAGCCATCACGCACATGGCCCTCCACACCATCACTCCCCGCAAACCTCGCACCACCATGCGTTGCCGCACCACCAGTCTCACCCCCAGGTTCACAGTCCCCACATTGCACCGCAGAACTCTCTCGGCCGTGGTGCATCCGTGACACCCACGCAGCCCACACCGCCGGCGCTCCCTCATGCCCCCCTGCCGCCGTATGGGTCTCCCTACTCTCATACGAGTCGAGAGCGATCGGGCTCGCGCAAGCGTGCATTGTCTCCTCCTCGCAAGAAGCGCGATGAAGGAACTGGTAAAAGGGTGGAGAAGGGACGACGGGTTGAACTCGCTCGCGCTATTCGCACCAAAATGCGTTATGCCATGAACATTGGCCTGGATGATGATTTGCCGCCGCCAACGGCCTTGACCCTCCCTAGCGCCCCTGCAGAGGTTGGGGCTTGGGTTCCGAATTGGCCGGCCGGCGTCAGTGATCCGAACAATGCCCAGGTGAGTACCCATGACGCCGCCACTGCGCTCTACCGTCATCGTGTCGTGTTTTGAGGCGCAGCTGAGTGGCGCTGTCTGATTGGCGTGGTGTCTTGCTTGGGCACGAGGAGGGTTTGCGCACCTCGATTGGATTGGATCAGTAATCGCCGCCAGCTGGTGGTGTTGAGGCTTCCCCGAGCTCAACCAGAACACGAAATGGATGAGAACGACGCTGACTCGATTGCAGTGGTTGGACCGAGTGTGCGCGCTTTTCATCACGGAGGCCCGCAACTACCAGGTCTGGAACAAGGTTCCTCCTGAGGATCTGGATGAGGACATTGTCAAGGTATGTGTCACAGGTAGAACTACTCTTTGCGTCTTATTCTCTGAGTGGCTAAGGGAGAACAACGTTATCTTGGCCAGTGGGACAGTCGGAAAGAAATCAGGAAAATGTCTTGCTGACATTGCAGACTGCAGCTCGCACCGCGTTCCAGAATTTCGCAAAACGCTACATGGCTGAGGTGGACCCTAAGCATGCCAAGAAGAAGGAGAAATACGTCAAGAACAGACGTCGTTGGGCACGCAAAGATCTGGTGAGTCGTGAAGTTGAAGGTGCGGACGGCGACAAAGTGATCAAGATCTGAGTATGAAGCCGATCCGAACCGGTGTCATGACATCGAGCGGGAAGATCTCCGCCGATCATCCGCCTCTCCTGGCAGCCCAAGGTCGGCAAGCTGCTGCGGCGGCCTACGCCAGGAAGACGATGATCTGCAGCCTGACTGGTCTGGTCACAAGGATGACGTGATCGCCGATATCGGGATGCCCCGGTTCCTCCTTCCGTTGTTCGTATAGATAGTGTCTAAGGGGCTGTCTGGTGGTCGAGAGGGACAGCCGTCGCTTTCCAGTTGGCTGTGGGGGATATCTTTGCCCGATTTTGCTGCTCCTTGCTCCTGACTACGTGGTCCTAGGCCTGAGATATCCGCCGCGCGTCTTCCGCTGTATCTGCCACCCTTCCAGTTTAATCTACCGACAGAAGCTGACTCAATACGCAGAAGCAGAAGCGCCGTGCCAAAGCAGCCATGGATCCTTCCTTTGGCAGCGTTCTTCCTCCGTCGGCCCTCCACATCGACTACATGTCGTCTGAGTACTCATCTGCCGGCGAAGACGAGGGCGATGAGCAGTCGGCGAGTAGACGAGGTCATTGGCTGGAGGTATTGCGGTCGCATAGCCCCGAACCTCAGAAGCCTGGGAAGGGAGGGTGGGCGGAAGGCGTTGACCAGAAAGTGCTTGAAGTGCGGACTCCGACTTGGCGTTCGCCCCGACTGAACGAGCTCTACCAGCGTCTCGACATGATCTCAGCCGCCCAGGCCGCAATGCGTGCCCAGCCGGCGAGTCACCAGCCGACATCACCTGGCAGCAAACCCCCTCTACGGCTCGGGCACGTTGCTCCCAGCCACAAGCGATTCACTATGCCGATCTCCCTTATGCGCCGAGGCCATCTTCCTCGCGATCTTGGCGAGGGGTGGATGTGGGCATCGGGAGTCGCAGGTGTTTGGCCAGAGCGAGCTCGTTCAGACGAGTTCACTCCGTCGAATCAGAACAACACAACGAACAACACTACGACCGCATCGAGTAATGGCATGAGGAACATGGTGAACGTTCCAGAGCTGGAGGAGGGCTTGGACGCGAGCGTGGATGCACTCGTCCAAGGGTGGACGGAGCAGTAAACGCATGGTCTTTCCGCGTCTGAGAAGAGTTGATGGTAGCAGTCATCCGACTCTGCCGTGTTCAAGGGGAGGCGGGATTGCCTGCAGGAGGTGACAGTCCCACATACTCATTCGACATCGGTTACGCATGGAAATGATGATTCGGATTCCTTTCGGTTGCCGCAGAACGCAGTGATTCTCTGTAATTTGTATCTACCAGATTGTACCTACCAATGCATGTCTATCAGAGCTGGACGTACGTCCCCGCAATCTAACGTGAGCCTGGCATTCCCGAGCAATTCCAGCAGTCCGAGGAGTAGAACGGGGGCGGCGAAGTTATTGTGGGAACAGGGCTGTATACCGAGGAAGACGCGAAGGCAGTGGGCCTGTCCCAGCCATCCGTGTCCGCAGGGAAGATAACCGTGCATTTCAGGAGCAGGGCGCTGCATACCAGACACTCCTCATATCTGTCCTGCATGTTCTGGGAGCGGATGCAGCGACTCTGCCTCTGCTGTAGCCAAACCTAGGACGGCAGGTTGTTTGCTTTGTTGGATTGTTTGGGGCACCTGGGGCTGCTTGCGGCAACTGCCGGTGTCACTGGTCAACCGCGACAGTCACCCGGTAAACTGTGCGCCGAGCTCCGAGGTCAGCCTGGGACGCCCCCGTCCGGCCGTATCAGGCTCAACCATATTTTTCCGCCGTAGTAGACTTCCGTGCCCACGCCGTGCACCGTGCACGTTGCCGACCCCCGGGCTTGCTTCGACCTCGCACGCCTTTACATTGTCTACCCAATCGCCTGCCGTGCAGAGGCCAAGCGCCGCGCCGTCCTCTGTCGAGCCTATCTACGCTTTCCCTCACTCGCAGTCTCACAGTTCTGCACCCTTGCAGGATCAGTTTCTTTCACCTTTGCTCTGTTTACCCCCCTGCTCTGTATCGATCAGCATCATCCTCCTTTGGCCATTGCGGCCCTTGTTTCCTAACACCAGGCTGTTCCGCCTTTCCGACAGGCTTCGTGTCTGATGCCTATTTCCACCCTTCCTGTTCGACGCTTGCGAACTGCTCAGCGATCGTGCCTGCCTCACGGCCTCTCCACGACCGGAAAGCGACTAACCACTACTTTCACCCTTCACTCTCAACGTTCAACTTGTTGGCAATCGCGTAAACGCAGGCTCGAAGACGGCGCCGTGCGCAGCCACCGTGGCCCATGAGGATCTCATATGAGCCGAAACACTAAAGATGACGAGGGAAGCATCAGACCGTCCATGGTCGCCGTCTCTTGGATGCCAGGGCCACACCTCATTGCGTGGAAGGCTTTGCCAGCGTTCATTATGCCAAATGGATGCCGACATACCGTGTCACTGCCGTGTTGCACCGCACCGCCGTCGCAGCCAGGAAGGAGTCTCGGAATGCTCGGATATCGCAGCTGTGCCTGGCCGCACCGACCCGCCAGCCCCTCGGCTCTCCCTGGACGTGTCATATCGCGGTGAACGAACGCATCGTCATGGATCGGCGATCGGCTTGGAGTGATTACAGATAGGCGAACCGACGTCGAGTGCGCACAACAGATGTGCAACACCGCGAGCGGAGCATACTCCGCCTCCGACGCCCTCGGTACAGGATGCGGATCACGCGCCTTACCTTACGCGCCGGCGTGGAATTTCAAGCGCATATCTGGACACTCATGACGTCACCGGATTCCGTTCCTACGCAGGTCAGACTTAGCACACGGCGGGGGCAGCAGCCAAAACATTCGCATCTGCCGCCCAGCCCACACCGAGCCTCAGACACGCCGCCGTCCGCATGCACCTCCGTGTCATTACCCCACGGCATATGCAGCGCGTCAGACCCGCATGGTACAGTTCAACGGCGCACCGAGTAAGCATCCGAGCATGCACCCAGACAGCGCCGCTCCATGCCAAACCGTATAGCATTTGCCGACACCGTCTTCCCCTGGACCCCGTTGGTTTCCGTTGCGAAAGCTCTCACGCGTCACTCTTGGCCAGTTCTCGGGCGGTAGTCGGACCAACATCGCCCAGTGTCGACAGGGACAGCACATCGCTCCATGTGACGACCCTGTACTCCTTGGCTGAACTGCCGAACCATGGACGCTCTCCGCCCATGCGTTTTCACACTGCACGCCGCATGCCTCTCACTCCTGTTCAAGCCCTCACGCCAGCTTCAGGGGGGTTGGGGGGGAAGCCGGCCAACTGCTGCCTGCGACAGATCACATCGCGCTCATCGGTAGCGCCACGGCGGCAGCTAGTTTTCACATAGGCCGGCATATTAATCATCGTCTTCCCACGTTAGCGTCGAGCAAGCGGTCCGCTCGCACACTTTACCCCGTCAAGGCATGCGCCCCTCGACTCGTCTCGAATGACGACCCCACGGTGGCTACGAAATCGAGGTGCCCGCGGCGGTTATTGACCGCACACATGGCTCTGGTCCGCCACCCACCCGACGTATCCGGACGTTGATGGCAACGTTGGCTCGGCAGTGCTCGCCATATCCCTAGTGACCCTCGTGACACCGGCCCCCGCGCTCCCTTCTCTTAGTCTTCGTCCCTGTCCACCTCGACCTTTACCGCCACAGGTCTCAGCCGCCTCACGACCCTGGGCGGCCCCGGTGCCAGGCTCAGCGACTCGGAGGGCTTTTCCGTGGTGGCCCGCTTGAACATCCTGGACATCCCTGGGAGGACATGGAGATTGCAGCTTGCTGTCCAGACTTCGATCTGGGCACTGGAAGATGCCTTGGACCTCTGCTAGAAACGGATCGGGAACGGACCACTTTAGACAGCCAATCTCAACAGAATCCTGCTTGCTAATGATAGATGCAATGCATACACTCCATTAGATACCCGTTGGTACATAGCTTGAACAGCTGGACGAGACGCCAGGCAAAGCCTGGACCCCGGCACCTCCGGACGCCCGGACGCTAGGTGGTTTGGCATCCAGCCACCCATCACGTCGTTGCGCCAGTCGGGAACACGGCACGTTCCGCTCACTCTGTTGGCAGAGCCGGCGGACAGGTTTGAGCACTGATGCACTTTACCGTTTGCAGCGCGCTATTGCGCTTACTTTGCAGACCGCTAGGGGAAGAGTTGGATACAGAGGGGTTTTGTGGAAAGCCGAAGTTCGCCACCCGGTCACGGTTCAGAGCTTAGGGTCGGTGTGGTGGATAATGGGTGCGAGCGTGAGCTGCTTCAACTTCGCTGGCTTCGCAAAAGTCGCCCATGCGCGCTGTGTGTTTCCTGCTGTGACGACACGAGGACTGTGAGAGAAGTGAGGCGGCCGAAGAAAATGAGACGGACGGCTGCACGGGTCTGGCTGGAGGCGTTGGGGGCGGCTGCAAGCTGCCCTTCCCCGCAGCGGATATCCTCTGCAGCGCCATTGGCTTTCCACCGCCACCCTGCGCTCTCAAGACGCAGTTGCACTGTTGTAGCACAATCTGTGCGAATGCAGGCCGACTGTCGAGCAGAGGAGCCGGGGTTGACCCTCGTTTGGGCTACGCTGAACGACCGCATGGGTCATCCGCAAACCGGCCCGCTGCGCTCCCAGCGGTCCTCCTCAGCGCACCGTCTCATGGCGGCGACAGCGGAGCAAATCACAGCCTTGAAGTGCTAACATTTGGAGGGGTAGCCCTCTAGTTGGGTGCTGGAGCGCTGATGTTACTGAAAGATGTTGTGCTGACGGAGGGGCAGAGACCCCACTTGGATCGCCGACCGGGGGATCCCGAAACTGACTCCCGTTGATGCACGCAAAATGGCCCCGCATTGAAAATCTCAAGAACTTAATGCCTCTGCAATGCTGAAGTTTGCTCGGCAAGGCTGGTGTTGCTGGCGAGGGTTGAGTATGACCAGTGTGCGGCCAATTCGAGAGTGGTGGCAGCAGACTTGCAGTGCGAGATCTACTGGTCGGGGCCGGGTGACGCAAACCCACTCCCTTTATCCCAAGACCGAGCATTCTTCCCGATCGACTGTAATGGTGGTATCGGAAAGGCTTCACAGTGGGTCAGCGGGTGTTGGGCTGCGTGAAGTTGACGAGGAAGGGTCCTGGGTTGATGGGTCAGCGTCGGCGACGATGTGAGAGTGACGGCTGAACTCTCGAAGTTTTGCCATCGCGCACCCTGCGTCCATCAACTGTTTGATTGTCTTTGCCTGCTGATTTAAAGAGTTCTGACTACTTCAACCTGCAGAAGCCTGTTACAGGAGCGATATCCGTGGTGTCACACGAGAAACAAGGGTGGACGTCTCATCCCCAAGTAGCGGAGGTGCTCAAAGGGCTCCAGAAGTTGAGGAGTAGAGTAATGATTTTGAGGTTGACTTTTGGGTAGGCTATCACTCCTCGAGCTTCAAGTGCGTCACTCGACGTTCCGAAGCTTCAGGCAGTGAACTGGTGGTAAGCAGTGTCGTTCAAGACCTCAGGTTTTACAGGAGCCAGGGGGCCTGGCAGGCAGTTCTCCCAGCAAGGGGCAAAGTCTTTGATGCGTCATAAAGCGTTGCGAAGTACTCTCACATTGCACAGCGGCAGAAACCCAATGTCTTCTGGAAACGCTGGCATCCTAGACGAACTAGCAATGTCCTTTCGCTCCGACATGCGGCAATGGCTCCGTCCCACAAGCGCAAGCACGTCCTCGGGTCTCGACGGGAACGGGACCATCGACAATCTCCTGCTTGAGGTTCCCAGGAGAGTGCACGCTTCTTTCAACAGCACGAGTGCAGTGCTAATAATTCGAGCACCGAGTGAAGAAGTAAGGCCGTGTGGTGAAAGAAGGTGCCTGCAAGGTGGGTGAGGGTTGAAGCCGCTGTCCCGTACACTCTGCGGAAACGCTTAAGCATGCTAACACGCCCAGCTCGTCGCTCGCTGCACAAAGGCCAGTCAATGCCCGAGTTCCTCTGTTCAACGCATTAAGGCTTCACCGTTAACCCGTTTGGTCGAGTGGACTGCTGATTCGAAGCGAAGTGACGGAGGCGGGGCGGCGGTGCTCCAGCTGCCGAGTGGAGCTTATCGCAGAAGGTCAACAATTTTCGAATTTCAGCAAAAACCGCACAGAAAATCGATGCAGCTGTCGAATAAATGCAGGAGTTTGCGTTAGGCTCCTGCAAGAGGTCCGCATGCGTTTCGAGGTATGCTTTACTTGACGATTGGCGGCGATGCAGATGAAGAGTGGTCGGCGTCGACACTCCAGTGAGGACTTCAACTTGAGGTGGAGGTTCGGCCCGAATACGAGTGCGTCGACGCGTTCTCGTGGGGTATTCAGCGCTTCAGATTGTGGAATATAACCTATTTCACTGCCAGATGAAGCCCCAAGACTCATGGGATACCATGGCTCGAGCCTTCAGGTTTGACAGCTGGAGCAGGCATTCCGGCGACGACCCACCCCCTTCTTCCTGTCAGTTTGGACGTGCATCCCGCTCCCATCGATGTTGGATCGGAGGCTAGGTGACAGATCCCAGCAGCCTGGTGGACCTTTCGTTTTGTATTAGCCGCGGACACGAAGTCTACTGGATGTCGATACCGACTCTGATTGGAAGACAGAGGCACTGAGCGATGGGAGAGGAGGCTCGTGTCCCCGGTTCTGCTTCGTACACTCGACGCGTCAGCTGGCTTTGCAGAAGATGGTTCGCCCACAGTTGGCTTCTCACAAGCTACCCAAATAACTCGAGCTTGTCAGTGCTTTCCAGCGTCTGGACAAACTCCGACGAAGGGCGGCAAACGCAGAACCACCCCGCGTTGTGGGACGAGCTACTCGCCCACGCGCTTCGTCCACGCGCTTCGTCCAGGATTAAAGCGCCCCCTGGTGCAGTGTCAGGCAGATTGGTGTCCAGGGCGTGAAGGTAGTGTTACCCTATGGGCAGCTGATTACCAACACGAGGTCATCCTTACGGCGTCAACAATGGAGGGGGTTCCTTTTAAGGCGGATTGCTGTCAGCATTCCAAGCATTGCCGACGCAGCTTGGAATGTGGGATATTGAGAGTGGTTAGAAGGGTTGTTCAGTTGTAGAGGCAAGCAAGAAGGCCAGTCGATGGCCGGGCTCGATAAGCGGGAAAGAGCAATGCTGTCAACAGCATTCTGATAGATGTCGATGCTTGATGAAGTGAAGCGAGAATCGCATGAGCTGATACGTTAGCTAATTTAATCTCAAGCGCTTGAAGACCAGCGGTCGCCGGTAGCAGATGGAACTCACTCCATGACCATCCGTTCTTGGAAGCTAAGGCCACCTCACGACAATCTTCGTCCTTCCAAACCCGATGAGTCCGGGGCCATCTTCTCCCTAGCAGCACTTCATGCCTTGATAGAGCCCCCAATAGCCTGCAGCCCAGAGAGCTTCCCAGCCATGAGATGCTGCCTCCTACATCGTCTTGAACGGGTCGAGCCTCGCTTCAACGCACAAGAATCGGGAAACGCGGGCGCGGCTGTAGAGATTACCCGGATGTAAACGTCCTGGCTGTTTAGACATCGGTATACCGCTGCACCTACCTAACTGTATTTTCCAAAGTTGTCTAAGCAGTGTAGATGCGTTCTGGAGATGTTGCTGGGGTTGAGGATGGGACGCCTGGATGGAGGGCTCGCTAAATCGCGGGGTCGCACCTGCCCCAACGACACTATCTCTGCGGCCTACAGGCTGATGACATCTATGTCTTGGCCACTGAAGTATTTTGCGCTGTGTTCCCTCTTCATTTGTCAACTTGCAAGTGGGCGAGGCGTCGGTAGCTGGTAGCGGGCATGTTAGAGATGATAACAATGCTGGCGCTGGGTTTCAGCCGAGTCGTTGCCGGGAGGTGGAGGTTGCTGTAGCATTGTCGCGATTATATTGAGCCCGAGGGCTGAATGGATCTTCAAGTGTTGAGTCAGAGGTTGCTGAGGTGGATGACTGGCAGAACTCATATCAGCACGCATAACACAGAGCCATCGTCAAGCGCCTCGTCGCTCAGGAAGCGCACGTGGAGGCGTTGCGGTCACGGTCTGCCAATTGAGTGGGAGCTCACTCGACCCCTCCCGATGCTTCCTCCACCCGAAGATGAACAACTCCGGGCTCAATGCTACACTTGATCTGCTCTATGGCTATCTTCCCCGAGATTTCGTGGAAGGGATCATGAAAATGGTGTAGGTGTCGGAGGGATCGTTGAGTTCCTGGCAGGCACCAAGACTGATCTACTGGAACTGGCTTGACTCTCCGCTGATAAAGGACGAAGGGGCCACGACAGTGAACTCACTTACTACTGCAGTATGTTCAAGGGGTTGAGCTGTCGAAGAGGATATTGTCCGCAAAGCGACGGGTGTGAGGGTAGTGGGCAGAATTAGCCAGGGGCACCCAGGCAGATTCGCGTCCTGCGGCCATACCCTTTGCTACTTTGTGTCGTCCCCTCTCCCAAGCCACGCTTCAAACGTGTGGAAGATAAGTAATGCTTTGCATGATTGCATGTGCTTCAGGTCACGGATTGTGGGGGAGCTTTTGTCCGGGGCTGCTGCGGTTCGAAATGGAAGTCGGAGATGCGTGACGAAAACAACTCCCGCTATTGGCATAACAGTCGCGTCAGGCTCTCAAACCTTGGAGCGCGTCGTTGACTGCATGCCCCTGGCCTTACCTCGGTTTGCTTATTCCACCACACTTCTACTCGTTTGCACTTCTCTGTCCCGGACGACCTGTACCCGACGACCTCGAACACCAATGCCCACTTGGCCACCTCTCCCCATCCCTGCCTCTGCACCCGCGGCTCACGACATGCCGAAGACGTAACGTCATGGCTGCCCCCTGCTTTGGCGTTGACCGGCTCTGTGTGTACTTCCGACGTTTGCAGGAGCTATCGTCTGCGCTTCGAGGTTTTCTTGAGAGGGATGAGAGCATGTGCGGCGTCTGGTTGGATGCCCGACAGTTTCACGTCTCCCTGGACCTGCCCGGTACTCCATGATTGCCCATCAACCCCCCGACTGGACGTTCCTTCTCACATTCTGTCGCTCTTCTCTTATCGACACCGAACACCGCAATCTCAACCGCAGCACAGCACTTATGTGGGCGGCGACCAGGAAAACATCGGACGAGTACCCAGACAACAGCAACTTTCGCCATCGCCCGTCGTTATCGGAGCTCCTCCCCGCTCCCTGTTCCATGTTGATCGCCGCCGCCTCTGCAGCTCTCCTTCCTTGGGTACCGTTGGCTTTCTCTCTTTCGAACGACTGGAGCGTGGCCAACTAGCATCCGTTCTCAGTGCCTGGCACCCCCATGTCGATGGCGGCAACGCTGGCAGCCGACAGTAGTTCACTCGGCCCGCCAGTCAGTAATAGCCCCAACACCAGCTTCCAGCTTCCCATCCACCAATTACGCATCCATCACGGCCATCAGCGAGAAATGCTGATATTCCTGCATTTTTGTGAGTTCTGCTGCGTGATTTGTGGATGGATGTCGGATGCGGTGAGATCTGAGCGTACGGCACACTTCAGCCTGGCTTGTTCGGCTCCCACTAATCCGCGTCGCAACGGGCCATCCGCGGCAACCTCGATGCAGTGGCATTGTCATTATTTGTTTGCTGGTCTCTGAGCTAAACAGAGGAACGCACTGATAATCTCGTGGAGACGACTTTGTTCTATGTTTCTGACAGAGCAGAGTAACCGAGTGTAACCACACAATAACGCACCCGCCAAGCGTCCGCAACCTAGCATCCGCAACAACTTCGATCAGTCACCTGTGCGTCTACCCCACCGGCTTCATCAAACGAGCTTTGAGTGCCTCACATGGCGGATGTTATCGACATTTCTGCAGATGAGAGCATCCCTCTCAGGCGACGCAGGACCTTGCCGGGGTGCCGCTGTTCCTCGCCATCTGTGTAACGTCGATCGTCGCTCCCCCCCCCCCCAAGCAGGGAGAGGTTTGCGTCACATCTCCGAGTCTTCAGCTCCCGCCTCCTTCCTCCTCAAGGGGTGCCCGTCAGTTTCCCGTCTGATACTTTCAGCACGTTTGTCCCTTGTTACCGCGTATCGGGTCCGACCCGTGATCGGCTGTTCAGATTCATCCCTCGAGACCCGCAACTCTCATCCACTGGCATTCGTCAGCCCCCACTCTCGTTCCTAGGTATGAGGAGGTTTTCAGACCTTTTACCCGCATTTTTGCTCGGCCCAGGCCACATTTGCGCCCAGGACGTTCAACGAAAGGAGCTATCAAGAGCGAGGAGGGAGGTCCCATCTTGCGCAGCTCCCACTGTACGACGAGGTGCACGCAACAATCGGATCCCGCAGTAATCCCGCAGTCCATCCATGAATTCGGGGATGGCATGGATTTGCGAGGGAAGCGTTTGTTATCTGGCTCATGCGGTGCAGCATAATCTCTCACCGTTGTGCTCCACTCCGAGATGCAGGCTTAGAACTTCGGCACTCACGTCCCCCCCTTTCGAATGGACCACATTTGGAGTCGGCGCCTTAGCTTGGAACGTCCATGAATCGAGTGGCGTCACCGCTTGTGGTCAGACAAACGAGAGAGTATGCGCTAGGCTCTCCTGCCACTCTTCCATGAGCCCGGAAGGCTCTCGTACACCTAGCTGACGTGCAATGATGCAGTGCTCACGACTCGCAGGTCCTATCCAGATTGTGTACAGTTTGTCCTTCAGGATGATCAGTGAAGGACAGTCGTTTTGCTTGCCCAAGAAGACATCTATCGGTGAAGATCAGCTGCATAATCGTCGTCTCCAGCATTCAGACGCTGTTGCTCGAGCAGAGGGCAGCCGTTTGCCATCTGGGGGTGGATCGCAGTCGCACCCTAGCCAGGCCTTGAGCTTCACTCGTCGGCCTCTCAAAACGACAGCGTAAGGGTTCGCGGGCAAACGTGTTGGCCGATTACTGTGGGTAGGCTCAGACAGGCTGCACGGTGTGCAGTCCGAGCGCAGATCTCCGCCATTCCTGACCGACGGCGAGCGAGGCTTGGCCCCTCACCTCATGTCCGTACCGGACGAGGCGCAAACGCCACTGCACCCGCGTGCAGCAAGTCGCTGACGAGAGGCAGGGACAGGCGATTGAGGCTTGGGTGCCGGACACAGCCGCGAGCTGTCTGTGCGGCTCCTGTCTTTGTTCTTCCCGGGCCACCTTTGTTCTGTGCTCGTGGTCAGGTCATCCAGGATCTGGCGGACGGCATGCCGACACTGACCACTGACCCCAGAGCTCAAGCCCCGCGGCGCCCTTGACTTGGCGACCGGGCCGATCTGCTTCCCACTTCTCAGGTCTTGCCATCCTCAACGTCTCGGCCCATTACCGGCTCATTCTGCAATCTGGGCCACCGTTCTCACACAGGTCGCCAAGCTCTTTGCACTCTGAGGAGTCCAACATGCCCTGTGGCGCACTCGCACACCCAACGCCTGTCATCGACAATCCTCCCAAACGACGGCTGGGCGTTTCAAGCTGAGCAATCGCGTTGGGGCGGAGATGCGTGCAATCCATGGGTTGTCAGCTGCGCTCACGAGCGGGTAGGCATCAATGAACTGCGCAGGATCTTGACTCAGTCGCAAGCCACTGAAGCTGAGCTTGATACGCTCCTGGTCACTGCACACGGCGCACTGAGTACAGAGCAATGCATCCCCACCACTTGCTCGACGATACCTTTCACCAGTGCAATACTAAATGTTGGAACTGGCTTGCTTGCTAACCCCCACTCTGCAACAACAACATGCAGCAGTCACGTCCGCTTCGCTTCTCGGCGTTGGCCGTGTCTCGGAATCAAAGACCTGTCCCAAGACATTATGGAACACGTGACATCGGCTATCAACTAACCTGAGTCAAGCAACGAGGAAGGCGATGATGCCGCGAAGCTTTGCGAAGTCACGTCGTTATGCGGACTTGGCTCGCAACGATGCAGAAGCTTAAAAACGCTAGGTTTGACAGCTCTACTGCCACCGAGCCGTTCAGTGCGCCCAGGTACCGCCTTCGCTGCTCTCGGAGCTCGGAGGTCGGGTCGGGCAGTCGGAGCAACGGTCACCTGATGTGCTATCTAAGTGGGTCCTCGCCCTGGCGGACAACCTACGTTGCCGGCCGGGTCAACTCCAGCAGCGCCAGCTCTGGTTCCGTCACAATCGCAATGTCCGTTACTTTGGCTCCGCCGTCTTCCCCCGCTGGGTGCTGCGTAATCCCCGTCTCCTCTTGCTCCAACTTTGCGGAGCACTATGCACCCGCTCGGGCTCCTACGTTAACACGCTTCATCACATTCACGTCACGGCCGCCTACGAAATCACAAAACTGCACCGCCTTAAGAGAGATCCCGCCGCATTCACTGTACAGCCTCCGCTTAACAAATGCATAAACAGCCATGCTCCAGTGGTGACGCTGCCGATCTTTCAGAGCTTCTGTCGAGCCGGCCGCCAGGCTCGGTTGCTACCTCGACCGACTGGGGCGGTCCATGTCACGGCCTCCAACTTTACCCCGCAACTTACACCTTACTCGCACTGTGCACCTCTCCTTCGCAACATCATGATCCTCCATTCGTCGGGCATGAGTCGCTGACAGTTGCCCGGATACGACTCATAATCGCCGTGGAGCGCAGGATCGCCAGGGAGTTTGTGGAGATCGCATAGCATTGGGGAAAGGGCAGGTGGAGCTGCCTGCGTCGATTGCTAGGGCTGAGGCTGTGGGGCGCAAAAAGACCGTTGATGTAAATCGCTAGAAGTCGCCGTTCTGCAGCGAGGCGCATAGTCTCGAGTCATCCTGAGCTGGTGGTCACCGTCGGCGCAGTCTGTACGTTGCTCCCCGATATCCCGGTGGCTCGGATCCCGGAGCGTGAGTGGTCGAGGGTCAGCCAAGCTGACGAGGATTGCGGTGAGACCGGTGTCGTTCGACGTCGTTTTCCGTTCAGCTCGGTATACCAGGTACGAGGCCTGCTGCCGTGCCGGGCGAGGACTCGCCAGGCGCGCCAGGCTCGCCCTGAGCGCGGATCGCAATAGATGATCAGACTGCGAGATCCAGGATGTGCATGATCCACGACAGGCTGACCATGCTGACCAAGCGGGACATGCAGCACGCAGCATGCGGTGCGCACACGACGGTGATCCGACAGCAATCGAGGATCGGGGCTCGAGGGAAGACGAGGGATCGAGCAGCCGAATGCCAGGGGTCCAGTCAAGGTGACTCGACCCTTGGCAGTCCAGTCACACTTACGTGTCGTTCCACAGTCCGGCATGTCCGGAAAGCCGGAATCGCGGATTCCCATGTTTCGCATTTGTTGGTGACTGTTTACCCCTGCGCATTCCGTCCTCAGACAAACACGAGGTATGTCAGGGAAGGCATGCGTGTCGGCAGGCCTGGTCCTGTACGTCCTGTGGAGCGTGGAACAAGCGGGATCGTGCAGACCTGCACGTAGGTTGCACGGCAGTCCACAGGCCGCAGACTGCAGTGTAGGATATGTGGCAAGGCGATGCCGAACGCAAGCGTGAGCGTCCATGGCATATCGTCTGATCGCTTCTACTGCCAAGACGGGCAACGGCACTAGGCCCCCTCAATGCGACCAGTTTAGCGTGCCGTTGACCGCAGAGAACTCCTAGACGTGCATTCCGCGCCCTCATCTGCTTCGCCGAGGCTCGCTGATGGCTTGGCAACGAGATGGACATTCCCTGATTGCAAGCCTGCTCGTCCGAGATAACAGGTCGAGTTGGCCTGAACGAGGGACCTGGTTCGGGAGTCTACGGCCTGACAGCGTTGGAAACAGGGTGCGACTGTGCGACAGCCAAGATCTGTGTTCAAAACGCAATCGCATGCATTGGCTCTGATTCTCAAAATAGCTGACTGGCATGACTGGACTGTTTGGCCGAGGAAGTTGAGCCTTACATCGTGCACGATCGTGCAGCTGACTGGACTGTCCGGACACTGGAGACCGCGGATGAGGGATCGGCAGGGATGAGATATGCTCCAGGACCCAGTGGCCAGGAACGCGGCACGACTGAGGTACAGTGCCCTGGCTGCCCTGGGACCCTGGATACTGGCGACATACGACGAGCATACGAGGAGGCACGCGGAATCCTTGCAGCTTACCAGCATTTTGATGCCGGCCGTGACGAGAAAGCGCTGCACGATAATGAAAGCGCCAGAGGCTCAAGCCGCTCAAGGCGCTGCTGGCCGCACTGCCCTGGCCGATTTTGATCTTTCCAGCCAGAAGAGTTGCTCCGCTGCATTCCACGAGCCGCGCTGTCACTTCTCCGCGCTGGCCGCAGGCCGCAGGGCTGCA
Source organism: Trichosporon faecale (assembly GCA_039545375.1). NCBI lineage: Eukaryota > Fungi > Basidiomycota > Tremellomycetes > Trichosporonales > Trichosporonaceae > Trichosporon > Trichosporon faecale. The sequence continues at coordinate 2,687,593 of BCLU01000002.1, forward strand.
GGGGTGACTCATTTCTCTTTGATGTGTCTCGTATCTGGGCTTGGGGCCAACCCATGCGAATTGGCGGTTTCGATGCGACTGAATTATGGCAACGCACGCAGAGAATCTCGAAATCTCCCAAAAGATAGGATTTGCATCGCCTTCGTGCACTTTGCGCTTTGCCGGCCTGTCCTATTCGGTGCCCTGTTGGAGCCTGTCCTACCCTTCTGTGATCGTCATCGACCCTGCGGCCCTGTCATACCTCGACCCTAAGGTGCGATAGTGCAGGCGCACCCCGCTGTTCTGGCGCTCGGACGTTTGGTACAGACACGCCTGTGCCTTGAGCCTTGACACTGGTACCTGCGTCAGCAGTCTGCGAGGCTGCAGATACTTGGGCACTCGTGCGGGAAGTCGTGAGGCCGACGTGAACGGTGAAGACGAGGCTTGGGGTGTGCAAGTGGAACAAAGTAGATCGTGAATCGCGTGGTCGGAGAGGTCAGAGAGCCGGACGATCAATGCAGGTTGTTGGAGTGCTGGCCAGCCGCGGCTGCTATTGCCGTCTTTGCCGGCCGGTGCGGTTGCGATAAATGATCGGTCAGCAAGTGTCCGCTCATTTGCCCGCTTAACGCGGGATTTCATGAACTACGAACTAGTACAAGTGGGAAGATACTGGATCCTCGACATGTCGGGGAACTCAGCGAAGCGAGTCCGGTGCGCGTGTGCGCATTGATGGGTGGCCAATGGGTCGTTGACTTACCGACGAGCCGGGAAATACCAGGAAGTACTCGCAGCAAGTAGCAAAGCGAGAGGGGAGGTGTTGAAACAAGCTGGTTAATCAACCGTCAAACCCGGCTCTGACAAAGCGAGATCGAACAAGCTGCTAGCTGCTAGTGCAAACGTACCAGCCCCGTGCGTCACAACGCAGCTCTGAGTCAATAACCCGGGAACGGGGCACCCTCGGACGTCCTCCGGGAGCGCAGCTCAGCGACTCAGTAGCATAGCAGGGCGTGCTGTTCGTTACATCCGCCTTACGCATGGGGAGCAGGGCACGGTGCTTGTCTGCGGGAGGATGCGGAGCAACTATTCGGACGTCGTGTATGCGCAGCTCGCTAGCGCCGAGCTTAAGAGTCTGGAGCGAGCCTGGGCGCTCGACACCGTCGGGCATCTGCGGTATGTTTGAGACATCGATCTCATCGCTCGGTCCTTCCGATCCACTCGCTCTTCGTCCACTGTCCTGTCGGCCTGTCGCGCGAGCGCCGTTCGCCGACGACCATGCGTGTTGTCGGTGTCGTTTATAGCGGCCAACGGTCCGCCGTGCCGACATGCTACTGTCGTCTAAACATGTCTGCGGCCTGGTCATTATTAAGCACAGGAATGTTCAGCTGTTAGATGACACTGACTTCGCTGTACCGCTAGTGGAATCACAGCATGGTCGGAATGCTGTCGATGATCTAAAGCAGATATCCGGAAGTCATGGTCACTGCTTCCCGGGCTCCGTCGCGTATGTCGCCTGTACCACGAGACGTCGACGAGATCCCAGCCAGGGGTGCAGGGCCCAAGGGTCAAGGTCCGAGGCTGACGCGGTTTCACGTACGCCGCTCCGAGCGAGCAACGCCAAGGCTTGTCACCAATGCGCCAAATGAACCTGGGCGTTAGCGTTGTCTGCCCACGAGCTTACAAGCCCGACGGCTGACGAGCTGACGAAGTGGTGTCGTTCTTTTCCTTCTGCTGCACCGCCCTGTTAGGCTGGAGAGGTCATGGCGGCCAACGCCCAGGTGGCTTGCTAGGGTTGAAGATTAGCATAGGTTCCTGCGGCATGTTTCGACGAATGGTTGTCGTCCCTGGCAGACCTGATGCATTTTCCGTCCTACTCCTCGATTGCCCTGGCGTCTGGCACCCTCACGCTCGTTCATGGCGTTCCCCAGAGCCGCTGACGGCGCCTGGGGTAGGGGCGGACAGGACCGATGGGCCCCGGAAGTATCGAGGAAATCAATCTGGTATGGCTGGGATGATGAGCTCGAAAATAACGCTTCCGCTCGCTTCCCCGCCTCGGATCATTTGCCTCCATTATCTCTGAGGGCACCAAGGGGTAGCTGTACAGCCCCGAGGGTGCATCCTCTGCTCTGGTGCTTCCATCGACCTGTCACTTGTCCGTCTCTCGGCTTCGGGCCTGAATGGAACATGGAACAGCACACGCCCGCAATGACACCATCCTCTGCTCCGGTGCGCCCCCTCCCTCCATACCCTCCTTCCCTCCGCTGTCGCCCCTCGTTGTGCCCCCTGCTCTTCGCCCGTCTGACTCTCTGACCGTCTGACCGTCTCACGTCTCTCACCGAACGAGACAGTCGAGGTCCCAACCAGCCCAAGGGTACCAGCACAGGTCTTACTGAATGCACCGAGCGTATCTCGATTGAACAGCTCTCTCGCCTTCCTCCGCCTCTGCTCCCGTGCTCTCCCCCGACCAGCCATGCCGCCCGCTTCTCCTGCCTCCGCGCCTGCCCTGCCTCGCTCGAGTCGCCCCCATACCATGTTCATTCAGACGGTCACTGCCCCGCAATGCTCCGCCTTGAGCCGTCTTGCGCCTGATGCCTGCCTGCCCGCCTGCCTGCCATGGATTGCGTGTGCGTGCGCGTCTATTCCGTCTCGTCTCTCGTCTGAACCCTCTGATCCACCACTGATCATCCTTGTTCCGCCTGGTGCTTCGCCTCTCGATCTCTCCCTTCGTTACGCGATCTACGCATAACCCCAAACCTCTGCCGCGACAGGCATCCGCGGTCCTCCGCTTGCTCAGTCAGCCAGCCTAGCTCTCCCAGTCCAGTCCTGATCCTCGCATCCTCGTCACCCTAGTCAACCCGACGAGACCGCTCACGCCGCTCGACCGCCCGACTCGATTGAGCTCGACCGACGGCTCGTTTGGCTTTTAACAACTCATCTTTCCAGCGCTGTGCTCGGCACGACACCTGTTGGTATCACGCACCACCTGCACACTCCCTATCCACCGCTTATTCTGTCCTGGATCCTGCATCGGTTCAACGGTTACATCAGTGCACTGCCCGGCCATCTGGCTCGAGCTACCTAAAGCCTACGCAAATCTCGGAGCAAGACCGGCAGCCCCCGCACACACAGCTGCCCGACCCAGACCACCTCCAGTCATCAGCTTCATCCCTTATCCTGAGCTCGGTGCCCTTCCTCGAGCATCGCCACTGGATTTCGTACCTTCGACTCCGGTCTCCACAGACCTTTATCTCGCTCCCCTGCTCCGAAAGGTCCCCAGTCGTCTTTCGCTGGGTCCGATATCCCTCACGGTCTTGCGAACCGGTTGTCACCCTGACTCCTCATCGGTGACTTTTCGAGGTTTGCAGCCCTCGCCTTTAAGCCCTCTGCTACCTGAGTCAAGTCTTGAGCGAATTAAAACATCTTTCTCCCAAGCGGTTATCAACAATGACTACTACCTCTTCGACACTCACCTGTGCACCTTCCTCGACCCTGGAGTCCAACGTCGCTTACCTTTCCCTCCCTTTCTCCTCGTCTTCTTCGTCTCCGCCTCCGTTCTCTTCTTTGTCCTCTCCATCTTCAGTCCAGTCACCCTCCCCCTCGACCTCATCCCCTCCGAGTTCGACGAGTCTGTCGAAGCCACCTCAGGCTCTGCCCATTCCTTCGACCTCTCCAGAAAACATCAACCTGAAAAAGCGATCAGCTGCATCAGCTTTCGGTCTCGACGATCTCGACGCGGGGCTGGACAGTAGTTTCGATACCTTCGAGTGGGAAGACGACGACTATGACCAGCCGCCCTTCCACCAGCGCCTGAGCCCATTCTCTCCCTTCCGTCCATTCGCAGCTTCGAGGATCCCTAGGCATCTCTCCATCATGCGAAGGGGTGGTGTTTACGATTGCGACGATGACGATCAGAGCGCGCTTGGACTCTACGCACCCTACGACGGCACGCCATACGCGCCCCTCGGGCAAGCGCAACAGCCACAGCCACATGCGCCGTCTTACCCATATCTTGGTCAACAAGGTGTGCCAGTCCACGCTGGCCAGCAGCAGCAGCAGCAGCAGCCGACGCCCCAGCTGTCGCAGTCGCACGAGGGATTCGCACACCCGGGCCAGTCGTTGGAGCACATGGAACCTGTGCACCAGTCTCTACTTCCGGAGATGTCTTCGTCGGCCGGTGACGAGGAGGGTGTCGCTTTACTGAGCGCAGCGGCTGCTGGCCTCGTGCCATTACCGACAACGCCGTTCCGGCAGACGACCCTGTCACCGCAGAGCCCAAGCCTACACACGCCGTCGATGGTGAACTTCGACATGCAGTTGGCACCCCTCGTCGCTAGCCCAATTCAGACTCCTCCGTTGACGCCGTTCATGTCCCCGTACATGTCTTTGCCGAGCGGATCGATGATGCCACCACCCCCACCAGTCGAGGATTCGCGAGACCTGCTGGCGCTGATCCGGCCTGCGCCGATGCCGCACCTGCCGATGCCTCGCGGCTTCTGCTTATCGTCGATCCAGGAGGGTGACGTGCCCAAGCTTGTGCAGCTGGTTAGCTCCATCCCGCGACCGGCGGGCCGGAAGCTCATCGCGAAGCTGCTCGCGAACAACGCCCCAACTTTCCCCTCTTCGGCGCACAGCAGCTATCCATCAAGTGCAGCGTCGCTGGCCTCCCTTCCCTCCAGCGGCAGTTCCTTCTCTCCATCTCCCTTCCCCGAAACCGACGAGCAGACCCTCCGAGCCAGCATCCAAGCGCGCGTCGGTCAGCAGACCACGCCCCCAGGCCACGGCCAGCCTGGGTGGCGATACAACGTGATCCGGCGCAGCAACAACTTTAACGACATCGTCGGCCTCATCATCCTGGAGCCCGTCGAGCGCGAAACACTCCGCACGTGGATCCCAGGTGCGGAGGCCGAGGACAACACGTGGATGTTCGGCGCCGTCGTCGACCCGACCTACATGGGCATGGGAGTAGCTACTGTGAGTACCGTTTCTGAGTCCTTCTTTCTGTGTTACTTCCTACCCGATCGCATCCCAGCCCGAGATTCCGCTGCACTTGTCGCACCGTTGAAACCCGTATATCCTGGATCGATCCGCTCCGAGATCTGGGTGAGCATGGGTGACCCGCTAGAGCAAGCGGAGAATGAGTGGAGATGAGTGGCGTGAGTGACGTGGTCCGTGTGCGGCCGAGTGGAGCGGGCGATGCGGTGGCGAGTCTGCGAATCTGCGAGGTATGAGTTTTGGATGAACGAGGTTTGGGTGAGAGATGAAGAAGAAGACGAAGTGCAACGGTGCAGCATGTCCATCCTGTAGCGCATTGTTGGCCACCGAGCATGGAGCCATGCGTGTCGGCGCCGCTGGCTGCAGCTCGGGAGCCGAGGCCGCGGCGAATGAACCGCATGGTGCGCATGGGTAGAGCGGGGATGCGATGACCATTGCTGCCGGGCGCCGGGGTGGATGCCGAAACGTGGAGGCCTGGCTCTGCGGCGTAAGCGGCGTTGGGAGGTGATAACGAGTGCATGAAATCTTAATCGGGTGGCACCGCATGGTACCACTCCTTTGCATTCGTTTCCATCTCGCAGTTCCTGTGCAGTCGCACCTGCCATCATCTCAGCTCCGACGAGTCCTCCTCGGTGCCTATGACGAGCAATGCACCGGTAATCTCACCGACGTCCCACACCATTTGACCTCATTTGACGACCCTTCCCCAGCTTGAGCAGCATCATTGAATTTTGGCACTCGCATGGGCAACGCTTGGACTGCAACTGACAAACTCAGTCGACGCTGCGCACACTGCTCCAGCTCTGGTTCCTGCGTCAGCCCTCCAACGGCCTCGTGTCCATCTACCCCCGCTTCTCCAACGTCGTCACCAAGCTACACTCCAAGCTCGGCTTCCTCACCCTCGCCGAGACTCTTGCATGGAAGGGTGACGAGTACCAGTGCGCCGTGTGGCAGGGCTTCGGGCCGGCGACCAAGGACCAGAGCGTGTTCCGGTTCCTCTGATGACGACATCTCCATTGTACGACGACAGCAAGACCGCAAGACAGCGAAGCAGCAAGATAGCGGAGCGAAGTGAAACGTCAGAAGTACAAGAAGTCGACGGACAATGACTGCCGTCTAATGCGAAGCAAAGGAGCGGGAACGAGCTGCGACTGGCCGACCTCATCGCCGATCGCCCCGCGATCGCCGGATCGCCCTGGTCCCGCCTCCCACCAAGCTATCTAATCTGATTGCGATTGGCCGTGGCCAACGCCCAATATCCAAAACATCTTAAGCCCTTACAACCTGTAGCAATAGTACGCTCCCAGCAGTCGCACGACCGACGCTGGAGCCAATCTAGAAACCACCGGACATTGGTGTAGTATTCTCTCGGTCACAGTCGGCAGTTTTATAGAATCGAGGCCTCAAGGAGTTCTTGGACGAATTGATATGTCGCTCTCGTGTAATGTATGATATATCTTAAAAGGGGATTATGATGCATAGTCGGTCGGCGAATGGATGAGTGTCTATGTGGAAAGGAGTACAACATTAGGATGCAAGGTTGTTGCAAGACGGGATGGAACGAGGTGAGGGAAGGGATGAAGAGAGCCGAACAAAATCTGAATGAGTCTTACCGTTATGTTGCTCCACTTCCCACAATTTGCGCCATGAGTGCGCACTCTCCCTTGGTACGGTCGGCGGTCCACGTTAGGTTGTCGACAGAAGCGGCTAGGCTGCGAGGCATGCCCTGCGCAGCGTGATGTGTGAGCTGGAGATCGGATAGACGGTGCAGACACGAACGTCACTTGGCGTGGCGAATGGCGATGGTCTCTCCTAGACCGTGGCCGTCGTGGCGCCAGGCTTCGCGAGCTTAGTCGACCTGTCCCTTGAGATCAACGACGCGGTACTGCTGCGTGGCGTGGACGCACGCGCCGTGCGCCTTCTTGCAGTCCCACACGCGATCCTTAAGAGCGATCGGCTTCCACGGGTCCCTCGGGTCTCGTGAGTTGGTGTAAACGGCCGCATTGTGCGCGGACAGGAACTGATCCGTCTCCTCGTCGTCCTCGAACGCCAGCGTCTTCGTCAGGTATGGCAGGGGCAACGTCATGTAAGCCTTGGACATGACCGCCAGCGCCTGCGCGCGCTCCCGCTCCACGAAGTGGTCCATGATGTACCCGCTCATGTTCGGGGCCTCCAGGAATAACCGAAAGAACCGCACGTAGTTCGACGTCACCAGCGCCGCGTGCACCTGCAGAGCGTGGTGTACGCCCGGGTCCTCCTTCTCCTCCGGCGTGAGCGCGGCCAGCAGCGATGTCATGTCTGCGGTGTCAGTTATGCTTTGAGATCGCAGGACAAACTTACCAGACATGTTCCTGGTGTGCAAGAGGTACATGATTCTGTAGGAGAGGAACTCCTTCGGATGGCCACTGATTCCGAGTTCGTACAGCTGCCGCAACATGGACTGACACTGGTTGTACTCGCCGAGGTCTTTCTAGGGCCGTCAGCAAAAACAGCTACGTTGCACTCACGGCTTCAAGTGCTATCCGCGCGTGGATCTCATACACCTCAACCGTGAACTCATTCTTGATACGTTGAACCTGGAGTCAGTTGGCGAAATCCCTTAAGAAACTTACAGTCAGGTCCTGACGCATACTCTTGAACTGGTCGAGCGCGTATGCGTAGTTGTGGTTTTGCTTCCACTTCTGCTTCAACAGCTGCAGGGTCTGCTTGAGCACAGGCAGCGGTCGGATATCAGCAGGGGAAGGCTCCGAGGTTAGTCGCAGGTACGACTTCTCCAGCTTCGTCGACGTTCCCTTGATCGTGTACTTGTCCCAGTTGATCACGTTCTGTAGGTGTCAGCTGTATCTCGCGACCTGTAAGCTTACCGGGTCCACTTCCGGCTCAGGCTCTGTGTAGCCAAATCCGGCGCCGCCCTTTCCCTTGAGTTTCTTCCTGCCTACCTGTGACGGCAAGGGCCCGATACCAGCTATTCTTGATCCCAGATCAGCGTCGGCGTCAGGAGTGTAGTGCGGCCCCGACTGCTCGTTGCCGCCGTTCTTGAACACCTCGGCCTCTTTCTGGAACCTCGCCGCTCTTCTCGCCTTCGCTTCGTCCTGCTCCGTCGTGTCGAACGTGTACGCCGAGGGGAAAGAAGACGTGGTTGGGTTGTCACTGCAGGTTAGCTGACCATTCTGTTGCGCCAACTCACTGTTTCCGCTTGTTGTTCTTCTTGTTCTTCTTGTTCGGTGTCGTGGTATGCGGCGTCGTGTGAGAGGTAGTATATGTGTTAGTGTAGCTACTCCCATGCCCGTTGCTGTTGAGGTAGCCGCTCGCAGGTGTGTGCGACGGCGACGAGGCGTAGGACGTGAAGGCGGAGTGAGGATTAGGGGAGGCGATGTGAGTGCGCGTCGCTTGTTGTTTCAATCTGTGACGTTAGCCTAAATCCTCATGAAATTGCTTACGTCTTCAGCTCCACCTTGGACCAGTCAGTAGTGTTGACTGTGCCATCTTTGTGAGCTTGGAAGAGGATCTGTTGTCAGCCTAGGAAAAACAACCATGACTCACTTGCTTCAGTTCGTTGTTGACAGCCGTTTTGTTCGCCGACGTGGCTTTAGCGAGGCATTGCTGCACCCACTCCCTTGTTGTTAGTGCTTCTCTTTGGTCTTACGGTGACTCACTTGAGCTGGGGTGGCCAGGAGGAGGACATGTCGTCCGAGTGGAGGGTTGATGAACGGTAGGAGACTCGGGTCGCGGGTCCAAGTTACGACAACGGGAATCGGTACGCTAGGGTGAGCAAACTTCACACAGACACGGTCGAGTTGAGAATGATGCGGTCAAGCAGATGTTGGTCGTTGTGGTGATGTGAGGAAGCAGAAATGACGACGGCGTCGGATCGCGAACATTGCCCAAGCTGGAGCTAAGCGGACTTGAGCCAGGACCCGAAGTTTCACGTGGTAACCGCGTTCCAGGAGAAAATGAGCAGAAAATAAGGTTAGCTCGACCTTCGCTGGTCGCTTGCCTTCACTCGCGTTCGCGTTTCGCCAGCTCCTAAGACATGCATAAGATGTAAGAGGCCCTGGACTCCGGGGAGCCCGCGGTTCGTCGAAGGAAGTTAATAAGAGAGAGAGAGAGTAGTGTGCGCGCACAGGGGGCGGATAGCTTTCCTTCCACACTACGGGTCGCTCTCCGCAGGAGGCAATCGTCAAGCGAGTCCTTGCTTTCACTATCAGACGAAAAGACAAGCAGCTCATCACCACTCGGACAAACAAACACTGGTGAGCTTTGGCTCACCGGTCCCAGGCATCTCAGTGAGCCCATTGTCATAAGAGAGCTTGTTGCCACCATAACTGCCAGCTTCGACGCTGGACCATTGCCGCTGCCCATTTGCTTCCGCTCGATCCGCCAACAATGTCATCTCTGACTTTCAACGCGCGCGTCTCACTCATGTCAGTCACCCTTCCTCACCCGGCGACCCCACCGACCCGCGATGCCTTCCGTCCTTCTCTTCTCCGGCCTGCCTCTGGACGTGCGCGTGCCTGATCTTGCTGTAAGTAGCGTCGGGTGTCTTTCCTGAGGTGGATGACATGATGCCGATACCGTTCGGGCCTGGACAACAACATCGAAGAAGGCCATGCACTAATCAATCCGCAGGAACTCCTTGTCGCGGATCCTGTGCGTCTCGCGCCCTATAGCGTCGCCGTTACCGCTCTGCATAACGGCAAGGGCGTGTTCCTCGGCACTTTCCTCGTTGAGGTTGGCACCGACGTCGACGCCGAGCGTGTCCGCAAGCAGTTCTCCGGACAATTGATTGATGGATGTAAGTGCAGCATAGCTTGCTTACAGCTCTGCACAAAGAGATATTTTCAGCGCTGTTAGCTGACAGCAGCGCACACGCTCTCCGTCCACCATGTTCTCCCCGCGACGCATCCGCACCCGTCTGTCGCGCCGCCGGCGCCCATCACGAGCCGCGTGACGCCGATGCACTCACAGCTGCAGCAGCCTAAGAAGCCCGCTGTCAAGCCGAAGGCGCCGGTGAAGAAGGACGACGGAAAGGCGCCTGGCCTCAAGCTGCTCTCGCGACTGGGCAAGGGCGGCAAGGCCGGCGAGCAGCAGAAGCAGAAGCTGTAAGTGATCTCAAGTTTAGATTCTCCGTCTCGAAGCTAACACCCCAGGCTCCTCGAGAAGCAGCGCGCGGCGCTGAAGAAGAAGGGCAGCCCGGGTGACGTGCTCGCGTCTCGTCTCGGCAAGTCGAAGCCTGGCGCTAAGGGCGCCGCGGGGAAGAAGGCGGCCGTGAAGGCACCGGCCGGCGGTGCGGCCAAGGTCGCGCGCGCGAAGAAGGACAAGATGGAGGTCGACACGCCCCCCAACGCCAAGGGAAAACAGAAGGAGAAGCCCAAGCCGAAGTCGCAGGCGGACCTCGACGAGGAGATGCGCGCGTACGAACGTCAGCGGCGCTTCGCTGCGGCCTAAGGCGGCGACAGGCGAGGGGTTCATCATAGAGGGTACTTATGTAACATGTATTACACTTCGAACTTGCAGACTTCTCCGATTGCATATGACTGTCCAGGTACTACAGATCGACACTTGACTAGTTGTCGCTCTTGCCGTCCTCCTTCAGCTCGTCGAGGCAGATACACGCCGCCGCGATGAGCGACAGGTCCACGCCCGGGGCGACCTGGACGGCGTACGTCTGCTTGTCGAACTTGAGCTCGCGGACGTTGGCGACGCTCCTCGAGATGTGCGCGACGGGGCGGTCGCCGAGTGTGATGTTTGCGGTTCCGCCCCAGAAGTCGCCCTTGACGCTGAGCTCGACCTTGGAGCTGTCCGACGCGTTCTGGAACTTGATCTCCATCTTGGTGCCCATGCTCATCTTCTTCTGGATCTTGAGCACCTCGCGCCCAGACGCGTCGTCGCCCTCGAACGTCGTGTGGATCGAGATCATCTTCGTGTGGATGTTGAACAGCACCTTGCCAGAGGGGTCGGTGATGACTGGCGTCAGCACGAGCGGGGCGGGTGCAGGGTAGGGGAGCTGGCGAACCACTGAGCGGCCACAGTCGTCTAGCTGGCATGCAGCCTGCAGGCCTCAGAGCCGGCACAGGTGCCCCGGTGCTGAGTTGGAAGGCACCAAGGCCGGCGTGTTATCGCTTCCACCATTGCTCTCGAAAGGATGTCTCGCAGCCTGCGGCTGCTAGCCAAGGACTCACTCTTCCTCTCGCGCATAGACATAGCCTTGCCCTTGCACTTGACGACGGTGTGCCCGTTCTGGTCCTTGACGGAGAAGTCGTCGCCCGAGAGGCTCATGACGCCCTCCTTGATAGCGAGGAGGGTCGGCTCAGCCCTAGCCATCTCGGGATACACGCCGAGGGGCGGGTTGAAGGGCGTCATGGTGATCGCGGCGGGGGCGGAGGCGCGCAGCCAGGAGGGCATCTTTGGTTGATTATGGGTGGGGTGGGTGATGAGAAGATGTCAACAACCGCGTCTCGTGTGTTAGTTCAGAGGCGGATCGCGGATGCAACTCCCTCATACACCTGAGACCGAAATAGTCACGTCACACCGTCCCGCATTCGGTACTGCTAGACTCGCTCGCGTGTTCGGCGCACGGCGCGGAGAGCTGCGACATGCGACAGGACGCCCACGCCCCTCGCTGATCGCCGATCGATTCAGGACGACACAGCCGGCCGCCAAGTGGTCAAGTAGTGGACGAGGCTAGGGTTTACGTCACCGCCTTAATCGGCCTGTCACTTTGGCCTTCCCTGCCTTCCCTGGGGGGCAGACTCGGCCTGCTACTCCAGTGCACCAGGTCCAGTTAAGGAGACCACGCACCAGTAGGCCAGTGAGCACTGCGACGAACTGGCCGCGCGAGGGGAAACCGAGGACGACACGCATGCACACCGCCCCCAGCAGTGGGCACGCGTTATCGTCTCGGCTCGGCGTCTTATCGGCGTATACCCTCTGCCAGCCCTCGCACGGATATCGCTGATCGCGGGAACCTTGTCCTTGATCCTGTGCAACTTGGCTGAGGTTCGGACCCGGACAGGAGGAAGACACGTATGTATCGCTAGCTACATCACTAAGCAGACCCGGAATCATACAGAACAGGGGATTAGCCGCCCTGGAGGTTCTAGACTTCGAGGCTCTTCACACAACGCCTCGCTACGGACCCGGAGCTCATTACTACCGTGACCGAGAGCTGTTGCCCGACTTCATCAGCGTCGTCTCGATCTCGAGCGCGTGCTCCCACATCTGCGGGTAAGGGCCGGCGTACTGCTTCAAGCCGGCGAAGCAGCCCAGACACTCGTCCCGGCCCTGGCGCGCCAAATACATGCCTGCGTCGTAGATGGGGCGCCACAAAGCAAGCCTGTCTGTCAGTTCCGGTGTGGACTCCTCAACTTACGGGTCCAACCTCAGATGTCCCTGCTCCGTACTCAGCACCGCCACCATGGAGATGCGCATGGCACTGTGCAGCGCCTCCTGCTTCAGGCGCTCGCGCATCTGCGTCACCTCGAAGCCGACCATGCCTGTGACCGAGTTGTCCTCGCGCTCCTGGATGCCGAAGTCGCGGACCGCGCGTTCCGCCACGAGCCACAGCGCGTGATACAGGATGTCCGTTGATGCGGCTCGGACTGTCATGTTGAAGTCCCAGTCCTCTGGCCACGGAACAGGCAGGCCGAGCTTGGAGAGATAGAGGTCGCGCCAGGACGAGTGGTCGTGCACCATGTCTCGCAGGACTGACAACGGAACACCGTTCGCATGTACTTGCGGCTGCGACAATGAACTGCTCAGTCGGCGGTACACAGCGATCGCCATGCGTGCAGCAGCGAGCCAGATCTGACAGGTCAGCAGATTCAGACGGCGGCACATACATCTTCTTCTCCGCCAGCAACGACGGAAAGTAGCGGGGCAACATCGTTGACGCCCTGGAAGCTGAGAGTCAGTTCTATCGGGATCTGATCAACGCACGTTTCTGGTCTGAGACGGTAGAAAGCAGTCTCAAACCCAGCGAGGAGGTGGATCGTAAGCTGAGTGCGGATCTTCTCGTCCTGCTGGGAGTCGACGTGCAGGATGGGCAGGTCTTCGAGCTCATCCATGAGACGCGACGCTGCTGACAGGTAGGTCGCACGGTATTCTGCTGTCAGCTAACGATCTGAGCCTTGGCGAGCTTCTCACTATGCTTCGTCATTGCAGCCTCTGAATGTCAGCACAGCAGTCCGTCACACGAATGTCACTCACGCCCAAACAAGTTCTCGAGGAGGATCAGCGCTTGCACGTTGGCCAGGGTTGGAATGCGGTACGCCTTGTGCACCTCGACGACTTCCCTGGCACGCACAGCGAGCAGCTGTGCCATGCGGCACCGACTCCGTGAGTACCCCCTGCGACTGCGACTTCCGTCCGCGTCATCGGCATCTCGGGCAGCGCACTCGTCGCGGTCCGCAGTGAAGGTAGGGTGGTCCGCGAACTTTGCGCCGAAGGCGAGGACGCTTGCCAATAGCGCAGGGTTGAGTGGTCCGTTCGGATCCGTGTTGGGTGACGTAAATCGGTTCATGAATGACTGAGCGTCCAGTATCGGCAGACGCGAGTACACAACGGCGAAGAACGTGTCGATAAGCTCTATCGCCATTCTACCGTGTCAGCTCGCCATGTGGACGCAAGGGACTCACGATGCGAGTTCGGCTTCACCGCCTCCCCACAGCGAGAGATGCGCGGCGCTAGGGGCGTCGTCCCAAAGTGCGCCGCCTTCCTCGTCCCATAGATCGCATGTACCTGCGCGCGCTTGCTCGAGCGACGACACGTCAGAGTACCGCCACTCGTGATGTGTGACGGGGGCTGGGCAGAACATATACCTGAGGAGATCCACCTGCCCCGCGGAGGGGTCTTTGGCCGTCGCGGAATTTCGCGGTGGAGTCACCCAGGCAATCATGGCGAGGGCGCTGGGACGTTGTCAGCACAGGAAAGAGACGCAAGCCCTCACTCTTCCATTCCAATCCTTCCGGTGGAGGAGCCCTGGCCAGACTGCGAGACCTTGGGCGCCGACGCCCGGCGAATGGCTGGACCGGGGGACCGCAGGTCATGGTCGGACGGCCGTCGCTCTTTGGGGTGCTCCTCGTTACTCTTGAACCTGCGCGGGCGTCTGGGCTTGTTCTGGAGCTGCTCGATGTAGTTGGAGGTGCACTCCAGGTCTTTGCTGACGCATTGCTCGCACTTGTTTGTCAGTTGATTGCTTATCGGAGCCGAGGTCGACGTACGCGCTGAGCGGTGGTCTGCCGCTTGCATCTGATCTTCTTGTTGCGACAGGCATCGCAGGCGACGTTCTGCTTGCGGGTGGTACCGCTGTACAGCCCGGGAGGGACTGGCTCCATCGCGGGCTTGTCGAGCGGGGAGAAGCGCGGTGAGCGGGTGATGGTGAAGGACTAAGGCGGGTTTGAACACGAGGAAGGAAGGCGAATGTGTTGATCGCCAAGGGACTAGTCAAGAAGTGGAGGCCAGGAAGGCGGTGTAATGTTGACAGGTCAAAGTCAGGTCGACGACTTGTGCCCAGAAACGACAAGGACTGGAGAAGGGGAAAGTGTGGGGAAGGCTCAAAGGTGCATGTCTTAAGTCGATATGTGTCTGAGTCAGTAGTCATGAGCAGGCGCGGGCATGGCATGTGCAGCACGCAACAGGCAACAGGGATAGGATCTAGGCTGGAGGCCGTCGGTATGCAGGCTGGAGGCAGTCGAGCACAGGCAGCCGCAGCCGCAGCCGCACCCGCACCCAGGCACCCAGGCAACCGCCGCCGGCGGGTCAAGGGGGCGGACACACTTGCGTGGTATTCCCATCTCGGATCCGAAACTCGGCTGCTGACCCGCTCAAGATGTCAGCAGGAGTCAAGTGTGAGAGCACCTCCACTCCACTGCCCGCATCCACATTATCTGGGAGGACTGAACAAGCATCACGCCACCTCGGTGCCATCTGCCAAGTGAAGGCCCCGCAATCTCACTGCTCTCCAGCTCTCCACCCAGCCTCCACATTCGCATCCCGTATCCCCTTCTGTCCTCTCAATCTCTGTCTCTGTTGCTTGGCGCGACTCTGTGCCTCTCTTCCGCCGAGCACTATCTTTTGCTTGCCCTGGCCCATACCCCCCCCCCCCCCGTGACCTCGCCTCAATGAAGCAATCAATCATTCATTAAGCAGGAACGACGGGCAACTCTCAACGGGTGATCAGGTGACGGGACTGGCAACAGGTGACAATCCGGAACCGGTTCTCTTAATTCTCTCCTGCACGCGCCGGCTTTTTCGTTTGCGAGCGTTGACTTGTTGACAGGCAACCAATCCTAGGCAATCCTGCTGATCCTGTTATGCCTGCTGACTGCTGCGATGGATGATGATCAGGGTGGAGGGAGAAGCTTGCGTTTCTAATCTTAGCCGATCCCTTCAATGTGGGCCGTTTCTTCAGGCACGGTCCCCAGCGTTTGCGAAAGTAGTCAGGCGAGAACCAGGACTAGTCCGTTGCATGTGATACACCGAGACATGGCTTAAGGTGACTTGCCGCTCCGTTATCTGATACTCCTCTTTGTGTTTCCGAGAGTGCGTCGCACATCTTGCCTCCTCTTTGGCCCTGCATCTAGATTCATCGAAGCCTCGGTGCACGCGTGTGCACATGCACGCGTCTGACTTGGCTGGACCGGGCGGCAAATGCGGCAAAACGCCGCAGGACCGGTCCTCAAGCTCGTTCGTATCGGCCCTGCCCCGTCCCAGGATGCCAGGATGTCCCAGGATCCAGGGAGCCGTCGTTGCTATGACGCAGGCCGTCAGCGGTGGAACACCACGGCCCGTTCCTGAGTCGTCTTTGTTTTCATCAACTCGGTCGGTCGCTCCTTCCCCCTCACCCTCCGCGCCCCGGCACCACTGCACGACTGCACCCCCTGTCCGTCGCTCAGTCGCCGAGCGACGTTATGCCTGCTTGTCGTTTGCTCCTCCCTTAATTTCCGCTTTTACATTCTTCCATGTCGTCCGACCTCGCCTGACACCACCACCGACTCCGACATGGCCCGCGATGATGGCGACGGCGGACGGCGCAACTCGTCGAGCTCCTCGTCCTCCAGGCAGGAGCTCACCGCGACCGCCTCCATCCCCCAGTTTGCACCAGCAAACTCTTCGGGGCCCCTCTCCGGCGACGACTCCTCCAGTATCAAACAGAAGAAGAAAAACAAGGGGCCGCTGGGGAAGCTCCTCGTCGTGCTCGGAGACTGTATCACATGGTTCTTCAAGGGATGGGCCAAGTACAGCCCTCTTCTGGCTGCTGTAGCGGCTCCGATGTCAACGCTCCTGGACATCCCGGCACTCGCTGTAAGTGGCAATCGCTTTACCTTTGCTGACAGCTCCAGCAACCGTGGTATGTGCGAGACGACAAGCCGATTCCGGACCGCAAGGCATGTGTCGCGCTGAGTTCGGTCTCTCTGGCGCTGAACGTTGTCGCCATGGTCCTGCTGTTGCTGCGGTTCTCGACGTTCCATGGCATCTGGCAGCGGGCCGCGAACCTTTCGATCGTGTTCTGGGTTCTGAAGGCCATCGTTGCCCTCTGCAACCTCTTCATCTTTGGCGCCGGCGAGCCGCGGCCAGAGAACTCGGACTTCAGCGAGGGCTTCTGGTGCGCCGTGTTCTCGGTGCTCATATCCGGTAGCATCGCCGTCGCGCTGTTCCTGCACTGGCTCCTGGGCAAGATCCACCCGTTCGACTCGGGCGACGACCAGGAGTTCCGCCTGACGGGGCGCAAGTTCCTACTCTCCGTGACGGGTTTCACGGTGCTGGTGGGGCTGGAGGCGCTAGCGTTCTCCCAGCTCGAGAACTGGCGCTACCTCGACGCCATATACTTCTCGATCCAGACTGCGCTCACCGTCGGCTACGGTGACATGACGGTGCAGACGGCGTGGGGCAAGGTGCTGCTGTTCATCTTTGCCGTCCTCACGCTCGCCCAGCTCGGTAACGCGGTCTCGATCACGATCGACTGGGTCCAGAGCCGCGCCGTCGAGCGCCGCCAAAAGTGGCTCAAGAAGTACTCTGTCGCCGTCCACAGTAGTGCTGTGCGGCGCAAGCCGTACGCCACTCTGATCGACGAGATCGCCCTCCTCCACCAGATCAACCTGCATCAGGAATCGTACGTGGTGTGACTTCTTAGCGCTGACTCCGCAGCCTGATCCAGCTCTGGGACCTCATCTGGGCCGTCGTCAGCATGTTCAGCTTCTGGTGCCTTGGTGCCATGGTGTTCCACTTTGTCGAGAGTTGGGGCTACGGGTGAGTTAACCCGCTCTTCGCAGCTAACTCGCAGCAACGCCCTGTATTCTGTAATGGTCATGTCCTTCACCATCGGCTACGGCGACTACACGCCTGTAACCGCCGTCGGCCGCGTCTTCTGGGTGTGCTACGCCCTCCTGGCGGTTCCGGTTGTGACCAACTTTGCAGTGCAGACGGTAACGGGTATACTGTACACGTTGACGCAGCACCAGTTCACGAACGACATGCTCTGTGAGTCACAATCACCTGTCGTGACGGGCCGTTTCATCGCTGACCCCCCGCAGCTCTCGAACGAGAACGCGACCCCGAGACATTCGCTCCGCACTCGCACTTCGTGCTGCGGCACCACCGCCGCTGGGAGAAGGTCCGCCGCCTGTACATTGACAGCCTTAAGGAGGCTGGGTACATGGACGACGAGGCCTCCGAGGACGACGAGCTGGACAAAGAGGAGTCTCCCGACAGCTCGTCGCACGACGACAAAAAGTCCCTGAAGGAGAAACCCTCGTATGACGAGCGGCGGTCGCAGGACGAGAAGAAGCAGCCGAACGGCGACACGCTCGACGAGAACCACCACAAGAAGCACGAGGACGGTCAGCACGAGAACATTGACGGGATCCCGCAGGAGATCCGGCCCGACGAGGAAGACAAGATGGTGAACAACGTTCTCGGCAAGAGCACGCACAAGTCGGCCAAGGAGGAGTTGCTGGACCGGGCCTTCAAGTCTCTCGTGGACGGGAAGCACGGGCACAAGAACGAGAAGTGCGACGACCCCCACCACGGCGAGAAGGGCAAGTACGACGAGCAGGAGTGGCTGAACGAGCCGCTGCGCCGGGAGCAGATCGAGTTCTACCTCCTGAAGCAGCTTATTGGGCGCGTGACCCGGCTCGAAGCTCAGGCGAGGCAGATGCTGATCGACTCGATGGACAAGGACCTCGCCCAGACACTGTTAGTCGCCGACCGGAATCTGCAGATAAGAGACGCGTTCCAGTTGTACGGCGAGGGCGACGAGGCGGACGACGCGCTGAAGGAGAGCGAGGACGCGGAGCAGAACCGCCGCAACCATACGACCGAGGCGCAGCAGGAACACATCCGCCAGCTCGAGCAGGACACGAACTTGATCTCGGGCGACTCGTACGACGACGACATGCTCACGCGCGTGCGCCGGTACCGGAGCACGTTTGCTGAGATCCTTGTCTTATCCTCGACGCTGCTGGGGCTGGAGGGCGATGATCTGAAACGCTTTGAGCGGTGGCATATCCAGCTCGAAGGCGGGAGCTACAAGAAGTGGCACCACCAGCGGTTCAAGAACGTCGCTCGGCCGCCGCACAGCCGCCGCAAAAAGCTCGAGCAGAGGCTGCGCCGTCGCAACATGGACACGGAGGGCAAGGTGCGCCCGATCGGGTACAAGCCGCCAGGCGAGCGGGACGAGTCCGAGTATACCAAGTCCGGGAAGAAGAAGAAGCACCACCACCATCACAAGAAGGGCCAGGCAGCCTCTGGCACGCAGTCGGACACACCGCACGTCGACCAAGCGCAGGCTGAGGGCCGCCTGTCCGAGTCGGACGCCAACGCGGGCCGTCTGCCAGACGAGGACAACCACACGCACTCGCACTTGCGCTCACGCTCACGCTCGCGTCGCTCCTCGAATGCCTCGAATGCCTCGAACGCCTCGAACGCCTCCCATGCCTCGAACGCCTCGCACTCCTCGTCCGCCTCGCACCGGCACCACCGGCACAAGAAGGACAAGAAGGACCAGCCGAAGAAGAAGATGAAGGCGAAAATCTGGGACGCGATGGAGGACGAGCTGTTCCGGCGCACGGACAAGAACGTCGAGGACATCATCAAGGCGATCCCGGACGAGGAGGAGAAGGAGTACCTGGACAAAGAGAAGTTTGCGCGCCAATTGCTGCTCACGAGTGCGGAACGGAAGAAGGACTCGACGCAGCGCGAGAGCGAGCTGAAGGAGCTGAAGAAGGAGGCGCGCCGCGGCGAGCTCAGCGGTACGAACCGGGGCAAGCGGGCCGCGGCAGAGGCAGAGAACGACGCCGAGGACGAGATGCTCGAGGACGCGGGGCCGTCGCAGCAATTCGACGACGCCGGGGCCGCCGAGCGCGGCGAGGCGCCCAAGCGCAAACCCAAGAAGAAGGACAAGGGCGAGCACCAGGACGACGGCCTGGAAAGCCCTGCAGTCTCGAGCGACGGCGACCGCGACGCAACCTACGGCCCCAACGTGTGGGACACGGAGAGCGACGACGAGGGACCCCCTGACTCGGACGTGCACACCGACACCGACCTCGGGGACGAGGACACGGACCTGAACTCGCCGATGCCGAGTGATCCGAGCGACCCCTCGCCGGGCGTCTTTGACAGCACGCCGTCAGAGCGCGACTTTGCGTATGACCAGCCCTCGTCCCGCCAGACGCGGAACGGGCTCCGCGGCGGCCCACCAGTCATGCAGCCTAGGAGGCAGTACAACCCGGGGCCGTTCCAGGCCATGCCGCCCGCGCGGGACGGGCCGGTCGTGCACCCCGCGCAGCAGTCGAAGGCGCCCACGAAGAAGAAGAGCTCGCAGAGGACCAACCCTTCCAGTGACTCCCCGAACAGTCCTCGGAAGAAGGCCAAGGCCAAGGCCAAGGACGCGAGGAGCCAGCGCGAGAGGGACCTGCGCAAGCACGGACAGCACGCACACCTCGACGACGTCCTTAACACCATGAACGCGGGCCCGGACCACTTCCACCCGTACGCCACCCCGGGGTCGCAGGGGTACGCTGGCCAGGGCCCGCATCTCGAGGACGACAGCAACGACCGCGGCAAGGGCGACAACAGGTCTGACAACGTGCCCCCGCTGAACCGGAAGATGCGGGGTGGGCTGGTCTAACCGGCGTACGGAGAGGAGTGTAAGAGAAGAAGCTATTGACCCAGAATCGTTTCGTGTGTATCGTTATCAGTACTTTGTGAGCACATCTACCCATCCGTAATGCCGACATGATACCCTGTTTCAATGCATGTTGACCTGTGACCTATTCTACCTGTTCTCGATACGCTCAGCAAATCCCACAGCATGCTGCACACTCAAGAGCCAGCCATCCTCGCCTCACCTCACCTCATGCTTCGCATGAGGCTCGGTTGCGAACGTAAAAAGGCTGAATCGAGTGGGATTCGAACCCACGATGCTTACGCACTCGAAAATCCTGTCGGACAAAGTCTATCGACTTGAGTCGAGCCCCTTAAACCGGACTTGGGTATCGATCCAATGATGCTAACCGCTGAGCCAAAGGTTCGCGGTCGGACACTCTGGGGTTTTGTGCGGGGCGCGGGGGTAGCTGGAGGTGCGGGCCACGTGGGCTATTTCGGGCGCTGGGTGCTTGTTACGGGGCTGCTGTGGGTACGGGGAGGTTAGGTAGGTTAGTAATGCTTTCGGAGTGCTCGGTCAGTATGGTGAAACGGAGGCAGCGATAATTGTGGGGATTACGGGGTTTTCTGCATTTTATCTACAAAAGAACGACTTCTGATTTTGGGGTTTTCGTTATGGAAGGGCTGCGGACATGGCTTGGTTTTCTGTGTTTTCGTTGGACGAATGGCTATGGACTAATATCTACAGCACGGGTCGGTTTTGGTTGGTTTTTGTGTGGGTTTGTGAGTTCTGATGTTCGTAGAATGAGCGACTTGGTTGGCGTGGCGCGGCTGAGATATCCTCAGGGGCTTTGTTGGGATGGAGCCCAGTGTTTAGGCACAAGCACGCGTCTCAGCAGTGAAAGTGAAAGACTGAGGTCCAAAGCGGGCGAGAGGCGCGCCCAAGCCGCCAAAGGGGCCGAAGTTGGGGCCGTCATTGTCGGACTGCGGGCGACCGCACCCGCCAAAGCCGCCGGGGGCGCTGAAGCCGGGACCTCCGAAATCGGGGCGGCCGTGGGCGTGGTGGTGACCGTGGTGGCCGTGGGCGTGGTGGCCGTGAGCATGAGAACCATGAGCGTAAGGCCCGTGGGCGTGAGGGCCACCGAAGCCGCCGCCGAAACCGCCGAAAGGACCACCGAAGGGGCCGCCGTGGCCATGACGGCCATGGGCGCGGCGACCATGGTGATGATCAGCGTCGTTGCCGCTGCCACTTGACTCATGATGGCGGTGGTGGTGGCGGTGGTGACGACGACCGTGGCAGCCAGCCCTACCATCGTCGTGGTCATTGCGCTCCCCCTTCACATCACCCTCGCCGCAGTGGTAACGGTGGTGACGACCGCGACCGTAGGGAGACCCACGACGTCCGTGGCGGCCGTGACAGTGGTGACCGTGGTGACCGTGGTGACGACGTTCCTTCGTGTCAGGGAGAGTCGGAGCGTCCGAGTCTGACTCGGACTCGGAAGTGGACTCAGAGACCTCGCTCTCAGTGTCGCTGAGTTCCGTGAAGCGGATGCAATCACAGGAAGGCGGATTGCAGGGAGGCATCGGCATGTCAAAGCCAGGAGGAGGAGGAGGGGGAGGGCAGCCGGCTCCAGTGGGAGGCATGGGCGGCATAGGGGGCATAGGCGGCATGGGCGGGGGAGGGGCGTGGTGTTTGTGGCTACCGTGGGGGCCGTGACGACCACGGCCGTGGTGGTGAGGACCGTGAGGGGGGTGGTGAGGCTCAGTGCCAGGAGGGCAGGGATGGCAGGGAGGACCACGCTGACGACCACCGGGACCGTGGTGGCCAGGACGGCTGTGGCCATGGTGACCAGGACCGTGGCTGTGAGGACCTCCAAAGGCGAAAGGAGGAGGGCCGCAGGGTCCATGCTGACCGGGGTGACCGCCGTGGTGGTGACCATGGTGACCGAAGGGGCCGTGAGGACTAGGACCGTGGTGAGGGCCGCCGTGATGGTGACCAGGCGCGGAGCCGTGGCCATGACCATGACGGCCACCACGACCGCGCCCACCAAAGCCACCACGACCAAAGCCGCGGCCACGAGAACCCAGACAGGCAAACATGCAAGGACATTCGTCCTCGTCCTCATCATCCACAGCCTCTTCAGTCTCTGCCTCAGCCACAGCCTCGACGTCGTCACCAGCAGTGGCATCGGCAAGCTCAGAGATGCGCAACTTCTCAAGCCCGACAGTCTCAGACGAAACTGCGGTGCTCTCGACTGCATTCTGGCCAGTGCTGACGCTGACGGCGGGGGCAGGACCACGCTCCATGACGATGTCTGGAGTGTGCTCGCTGCTAAGCTGGCTGACTTCGTCGTGGCTGACGAGGACCGTGTCCTGGGGACTGGGGGGCTGACTGACGGCCTGAGGGAGGTTGCTGACGCTGACCATGGTGTAGTGTCTGACAAGAATAGAGCTGACTGACTGACTTGGGCAAGAGATAGGTGGGTAGAAGAACTTCTTAGACGAAACTATGAAGAACTACGGTATGAGTGTGACGGCTGGGGGAGGGAGCTGTGAGGAGGGGAGGGGCTGGGGTAGTGGGATGAGGATTTCTGACGTGAGATACAGCGCGTTTATATACCTTGCAGATCACGCTTATCGCCACCCGATCCACCCGAGATTGACAACGGAAGGCAGGCCTAGAGGCAGACTTGCCGGAGAGCTTGCGCGTCCAACGGCTCCGCAGCAGCCTCGGCTCGGCCGCCGGCTCACGACTCATATTAAGGCACGCTCGGTTCCGTCGGCTAGGTTTGTCCACCCCCCAATCTTTTCTCTCTGCGTGGCCGATATCATCCTCCCGTGTCTCGCATGCAGGGCTTCTCGCCCGGCATAGCGCGCGGAGAGTAGAACTGCGCAGCGCGCCAAGATGCAGAAATAGACTTGAGCTCAGAGTTTGAGACGGGCCGGCGGCCTGACGATACCCTCCGGGACGCCACGGCGATCGGACCGATGTCCTCACTTCGTCACCGGCTCGGCAACCCGTAGTCCCTCGCTCTCTTCCATTGCGTGCACGGCATCTCTCCTCTCCGCTGCGCGATCATAGGTGAGACACTTAGAAATTACTGAGGAGCGTGCTCAGGGTTTGCGCAGCCCAAGTTCTTACTCTTTATCACCCATGCCTTGGGGCTCGGTCGCTTCGTTCACCTGCCGGCAGACTCTGTAAGTGCATGTAAGTGCACTCGACTCGTGGAAGGTGGCTATCCTCGGCACTCTCTGGCGCTTGCCTCCGCAAAGGTCCCGGGAATGCTGCGAGCACAGTGTGAGGATGACGCCCGATGTTTGTTTCCGGGGCCAGAGCGGGGTGGGTCTCATGGAACAGCCCGGCATTCTAGACCTTGTCATCTGGAAGGATCTGGCACGATCTGGCACTCCGCGATGCACCCCTCTATATTTCCAGTGGCGCTCAAAGACGCATCCGAGTGTTGCGTCTGCAGGAATCTACTCCAGCCCATCTCCATGTTGACGTCCTGCAAGCAAACAAGGTGGGTGTAGACTCATCATTTCAACCTGGTTGTCCGCTGGCGTGATCCTCACACCATGCTCCGCGTCGCCTTTGCCCGCACAGGTGCTGCCCCGAGCCATTGGTAATACTGCAATTCATAAGTCATTACGATGATCATACTGTGTGTTGCGTTCCACTATAACCTAGATAAAGCTGAAGGAAAGAAAAGGGCTGATTACTATACAAGAGTTAACAGGGCCGAGGGCCAGCTCGACGGTGAACCAAGATTTCAATGCTGAATGATGTGGAGCGTGGCAGTCTTACGTGGGTGGCGATCAGGGGAGGGCCGGTGTCGATCAGAGATGGGTCGGCAGGATGGTAGTAGGAGAGGGACGCGTCGCTGGCGCTCCGCGTCGAAGGCTTAGGACATGATAGCCTGGCTGACCTTCTTCCCGAAGAGGTTGAACTTGGTCCGCCGGTCAGCGCCGGCCCGGCCGAAGGCCTTGCGCGCATTCTTGATGCTCTCCATCGAGTCGACGCCGACGCGGCGCTGCTGCTCGATCATGAGCGCCTGGAACTTGGCCAGCTTCTCCGCCTCCTCGTCCTCCGTCTCTGAGCGCGGCGCCTGAGCCAGAAACTGGCTGCTCTCGCGGCGCGTCCATGTCCGCACACGGCCTTCGCTGTGGCTGCTGGCCGAGCCGATGGAGGCGACGCGCGCACCGATCGCGGGGCCGAGGGAGCCGCCGAAACCGCCGGAACCGATGGGAGGAGACCGCTGGATACCGCCTGACGAACGCTCGGGAACGACCTCCGTCGTGGCACGCTTCTCGTACAGCCGCACGACGGGCTCCTTCAGCGACGACATGGAGGAGGAGCGCGCCAGCTTCGTGTTCAGCGTGTAGGACACGACCTGGGACGCGAGCGTCGGCTCGGCCTCGTTCGACGTCACGAGCACCTCGTCCTCCTCTTCTTCCTCCTCCGAGGGGCGGAACTGGAGTCCGTCCTCTGGCAGAGCCGGGAGCGTCGACGACTTCGAGTTGCTGACGAGCGAACCACAGATCGAGTGCCGCCGGTCGTCGCTGCCCATCGACGAGAGACTGTCGCGCACACTCTCGCTCGGCGTGGCGGGATACGCGCTGGTCGCTTCCGAGTTCGTCGGCGAGGAGGCGCGGGGAGTCGAAGGCAGGGAGAGGTGCGGCGGCGCATGCGCTGGTCGTCCGGGAAGAGGCTTCTCGGGCGGCGGGAGCATCGGCGGGCGCGACGAGGCAGACGAGACATTTGTCCGCGTTGTGCTGACCGACATGATCGAGGCGGGTCTCCGCCGCTTCAGCCACGGCTCCATCTCGACGGCGGGCGCGTTCGAGATGTCGAGCGCGTTCAGCAAGTCGTCGGCGAGCTCCTCAGCGTCAAACTGCGTCGTGACTGGCCGCGCGCGCTGCGTCGCCTTCGAGGGCGATGACGTAACGGTAGCCTTCATCTGGTCGTACGGTGCCGTGAAGGAGCCAGACCTCAACCGCCGTGTCGAGACGTCGATACTGCTCGCGCCGAGCTTCAGGTTTTGCAGCTGGCTACCGGGCACGTTGCCGTTGTGCTGCGTGCTATCGCCGGCCCCTGAGTCGGGGAGTGATCCGTGTGCGGCCGGCGGCGTGTTGCTGTGAGACTGATGGCTGCCGCCGGCGCCCTCGTTGCTCATGACGGATCCAGGGCGGCGGCGATTGTTCTGCCGCGAGGAGCTCGCGCTCTTCGCCTGATGGATCATCTGCAGAGCACGCGCCTGCAGGTTGTACTCGCCCGCGAGCGTCGCGACCTCGTACACGCCGACCGAGCTCGAGGGCCGGAGGCGCATGTGCAGCGCGTGCGTAACGAGCTTGTTCAACCGCTCGATCTTGTATTGCTTCGACAGAAAGAGGAGCGCTGTAAGCACGGGCGACCGCGTCTGCAGCGGCGTCGACAGAGACAGCGTGTAGAAGTACTGAATCAGCGCAACGCACACTGGCAGGGGCTCAGGCAGGTGCAGGGACGTCGGCGTGACACGGGCAGGGGAAAGCGAGCCGAGAAGCGCCTCGTTGATATCGAGGGCCGTGTCCTGCACCGCCTCCGCCGCCTTGGTCATGATCGCGCTCTGCTGCTCGGCGAACCACGGCCACCGGTCCGCGAGTACCTTGCGCGAGCAGCGCACCTTCCGTCCGTCCTCAGCAATGAGCTCAAAGTCCGACACGAGCTTCTCGTCGAGCATGCTGAGGCCGATACCCTGTGTCTGATCCGACAGCACTCGCCGAGGCGGCTGGTAGATGCCGTACGCCTCGAGCTCGATAATGGCATACTGGTCAAAGTTGACCGCGCGCTTGCCGTAGTCGGCAGCGAGATCGTGGTTGGCGTTACCGAACACGATCAGCTTCGCGGTCTCAGGGCAGATGACCGCACGGTTCCAGCTTCCGCTGGACAGTACTGGCGGCTCGAGGTGCTTCCACTGCAGCGTGTGCAGGTCGAGCGTCCAGATCGAGAACGCGGCCGATGTCGACGCGAGGTAGAGACCGCACAGGATGAAGTGGTGGCCGACGATACCGCCCGCGGGAAATCGCAGACCCGGCGGCTGCGAGCTTCCCGTCATCTTGATCGACATGTCGTGGATCGTGAAGTCGGGCGGGGCCTCAAACTTGTCCGACTCAATCTCGGGCGCCTCGGCACCGTCCAGGGGCGAGACGACCTCGAGCTCTCGGCGGACCTTGGCAAAGTCGTAGTTCGAGTAGCACCAGATGTCACCGCCGCCGCCCTCCTCCTCCACCGTGTACGGCAGCGCAGGCGAGCCGATCATGAGCTGCGCTTCCGGGACCGGAACCACAACGCGCAGCGTCGAGCTCACGGCGACCGAACGGTACGCTCCCTTCGAGTGCATGCCGTGCGACTCGGGCTGCTCCGTCTTCGAGACCCATGCTTGACGTTTCAAGTCGAACGTGTTGATCTCGTAGATCCACGAGTTGTCCGAGCGTTGGCCGCCGCAGACGATAAGCTGGCCGCGCGACACGGCGCTAAGGTGCGCGTAGCGCGCTTGCGGGATGAACTCTGGGTTCGGCAGCTGGAACGTTTCCGATCCGTCCATGCCCAGTCCGATTGGGGACTCGGGCCCCGGCTGCGGGAGCCATCTTCGCGCGCGGCAGTCGAAGAACCACACATCGTTGTGCACGCATAGTGAGTCGGCGTCGCTCATGCCTCCGAAACAAACGAGCTTGTCCTCCCACACGTCCATCGAGTGGAAGTACCGCGGTCCCGGTCCTTGTCCGGCATTCACGCGCGACCACGTCCGTGTCGTCAGGTCGAGGGCCCACATCTCGGACGTCAGTTTCCGGATCGGCACAATCTTGCCGCCGAACAAGAAGATGGTCGGGGGATGCGGCGCGGGGAGGGGCGAAAGGGTGACCGAGGGGCCCTGCTGTCAGTTTCATGAATGGAACACGCCAACTCACGGTGAGGGGCAGAGGGACCTCGCCATGGGTGTTCTCGAACCAGCTCGTGAGCTGGGAGTTGTCGGTCATGGTGAGGGAGAGTTAGATGTGGTGGAGATGGAGTGGATGCTAGATTGCGAGATGGATGACCTAGTCGCGGAGGAGTGAGCAGTGTCACCCGAGGCCGGGGCGCACGACTAGGCTGGAATGTAGATTAGCGGCGTGCAACTGTGAAACAGGTTAGCGATGGGCGATTCCAGCTGATCGAGTGAACATGGAGTAGTGTGCAGAGCTGCGAGTCAACGTAACAGCGCGTCCGGTGGCCGTTCACAGAGTCGTGCCAGCAACGCAAGCACAAGCGCGAAAGCGGTTCGCTGGCGCGGACGTGCGTACGATCGAGCCGAGTCTGTTCCAGTGGGGCCGCCATGCTTCAGTAGCTTGTTGGCTCAAGTCCGAAACCGGTGAGCCAGCCGCGCAGACCGCGTACGGTTCACGGGAATTGGCTCGGAGTCATTCGGGCGAGCTACACACTTCAAGCATACCGTCACGTCTCACGTATCGCTTGTCAAGGATGAATGCGATTCAGAGTGACGCGAGACGGGCCGGGCGTGCGACATGATCGTCCTCGTGTGCACATGTCATGTCGGGAGACGCTGACAAGCGCAACAATGAAAGGAGACGATGAATTGAGGAGTGCCAGACCGTCGGAGCCTAAGTACTCACTTGAAAGCAAAGTTTATACGTTGAGCGCGTAGCAACTGTGTCAGATTCGTACGTGATCGCGGCGAGATCGAGAGTGCGTTGCGTTGCGATACGATGCCAGTCGTGTGGCTCGAGCTCGCGGGTTGCCAGGTTGCGAGGAGTGTCAAGTGTCGCGACGGGTGAATCGGGGGCGTCGAGGCGTCAAGGCGTCGCGAGGAAGGGAGCAATTGTCGCGTTGAACGAGGAAGACACGAAACGTCAAGAGACAAGGTCGAGCGAGCAGGAGTGGAGTGTGACCGAAGGGAAGGCCGAGGTCGTCGCAAAGAAAATTGGGAGTGGCCAGGCGTCCGATGACGATGGGGTTGGGCTTGGGGAGAGTGCTCAGGCAAGCGGATGTCGGGGCCAGCGGGCTTGGTGGAAGGACGTAAGGGGCAGGGGGGTCGTGGGGCAGGGCTTGGTGGTGGAATGAACCGTGCGTCTGTGTTGGTGCGAGTGTTTGGCGGTGAGGAGGAGTATGGCGGTGCGAGTGTGTGAGTGATTGAGTGCACAGATGACGATGAAGAGATGGTAGATGATGGAGTAAGATGTTGGAAGGAGGAACGAGGAGCGAAGAAGGAAGACGGAGGAGGAGCAGTGCAGAGGAGTGGGCCTAGGTGCTGGTCCGGTGTGCAGTGTACGGTGGACACGATGAGGTCAGGTCATGTCAGAACTGGCGCAGGCCAAGGCCAGGAACGCTGAGGCTCTACGCTCTGGGAGCAGAGTGCAGGCCCGAATTCGCAGGGATGGCTAGGGACGAGGGTGTGTGCGGTCCAAGGGTTATGTAAGGGTAGCCCCAGGGTTCAGGGCCATTGCGGTAGACTCAGGGGCACAGACCACGGCCCCCAAGTGCTAATGCTACCACTGACACTTGTGCCCACTACTGCTTCAACGACTTGCGTACTCCATCTCTTAGCAGCAGCCATCATCCATCGCTGTCTCTTCCAACGTCCCATTCCATGGTCGACAGAACAGATCAAAATCCCCCATAGCATTCTGACTTTGCTGAACCACAAAGCTTACTCGGTCCATGCGACTGAAGCTTGTGTTCATCAGCGAGCAAGGTAGAGTGCGACGAGATCAAAGTCTCGGTCGGTGGCGAATCCATGTCTCAAGCCAAGGACGATCACCATTTCCATTACTGCGACCTCTGAATGGGTGAATCGCCTCTAGGCCTGCCAAGCCTGCCATCGCCGTCATAGCCTTGCCAAACCGAGAACTTCTCGCCTTTCCTCCGTTGTCCCCTCTGTGCTGTACCTGCGCACCCGAGTCCTGCACTCCTGTAACTCCTCGCCATTCAATACTCGGACGCAAACGGTACCGACACGAGGGACCGCTGCTGCGCACTCTGCCGCTCCGAGCCCCTTGCAGATTGCAGAGTGAGAGGCGGCGCCTCACCTTGTACGACGCACTGGCATGGCTTGATGCGAATCGGGTTGGCTGGGCTGGCTGGGCTGACTGGGCTTGAGGACTTGCGGGTGTGGAGCGCCTCGCCCTTCAAAGACTCCAAGCCAGCCGGCAAGCCAAGATTGACCCGAGACGCAGAGTAGTGGGTACGAAGGGAGCGGTTAACGGAGGCATGCGTGAGCTCGTGTCCCACCGGATCCCACCTGGGACCTGGGAGTCGTCCCGAAATCAATGCAGCCTACGCCATATGGCTGAAATGCTCAACCGCTTAACGGCGCTCTCTCGTCGTCAGTACGGTCTGTCCGAGGGCTCACTTGAGGGCATACTCAAGGACGAGGGTAGGAGCCCTCCCGGGAAGAGACAGATTGCATTAAGCTGCAGCTCTAGTGCTGCCGCAGAGGCCCAGGGCCGGGGTTGGAACCAGGGTTCACCGCGAGGCACGAGACGGATCAATGTGCAGTCCGCTGGAGTCGTACTTGGTGTCGAGGATCACGTCCATTGAGTCATGTTGGACGCTGCGAGCGTGCGAGCCTGCGTGAGCCCCAGCAGCCAGCGAGTGCTGCTAGACTCCAGGCCTGGGAAGACAGTCACTGACGTCGTCAGGGCTCCCGTGGCCACGCGTGACAATCCTCCTCTCCTCTGCACAAGATGAATGCTCGGAGTCGAGTGAATGGTAACGCGCCCGAAACCGGCAGTAGTGAGACAAGCAACAGCGCAATTCAGCCTGCAGCCTTGTGCTGCTCGTCGCGAGCGCAGCTAGCATCCTCTTCGAGCCGGTCAGTTCTCCGGCCACTGCTTCCGGCTGTCGGCTTCTCGTCTCCCTCGTCTGTTGTCTCAGTTGAGGTCTGGAGGCGCCCGGATGCCGGAGATGCCTCCGACGCCAAGCCCTTGCCTCCGCCGTCCGACAGCAGGCAGAGACAAACGCACAGACGTCAGTAAACAAAGGCAGTCACATCAAGTGCCATTCCTGGGAATCAAAGTGACTGAATGCGACCGGCGGGGGGCTAAACTCTTTCTTCAATTGAGGTCTATTGAGCAGAGCCGAGAAGTCACACCCGGTGCACGCCTGCTCGAATCGATGCGGGGGGCGCCGCTTCGAGTAATGTTGCTCCATGGTGACGCGTGAACGAACAGGACTTGTACACGCGTGCGCGGTCCAGTGAATCGGCATTCGCTTTAGCTAAGGCGAGTGGACATTCTGCACATGAGGAAGGACGTGCATCTGAGGCTGATCCGCGTTCGGCGCCGAGCCGCGCGCACAGCCCCGCAGCCATCAGGCGTAAGAACGACCCACTCCGTGGACCCAGCACTCAGGTCGCCAGCGGTCCCGGGACGCCTCATTATCTCTGCGCAATTATTTCGGGGTCCGTAATCCTGCGCATCCTGCAGCGATGCAGCGCCGCGTCCGCGTCGTATTTCCGCAGCCGCGTACCATTATGGCCAGGACGAGATTATCCGCAGTCATTAGTCTGCCTCTGGTACCTTCGGGGGTTGATGTGTTTCTGATATTTCCGTTTCTGACTTGCTTCTGCTTCTGAAAAGTCCGTCGATCGTGGTGGGGTCTGCTGTCATTGGGGACCGACTGGGGTACGTCTCCGATCGCCCAGGACCGAAGATGATGACAACCAGGACTCAACGAGGGGGGATTACAAGCAAAATGCCGGTCTTCAGGAGGCGAAAACGAGATGATTGTGATTGCGACGCCAGCCACGACGCTCGCCGGAACCCCGCCTGCGTCCTGGCAGTCACCGCTGCCGTACACCGGTACTGACATGTCCTGCCGTGCATGCAAAGGTACTTCGGCCTCATACGCGGCGCATGCAGCAGAACCGAAACTCGCAGAAGCATGCACCCAAGAGTACACCGAAGAAGCGGCCAGCCTTCTGTGCGTACGTTCTGGTCAAGATAGGGACGGGCTGGGTTTAGGCTCAGAGCTACGTACCCCGTTGCGTACCCCGCCCTTCTGCGCGATGCACGACGCGTCCACGGCGTTCAACGAGGGACGAACTCAACGAAGCAATCGTACTGTACATAAGGAGCATGCGGTGAGGGACGCAGAAGGATCGAGGTCTAAACGAAGGGACAGAAACGTATTCTGCATCGACGGTGTCCTTGTCGTCAAGTCCTCCGATCATTGGAATAATCTGTCGCGAGTTGGGACAGACACGCCGCGGCGGCGACGGGTGCCCCTCGCTCTACCACCGCTCTCTCCTCTGCCAGCGTCTGCTCGCATGTCCTTCGCAGCGCATCTGCCCAGAATCTCCAACTCGTGGAGACGAGGAACGAGGAGGGGACGCGGCGTGCAGTGTGCCCGAGACGGTGAGGAAACGGCACGAGGCACAGCCTGATGGTCTGATGGAGTTATGCATGCGGGCTGGAACCGGGTGATCTGCAAGAAGCAAAGACGCAAGATGCATAACGCGCATCGCCTTCCCCAGCGGGCAGCGGCCCCGCGGGTTCCGGGCTGAGAACCCGCGCAGCGAGCGGCGCAGAAGACACGAGGCCCCGGGACGTCTTGCCGCCTTGTACCGCTGGATCTATCTTGCGGCAAGAAGGACGGCAAGGCAACGGCAGCGGATGAGGTAACCTTGTTTCATCCCCGCACCCGGGGCTGCTCTCGGGCTGCGACTCGGGGCTCTCTGGGCATTCCACCGAGCTTCCAGGCTCCTTTCATGTGAGTTGTACGTAACGTGTAATGTATGTATCGTGTCGAGCTCGTGTATGGGGTACTGGTGCACTGGTGGCGACACACGGAGCCGTCGAAGGAGGCCATTGCTAGATTCCAGCTCTCCCACGATCATTCGCCACGTGATGCACTCGAGACTTGACTGACGTCACAATGTCTCGACATTGCACTCGCCACTGCATGCACGCTGCTACGCGTACTGAGAGTCCGTTCGAGTGTAATGTGTGCTGTTGGTGCTGCTGACGACGTTTCTAGGCTGTCAAACATGAGTAGCATCCTACTGCCGTGTTTCTGAGCTTCCAGCCGATCCAGCCGCATGCTCTTCGGCAGGATCAGCTCCGTCCTCCTCATCACTACTTTCAGCCGGTCCCCCCTCCAACCACCTCTTGCTCTTCCTAATCCACTCCTCGGGCACCTCCTCCGGCCTCTCTGGCTCCGGCACGCCGAAGGCATCACAAGTTATCCTCCTCTCTGGGTCCGCATATCCCCTCTCATAGCACCCTCTGCACCTCGCCAACCCCCTTTTCACCACGTCCCTACCCCTACCCTCTTCCTCGGGCACCTCCCTCCTTTCAAAATGATGATCCGCCACGAAATCGGCCTCCCCCTCCGGCCGTCCGAAGAGATCATACCTCATCTCGAGTGCGTTGAACTCAGGCGAACTGAGCACGACAATCTCCGTCTCGCTGCTCGGCCTCCACTTTCCCTTCTCCTCCGGAGACATCTGGGGCAGTTTCATGATGTAATGAAAGCCGTGAAGGATGTCGTGCATTCCCAGGCTGCCTGTTCCATTCTCCCTGAGCTCGGCGCGTAGGGTGCCAGTCTCGGGCCACCCGGGGTGAGAGGGATCGTTTCCGAAAAGATAAGGGGGACAGCCGGCCTTCCCGACTACGGCGCGGTATTCAGAGGGGTCGTGGATTATGACCAGCTCTGGGGCGAGACAGTCTGGCGCTACGCCGCACTTCGTCGTGCGGTGGTATTGGTGTTGGAGGGCTAGGAGCTCTTCTTCCGAGGGACCTTCGGGCTCGGCGGGGGCGGAGGACATGTTGATTGACATGGAGGGGGCGTTGTCGCCACCGGAGGCGTCGCTGTTACCGCTTGTGCTGGAAGCCCCGTTGTTGGATGTTGGCGTTCTCATGTTGATGTGCTGGACGAAGAGCAAAGTGTGACAGGCGGTCCGCCAGCTTATGTACCTCGACTTCTTACGCCACTCTGTACTGACTTTTCTCAGCTCTTGGCATCGTTAGTGCGACGCGCGGGCCCATGTGACTCCGCGGCTCCACACTGAGCTTATCTTCCACTCGACTCGGCGCTCAACGTGCATGCAGCCACTCTGGGAATGGCGTACGGCATCTGCACGATCGTGGGGCCACTCTCGTTCCTGTAATCCCCACCTAGGCACTTCGCTTGCACCCAAGGTCAGTCAGTCTCTTCTGCGCCCATCGCCTACCTGCACCGAGACTGCTCCCTTGCACGCAGGCTGTGCGTGCTCGTCGCTCCATCACTGTTGACATGACTTGATGATTGTTACAACGATAAACACTAGATAACTCTTCTTGCTTTGCTTTGCTGTGGGGTTGGTGTTGCTGTGAGAAATGGGAGTCTATGAAATGCTAGAGGTGGCGGCTCACTAGGCCTGCACCCTCTTGTAGAATCTGCGGCTGTTAGCTTTGTACCCGGAGTGCTCGAAAAGCTGAGTAGCACTCACAGAATGTACGCGGGTCTGTTGACGACGTCCTGCTCCGTCGCGTTCGTGACACGCGAGTCCTCGCAGAAAGACCAGTGGTCGCTGCTCTTGACGAAGGCCGTGTCTGGAGTCAGCTAGGAGCCTCGACAAGGTAGCTCGGGGAAGGAAGGCACACTCACAATGGCCACTCGACAGCGTGCCCATGTGGTTACTGACGCCGTACAGGTCGTACTTGAACGGGCCGATCTGGGTGCGCGGGTCGTCGAGGTCCTCGTTGCCCGTCGGCTGGCGGACGGGGACGTAGCGCGTCAGGTCCAGATTCTTCAGTGGGAAGATCACCGGCGTGTCCGACTTGTCCCAGAACTGGCCCCCGTTCACGGGCAGGAAGCGCTTCAGCTGGATCATGAGGACCGGCGGGAGGCGCACGATCGTCATCGTCTTGGACGCGCGGCGGTTCTTCTTGCACCGCGGGCAGTACCTGAAGGTTAGCTAAGGCGAACGACCCACGAGCTAGAAATCTGGGACTTACCACTTGTCGTCTCCGTCCAGGATCTCCGGCTGGACGTATCGGTCAAACAGCTCCGGCAGGACGATCGGCTTGCGGCTCGTTGGCAGGTCGAGCGTAAGCCACTGGAACGAGTCGTACACAGTTGAAGTCTGCTATCAGCTTCCGCCGTCCGCGCCTAAGCTTACCTTGTGACAAGTCAGACACTCCATGCGGTTCATGTACTGTCCCTGGAAGAGGTCGACGATGAAGCTGTCGTTGCGCTGCTTGTAGATTGCCCACTCCTTGTCGCTCGCAATCTGCGGCGGCAGCGTCTCGAGCTCGGCCTCGCGTTGCGGCGTCATCTCGACCGGCTTCGGCTTGACCCGCACCCGATTCAGGTCCTCGTGCAGTCCGTCCATGACGAAGGAGAGGAACTCCTGCGAGTCGTGCTGCTCTGTGCCCGCAAAGTCGGACTTGAAGTTGATGATGGATTTCTGCGGTTAGCTGGAGCTGGCGATGCTAGCGTAGGTCATCCTCAGTGTCGGGCTGAGGAACGTCTACGCATGGGGCAAGGTACGGGGGGACTTACTCTAAAGGTGATCGGGGAGAGGAAGGTGTAGTGTTCCTTCCAGAGGGCTGAGAGGAGTTCCGCAAACGCATGGGCGAGGTTACCCCTCGTGCCGAGGGTGTTCGTAACGTTGACCTCCTTTTTGTAGTGGCCATCAAGGAAGAAGCGCGCGAACGGCAGCGTGGCCGAGAGACACTGGATAGTCGAGTTCATGTAACACGTGTTGCCGAGGTTCTTAAGACCCGTCAGGCCCAGCTTCGGGTCGCGCCAGTACCGGCATCCGCTGTTCGGGGCGAGCTGGTCGTGTCGCTGCAGGTCGGCGCGAACCAGTGAGCGCGAGTCGCGCCGCTCGAGCGCGTGCGATGCCGCTGCCGGGGGTTGTTGCGGTAATCTGCCCAGCGCATGGGGCTGCGGGTAGTCGATCGACGGGCGCGAGGCGTGGTGCCCACTGTACTGGCTGTCGAGGTAGCCGCTCTGCCGCCGCGTACCGGCGCCGGGGTGGATCGAGGCTTTCGGTAACGGCGCGATGCCGCCTGCCCCGGCGTGCGAGCTGATCGACTGCGAGCTGCCGTGCTTTGGCGGAAGGGAGGGCCTGGTCGGCGCAGCACTGTAGTCGCCAGGCGTACCTGGTGTCGAGTACGGCGACACGTACGGCGCGCTGTTGTACGTCGAGGGAAAGTGGTGCGACAGGCTGGCCGAATGCGAGTGGTACCCGCCCGTCATTGACTGCGGCGTGCCGGAGCTGAACGTGTCGTTGATGCCCTTCGCATACGAACCGGGCTGGTACACGTGCTGCTGGCGCTTTGCGCGCTTGTCTGCGGCCTCCTTCTCGGGGCTGATGCTGTTCACGGCCTTGTGGCCCTGGGCCTGGTTCTGCCTCGCTGCTCCCTGGCGCGCGCGGAAGTCAATGAACTCGAACCACCCCTGGTACCCTCCCACGAGAAGGACGGGGCAGCGGGGTAGGATCTTGTTGTACTCGTTCGAGTAGATCATGTCCCATATGCGGGAGACGGGGGTCGGTTCGGCGCCCTTCGGCGGGAAGTTCTTCGATCGCGAGTCGTACACGACGACGAGGTCATACTGGTGTCGTCGGGCGAAGGCCTCCTGCTGCGCCGGCGGGGAGAGGGAGAGCGCATCCTCGAGGCCCGCCGACGTCATCCCGCTGCGCATGATGATCGTCGGGTCGATCCAGACGACGTTGATGTGACACCCGCGGTTGTAGTACTCGGCCCCGACATAGGACTTCTTCCACTCGTCCTCGGAGCGCACGTCCAGCAGGAGCACGTCCACGTCAAAGTTCATGAAGTACGTCCGCAAGTCGTTCGGCTCCAGTACGTTCGTGCGCGGGAACGTCGGCTTGCCCGCGTGCGTTGGGCTATAGCCTGGGATCGCGACCGCGGTCGAAGCCGACCCGGAGCCACCGGAGCCCGGACTCGTCGACGGCTGCACCGCCTGCGCTGATGCTCGCGGCGAGAGCGCGGCCGATGGGTCCTGCCGCGGTGACGGCACCGGCATGGCTTCTGGCGGCGGCTTCGGCTTTGCAGCCTCGAACCTCAGCTGGTGGTCTGGAGCCGGCGGGATCGGCTTTGCGGTCGCGACCGACGACTCGAGGTCGAGCGCGCTTAACTCCTCAGTCGGCGGCGAAAACGCAGCGTCCTTATTCGTCTCTGCTGGCTGGGACGCAGGGCGGCGGATTTCCGAGTCGAGGTCTGGGCTCGGCGGAGATGGCACGACGTCCTTCGGGTCGATCGGCTCGGGTGGTGGGGGAAGTGGAGGGCGCGGCTGGCCAGGCAGGTCGGTCGGCACGCTTGGTAATGTCGGGAAGGAGGGGAATGTTGGGAGCGAGGGGAGGTCGGGTTCTGATGGCTTCGAGCGCGGAATCTCAGGCAGGGGCGAGCGCTTGACTGGCGCTGTCGTGGGTGCGGGTGCGGGGACAGGGGTGGGGACAATAATCTCTGGGGGATTCTCGAACTGCGCGCCGAACGTGTCGATGGAAGGGAACGATTGTTCGAACTGGGCGAGCGCTGCGTCAGAGTCAGACGGCGTTCGCTGCATCCCCGGCGGACCCGGTGGCTTCGGAAGTGCGCCTCGCACAGGCGACGGCCGGCCAGATTCTGGGGCAGGTGACGGCGCCATGTTAACGAGACCGAGGTGGCCGTTGGCGACTGGCGACGGCTGCTGCTCGATACTGCTGCCTGTCGACTTGGACGAGCCACCGGTGCTGATGCTGGCGACTGCGGGCGATCCGTTCGCCGCAGGACTCGGCGGGCGGGGCAGGCTCGGGCGCCGGCCCGTGCCGTTGCTCACGACCGAGGGGGGCCGGCTGCCGTTCGCCGGGAGCTCGCGGCTGATCCGCTTCACGTCCATCCCACGGCCCGAGAGCGCCTTCATCCGGTCCGCGATCGAGCCGCCCGGTTCTCGTTCCAGCGATGTTGACCTGATGTCAGTTCAGATCGGACTTGAGCAACTCACCCCTGCTTCTCGGGTTGCGGCTTCGGCGGCGGCGGAGGCGACATGAGCGCTGCGTCGGCCCTGCGGAGCTCCTCCTTGAGCGCCTTTGCCTTGTGGAGTGCCTGCTCCCAAGTCTGCGGTCAGTAAAGTTTCGCGCCCTGAGTGTTGCTCGTGTGCTGCGCTGACGCACCTGCTTGAAGTCTGTGAGGCGGGTTGCCCAAGCGGGGTCTGCGGCCTTTGCCTCGCGGATGCGCGAGTGGTGGAGGGCGTTGTTGTAGGCGGTGACGAGGCGGGTGTAGGCGACGAACTGGTCTGGTTTGCTTCCCCTCCGCTCTGCCTGGCGTGCGTGCTCTGCCTGGCGAAGGGCGGTGTCGAACCATTGTTTCGGCGAGTACTTGTCCGGAGGGCTGTTGTCGAACGCAAGCAGCTTGAGCTGGTCGAAGGTGCGGTGGGGTTGGTCATGCCCCGAGCCAGGGGGGGACGGGAGGGGAGGGCGAGACATGGCGCTCGCTGGCTACCGGGGCATGCGATGGTAGAGAGGTGGACGATGTGCTGGTGGTCAGTGAGTTGGGAGGAGTTGACGGTGATGACCAAGTGCGCTGCGCGGTGAGGTCTGTGGCCAGAGCCAGACGGCTGAGCGCTGAGCGTCGCATGGCATTTGGCTGGCCATGGCTGGGCGCTGGGCGCTCAATGTATGGGGACGGCCCGGCGATGACGTTTTGGCTCCGCTGCGCCAGGCCGCACACCGTATACCAACATACACGACACCTCCACTTGTAGTCTTTCGACTCACCGGTTGGTTGCTTGATGCGATGGATGGATGCTCTGCTTGGTCTTCCTCGCTCTGAGTCCGAGTCGGCATTATGCTCTTCGCAGTCACGCCTATGCAGCTGTGCAGATCCATTACTCCGCAGTCCTATATCCTATATACACCCACTGGCCAGACAATCTCGCCCATTTGCCACCCAACGTCTCCAACTCTTGGCACTACTGCTTGTCTGCTCTCCGTCTCGCGTCCCTCACTCCTTTGGCCTCGCCCCGCACACAGAAGCTTGACACCGCGTCTTGCCTTTTGTGCATTCCACAATGCCACGATCGAAAGGCGCCACGCCGTGCACGCCTCAAAGGACACTGAAAACGGAGCACAGCTTGGGGAGCATAGCTGACTGCGCAGGACTTTGGCACCCTGTAAGCTGTATGCTGTATGCTGGGCAGAGGAAGATGCTTGGTCAATGTGTGAGCGAGCGCTATGCGTGGAGTCAGCCCAGGCTGAGTCGTAATCTCGGCGAATGATCGCCAAGCGGGCAAGCGCGCAGATCTCCTTCCTTCCCGCTTACTTAACCTTGCTTGTGTTTCTGCATCACGGCCAGTCTCGACCACCTCGCTTGCATTCTTGGAAGCCCTCCACCGGCCGCAGAGCTTGCGAAGGAGTAGGGGCGGTCTTCCATTCTCTGTACTCGGCACATGCACCCTCACGAGGAAGAGGACACTGACAAGATCTGCATGCTGCACTGTGTGGGGACCGGATTGTCCATGGCCCGTTACGTGACAGAGAGCCTGGACGGACCGGCTGCTGCAAGTCAAACAGACGAGGAAGACATCGCGACAACCTCGGCCGTTCGCTGTTGCCCCTTCCGCGGCCCGATTGTAGTCGTGTAGCTAGCGCTGGTCGGGCGACAGTCAGACTGATAGACATGACAAAGCGAGCAGCGAGCAGTGGCAACAACTCCATTGCCATGAAAGTCGAGGAAGACACGGCGAGTAAGTCAAGCTAGCAGCTGACCAAGCTTCTATGATCGCCAATCCTTCGTTGACAGGCCCAGACCGATCTTGCTGTTGCATCTCCTTGTTGCTCTGAAGCTGGATCTGGGCGCACAGCGCCGATCCTCCACCCCACATCCTCCTTTCGACGGCCGAGGAAGGCAGCCCACATGCCACCCGCCCTGTGACCTAGTTGTGAGCAGATATAGCTTGCGCAGCATACGGCAGAACCAGATACTGCGCACTGCGCTGCTGCGCCGGCCACCGCCAAGCTGTAAGCAGCGACGCTGCACGATGCACGACGAAGCCGAGCGACACTGCAGTCGACGAAGCCGACGAAAGCGAGGAGTAGATGAGGCGTATAGAACGGCGGTATGGAGATCGTGCGGCGCCCGTTTCGACGCCCAGAACGCCCAGCAAGGCGCCGAGCCCTGTGCCCTTAGACAAGGAATAGACACCGATGCGGCCTTCATTTTTGACCTCGCGGTGCTTGTCTGCGTCTCACGCTGCCATTGCACGACACTGATAGAGTGAAGCAAACGAGGGGTAACGAGAAGTGAGCAGAAGAGCACTAGAGTAGGCCACTTTGGAGATACGAGATAACGCTTCCGACAGATGCGGCGGACGGCCCGTAAAGCTTAGGCTTAGGCTCGATGACGACGTTCCCTCTGGCGCAACTCAGCCAGCAGATTCGGCCCGGCGCAGTCGCGTTTCCGCACCCGCTGTCTTCCAGTTCTGCCAAGGCAAGCTAAGCTGGCTTGGCTCTGCATCCGCTGCCCAAGTGTCGAACATCCGCTCTTCATGCTGCGCCGAGCACAGTAGCCCACGCGTACCAGGACAGCGGTCCCTGTGCACCGGTCTAAGGACTGAATCCTGCAGTCCTGTCAAGTGTGCGTCGGACACTACGCCTTCGGTCGGCCCAAACCTGACTTGAACTGTCTATCCTAGCCTGTCCTGTCAGAGCGTCGGAGTGTCAGTCGGCGAACCAGCAAGGTTGGCTGTTACCACTTGATGTGAATTGGGCAGAGTTTATCGCCGCTCCCTCCGGTGCACCGAGAGCATGAGAGCGCCGAGTCGTGTGCATGTGCGTCTCCGCCGCCTGCCCCGAAGGCACACCGTCGCCAAGCAGTCCGGGACAATGGGTTGCGTCATGTCACCGTGACACTACTGCGCTGGCGTCCGGCACGCCAGCGTTTGGGCTTGCCGTAGGCTGCGATAGACCACGAGGCGTCACCGTGCTATATTCTGAGCCTCCACGACTTCTGCGATGCATGCTTCTTCGGCGGGGCTTTGCACTGCGGCGCACTATGGTTCGGAATCGCTGTCTGAAAAGACGCAGCACATGCCTCTCGCACTTTGAATCGATGAGCATGAGCGACGAGTCTGGCCCAGACTGACCATATGGAGGAGGTCAGGTACACCTGGGTCCATGTCTGGATTGCGCAGTCGCCGTGCCCTTTTGCATCATTTGGGTTGGCAGCCCGAGGATCAATTCAAGGCGAGCTCCGCAGCGCCCGGTGCTCCGATTAGCATCTGTCACCCCTCAATAAGAACATTGTCCACGCCGGATTAGAACTGTGCCCTAAGCGCCCTAAGGACACTCAGGGGCGGGCGCCGGGATGGCATGGACCAAGGCCAGGGCAGAGGGCAGGCGTCTGTCGCTTCGACATGAGTGATGCACTCTCCTCAACAGAGTGACTGCGCGCCGTCGTCGTCAAACTTGTGCCAAGCATTTCCATTCCATTCCCCCTCATCCCACCTTCTCTCCCCCTCGCCTCTCGTCTCCTGTCCACCTTGCCTTCTTGAACACTTGCAAAAGCTCGCTCGCTCTGTATCTCACCGTCTCATTCACTCCTTCCGACGACACCCCTTTCTTCTCCTTGTGTATACCGACCTCTTCCCCGACTTCGAGCGCCCGACGGCCGGCTTCCAAGACTTCCTTCGCTTCGCCAGACTGCGCACCGAGACGCATTTCGTCACTGTCCACCGCCTCCAACTCAGGCAACACACGCCTACGTCGGCCGTGTCTCTGACTCCTCTCACTCCCACCGCCGGCAACCCCGAGCTGCGCTCCACCCCGCCCCTCGCCGCCCACACCGGCCACTCCCCCGGCCCCGCCCGTTGCACAGTCGGTTGAATCGCTGGTGGCACGCAGCGCGCTCATTCCGGAACAGCAACCGACGACGTCGACGCTTGTTCGACTTCTTATTCATCTCTGACCTCCGCCGCTCGTTCATTGTATAATAAGGACATTTTTCGACGCTCGGCACACCCCTCAGCACCGGCACCACTGTATCCTTCTTGACTCTCTACCATGCGCACGACCACCACAGTAGCGCTCCTCGCCCTCGCCGCTGGCGTCCACGCGGCGCCGACAGCCGAGGCCGAGAGGCTGAACGTCATCGGCGGCGAGCCGGTCGCCGTCCCCCTCGTGCACCGACGGACGGGGCAGTACCGGACGTGGGAGGAGCGGCAAACCTGGGCGGAGGGGCAGGCGCTGGCGATGCGGGCAAAGTACGGCAGCTTCCTGAACGAGGAGGAGCGGTCACTGCTGAAGCGGACGCTACGCGAGAAGCGGCAGAACGTCGGCAGCCTGCCGCTCGTGGACATCGGGATCGACTCGACGTACGCCGGGCAGATCGACATCGGCACGCCGGCGCAGCCCTTCTACGCCATCATGGACACGGGCTCCAGTGACCTCTGGGTGCTCGACGACGACTGCAACGACTGCGACGGCATCAGCACGTTCAAGCTCCACGAGTCGAGTACGCTGCAGCAGACCAACGACCCGTTCGGCGTCAAGTACGGGAGTGGGCTCGTCAAGGGCGGCCTCGTGCGG
The DNA here is from genome assembly GCA_039545375.1 of Trichosporon faecale. Lineage (NCBI taxonomy): Eukaryota > Fungi > Basidiomycota > Tremellomycetes > Trichosporonales > Trichosporonaceae > Trichosporon > Trichosporon faecale. Next base: position 2,729,211 of record BCLU01000002.1, read on the forward strand.
GACACGGTCACGATGGGCGGGTTCACGGTGCAGGAGCAGCAGTTCGGCGTGGTGAACTACACGCAGCAGACGAACCCGACAAGTTCGTCCGGGGAGAGCGGCGGCTCCCAGCCGGGGCAGGAGAGCTCGGGTCCCGCGAGCGGGATCATCCAGGCGCCGATCTCGGGTCTGATGGGACTGGCATGGAAGGCGATCGCGAACAGCGGCGCGACGCCGATGTGGCAGACGCTGGCGGCGAACAAGTGGCAGCAGAAGGAGTTTGGCGTCTTCATGGTGCGGCACCGGGGCGACGAGTGGGCGCGGCAGTTCGAGGAGAACGGCGGCCAGATCCTCTTCGGCGGCACGAACAACACGCTCTACAAGGGCGACATGAACTACGTCTCCATCCCGGACCAGGACAAGGACTACTGGCGCCTCAAGCTCGAGGGCATCAACGTCCAGGGCAACGATCTGGGCTATAGCACCGAGTGGGCCTCCGCCGCCATCGACACGGGCACAACGCTCATCGGCGCGCCGCCCGACATGGTCAAGGCGGTCTTCGACAAGATCGAGGGCTCGCGGCCGCTCGCCCCCGTATCCCCGATAATGGCAGGCTACTACGCGTACCCGTGCGAGACGCGGGTCGAGCTCCTCCTCAAGTTCGGAGGAAAGTGGTACCCCGTCTCGAACGAGGACTTCAACCTGGGCTCCATCGAGCGCACGGGCACGTGGTGCATGGGCGCCGTGTTCGAGTTCGGAGCGTCGCAGAACTCGCCCGTGAACTGGATCATTGGAGCCGCGTTCCTGAAAAACGTCTACACCGCGTTCCGGTACGAGCCCGCCGCTGTCGGGTTCGCGGAGCTCGCGGACGGCGTCCAGAATTCCGACGCGAACACGAGCTCCTGGACGACGAGCGGCGGTGGCGGCGTCATTAGCGGGGACGGCAAGAGCCAGGGCTCGGACGCGCCGAGGCTCGGCCCCTCGCTGGCTGTGGTGCTGGCTGCTGTCGCGGCCGCCCTGCTTTAGAGACACACCGAGAGACATATCCATATTCATTGGCTATGAGCAAGCTCATGGCCCCATCACACGACATCAGCACTGTTTTCCTTAGATTCATGACCTATGTATCAGTTTGACATTATGCGGAGCGAAAGCCGAGCGAGCGCTGAGCGAAGCGAGGCGCTGCGAGGCGAAGCTTACGCGAGGCAGTCCCCGAGGCGCGAGCTGACGCCGCGGACACGAAGCGGAGGCCGAGGGCAGTCCATGCAGTCGTAGGACAACAGGTCGGGCAAGCCGGTCATGACCGCTTCGTTGAAGGCACTGACGGCTCGAGAGATGTCGGATCAGCCGAACGATGCCGAACGATAAGGGAGCATGTGAAGGACATGTGAGGCGTGGCGGATCCGAACGCCGTGAGCGGAGGTTGGGATCGGGGGCTTGGCACTCCGTTGTCCGCTTCATGGTCCGAGCCGTCAGCACCATGTACCAGGTCGGAGCTGTGCCGTGGCGTCCTTGAAGACTCTTCCGACTTGCGGCGATTTGAGGGAGATGGAAGTGACTGTATGCGTAGGGTCGGGGGAAGGTGCACGGACAGGACTGGGGGAGAGTCGGGTGAACCCCCGTTATCGAGGTGCCCGCACACACTCGGCAGCCTCACATAGCTCGGAAGGCTCACGCGGTGAAGCTCTGGTGCTTAAGGTTGCTTCTTTGCGCCCTCAAACCCGGAATCAGTGTCCGGGTTTCCAGCGATAGATGGTCCTTCCATAGGCGCAGGGGCGGCAGAATCTAGTACTGTCTGCTCTCCCGGACAGCCGTAAGGCAACGTCTGCTGCAGAGAAGCGCCGGTCCGACCCGTTCCACCGATACTCGGATGAATACCCATTAGGCAGCTGGGCGACTCACTCACGTCCCCATTCTGCGGACACGTCCTGGATCATACAGCCTGAGGAGATCGTGATCGTCCGCCTGTCTGTCTATCAGCAAATCGTCACTGTACGCGTCTGATCACCGGCCGGACGAAACGCGGCGATGGCCGGATACACGGAGCCGCGGTCTCGACAGCAACGTCGCTCCTTCCCCGGCAAGTCGTGTGACAGAGGAGGTCGTGATCCATGACCGACTACTGGACAGACAGCCCTTCGGCCGAGGACCGGCGGTGTCCTTGGTGTCGGCGCCCTGCTTTGCCTCGGCGCTGGTCTACCTCGCTCTCCCTCGGCGAGGGCTAATGCAAGACACTGTCAGTCGATGTAACGTCAGCACCACCGACTGTCTTGGGCTCCAGTGTCTCCGTGCAGAGATTGACCCCGCAGACGAAAGCGCGACGATTGGTGCGAAGGAGAGGAACAAACCCCCTGCTAGTGACTAGTGCCCCCCCCCAATGCAGCTTGCTGGTGGAGTTTCGAGCGTGCACACGTCCCGTCTGAGACCTGAGGACGCCCCAAACACGATTCGGACGTAGCGCAGCCTCGAAATCACTCACCCGAAGCACGGCGCCCCGCCCGGAGCAGCTTGCAGGTCATTTCGAACTGGCCACTTCGAGGTACACCCGAAACGAGTGCGTTCCGAGACTTGAGTCCCCGAAAAGTCACAAGCGAGCCATCCCCAACATCGTTCAGTACGCGCTCGACGCATCGCGGGGTCCACTGAGGCCCACATACCGAGACTCGACGCCTCGACGACCTCGCTGTCCCTCACAGCGAGTGCTATTCTCGTCTACTCGAGTTCGACGCCCAGGGCTTCGTCTGGGGTAGGGCATTTGCCATCGATAGAGACGATAGCCGCCGCAAGCGAACAGACCGGGGTCAAAGCAAGTCTATTTCGAGATACTAGGCGCTGAGCACTTTCCGGATGTCGGGGCGGGTGAGCGGCGGGTGAGTGAGTGACGTACGGTCCGGTGTGCCCCACACTCTGGCGATCACATACCGCTCCGCTTCGGCTTCCCTGTAGCTCGCTGTATGCATACCTCTGACTGTGGACGGTGACTCACATTGGTCACCGACAGACAGCCAGGCTGGCATGACGGGATGAGGGAGTGCCGATCTGACCTGCGGCAACAGACGGCGGTTCCGCGGTGACTCCACTCCACAGCGGAGTAGAGTCGGTGACGTTGCTTATCTCGGCGCGCGTCACGGCGAGGCGATAAGCAGGCCGCTATCTGCTCCACATCCCGAGGACCGGAGTGAGGGTTCATCAGCCCCTCACATCGCGTCAGAGAAGCTGGACGTCACTGACCAGTGGTGTGACGAGCGGTGATCAGCACCCGACCGAAACCGGAAATCTGTGTCCAGCAATCGGACGCGACGAGAGCGGCACTGGAGCGGTACCACCGTACCTTCCGTATCAGCAACTGTGGAGCTGCGAGCCGATACTGACACAGTGACGTCTCGATCCAGAACGGGCCCCGTCGTTCAGGCCCGCCTTCGTGCCGCGTAGTGACGAGCTTGGGGATCTACCGTGCACCAGAGGTCCAATACGGCCAGGTCCGGCGTGTCGGATTTCCATTCCATGTTGCACAAGTTCGGAAAAAGCTGCGGAACGCTCACATTCCAACCTTTCTGCAGCTGGGGCACGCGGAAATTTTGAGAGGAATGAGATAGTGATTGATCGCCGCAATGTCGACAGCTGGACATCCGTCGCGGTACAGATTGGAAACTGCGGAAACTGGCTGAACTCGGCATCGACTGACGCACATTGACGTCGTGAGAGGTGGTCGCGAGGGAGCGAGCTGGCACCAGGCCCTCTGGTTTGTCAGAGGCACCCGCACCCGCGAGAAAGAGCTCCACACGGCCCCAGTGGGCCTCTATTTCTCCTCCTGGCGCTCCCATTGCATTGCCCCTGGCTCCGGGTGCGAGCAGACGCCCGCGGACGCACTGGGTCAAAGCTGCCCCGCTGCGTCGCTCCAGACGTCGTCGTGTGACCAGTAAGTGTGCGCACATCTCGCACGCTGCTGGGAGGCGAAGATTCCCGAACTTTGGCGACCCGCCGGCGTCGAGAGCTTCATGTCTCGCACCGGGTCATGCAGGAGCTTGTAGGACGGATACCAGCATATCTAGGTCGCCGGGCTGATTGTAATTGCCCGACGCCATGCATGCTGCCCAGGCCGCCGGATGCTTTGTTCCGTACGCCACCTCGTTGGCTGGCCGGACCACGATGAGATGAGCCGGATCTGGCCATGGGTCTGCTGGAACGCATGCCGAGTTTGACGACCCTGTGGCCTGGTGGGTCTGACATCGCGTACGTCGCCGGACCTCTGATACCGAACTTTCGTTCGCCGCTGCAGATAGTGTGAGATCCCCGCGCGTTTCTTTTCAGCCAACGAACGCACGCCTGTCGAGCGTATCTCTGGCGAACAGCAGCGACCACCGCGAGCTACGCGGTGCCTCTGCCAATGCGAGTGGGGCACATTATCGAATGTCAGCAGCATCGAGCGGCAAGGGCTCCGTCAAATCTGGGGCTGGGTGTTTCACTGGCTGACGTCGCTCGCCGCTGCGACGTTTTCTTTGTTATTTTGGCTTTCCCTATCTCGAACGATCGGCCAGCGGCATGGCACTGTGAAAAAAGCCCTGTTCCAGGGTTCGTCGCAGGCCAGAAATACCAAAAATTCGAGCAGACCAGGCGTCTACCGACGCTGCCGACGGCCAGACCCGACTTGGGCCTCCTGCCGGACGGACAGCTGCGTGAGCGCCTGACGAGCGGCTGTCAGCAGGGCGAGGCACGTGTAGGCCAACATGCAGCCCACATGCAGTCCCCAAGTATCCCTGATAAGCGCCCAGCTGTGCCGTAATCTGGGCCCATTCGGCGGCTGTCGACTGCAGCGCAGCAGAGCAGAGGCTGTCGGCCGGAGCATCCACGGAAATTCGCAGACTCTATCTGAGAATGACGTCTCGTCGCAGCCCACAAGCAAAAACAACACCAAAGCCTTCTACCGCCTGCGGACGCTCTTGCGGCCACGTCTGCGGGGCAAACCAGGGATGCATCGCTCGCACCCCCATGCTCCCAATCGTAGCTCGCCGATGCGGTCGCTGGTCGCCTCGGATTTGCTAGATCCCGCGCTGCCCTGCTCCTGCTCTGGGCTCAGCCCGCTGAGCCCCACAGCCCGGGCTTTACCCACTCGGTGGTGTGTCCACTCGGAGGGCGCGCAGAGTAAGCGGAGCCTTGGGTTCTCCAGTCGGTCCCACAGGTGCTACTTTGCCCGGGGCCAGTCGACGAGTCAGCTAGCGCGCGACCAGCCTCGCAGTTCAATATAAGATCGACCTCGCACCGCTGTCTCTTCTTCCCCCGCACGACCTGTATATCTCGCTCCTCACTACCCCGCACCTCTTGCTCACTCATCCCCAACCCCAGGCCGACAGTAGCCCCCTCCCCTACTCACCCCTCTCCGCCTCGATCAACCCGACGCGATGAAGAGCAACACCCCCTCGACGTTGACGGTGGAACCCGATTCCAACGACGGCCACTACATGAAGGAGGCGGACGTTGAGAACGCCCCTGCTGGGCGCTTCGGCGCCAAGGACGGCATGCCTGCCATGGAGATCAAGGAGAAGAAGAACGACGCCAACGTTACCGTCGAGGCCGCTGGAACGCACAAGTCTTGGCGGCAAATGAACGAGATCGAGCGCACCGGCTATCTTTCTGACGTCGTCGAGACTGGCGAGAAGAAGTACCACAAGCTCGGCTGGGTGCAGCTCGTCGTTGTCCTGATCGTCGAGGCTATCGCCCTCGGTTCCCTCTCTCTTCCCAAGTGAGTAACCTCTCTACGTGTTTCGTGTCTATTTTCAGCCCGGAAGTGGTCATGTGCGCATTTCGTCGTCTAGCAGATGGGCAGATGGGTCACCGTCGCCGTGTCACACGCGGGCGGCGGTCACCGGTGAATAACTCGTCGCTGAGTGAATAAGCCAAATTTTCTGGAATATCACAGCGTCATTCCACGGCAACGGCGGTTCCCCAGACGCTTCGCCGGCTTCCATGGCGCACACGCGCTCGAGCACATGTCCACCGGGCGCTCGGACGTTTATTGAATGGTGGAGCCAAGGCCCCGGAAATAAACAGACCGACGCCGCCCCTCCACCCAGTGGCACTCTGCCACCATTGCCACTTTACGTTACCCCTCCGTTCCATCTTCTACAACTCACCCCCACGAACGTCTCTGAGCATGAGCTGACCAGCAGGGCCTTCGCCTCCCTCGGCATGGTAGCGGGTACTATCATTACCGTCGGTATTGGCTTTGTTGCGATCTATACCTCCTACGTTGTTGGTCAAGTGAAGCTCAAGTACCCCCAGGTCACGCACTACAGCGATGTCGCGCCGCTGCTCGTCGGCCCACGCTGGGGCCCGCTTCTCCAGTGGGTCATCGGCGCCGCCTTTGTGCTCTACCTTGTCCTGCTGGTCGGCTCGCACTGTCTTACCGGCACGATCGCGTTCAAGACGATCACGCACGCCCATGTGTGTACCCTTGTTTGGGGTGTCGTCTCGATGGTCCTCCTGTTCATCTGCGCTCTCCCGCCTTCGTTCGCCGAGATGGCCATTCTTGGTTACATCGACTTCGTCTCGATCATCGCCGCTATCCTGGTCACGCTTATCGCGACCGGTATCCGCGCCCACAACGAGCCCGGAGGTTTCGCTGCCGTCGACTGGACCGCCGGCGCGCACCCTGGCACGACGTTCGCCGACGCCATGGTTGCCGTCACGAACATTGTCTTCGCGTACTCGTTCGCCATCTGCCAGTTCTCCTTCATGGAGGAGATGCACACGCCCTCCGACTTCCCCAAGTCCGTCTGGGCGCTCGGAATCACTGAGATCATCATCTACACCTGCACGGGCGCCATCGGCTACGCCTTCGTCGGCAACGGCGTTCAGTCCCCCGCCCTCCTGTCTGCCGGTGAAACCGTCTCGCGTATCGCTTTCGGCATTGCCCTTCCCGTCATCTTCATCTCAGGATCGATCAACACGGTCACCGCCGGACGCTACATCATGGACAAGTTCTTCAAGCACTCGACGATTCGCTACGTTTCTACAGCCAAGGGCTGGGCCGTGTGGATCACTATGGTCGCGATCATCAGTATCATCGCCTTCGTCGTTGCTGAGGCCATCCCCTTCTTCTCCGACCTGCTTTCGATTATTTCGGCCCTGTTCATCTCCGGCTTCTCGTTCTACCTCCCGGGTATCATGTGGTTCGTCCTCATCCGCCAGGGCGGCTGCTTCTCGAGCCCGAAGAACATCGTCCTCACCTTCTTGAACATCGGCTGCATCATCATCGGCCTCGTCTGTCTCGGATGCGGTACCTACGCCGCCGTCTGGGACATCAAGCTGTCCTTCGACAACAACACTGTCGGTGGCGCCTACTCGTGCAAGTAAGCGAGAGGAGCGGAGAGCGAGCGAAGCGGCCCTGCTAGGCCGCAGTCTGCACTCGCTTCGCTGAATTCGCTCAACCGCATTGGAGGATGTCAGAAGCTAGTGGTTCTGGGGGAGTCGGCAGACTCGAGAGATGTGTAAGACGAACTGTGTTTCAAGGGTTTCACGATACCACCATACGTTACCCCGCGTTCGCGCGGAAGTCAAATAATTAGACAATATTAGATAACTAAGCATACGTACGATTGTCGCCAAAGGCGGCACATGCAACTTCTTGTATATCGCTACTTCCTTGCTGCATAGACTGAGTGCTCAGGAGATTACCTGCTTTGAGAGATGCTCGCGGACTGTGGGGGGTTGTTGATCAGCGGTGGTGCTCGCTCATCAACACCTGGATTTGAGCATGGGGTCATGACTTGAACGAAGGACGCAGGGTGTGCCTCGGCACTTCCGGTATTCCTTAAAGCGGCTGTGTCTGACGCGCTCTCGGCGCCCGTGTCCCCATGGCTTCAGTAGCGGAGTGATCGAAAGCTAGATGTGTGGAGTGCGGTACGCGGGATAAACCTCGGAGCACAGGAATCGGCAAGCTCGGCGTCTTCAAGATCTTTCGATTACCACTTTCAGCGGCACTGGCAGCGCTAAACTAGCACACGATATCTCCTGGGGACGTCGCAATCAACGTCTGTCGTGTGCTGCTGGCATTCTGAACAGACAGCAGACTGGGGCCCTGCTTCTGAGGCTTGCACGGAGTACGCAAGTCGTCGATCTCCGTTATCGAGACCGCTGTGGCCTCGGATCAGAACTCGGCTGCACTCCTTCTGTACCTATCTTGCGCTACCCGCCGCAGCAGGGCACGCAGCACATAGCGCCGCGCCTCAACGCCACGGCACCAACACCAGTGTGCAGTAGTCCGAGCTCCGTGACGCCAGGTCTAGAGCGGATATCCATCGCCCCCCCCAATCTGTGGCAGGTGTGCGACTCCAGCCGTGTTATAGCCGTGCGATAAGCTTCAATGTGGCGCTGTTAGCAAACCTCAAGTGCAGACTTCTCGGCATGACGGCGAACGTGGGGTGACTAGGTTAACCAAGTCATAATGACTGAATCAGAGGCGCAATGCGGTCATAAAAGCGGGGATCCCAAGCTGCCCTAGAAACCTTGACGATTGGGACTTAAGCCCCCTGTTCGGCGCTTCTATCGCCGTTCCAATACACTCAGCACTTGGTGACAGAGGTTGAACAGGGGATAAGGAACCGGGGCTTCCGGGATCAACAGGAAGGAAAACAAGCTAGACTGAGACAAACGCCACGGTGAGCCAGTCTGTGTGATGTGCGCGAGCCGGGATACTCGCTGAACAGAAGTCACACTTCAACGTAAGCCAAAATGCAGTGTGGATAGACAAGCACAACCCAAGAACAATACAATACGAGCAGTGGGACGCGAAGGGACGCGTGCAGCGTGCCCTCGGTCACACGGGCGGTCCGCAATTGTGGCCCCCCCCCCCCCCTCCCCCCCCCCATGTGGGGCCGACTTTTGGCCCATTCATTGCGCTTCGCTCCGGCAGGGCACCGCGCTAGTGTGCCGTCCAGGGCCATGAACGCGTCCCATCACCATCACCTGTGCAGCATTTTGCACTGCACACCGTGTACGTACATCTGCTCCATGCGCTCCTGTTGGTCGGCTTCTGAATTCCTGATCGGTGTCCACTTCCCGCTGCAGAGGGTGCTTTCACGCACGACGCACGAGTGTACATCCGCGCCCAATCGGCGATCCGGCCTCGGCGCGCTCTAGCGCGGTTGCCCTATTGCGGGGCCGTACCCAGCGGATCACCAGATTATCAGCACAACGCCAGAGCAAAGTTCTCGCCAGCCATTCTGTGGGTCGCACACGATTGTAGGCGCTAGCACCGGGTCAAACGGCGCAACTATTGGCGCACATTCGTGCTGGCGAGCACCTTGAACTCTGTCTTGAGCATCAATTGCGCACGCAGTAACACGCGGGCAAAGTGGCGCTCCGCGATCTCTTCGTTAGTCCAGCATCTGCCTTCCGCCTGATGCCCCCGCCGGCGGAAGCCGCAGCACATGCTCATCTCGGGTGCACCTGAGCTAGGGATTCACTCCCAATGGATCATCTTTCGCTTACCCAAGCTCTCACGAGCATGGTATATAATGCGCGCAAGGTTGCATCAACATGGTCCCCTTATCGCCCGGCGACACGCTACGCCGACACCCTCGCTCAGCCTTTCGGCACACTACACCTTCGACGGACGGATACCGACAGCCTACGATGTTACTCACCAGCCTCATCACACTGCTCCCCCTTCTCGCCGCGCCGGCTCTGGCCCAGGATGGCGGAGACTTTGATGAGTTCGGCCTGGACTTTAGCAGGAACCAGATGCTGAAGCTCGAGCAGATCGGCGTCTACAAGACGCCGCTGCGCAAGCAGATGCGTGTTGCATCGCGTTTCGGTCCGCACTGCTTCACGCAGAAGCGCTCTCACTTTGACGGAAGCACCGAGACGTTCTGCCAGCAGTACCTCGTGAACAGCGACAACTACAAGCCGGGTGGCCCGGTGATCATCCTGGACAATGGTGAATCCCCTTCTCTGAACGCCAAGACAATGGACAAGCAGTCTCTCGCATCACTGCTGGCCAAGGAGACGAACGGCATTTACGTCAAGCTCGAGCACCGTTACTACGGCGGATCGAACGTGACCGAGGATTTGTCGACTGACAACCTGCGCTGGCTCAACGTTCGCGAGTCGCTCGAGGACAGCGCGGAGTTCATTCGCAACTTCCCTGTCCCCGACGGACTCGAGCTCCCTGAACCCGACCTGCTCACCCCCTCCAAGACGCCCTTCCTGTACATCGGTGGCTCGTACCCTGGAGGCAAGGCGAACTGGATGCGCAAGCACTACCCCGATCTCGTGTGGGGCAGTATCGGCTCGAGCGCTGTCATCCACGCCACGGTCGACTTCCCGGACTACTTCGACACGGTCGTGAGGCACGGCGAGCCCGAGTGCGTCGCTGCCATCACCGAGAGCATTGCGGCCGTAGACAAGCTGCTCGAGGACCCCAAGACGAACGGTGCCGCCAAGGCGCTGTTCGGCTACAAGAAGGAGCTGAAGAACTGGACCTTTGGCAACATCATGGTCAACTTTTACGGGTGGCAGACCCGTCGTTGGAACGCGCCGACCGACCAGTGGCGCCAGTTCTGCGGCAACATGACCGAGGCCGCGCTGCAGGGACAGGTTACTGTCGAGGGGCTTGAGGCGCCGATCCCGGCCGCGCTCCAGCGCTGGGGCGACCTGAGCAAGGCGGACATTCAGCGCCGCCTTGCGGAGGGCCAGACGGTCAGCAACATCATCGAAGGCCTCGACCACCCGGCCCCTGACGCCGTCGATCTCGACCAGACGTGGCGTCTCTGGGAGTTCCAGACTTGCACCGAGTGGGGATACGGCTTCTCGTCTCCTAAGGATCCGAACGCGCCCCGCGCCATCTCCAAGTTTGTTACGAGCGAGGAGTACCGCAAGAATAACTGCCAGGGTGACTATAAGCCCGGAGAGCACTTCCAAATCCCTGAGTTCGCCGATGTGGACAAGATCAACTCGCTCGGCGACTACCCCATCGCGGCTGATCGCATGGCCACCGTCGACGGGGAGTGGGACCCCTGGCGCACCATGTCTGTCGCCGCTGAGACCCAGCCTGTCCGCCAGGACTCCATCACCCGCCCCTACCGCATCATTCCCAAGGGCTCCCACTGCTGGGACTTCGCCACCTGGGACGACATCACCAAGGAGCCCAAGGACATCCGCGAGGTCCACGAGTGGGAGCTCAACTTTGTCAAGGCTTGGATCCAGCAGTTCCACGACGAGAAGAACGGTAACAGCACTACCGTTCCCGAGGAGGAACGCGACAACGGCAAGGGCAATGGCAAGGGAAACGGCCACGGCAACGGCAAGGGAAACGGCAACGGCAATGGAAACGGAAATGGCACGGGCAATGACAAGGGCAACGGCAATGGCAAGCGCCGCCTGAGCTTCGAGTAAGCGGTCGTAGTCGATCTGCAGAACATTCAGAAGTGTAACAACCCATATATTAAGTTAGTAGCAGTTAGTAGTTGTGCAAAATGCAACGGACAATGCCCCTTGCACGCGCTGAACGACAGCTTGGACACTTGAAATGCTTACATGTGCGACAACATCGTGGACTTGGTCTTGTCCGACCTCTATAAGTAAGGTTGCTTTTGATTGGAACGGCTTGGTGGTGGGATGTTGGTAACTGCATACAGCAGCCGTGGTAGGAGCGGCGTGGCGCTTCTTGAACCTATCGGACGAAGCACTTGTACGTTGCCCACGCGCCCAGAACAGCGAACGCCGCAAGACAGCCGAGGATGCCACCAAACCATGCGTAGCCTTCCCTAATGTCTTCGCCGGGGACGTGGACGTTCATGCCCCACAGACCGGTGACCAAGTTCATGGGGATGAGGACGGTACCGAGAGCCGTCAGCTTGGAGAGGACGTCGTTGATCTGGTTGTTCGCGTCGGTCATCTCGATCGAGATCTGCGCGAGGTAGTTTGAGTGCGAACGGGAGAGAATCTTCTCGTAGTGGTTCAAGTTCTGTATTCGTCAGCTATGCCGAAGCCCACATGAGCTTACACTCGTCATGGTGATCAAGTGGTCCTGAATATCAGAAAGATAGAGACCGATGTCAGACTTGGGCGCGACGAGCCAGTTCTCATTACAGCGCTTCGCGAGACCCTTGACGACATCGGCCTTTGAGCCCATGAGGCGCAGCAGACCCATGACCTTCTTGCGGCAGGTACCGATACGCCTAAGCATGTCTGTTTGCTCCGCTTCCTTCAGTATCAGGACTAGCTCGTCGATACTGTCTGCCTCGTACTCGATGCTCTGAATGAGCGGGCCGAACGCGTCGGTGATGTCGTCAATGAGCGCATACGAGATCCAGTCCGAAGTGACGCTGATGTAGTCCTTGAGGTGCTTGATACGGCGGCGAACGTTCTGCGGGTGCGGCGTGCCCCGGAAGTGGAACGAAAGCGTTCCCTCCCGGAACACGATGATGTACATGTTCAGCGGCTCGAGGTAGGTTTGCGAGTACGGGTCCTGGTCGAACGAACGGAAACACACGAGGTAGTACGTCCGGAACAGCTCGATCTTCTCACGCGTCTCCTCCAGCAAGATGTCTTCCGTTGTAAGGGGGTGGATTCCAAACGTCTTCGACAGCATGCGCATCTCCTCGTCTGTCGGGCTGAGAACGTCCAGCCACCAGGTGTACGCCTCCGGGTCTTCCTCAGCCGTCACTCCGGGCGGGACTCCCGGCGGTGTGCTTTTGGCGGCGGCGTTCTGCAGGGCCTGGTTAGCCAGAGCTCTTGGGTTGGATAAGGAGAGCTGACTGGGGTCGTTCGGCGTGTTCCTTCCAGAGTAGGCGTACTCTCCGGAGTCGCGAGCACCTGCCGACAGGTTGTTATTCCTTCCCTTGAAGAGGTCCTCAAAGCTTTGTCCCTCCGCTGGGAGCTCAGAGATGTTACGGGCATGGATGGTGACTGGGAGAGCGTTCGAGTAGAATGAGAACCGGTATGGCCGGTCGTGTCCCTTTGTTGCAGGAACGTCGGTGTACTCTTCGAAGCCTGATCCAGGCGCCTCGACACTAGGCTGCTGTTGTTGGTGGCCGTGCCTGTGGCGAGGAGCCTTCAGCGCACCGACAGCATCATCGCCTCCACCGTTGCCAAAATTCTCGAAGAGAGCGAGTTTCGCCTGCCGACGGCCGGGATTGTTCTGGGCTTGCTTGCGGGCTCGTCGGCGGTGGGAGTTTGTTTGAGGGGCGTCGTCTTCCTTGGGGAGCTCCTCCGCGCCTTCCATAGCTTGCGTCTCAGTGCTGGTTCGGTCGAGCATCGCCTTGTCGCTGGTGTCACTCTGAGAGAGTGGTGGTTCTCCGACAGGTGTGATCTGAGGAGCGAAGGTCGCCTTCTTCCGAGGAGTCACACCTTCACCGTGCAATCTCGATCGTTCCTGGGCGGCGAACTCCTCCATCTCGTTGAAGTCGAAGTGAGTCACGATGCCATCCGCACCTACCCGGTACGTGGGCTTCCTCCGCGCCCCAGGGTCAGAGCCGCGACGCTGGCGGTGCTGCTCGAAGGAGTCGGTTGACTCAGAAGCGTGCAGGGCCTTGACATTGGCGTCGTACTCGGCTGAGTCGATCTCTTCCTGTTCGTGACGAGCGCGGGCAATCTCGCGCTCCTCAGAGTCGGATAACATTCCGAAAGGCGTTTCCTCAATGGGGCTAGACGAATATCTTCCCATTGTGCCCCGTAAAACCGGAGAGCGGTCGACGAGAGATCCAGACCGCGCTCGAGCTGGTGATTAGCGATGACGATCAACAAGAACGAACTCACACATGCTCATGGCAGAGTCAATGTCTTGCTGCATCTGGCGCTGAACGTCGGCATTGTCGCGATAGCTGGAGCCCACGGTGCTCGGGCGGTGGCTTCCTAAGGCATTGACAGGGGAACGCGAGGCCGAGCTTGACAAGGTCCGGTGCGGCGCCTGGCCCTCTATGGCCCTCGGCGATGACGGACTGGCAGCAGGAGGCGACATGGATGTTGTGGTTGCTTATGAGTGAATGCACCGATGTGCTAGAGTAACAGGCCGAGTAGGACAAATCGGGACAAACGCCAAGACAGATGAATGTTGGGAGGAAGACAGGCTCACGAGAGCACTACGGGGATCGGGCGACACGTGATGCCATTCCCCGGGCCTCTGCGGTGGGAAAGCAGGACTCGGTGTCGTGCAAGGTCGAGTGAACGAGAGTGATTGCGCACTTGTCGAGGATGTCGGGTGGCAATGGGGAACGCGATGGAGGAGGGAAGGCAAAAGTGTTAGGGGCCGAAAATGGAAATGGGGTGGAGATCGGCAGCGCGACCGTCATAACATGCGTCAGCCTAACGCTATTCCCACACATGGTCTTGCGCACGTGGGTGCACCTCGTTTCGTCTTGCAGAACAAGTAATCGATACATGGCAGGTCCAGAATCTGCGCTGGCCGTGTACAACAATCGCCCTCTATGTCTAGTAGCCCCCTCCGCTGTACTGCGTGCTCGCTCCTTGCTTCCGCCGCATCTCCTCCTCCAGTTTGGGACAGTCCGCGATACCATGACCCAACCCGCCACAGACGGCACAGCCCTTCAGAAGGCCGCCTTCGCCCGCTCGGGGGTCCTCGATCGAAAGCAAGAAATCGGGGATCCTAGTCTGTCAGTATTTGGCAGGTTTGGCCACACTCACTTCTGCTTCGCCTCCATGAGCAGGTACTTCAGGTCGAGAAGTGTCTGGTCCGAAGTGTTGTGGTTGATAAATGTCGTGGCGATACCCGTCTTCCCTGATCGACCAGTACGTCCGATCTCGTGCACGTAGTCCTCAATCTCCTTCGGCATCGTGTACACAATCACGTGCTGGATCTCGTTGAAGTCGAGTCCTTTGGAGGCGACGCCAGACGCGACCATCACGTCCTTCTGTCCAGTCTTGAACGACTTGATCGCGTACTCGCGCTCGTCCTGAGCTACAAGGTCAGCGACGGTAGATTCCTCGTGTACTCACTTTTACTGCCATGAATAGCAACAGCCTCTACGCCCTTCAGCAGAAGATACTCCTGAATGTCTGTGCGTCAGCGGTCAAACAAATCCCAGGCACGAACCGTCAACTTCATTCTTGTTGTCGCTGAATATGATGACCGGGGGCGGCGTCTTCTGGAGACACTCGAGAAGGTAGACCATCTTCGCTTCCGGCTTGACGTACTCGACCTCCTGGACGACATCCATGTTTGCAGCACCCGCTCGGCCCACGTTTACGAGGACAGGATTGATCAGAGACTGGTGCGCAAAGTCCTGGATCTTCCGGGGCATGGTGGCGGAGAAGAGGAGAGTCTGTCGCTGGTATTTGAAATGGCTCATGATGCTGCGAACGCTGTCTTCGAAGCCCATATCGATCATGCGGTCGGCCTCGTCCATGCACAGGTACTTGCAGTTGTCACAGTTCAGCCTGTTCTTCTCCAACATGTCGATCAGGCGGCCAGGGGTTGCCACCACGATGTGAACACCTCGGTTGAGAACTTCGGCCTGGTCCGCCATACTAATGCCGCCAATGCAAAGCAAGGATCGGAGCTCCGGGTACTTGCCACTGTCGGACAGAGCCTTGCACATGGCGACGCAGCCGTCAAACGTTTGTCGGGCCAGCTCGCGCGAGGGGCAGATGATCAGTCCAACGGGGCCTTCCCCTTTGACAAACGGAAGCTTGGACTCCATTTCTAGAGCCTGCATGACTGCTGGCAGAGTGAAGGTGAGAGTCTTGCCGGAGCCAGTGAAGGCGATGCCAATCATGTCCCTCCCGGCAAAGGCTGCTGGGAGGCCTTGCATCTGAATGAGTGACGGTCGCTTGATGCCCTTGTTATCGAGGTAGTCGAGTATAGGTTGCGGAATCTTCATGTCGGCAAAGTTCTCGATGGTCGGAGGAGGGTCGTTCCCCCCCACGATGATTGAATACTTGTCGCGTACCGCTTGTTGTTCTTCAGCGGAGAGATTTCGAATGTAATGCGGGGGCCGCCAAGTCGACTTCATGCTATCGGTGTAGACGGTGCCCTTCGCAAGCTCCTGGGCGCTAGCAAGCTTCTTCTGAGCCCGTTCCATCTGCGCCAGCAGAGCTGCCTCCTCCTCGGCTTCCTTCTGGGCCTTCGTCTTGTTTGCATCTAGAAGCGTCAGCAAATGCCCCGCACTGAGGCTCACCTTCAAGTTCCTTCTGCCGCTTCACTTCTTGTGCTTCCTCAAGCAGTGTCCGCTCTCTTCGGGCCTTCTCACGTTCCCGCTCCAGAGCATCCTCGATCTGCTTCCTCGTCTCCTCTTCGTCAGGTTCATCGTCCTGAAGTGTCTTGAGCTTCTTCTTTGGTTGATTGCGGCTTCCGAGGCGGGACAGGAGCTGAGCTCTTCGCTTAGCTACTGGGACGTATGGCTTGTAATCTTCTGGCACCGCATAAGGGTCGTTGCTGTCTGCTTTGTCAGACATGCTTTTGGTGGTGCAAGTCAGTGACGGTGAGAGACTTGTTGTGGGGTGGACATGCCTGGTGGAGGCGCGATTTAATGCAGGCCTTCGATTGCTTCGCCGCCCGGTCCAATGTACCGTGCGCCTTTTCCCAGGCCTATATGTTTGCTTCCGCTAATGAGGCGGAACACAAGGCATTAGCAATGGCGCAGGTTGATTAGCAATGATTAGCAGCCTGATTACACAGCGCCGGTGCAACGGCCTTCGCAGCCCTCCGGCAGACGCGCGGACTCAGCACTCATCATCATCATCGTCGACCTCAACAACTCACATCCACCACCCAACCCATCCTCCCGCAAGCTCCTCTTCCTCATTCCACCTGCATCTTCCTTCATCTCGCACTCTAGTTTCCGGCATTTATAATCCCCTTAGGCTTGGTGCTTGGGTTTCCGTCCTCGTCCTCCTAAACGTCACCTGTAAGTCTCTGTCGCACCCGCGCAAGCCCTACGACCCCTTGCGCCACCATCTCTTCACTTGCAGTTTCGTTCTCACATCCGCCACCTCGCTCATTTCTGACGTTGTTCACAGGCTCTCTGCGTCTTTCAGCTAGTCTTGTTCATACCCCCGCTTAGCTAACCTGGAACGATGGAGGTGAGTTCAACTCTGCGCCACCGCGGATTGCTGTGACATTCCAAATGGAACGTGGTACTGATACGTGTGAACCAGGCCGTCTTGGATTTCTCCAAGGATCTTGACATCAAGTGAGTGGACCAACTGCTCCTCCTGCGACTGTGCGCTGACACATGCAGCCTCCTGGACCAGGTTGTTCAGGCCTTTTATGCTGGCTCTGGTGCTGAAGTGCGTTGTTTTGCCTCCTACATGGTGTTCATGAGCTGAGCTAACCGCGATGCAGCAACAGCAAGCCCAGCAGGTTCTCACCCAGTTCCAAGAGAACCCCGACTCTTGGCAGCGTGTCCCGGCTATTCTGGAGTCCTCGAACAACCTCAGCACGAAGGTGAGTTTGGCAGCGCTCCGCACCGCGTGTAGTGAACACATCTAACGCGTGCAGTACATCGGTCTCCAGATCCTCGAGAAGCTCGTGAGGACAAAATGGAAGGCGCTCCCGGCGGATCAGCAGCAGGGTATTCGTAACTTCATTGTTCAGGTCACCGTCGACATCTCCAGCGATGAGGCCCGTATGCGCAGGGAAAAGAGCTACCTCAACAAGCTCAACCTCGTCCTGGTTCAGGTGCGTCCTAGTGCTGTTCGAGTTCTGAGCGCTGACAACTTAAGATTCTGAAGCAGGCCTGGCCCAAGGACTGGCCGTCTTTCATCCCCGAGATCACGACTTCATCGAGGACGAACCTTTCGCTGTGCGAGAACAACATGGTCATCCTGAAGCTTTTGTCCGAGGAGATCTTCGACTACTCCGCCGAGCAGATGACCCAGGCCAAGACCAAGGCGCTCAAGCAGACAATGTGCGGCGAGTTCTCCGACATCTTCACGCTGTGTAATGAAGTCCTCGAGAAGGCGAACAAGCCGAGTCTCATCAAGGCGACGCTCGAAACCCTCCTCCGCTTCCTCAACTGGATCCCTCTCGGATACATTTTCGAAACTCAGATCATCGACCACCTCGTCAACCGTTTCCTCGAGGTTCCCGAATTCCGAAACGTCACTCTGAAGTGTCTCTCCGAGATTGGTGCGCTCAACGTCGGTCCCGAGTACAACAACAAGTTCGTGATTCTCTTCCAGATGGTCATGACGAGCGTGAACCGTATGGTGCCGCCGAGCACCGACCTCGCTTCGGCCTACGAGAACTCGGACGACGATGACCAGCAGCTCATCAAGAACCTCGCTCTCTTCCTCACCAACTTCCTCTCCTCTCACCTCCGCCTGATCGAGACGCCCGAGTCAAACGAGCTTCTCATCAACGCCCACCTCTATCTCATCAAGATCTCGACCGTCGATGACCGCGAAGTCTTCAAGATCTGTCTGGAGTACTGGGCAAAGCTCGTCGCCGAGCTCTACGAGGAGATCCAGTCGCTGCCGATGGGCGATATCAACCCTCTCATGAACCTCAACCTCGGCAGCGGCATGGGCCTGAACGGCAACCAGAGCCTGGTCCTGAATGGTGTGCCCCTCAGGAAAACGATCTACGGCGAGATCCTGTCGAACCTGCGACTGGTGATGATCGAGAAGATGGTCAAGCCCGAGGAAGTCCTCATCGTCGAGAACGACGAGGGAGAAATCGTGCGCGAGTTCATGAAGGAGAGTGACACCATCATGCTCTACAAGAGCATGCGTGAAGTTCTGGTGTACCTCACTCACCTTGACGTTGCCGACACTGAGCAGATTATGACAGACAAGCTCGCCAAGCAGATTGATGGTTCCGAGTGGTCGTGGAACAACCTCAACACTCTCTGTTGGGCTATCGGTTCGATCTCCGGTGCCATGAACGAGGAGACCGAGAAGCGGTTCCTCGTCACTGTCATCAAAGACCTTCTCGGCCTGACCGAGATGAAGCGCGGCAAGGACAACAAGGCTGTTTGTGCGTCCGACATCATGTACATTGTCGGCCAGTACCCTCGATTCCTCAAGGCGCACTGGAAGTTCCTCAAGACTGTCGTCAACAAGCTTTTCGAGTTCATGCACGAGACTCACGAAGGTGTTCAGGACATGGCGTGCGACACCTTCATCAAGATCGCCCAGAAGTGTCGTCGCCACTTTGTCATGCAGCAGGCCGGAGAGCACGAGCCCTTCATCGATGAGATCCTCCGCAACCTCCACCGCATCACCGTCGACCTCCAGCCGCAGCAGGTCCACACGTTCTACGAGGCTGTCGGCTACATGATCTCGGCTCAGCCCAACAAGCCAACCCAGGAGAGGCTTATCGAGAAGCTCATGGAGCTGCCCAACAGCGCCTGGGACCAGCTGATGCAGGCGGCTGCCAGCAACGTTGACGTTCTCGGTGACACCGACAACGTCAAAATCATGTCCACCGTCCTGAAGACCAACGTCTCGGCCTGTACTTCGATCGGATCCTTCTTCCTGCCTCAGCTTGGTCGCATCTGGCTTGACATGCTCGGTCTCTACAAGGCCGTCTCGGGTATCATCAGCGACCAGGTCGCTCAGCAGGGTCTCATCGCTACGAAGACTCCAAAGGTCCGTCAGCTGCGTACGATCAAGAAGGAGATCCTCAAGCTCGTCGAGACGTACGTCAAGAAGGCCGAGGACCTCGACGGTGTCAACCAGAACCTGATCCCTGGTCTCCTTGACGCTATCCTCGGTGACTACAACCGCAATGTGCCCGCTGCCCGTGACGCCGAGGTTCTCAACGTCATGGCCACGATCGTCTCGAAGCTCGGCTCGCTTCTCATTCCCCAGATCGCCCCCATCCTGGACGCTGTCTTTGAGCCCACGCTCGACATGATCAACAAGGACTTTGCCGAGTACCCCGAGCACCGTGTTGGCTTCTTCAAGCTGCTCCGTGCTATCAACCTGACCTGCTTCCCTGCCCTGATTGAGCTGCCGCCGGCACAGTTCAAGCTCATCATGGACTCCGTGGTGTGGGCCTTCAAGCACACCATGCGTGACATTGCCGACACTGGTCTTAGCATTGCCTTTGAAATTGTCAACAACTTCGCCTCCTCATCACCGGACATTGCCAACGCCTTCTACCAGCAATTCCTCCTCCCTCTCCTTGGAGACGTCTTCTACGTCCTCACGGACGCCGACCACAAGAGCGGCTTCAAGATGCAGACGATCCTGCTGGCTCGTCTCATCTCGCTCGTGGAGACCAACGCTGTCCAGGCGCCGCTCTGGGACTCTGCCACGGTCAGCGACCCGTCGATGAACAACGTCACATTCCTCAAGCAGTACATCGCCAACCTGCTTACGAATGCGTTCAGCAACATGTCGCCGACGCAGATCAATGCCTTCGTCAACCTCATGTTCGAGCACTCGGCTGACCCTAACAAGTTCAAGGGAACGCTGCGAGACTTCCTTATCACTCTCAAGGAGTTCTCCGGAGATAACGCCGACCTCTACATCGAGGAGAAGGAGGCCGAGGCCGAGGCCAAGGCTGCCGCTGAGCGCCAGGCCGCCGAGCGTGTCCCGGGTATGCTCAAGCCTGCCCAGATTGTCGACGACGACGCGGAGCTCTAAGCTATCTTGCGCCTGAGCGAGCACGCGGTGGCATAGCGACGCGGCGGTCTATCTCGAGGATAGCAAGAGTTTCGGAGACGTTATCGGCAGAAGACTGTTCAATTTTGCATCGAGCTCCCGCTCTGGCCCTGGCCTCGACGGGAGCGGCACAATGTTTGCATAGGTGTGGTGACCCCAGAAGGTGTATACCCCGTACATATTTTTATTACTACGATGTTAGCGTATGAAGCCATTACTCTTAACGAAGCAGGGAACAGTCAGAAGCGGAGCAACAATAAACCACGGTCGGTACTACTGATAACAGCCAGGCCCGAGCGCCGGCCCGGCACTTCGGCATGCGGCACATTACACGGCACACATGCACACTATCTGTCTGCGTTCCTGCGGTTCCAGCGAACCACCACCTCCCGTTCTGTGACCGGCCGGCATCGAGAACCGTGTCAAGCAAGGAGTGCAAGTGCAACGATAAACCTGCCGACAAACCGTCCGAAGGGGGCACAACCGCCCGAGCTGCGCCTCACACCAGTCAGAATCGCGCCGTTCGAATGATCATCGCGGATCTTCCCTACTTCTTCGCGCCGGTTCGGTACATTGAGCCCCTTTGCCTTCATCGCTGCCATGACATCGGATGACTCGACAGAAATGTTTCATGTCTCTACTTCACTGTCATGACAATCTACCCAACATCACCAACATCTAGCCAGCAACTCGTTGCTTTCTGACACCTCCACTCTGACAGCGAACCCGACCTCAACAACGACGACATCGCCACGCCAGGAACACGACACGGACGTCAGCTGGCCGCCGCTTCAAGATTAGCTCAACATGCCTCGGCGCCACCTCTTTGACCAAGCAGTCAAGCGACCTCCAAGCGGTCTGGGCGGCGTCGCCAGCCTCACCCGCGATCTCAACATCAGCGCCGCCCGGCGACTGGCACTCCCCCACTTGTCATCCCTCTGCGCCTTCCTCACATCGCCGCAATTCTCCCCTGCTACTCTGATGACCTGCTGACAGAAATACCTGACGCTACTGATAGCGCACGTGGCGATAGGCACCGGCGGCGACTTGAGCCACCTTGGGGTCGATGTCAATGACACCAGCAGCGGCGTCATGCTCATCTGTCGCACGCCCCTCGCAGGATATCCATCGCTGGGACCCCACTGTGCTCCGTGTCGGAGCCCGTCGATGCTTACGCTCCCTGTCGCACCAACGAGGCATGACCCGAGGGGTGCTGATGGATAGGGCTGAGACCGGCGAGAATTCGGGGTATACCCGGCGTACCTGCAATATCGAATCCCTATCGACCCACCGCACCCACCCGTCCAGGCACTAACGAAATCAAGAAAGGCTCTGAGGGACAAGGAGTCGCCGGGGAAGGCGTCGAGGGAGCCCCCACTCGCTCGACTCGATGCACCCACATCTCACTGAGAAGCTATGCGATGGAGCGGATACTGCCATGGCGACGACGGCGAGCTACTCCTGACCGCTGGACTTTCGATATCCGGCAGATCCAAGACGAAGCGAAGTGGGGCAACGAAGTAGGAGGAGCGGAGCCCGCTCTCCCGCTCCGGGGCTCGATGGGACCCGCAGGCTCCGCGTTCTCCGCAACGTTAGCGCGCATGGTTCTCCTGCCCCCTCTGCATGCTCTGCACCTCCCCCAGCACCCCAATGTGCGCTGCTCTTGCTCTCGGATGCGCGATTAGATCTGCTGTGCTCGCGCAGGTCGGCCCTGCCCAGACCAGTGCCTAGCGGGTGCTATCCCGGGCCATTCTCGGCGGCATCTTACTGCAACTTCATCTACCCCTTCGTGACAGCTTCATGTGCCGTGCCCTCTTCGTGTCTGATCATGTGAAGGTTCCTCGGGCAGACACGCGGCACGAGTTACCTGCGGCGACAAGCTCATGGCCCGAGGAGTTTAACGCGAGGCGGGGCGGGGCGCGAGTCGCCTCTCGCCAGTCTCCGTGAATGGACGCGGGACGCGCACAAACCTCGCCCTCCGGCTCGTCCGAGCCGTCACAAGACAGCAAGACCGAGGGGGGACGAGCACAAAGTGCAGACACCGGCCCGTCGTCGGATGGTCAGAATGAGTAGGTCGCGTGTCACTCGCAGGGGAGGTCGGCGGGTCGCCGAACTAACGCAGAAGACGGTCCGCCTGACATGACCTTAAGCGACGCGAGATCAGGGTCTCGTCCTGCATGCCCCAGTGCTGTATTCTGATCAGCTGAGTCTGGCCGTTCCTTTGGAAGCTCGGACTATGCGTGCCGGGTACCATGCGTGCCATGCCGTGACGCGAGAGAACGAACGTGCTGCATGCAAGTGGCTGAGTGACTCAACAGACGACGCCGCTGCATGGGTACTCAGCATGCGGGAATGGCAGCGTTATGCCCAGCTGACCAAGAGGTTAGTTGCTGACTACTGCGTTTGAGTCGATTCGCCACCGACATCATTGCAAGTTTGCAAGCATGCAAGCGAGCGGTGTTAAGGGATGATGGGGACGATGTGCAGCTTGGCTGACACACGCCAAGCTCGTTCACATCAGTTGACCTTTCAGTGCTGTACGCAGCGCCGTGCTCGGTCGCGATTGCATGCTTACCAACCTGCCCTTTGACTCGTCATATGGCTTGCGGCCACAATCGCCTTACCGTCCGATCCCCCCCACTCGCATTGTTCGGCCGTGATGATGTGTGTGAGCCTGAGCGAGGACTTGACCCCGTGATCTGGACTCGGAATGTTGGGCGCGCTTGCGCACTCTCTCGGCGGTGATCAAGGTCGCAAGATTACGGCACCGAACGAGCTGCTCTCGTCTCGCCTTTTCAGAACAATTCACTGTGAGGTCCAAGGCACAGAAGGCACGCAAACACCCAATCGTCCGAGGCACTGTCCTGGCCGTGACAGAGCTGCCCAATGCTGCGATCTCGTGCAATCCTGCGAAACTGGGAGATGCGGTGGCGGAGGTGCACCGAGAGGATGTTTGACTCACAAAGACACACCCGAGGCTGTTGAGGCGGGCACGGGCACTATCTCAGTGACCAGAAGCATGGCTTGGAGTATCCACAGCCGTGGCTGTCAATGCTTCAGTGGAATCCGATCAGAGGAACTGAGGTACTGGGAAGGAACATGTCGCGTGCCTTCGATCGTGTATCGCGTCACACATCAGTGGCGCGACGGCATCGGCGAGCAGCTGGCGAGCTACGACCAAGCTAGAGATAGAGTTACTCGTTGTGGCTGGCAGTTCACATTGCGGAGGCGAGGTGATCCGGCACGTGGGCGGCCCGGACGCGACTCACTCTCAAGCGCTAGCGGAGAACATGGACGCGTGCCAGAACCGAAACTGGAGTGGGAGGAGTGCATCCAGCGGACATGGACGAGCGCAACCGACTGTCCGAAAAGTGGAGCGATGGAATCCATGATCATGGAGCAACCCTTTCCTCTTCGGGCGAGGACCGTCCTGCAGGGATGGCAGACGACGACTCTGTCTTTGGGTCGGTTGGTCGCGTGCAGCGCTAATGAAGTCGTGTGCGAGGGACTGCGCACCGGGCATTGTCCGCAGCAGGTGCAGATCATGCCACACGAGCAAGGCGAACCGGTAGGTTAACGAGCAACGCTGACTAAACCCTCTCGCCGACACCGGGTATCTTCGGCGTCGGCGACGCGCGTCCAGGACGCGAGACTCTTCGGCTTTAGAGTGTACGTCGTCGCAACGAGATCTGGACAGGGATCGAGGACCGAGACGGGGGTCCAAGAGATCCAGATGCCGCAGCCAACCAAGACACTTGTCTCGCCCTCTGAACACTGACGATAGTACCTTTGGGAATACCGGATAGGACCGCAACTTCGATCCGGAACAACGTTGACCTCCTTTGGTTTTTCACGAGCTGCTTCGTGAGCTCGCGCGACCATGTCTCAGACGCTAGCCGCCGCTATCCCGTGTACCGCCGGTACCGGCCGGCGCCTGTCGTATCAGCGTCATGCTTGGCTATCCTAGGAGCAGAAATTTCGAAATCCATCACGAACAGGTTAATCCGAAGTGTCCTGGAGGACAGGGGAGAGGACGTCCCGCCGGCTTGGACGACGCTGAGGGATGGAAGAATGACCCCATTGGCGGGTGGGTCCATGTGACGGCGCCCTGCTGCTTGGCGGCTGAACGCCGTGCGGCAGCGGAAAACGCAAAGCGAATCAGCGCACGGGACACGAGGACGTGCGCAGAGATTACAGATTGTAGACAGGGAAACCGGTAGTACTGCGCTCAGAAATCAGAGATCAGAGACATCGGCGCTTCGCCGATGGCACGGGCGTTCTGACGCCTCTTCGCCTCGTTCACACCCGCTCGACACTTCCGCAGCGTCCGCGCGCACCGAGGCTCCGAAGCGGACACTCTCGACCTTCAAACTGCAACAACGTCGACGCCAACACGGATCGACATGGCTCGCGACGAGGCATGGCTGAAAAATATGTCTTCGACAAAGGCCCCTCCTTTTCAAGACGTCAGGCGTCAGGGAGGTGCAGGGCCCGGCCGGCGCTGCCGTTCATACCTGACCGAAATAGATGGCCGGGCTCTTCTCATCCAACGAAAGTGCGCAAGGAGAAAGAAGGACGCCGGCGCAGAAGAACGTACTCCCCGTGATCATTCTGAGGCTCACCAGGCACGCGTCCCCCTTTGACTGCCCTTACTGACTGAACCTTATGCTACCTGTTGGCCCCATGGTTCCCGGGAACTGCAACGCATGCCCCACTGCTGGCCTGCGGGCTCCCACAACTCGGCTCACCCACAACACTGACTTCGAGGTCGTGTTCAACACGCTTCCGTTGTCGCTTGAGTTTGACGTCACGGATCTCACGAGGCAGTGAGAGTGATCAACATGTGCAAGCGAGTAGTCACCTCGTACGGATGGCTCGGTGGCGGCGCACCCACCACCCACCGTCATGAAAGAGTGCGGACCTGAGTGTGGTCCGTCGTTTGGTCCGATTGGACAGGCCGAAGCTCTGGGCGGGACAGATCCGGACGGCCGGAGAGAGGTAGGAGTGCCAGTAGGGGAACGGCCGTTCTGTGCGGGTTGCTGATGGTGGGGGAGCAGAGGATACAGAGTGCAAACGGGCCGACGTTTTGCTGCAGGGCAGGGGAACCAGGGGCTGAGGGTAGCTTCAGGGGTCATCGACGGCTGAGATGAAGGTGAGCGGTGCCTGCAAGGAGCACCTGACCTGCACGGCAGGTGGCGATCCACATGGTAGCACATGTTGGCCGGCGCCGCCGTCGAGGCTGTCGATACTCTGCGGCTTGGGGCCCAAGGCGTTCCTCAGGAAACGCCAGGGACGCAACGGCGACTTTCAATGAGCAAGCCCAGAACTTTACCGTCTTTGCCGTCACTGGTCCGGCGCCTGAGGCCAGAGGGTTAGCGCGAGCCCCGCTGGGCCCATCTCGTTAGCTTCAACGCGCCGGGCTAGTTCCAAAAACCAAATCCCAATCTCACGATGCCGCACCGCCTGAGCCGCCTGCAGCATCGTACCGGCATCGCGCGAGAGAAAGAACCCCCAAGCCCACTCCTCCGTCCGATCCGTGGTCGCCTGCAGGTCTCGTGCTGTATTCATCGTTACCGCTTCTGTCCATGTGCCTAGAATTGACCGTTGCCGGACGACTCAGGCTCAGGACGGCAAAGGCAAGAGCTGCCGCCCATCAGGCCATCAGCCTACTGCCCGGCTGTAGGGATGATGTGAGGGCTGGCCACAACAGGCCAGATCGCGAACCAGGACAGGACAGTCGTTGGCCGCTCGCCGCTAGCGAGTCTGTTTGGCCTGGTTGGCCCCATGGTCCCCTTGGTCCCCCTCGTCCCCTCGTTCCCTCGATCCTCGCAAGCCTGGGGTCGGGGTCACCTGCCGCGCGTCCGTTTGCCCTTCCCTCGCTTGACTCTCACAGGCGGCCCGGGTCTAGCGGGTTTGTTATAAATACCGAACAGAACCAGAACTGCCCCGCGGTTTCTCGAGCCTCACATCTCTGTTTAGTTCCACGAAGGAGGGCTAAGCACCTTACACCTTTCTAACACCTAGCGCCCTGTGAGTACAATCGAGCGCGAGCTCGTCGTGCGTGTCTGCAGCCGGATGCGCGAGATCCACGTTCGTCCCGCCCGGTGGCGCGGTCGTGTGATGGCGATCAAGAACTGGAAACGTGTTTGCTGACTGACGGCAGTCTCTTTCCTTCGGACGACCAACACACGGCTAAGCCGCCAGTCGCCCAGCATGTCGAACGGCATCGAGCGCGTTGAGGCGCCCGTTACCTGGAAGGCCTACATGGCCTGTGCCTTCGCCGCCTTTGGTGGTATCTTCTTCGGTTTCGACTCGGGTTACATCTCTGGTGTCCTCGCCATGGACTACGTCAAGATTCACTTCCGCCCCGCTTCTTCCGGCCCCTACCCGACTGACCCCAACGCTCCCGACAAGGCCAAGGACCTCCCCTCCTGGGTTCGTTCGCTGATCACGTCTATTCTCTCTGCTGGTACTTTCTTCGGTGCGCTCGTCGCTGGTGACCTCGCCGACTACTTCGGTCGTCGTATTACCATCATCTCGGGATGCGGTGTCTTCATTATCGGTATCATTCTCCAAACCGCCGCGACCAGCTGGAAGCTGCTCGTTGCTGGTCGTGCCATCGCTGGTATCGGAGTCGGTTTCGTCTCGGCCATCATCATTCTCTACATGTCCGAGATCGCTCCCCGCAAGGTTCGTGGTGCCATCGTCTCTGGCTACCAGTTCTGCATCACCATTGGTCTCCTCCTCGCCTCGTGCGTCGACTACGGCACCAAGGACCGCAACGACACTGGCTCTTACCGCATCCCCATCGCCATCCAGTTCCTCTGGGCCCTCATCCTGGGTGGAGGTATCGCCATTCTCCCCGAGTCGCCCCGTTGGTACGTCAAGCAGGGCCGCCTCGATGACGCCGCCAAGGCCCTCTCCCGTATCCGTGGTCAGCCTATCGACTCTGACTACATCCGTGAGGAGCTCGCCGAGATCGTTGCCAACTACGAATACGAGCGCAGCCTCATGCCCACCAACTCGTACTGGGCCGGCTGGGCTTACTGCTTCAAGGGTGGTCTTAAGCGCTCCAACTCGAACCTGCGTCTCACCATTCTCGGCACCTCGATTCAGATGATGCAGCAGTGGACTGGTATCAACTTCATCTTCTACTACGGCACTGAGTTCTTCAAGAACCTCGGCACGATCTCGAACCCCTTCCTGATCTCGCTCATCACCACCCTCGTCAACGTGTGCACGACCCCCATCTCGTTCTACACCATTGAGCGCTACGGTCGTCGTGCCCTCCTCTTCTATGGTGCCATCGGCATGACCGTGTGCGAGTTCATCGTCGCCATCATGGGTGTTGCCAAGCCTGCCGTTGTCGACCCTATCACCAACGTTGCCCGTCCCGAGGACAAGCCCATTGCCTCGGCCCAGATCGCGTTCATCTGTATCTACATCGCCTTCTTCGCCACCACCTGGGGTCCCGGAGCCTGGGTCGTCATCGGTGAGATCTTCCCGATCCCCATCCGTGCCCGTGGTGTCGCTCTCTCGACTGCCTCCAACTGGCTCTGGAACTGTATCATTGCCGTCATCACCCCCTACATGGTCGACCGTGACAAGGGCAACCTTGGCTCCAAGGTGTTCTTCATCTGGGGCTCGCTCTGTGCCACCTGTATCCTCTACGCCTACTTCATGGTTTGGGAGACCAAGGGTCTCACTCTCGAGCAGGTCGACCAGATGATGGAGGAGGTCCGCGTCCCCTGGCGCTCCAAGGGCTGGAAGCCGTCCACCACCTTTGCCACTCACGGCGCTGGTGTCGACCAGAAGATCGACGGCGAGAAGCTCGACCACACCCCCGACAGCTACCCCGTCGCCAACCAGGCCCCCATGGGCGGCGCCGGTCCCGTCTAAGTGGGACCGACATACTCTACTTGTACAGCTCCTTTCTTTAAACCTAATAGCATTTCTTCGTAACTTGCAGCACGTCATGTCGTGCACTGATTTCTCTTAACGCCTCATCATAGCGGGAAATGTATTACGTGTGCCTACGCTGCAGTGCACATGAACAACAGTGCGCTCGAACAAAAATAAAGTTGTGTGCGGCTGACATAGCGAATCCCATCGATGCGACTGACACGAGCGCTGATCCGATTCATCCAAGTGCGATCCTCGCACCCCTTGCGACCCTCGGACCTCGGAATCGACATTCCAGAACATGCAAGCGAGCCAGCTTGCTCGGGAGGAACGCCGCGACAGGCCCCGCACCTCCTGCGAGGTGCGAGGAACCTGGAAGTACGCCGCGAATAGCAGCGCAGACGCGGTATGCGATGCACTTCTCGGTTGCGCGTGCCCTGCTGACCATGCTAGCGCCGCTTACGCTGCAGTGTCTCTTGTCCGTGAATCCGCATAAGGTGTCAGAGAAGTGGCCGTGCAGCCGAGAACCGACGAGGCGCACAGTCGCCCCGCACGAGTGTGGAGCGAACCGAGACGAGGCGCTCCTGTGATCCTGTGACTGTGGTTGGTCGGAGCTCGTGTGCTCGAGCAGCCTGGTCTGCGAGGTCACAAGAAAAGTGTAGTCGGCGAAGACGCGAGATCGCGTGGCGTCCCGGTGAGACACCGAGGCGACGACGTCCATTTTGAGATCTGCGGGCAGGTCTCGATTCTTACCCTCGTTTGTCGTTCCTCTTGCCTTCGCTTCTGCCTTCGCTAGTCGATCCTCTGCGCATTCCAGACTGATGGTCGGGCAGGCAGCACGCATAACGCCGAGCAACCTGGGTGTAGTGGTGCAGTTGCAGCGTTCCGGGATAGCGGAACGCAGTCCATCCTTTCAAAACTATGTGACGGACCTCGTCGTTCGTTGGTCGTCGGTAGTCACTGATTGCTAATCACTCGCACTCACCACTTACATGTCCAAACTCACCCGCTGGCCGCTATGGGCGGGCTTGCTACGCCGTTGCGAAGGACCCCGCGGAACGTGACGGTCTAGACGATGAAAGAATACAGATCCACGGGTGACAGGCGGGATGGCGCACGGCTTACGATCAAAGTGCCCGATACGGTTCTCATCAAGTGTCCGGCCCGGCTCGCGACCACGCCCTCGGCTGGCGCGGACCGCGGAGGCGATCGATGCGGGTACGGTTGTTGCAGAAGATCAGCGGATATGCGGATACGGTTGACTCGGTGCTTGAAGCGCTTAGCTGACAGAACGGCTGATCACAAGGAAGTCTGACTAATCTCTGCCCATACCTGTGGCTAGAGGTGGCGGCGCAGCTCTCGCTAACAGAGCTACTGTGCGAAGACTCCTCGACACCATCGACGGGCCGGACAAAGTTTCATGACACAGCTGACTAACATGATCTGCGATAGAATGGGGTGAGTTATGTGGGCCGCGGATCGACGGAACAGACGACCAACTAATCGGGGCTCTGTGGTCCGCCCTAGACCGCCTTGAAGCTGACATGAACGTGGTCCCTGCTGTCAGCTTCCGTTCACTTTGTGTAGGCTCACCAGTGGTTCTGCGTAATGCTCTTGCGATCCTCCATCGTGCGCCAGCCGGCCCACGGACCGACCTTGTCGCGGCCGACGACCCAGATCCGCTGACCCCAGATCACGTAGTAGACCTTCAGGTCCGCGGCGTGGTTCATCACCCACTCGGCGATGTCGGTGCAGCCCGTGCTGCCCATCTGGTCATCAGCGACACTCGCTGTGGGGTACTTACACCGGCCTTGTCCGAGCACATGAAGTCAATGGCGCGGCCGCAGGGATGCTCGCTGCCGTCCTTGCACACCCCCTCGCGATAGCAGCCCGTGCTCCAGATGCGGCCAGGGAAGGCGGCCACGACCTTCTTGGCGCCGGCGACGGTGTGCGCCTTGCAAGAGCCGACCTTGGGGAGGGTGGGCGCCTTGTACGGGCCATACTTCGGCCCTGCGTTGCAGCACTTGAACTGCGAGCCGCCGGGGCAGAGCCCATCGGCGGTCGAACCGCCGCAGTCACTGGTCCAGCGGCAGGTGCCCTTGAAGTTGGTGTTGGAGCAGTTCGACGAACAGCAAACGAGGCCCTTGTCGGGGCACGTGGGGGAAGCCGTGCCCTTGCCGCACTGAGCGGTAGTCAAGCACACGCCTGAGGTCAGCTATGCCGGAGGGAAATGTGGAGCTGATGGAGGAAAACTCACCGGGTTGACCGGATTTGGAGATGCAGGGCTCACCCGGAGCTGCGAAGACGGCGGTGAAGAGCGGGAGAAGGGCGAGGATCAGGCGCATGGTGATGGGGAAGACAACCTTGAGTGAAGAAGCATGTTGTCCCAGCGCCGTCTTAAGTACACTCTAACTTCGGCTGCGTATCGTTGTCTCGATTATGACGACGGCATCAGCCTGAGCAACAAGTGACATGGATAGGACGCCAAGAACAACGTTCTGGCACGTGCCCGAGGATGTGACTGCGCTAAGTCTATCGGTAAGTTGTCCGTCGCGCTAGCGGATAGCGGAGTCACATCTGATCGCATCCGTGCGGCAATGTCGCCGGGGCGGGAGGGCTCCACTCGATGCAAGCCGTCATAACCCCATGCATACATGCATGCACAACCCCATGCACAGCCCTGCGTGGAGCGCGGTGTCAGTGCATAACGGCGACAGCACGCAAAAAGGGTCTCCCACTCACTGTCCCCGGCCCGGGGGAGGCGCCGAGCGCACAACTTCAGCGGAGCCCGTACCACTGGCCCACTACTAGGTAGTGGGGTGTCGTTAACCGGGGCTTCGAGGCTCGGAGACTGCTGCACCAAGGCGCTGTTGTGTACGGAGCCGGGTCGTTAGACTTGGCGCGTGTATACTGGATAGAGGGCTGCTTGTTGTTGGGGAGAAGTGGGAGTGCGAAGGGTCGATGGACTACCGTACGAGGTCGTCGGGAGCCGATGGAGTCCAGGGCTGGTCGCGGTGCTCTCCCGGCGCCTTTACTACCCTGAGCACGTCCGAGCGCTTTGGACGAGAGGGTCAAACGCTGGAGCTCAAATGATGACCGGCGGGGCAAGGGAGGCGAGAGAGCGGAGTCGCGTGGTGCGGGAGTGAGTAGCAGGGCTTTGTGTGCATGAGTTCGATGTTCCCGGGTGGAGGCGCAACGGGTCATCTTGACGCCGCAGCGTCTGTGCAGAGGCTTGTGATCCTGTGGAGGGCAATGGGTACGGCACCTGGCGCCGGAACTGTCCGTGCGAAGCCCTGGTCGTGAGGTCACAGCATCGAGATCGTGGTCACAGACTGATGCCCGGTCGCCTGCAGCGACGGAGAGCACGACTAACTCAAGCTGCCGCGAGGAACGAGGGGTCAAGTGGAGCTGGACTGAGCTTACAGTCGTAAGCTTCATCGCGCGGAGCACCGTAAGCGACAGAGATTAGGTCAGAAGGCGATAAGGTTATCGGAGTCGATTTCGCGACCGAGGCTGTTCCGACCCCCAGTCCACAGGTCGGATGCATGTTTGACGCAGTCACTGCGCAATAGCCGGACTTTCTTCCTTGCAGATGACGACGGCGACACGGTGAGCAGTATGCACAGACGCACAAGGCATGTTTGCATAGGTATTGCTACGACCCCTAAACGCGGCGAAACTTCAAAGGGGCTGGGTTGCTGTCATCGCGGACGCGCCCTACTACATAGCTACTGGCTGTACCTGTTCCGAAACTGGGGCACGATGACAATGTGCGTCGTGTTGGCATCGACTGAACCTGTGACGGAGCCGGCGTTTTCAGAGATCGCGGCCTGGTCACGGTGCAGAAGGCCGGGAGCACAGCCGAGCAGCACGAATGAGAGGGAGGACGGAGCCTCGGAGCGAGAGAAGCTAAGGAAGTCCCTACCCAGTTTGGAAGCGTTGTTCGACGAGGCCACACCGCCGATTGCGACGCCTTCGCGGCCGTTTTGGTAAGGTTGGTTGCTCGTTAGAGTCTGCCAACTCACAGCATTCTTGTCGGTGACGCCGGGCCGGATCTCAGAGACGGCCGGCTTCTGCTGCGCAGCAATCTTGGACTTGCCATCCTTCCCGAGAAGACGGGGCACTGTCTCTGAGTCTGGTTCAGTCTCGTCATCGGTCGTCCATTCCGACTGTTGCTTGAAGCCGAGTTTGCGGCTCCAGTGTCGCGCCCGAACTTGGCTGAGTGCATCTGTGTTGTGTCAGCTCGAACGCCATCCGTCATTTAACTTGTTCGTGACCACCCTGTCTCCCCTCACTTCCTCAATGATCCTGGCCCAAGGCGAGTCAGCGAGCTCCGTGCCCGGCTGCGTGGTGAAGTTGATTGCGAACGGACGCCCTTCGATACGTATCAGAAGCGACGCCTCGTCCAAGGCGAGGGCCAGCTGGCGGATACGGGTTTCTTCAGGTTGCGGGGAACGTCGGCGTACACCTCCGCCAAGCGGGTGAGAACGGCATCCTCCTGTCGGTCAGCTGCTGTACAAGCGCGCTCACAGCTGGACTCACTAAAGTGAAGGGGATGGGCACACCCTGGCTCTCCCCCTCGACCTTTGAGTGCGCATCGTGCCAGAGGATGAGGCGCATGGGGCGGCGTTCAGAGGGAGCGTCTGTCTCTTTCGGCGGTCCAGACGACGTGCCACGCAGCGTACGCGCGGACGTTGGGTGTGATCTCAGGCGTGGCTGGCCGAAGGGGACAGGAGGATTCTGGCCTCTGACGAGTTGGTGGCAGAACTGGGAGAGGGCGGCCTGCTGCTCGAGCGTCTGGCAGTCAAGCCCCAGGTGGGCATCATCCCGGTTTGCGATGAGGACCTTTGCTGGTGCTTGCGGGGGATTAGAGGGAGGCATTGTTGTTGGAGTTACTGGGAATGAGGACACGAAGTGAAGTCTCTAAGCGCAACGCTGGTTCACGCAAAGACGTGCTCCACGTCGCGACCGCAGATCGGCGGGAGATAATCTTCGCCGGATCGATAAGCCAGACGACGACGCGGCAGCTGGAAGCATAAGTATGTTGAGAATCAGTGGAGCACTTGGCCGTTTCCGACGCGGCCTCGACAGTAGAGTAGCATCGGCGCATAAGGCCTTTGACCCCCGCACATAGGCCTGCGCCCCGATCGAGATGCAACATCTTGTCGACGCAGCACGCCCCCCTTGCTGTTCCCACTGACCTGGAAGCCGAATCAGAGCCCTCATCATCGTCATCAACCCATCCATACCTTCTCATCATGAGCATATGAGCAACAGGTTGGCCGAGGTTCCCATTCCAGCCTCGTGCTGCGTGAGGCAGTGAGCGACATCGGCTCGCATGCCAGTAAGCTAAACTGCTGTAACTGTCAAGCTGACACTCAGGTTAACGCCTGCCTCTCACAACGTCGCGGCCTAAAGGACCCCTCTGCCGTGCTGTTGACTTCCTTTCGAGTGTATATGCAGCACCGATTGCAGTTCCCTTCACCGCAGAGTGCAGGCTTGCCTCGATTGGAGGTAAGCTGGAGCGTACTCCTCTACGAAGCGAAGCTGACGGCCAGGCTGAGGCAAGGTGGGCTGGCGAACAGCGACAAGTGGGCTATTGAGGTGACCCAAGCGTCACCGCGGAGCCGGCCCGAGAGGGAACTGGTGAGCTGGACCGCTGAGAACGAGCTGACGCCAGATCTCGCTCGGGTGGGGCGGGTGACTGACTTCGCGCCACGTCGAGCGTCGAAACACTGTGCGAGCTGAGGACTTCCCGCCTAGCTGACTCTGCAGTCAACGGTCCAGTCCTCCCGGAGAGATAGTCGTGGAAGCCGGGCAGAGACTGTGAACAGGGTGAGCTCGTGGTTCGCTGCTGGTAAGCTAACAGCGCAGCGCCAAGATCGGCATGCTGTTACGCCCTCGAGATCTAGCTGATATCCAGCTCCCCTCGATGGCGACGTGAGCAAACCGGTACTCTGCAGCTAGCTGACCTGAACACCTCGTAACTGCCCGTGCTAGCATTGTGGTGAGCTGATCGAATTGTGTGTGTTGAAAGCTGAGAGACAGGTCCGCCTCACTCCGGCTCCCTCCGCCATCTAGCTGGAACGCAATGTGAGCCAGATGACCAAGCTCGACAGTCTCTCAAGTTAATCCTACCGTAAAGAAGCGGAGAGATAAGCTAAGGATGTGCCGTCGTAAGCCGACGAGCAGCTCGACCACTCGAAAAGTAAGTTGGGGTTTGAGGAAACGGAACTGACACCAGTCGCTAGTGGTGCAGTCTGACTATCCATTCGACTAGCTCCAACATCATCGTCCCCGACGATAGGGCCGTACTATCTCGACCCAGAGCTTCGTGAGCTTCCAAAGCCGCTTGCTGAAGCTGACGACCAGGTGTCAGCACCCCTGTCGTGTGGCTACGCTTGGGTCCCCGCAGAACCACATAAGCCGGCCAATATCTGTGGTCAGCTGTCCAGAGGTTCGCCCGAAGCTGATGATCAGAACGACGTTGTAGACAAGCATTTGACTGGCATGTGCAGCTAGGAGTTAGGTGTTCATCGAGCTAACCCCAGCGACTCTGGTAGCCTGGTACTCAGAACTGCGGTGGGCCGAGTTCAGTCCTGAGTGTAGCTGATAACCAGCTCTTGCCCGCTTTCGCCGTCCCTAACTCGACAGCTGGTTAGCTATATCGCTGTCAAGTGACACTTCAGCTGCAGCAGAGCTAAAGAGTGGCCATCTGCAGTGAGCTCACCGGCACCCAGAGCGAGCTGACGACCAGCCCAAAGAAGTGCGCACTGGCCTGGCGAGGTAAGCTAGAAGTCCATTTCCGTTCAGCTAACGATCAGGCCGCTACGCTCCAGCTCGCTGGTGGGTGAATTGTGAGAGGTCCGTCAACTGACACCCAGCACGCCGAACCCCAGTGCAAAACCCCAGACCCTATAGTGAGCTTAGAGTCCGGCAAGTCGAAAGCTGATGACCAGCACCGACAGGATGTAAGCTTCTGAGGCCGTGAGAGCTGACGAGCAGTCCGACCAGTGAGCTACAGAGCTGCGATAGCTAACCCCAGCCCCGCCGCCGTCCGAGGAGTGAGCTGCGCTTTTGGACTGAGCTGACCACTAGTCCCGAGGTGGGCTACCCCGACTTCGGCGAGCTATGCCCAGATGCAGGCTAAGCGCGCCTCGGAGGTCTACCCGTGAGCTACCGCCTTCGAAGAGTCAGCTGATTGCCAGCATGCATAGCGCGGGCACGGGAGTTGTTGATGTAAGCTACTGGGCAGTTGATCCGGAGCTGACGACCAGCTCGACCGGAGGCGAACTCCAAGGCCATTCGGAAGCTGAAGATCAGCCGCTAGGTCCATGCGAGAAGTGAGCTGTCCGGTGTGCATGGAGCTGACCGACCCAGTCCCCCGCCACCGCTCATGTTGCAGGATACGCCTCGTATGCCCGCAGTGAGCTGTCATGGGCCGGAAAGTAGCTGACAGACAGTCATCCCAGGTCATGGTGAGCTGCGTGATTCGACGACAGCTGAAACCAGGCATGCCAGCCTGCCGCCTCGGCATGGGTAAGCTTTGGTTCCACCGGAGGACAGCTGACGACCGGCCGCTAGAGGAGGTGAGGTCAGCCGGTTTAGTTTCCACAGCTAACCCCAAGGTCACTTAGGTGACAATGGAGACGGTGCGCGCTAGTGTACCGGTGAGCTCCGAGCGCCTCATCATCAGCTGATAACCAGTTCGCATGCTGGGTAAGGGTGAGCTGGGCTGTTCCGGCGGTATAGCTGACACCAGGCCGTCGTTGGAGGAGGGCGCAAGCGACGATCACGCACCCTTGGCCAGACCTTGTGATCCGCGATGCCCAGCTTTGCTTCAATGTGGAATGACTGTGGTTCTGTTGCCATTAGCTGACCGCCAGCACATCGGGCCGCACTGTACGACGATGCTTGAGGGGTGAGCTCGTTGGTTGCCGCTGCGTAGCTGACTTCAGCGCCATGTCTACTCGTTATGCAGGTGACTGGGACGTGTGAGCTAGCATTGCCTCGGAGCTGACGACAGCGCTGCGGTAGAAAGCTGCGGCAGTAAGCTTCGTGCCGTTGCTTCAAAGCTGACGACAGCGCCGAACCTCGAAAGAGCGGAAGGAGTGAGCTGTGGGGCGTTTGGTCGAAGCGGACACCAGGCCAAGTTAACTCGATCCGCAGGTAGCTGCAGGGTGTGAGCTTTCTACGTATGCTCAAAGCTGATGGCAGAGCTGCGGTAGACGGCGGTGATAGTAAGCTGCGGGGTCACCGGGAGAGCTGACGACAGCGCCGAACTTCGGGCAGGATCCCGGAAGAAGTGAGCTCTTTCACGGTGTAAGCTGTAGCTGATGCCAGGCCAAGTCTACTCGTTACGCTGGTGACCGTTCGATGTGAGCTGGCAGGTGCTTTGGAGCTGACAACGGCGCTGCGTCAGAAGGCTGCGGTGGTGAGCTACGTGCCGCCCCTACGAGAGCTGACAACAGCGCCGACCTACTGGCAGAAGACCGGAAAGAGTGAGCTGGCCCATGGGCGTTGAAGCTGACGCCAGGTCTAGGCCTGATCACCACGCACGATCGTTACTTAGGAGACCTTAGTGTGAGCTGGTCGAGCGCATGCAAAGCTGACGGCAGCGTTGCGTCAGGCGTAAGACTGCGACAGTAAGCTGAGGGTCCACCCAGCGAGAGCTGACGACAGCACCGAACCCAGATGACGGGAAGCAGTGAGCTGCTGAACCGAGAGCGTGAAAGCTGACGCCAGACCTACTGTAAGACTGACGGTCATGTTGGAGAGCGTGAGCTGTGAGAGCTGTCGAGTTGCATCCTCAGCTGATGACAGCGCTGCGTCAGGCAGAAGACGGCCAAGTAAGCTGGGGGACCACCAATGAGAGCTGACCACAGCGCCGGACCTCAGGAGACCGGGAGGAGTGAGCTCTTGTCCTTCGCCATTGAGCTCACGCCAGCTCCGTCAATTTCCGGAACGGTGGTCAAAGACGGCACTGGAGTGAGCTGCCTTGCTGCCTCAAGAGCTGACGCCAGACTCGCAAGACCGGTACGGGTACGGTGAGTTGTGTACTAAGCTGCCGGGGCTGACGACGTGCGTATGAAGGGTCTGCCCTCGACGGACAGGAGGGAACGGTGAGCTGATCCCGACTTCTTTGCGAAAGCTGACGTCAGTGCGGCAGATGGGGTGAGCTGCTCAAGTGCCGAAGGACAGCTGACGCCAGCCCCTCGCCAGTATCGCCCTGTGGTGAGCGTTGGCGGATAGCGTGAGCGAGTCAGTACAGTGGTAGAGAAACGACCTATGCATGGCCTTTTGGTATTTGCTATGTGGTGGTATGTACAAGTTAAGTTCTCAGTCTTACACTTCTGCTGCTGTCTCTACATGTGCGGGGCGAGGGGTTAGGCCGTGCAGGAGGGGCACCGGATGTCAGGGCCGGATGTAGATTGGCGGAATCAGATAAGATAGCACCGCCGATCCACCCGTTCCTGCTCCCACGACCTCTTCTGCACATCCCTCGGCCTCACCGATGCGCTCTTTCACGCCGAATACGTCCAGAAACCGCTTAAAGTTCGGAAATCCAGCAAGAAGCCATGCCCATTCCGCTGCCTGCGAATGTTAGCTGTGCACGAAGAGCGTGTTTAGGAGAAGAGGAGATGTAGAGGAGGTGTTGTGGAGGAGGTCGGAAGTTGTGGAGATGTAGAAGGAGGTATGACCTCCTTGTGGAGGTCACGTGAGTACTCACCGATGCACATGGAAGTGACAATGGTCTTCTGGCCGTTGCGCTTAGCCTCGGAGAAGGCAGTGGCGAGCTGACGGGCACCGGTGGCGCCGAGGGGGTGGCCGAAGGCGATGGCTCCGCCGACGGGGTTGACCTTCTCGAAGGGGATGCCGCAGTGCTTGATGGACATGACGGCCTGCGAGGCGAAGGCCTCGTTGATCTCGAAGAGGTCAATGTCCTCGACCTTGAGGTTCAGGTTCTCGAGGAGCTTGGGGATGGCAGCGGCGGGGCCGATACCCATGATCTTGGGGGGAACACCGACGACGACGGAGCCGACGTACTTGCCGAGGATGGGGAGGCCGAGCTTCTGGGCGACAGAGCGGCGGGCGAGGATGACGGCGGCGGCACCGTCAGAGACCTGGGAGGCGTTACCGGCGTGGGTGCAGCCGTCCTTGGCGAAAGCGGGCTTGAGCTTGGAGAGCGACTCGGCGGTGACACCGTCACGGATTCCGTCGTCTGAGTCGACGATGATCTCCTTCTCTTCCTCGGTCTTGGGGTCGGTCCAGTGGGCCTTGACAGGGACGGTCTCCTCCTTGAAGAGGCCGGCCTTCTGGGCAGCGAAGGCCTTCTGCTGCGACTTGGCAGCGAACTCGTCCTGCTCCTTGCGCGAGACACCGTACTCCTTGGCGACGTTCTCAGAGGTGATACCCATGGGGAGGAGGCAGTCAGCCGACTCGGGGTTCTCCATGACGTCGTCAGAGAAGGCAGGGGGCATGGTGGCGGCACCGTAGTTGGCGGTCATCGACTCGACACCGACAGCCATACCGATGTCGTAGTCGCCGACCTTGATCGAGTTGGCGACGTTGACGACGGCCTGGAGACCAGACGAGCACTGGCGCGAGAGGGTCTGGAGGGGAACGGTGTAGGGGATGCCGGCGGAGAGCTGGGCCATACGGGCGACGGTGGCGCCCATGCCGGGGGGAAGAACGGTGCCGACCTGGACGTCACTGGATGTCAGTTCAGTACTCGCTGAAAGCAGTTGTGCGGATCGCGGGCGGCTGGGCGCCGAAAAAGCTTTTCACTGCTTCTTCCTCTAATGATCCGCGATGAAACTCACCCAAGGAGCTCGGGCTTGACACCGGCGCGCTTGATGCTCTCCTGCATGACGACCTTCATGAGGTCCTCGGGGAGCATGTCCTTGAGGCCACCCTTGCGAGCCTGGTTTGTCAGCTGGTGTCAAGGCGGTTCAGCTCACCTTTGTGAAGGGGGTGCGGACGGCGGAGACGACGACGACATCGTCGGGGGAGTTGATGAGGAGGCGGGCCTTGCCGAGGCTGGGGAGGGCGTTGGTGATGGAGGAGGACATTTTGCTGGTTGTGGGATGGATAAGTTGGAGAAGTGTGAAGGGATGGATAGCCGGGGTATTTAACTGGGTGCGATGGGAGAGAGTGACCGGGTATGCTGACGGAGACTTGCCGAGAGTGACGTTGTTGATGCCTCGCTGGCAGCCTGGCAGCCGGTGCTCCATGCAGTACCCGGGCTTGCTGGGCGACTGTGACTGGCTGAGGCAGCAACCAGGCGCACCGTCTGAAGGGGTGTGCGGTGGTGCCTGGGTGCACGTGGGGGGCGACTTCCCATTCCGAGCCCATGGTCTGTGAATGCATAAGCGGCCGCCCAGTGTAAAGCAGTGAACGGCCCCCGCCTTGTCACAACCCTATTCAGACAACCTCCGTTCGGCCCTGCATTGCACTTGCCCTCAGTAGTCTGTACCGTGGACAGCCTTGCGCGGCCATCGAAGAAGTGGATCTTGCGCAGAGATGGCCGCTGTCCGCGTTCGTCGTTTGGACCTCACCTCCGGTTGTTGCAACTTTTTCCAACCGGGCATCGGCATATCGTCACGGATGTACAGCCGGTCGCCACTGCAACTTTCTCGGCCATGCCATGCTTACAATAGCTGCAGACGCAAGCCACACAGTGCATCCCGGTCACGATTACTAACTGACTGTACGCCGCCGGTCACTGTCGTTCGATCAACCACCACTCCTACCCGCTGAACCTCCCCCACTCGCCCTCCTCCCGCCCTCCCACTGTGCTTCCCACGTCACTCTCGCCACTCTGCACTCTATCTTTGGCACTTTTAAGCGGTGACCGCCGTTGCATGTGCTGAAACTGGACCAGGCGCTAGAAGCCGCAACTATGGATCCAGAACGATGATCCGCGTGCCGCTGTGCCGGACTACGGCCCGGCTAAGCCGAACACGCGCCATAGCCGCCAGCAGCCGATGCCTCCACTCACCCTCCTGTGTCTTCCTTCCTCGCCCATCGCAAGTTGTGATCTTCCTTTCACCTCTTTCCACACCGCGACACTGTTCACCATGCTCCATCCTACGTCGACTGCCCCGCATCCCTTCATCCTCTGACTCGTCTCTACGGAAGTCCAAACACTTACTTACCTCTCCTCTCCTCTACTCCGCTCTCCTCGGGGCACTCTCCTCGACCACCTCCCGGGCAAAGCTGCCTGGCACCGGAGGCGAAGGTGCCTTCCTCGTTGTCTTCCTCGTTGCCACCCGCAGCGTTCTTTTGTCTTCCCTCCTGCTAACATCTCGCACTCGCGTTTCCCTTCCCTCACTGCGCCGATCTGACCCAAAACGTCGCCTCCTAGCCAACTCGCAAGTGCAGCGCCAGCCTGCGTCGCTTGTGCTTGAACTGTCGCTGCCAAAGGCCCAGTTGTGGCCCAATATGGCTGGCACTGCGTTGTTCGCCACGGGTTTGGGGAGGATGCTCGTATTGCTGAGCGTCGCACCCGCAAGCTCGTCTACGAGGCGCCGGAGCACGGGGCTCGCACATGTGGCTTCGGACAGGGCTTGCAGCATCGGCGACGGCGCCGGTGGGTCAAACGTGGCTGCCGCTGCCGACTCGGCTGTCGGGCCCGCGTCTGCACGATGCTAGCCGTTGGCTGGGGTGGCCGGAAGCGCGGTGCGGTACGCTGACAGGCTGCGGTCTTGGGGCAGAGCGCTCGCGGGCGCGCACACGATTGCACTGCTGTAGCCGGGCCCCGACGTCGTAGCGCAGAGCGAGCCACCGCGGGGTACTTCACCAGTTCGGCACCTCAGCGGTTCCCCGCGTGCGCAGCGCTGACTGCTTGGCAGCCCTAATCAAGCGACGAGCACCTCCGCACTCCTGCCTCCTACATGTCGACTGCAAAGTCAAAACGATAATGTAAAGATACATCCTAGGGTATATACCAGCCTATCTATAGCCCCTTTGGGGCTCTTTTCTAATCACTGCGCACGCGTTTAACCGAGGAAGTTGTAGCAGAACAGGTGCAGCGTCACGGACGCGAAGCAGAAGTCGGCAAAGGCGCTGGGCGTTAGCTTGTACGGAAATGACATGGGAAGCTGCTCTCGTTCCATCCTTTCGTATCTGTCCTCCCTCTTCTGAAACGCATCGCAGCGCCGGAGGGGAAAGAGAGAGAGGAGACGCTCGCTTCGCTCGCGTACACTCGCTACTCACCGCTCCTGGTTCACCTCCTTGAACTCCTCGTCGCGGCCGGGCGCAACCTGCGCGCGCAGCGCGGCCAGGAGACAGAACTGGCCGACGGTGGATCCGAATCTGGTGTCAGCTGGGTTCGAAGTTGCGGCAGCTCTGTGCGCCTGCTGCTTGCTGCGCCCTTGTCCTCCATTCTCATTCTCTCCCGCAGACGAGCTGTTCAAGCACGGGAGGCCAGGACAGCAGATGCGCAGCAGGGATGTACAGGCCGAGTCTGGCAGAGGCGTCCGCCCTCGGCATCAGGCTTCGGCGCCGAGATTCTCGGCCTGCACACAGCACGTCCGTAGGCTCCTCGGCCCTCCTCGGCCCTCCTCGGCCTGCGGCCTGGGGTTTCGGCGGTACTCACCCTCCAACAAACGCGTTGAACGGATGGCTGGTCACGACCAGCCTGTACGCGAAGATAGTGACGCCGGTGACGATGAAGAACAGCAGGAACGCGTCGATCAGCTTGACGCGCGCCGGCACCGTCGTCTTGTAGTTGTGCACGAGGGTCGAGATCGAGCCCTGGATCTGCTGCTGTGATGGGACAGCGGCCGCAGGGGACTTGCTCGGCATCGTGACGTTGCTAGGTCTGGCTCGGTCGGTGTAGCTTGGTTCGGGGCGCGGGGCGGTGTCGGCGCGTTCGTTCGGAGCGCGGCGGTTTTCGTGAAGAGGGTAAGGGGAGGCGAGGGAAAGGAACGTGGGACGTTGTTGTTGTCGAGTGTCGTGGCTGGTGACGTCCCAGAACTCGGACATGGTGGATGGTGACGCGGAACGTGTCTGCGCATCACTAAGTGAGGGGACGAAATACGGTTCATGAAATCTCTGGGCGCCTGGGCAGATGGGCGATTAGGAGAGCGGCGAACGGGGAGATTCCGATTTCTGGCGGCGCCGGCCTGGGCGTCAAGGAGCAGATGATGCGGGGATGCATGTTGAGAGTAGACTAAGCACCATGAACCAGGGCCCGACACAGCAGCAGGTCAACCACAGCTATTACCCCGGACTGGTACGTGCTCTACGCCGACTCGCTCCTTCGCCCCGCCTTGCCCCGCCTTGACCCGCCTTGACCTTCTGCGTTCCGACTCCGCCTGCCCTTTTGTTCTCGCGCGCCGCCGGCCGCTTGCCGCTTGCCGCTAGGCGCATGCTCTGATCATGTCCGGCGCTCGACGCGGTTCAGTGTTCGGAAGAAGGGCTGAGACGGCAGAGGCGGAAAGGACACGGAGCGAGAGGAGGCGCCAAGACCGAGTCCACAGGTCCCAGCTTCCGCGTTGATGTTGTGCGTAGCTGACAGCAGAACGAGTCCGCGGCGCTGAAGCGCGCCCGCCGCCCTTACCAGGTGCGCAACCTGATTACGGGCGGCGCGGTCGTCGCGTTCATCCTCGGCGTTTACGCTTATTCCATCTCGGCGGTCAAGCAGGATGACTTCGTGAGTGTCTTGCCTTTCTCGCACAACTCTCTTTGCCGGCGCTGGAGCATGCCCGACACAAGTCTATGGCTCCTGAGAAGTTCTCTGCCTGCGGTGTACCGACACCTATGCGGGGGAGTGACGGGGGAGTGACGCTCGGAACCTGCAGACGGAGCGGACGTGTAGCCGGGCATCGTGGAGAGCAAAGAGATAGAGAGCGGCAGCGGGTCGCTCGCTTCGCTCGCGTCGAGTCGATGAGCTAACCCCAGTCCGACGTCGTCGACCTTCTCCCGCCCGCTGAGGAGCGCGCCCTCGTCAAGACGATCGAGGACGAGCAGCGCGAGGCCGAGGCCGCTCGTCTCGGCTCTTCGACCACCACCACCTCCACCTCCAAGTCCAGCACTCCCTCTACGACTTTGTCCAAGTCGGGCGTCGCGTCGCTCCTCCCCCGCCGCCTCAGTGACGTCGAGTGGGTGCGCCAGCGTGGCCTCGTCGAGCCAGGACGCGACAATGTGCTCGTGTGGGGCGCGCCCTCTGTCGACAACATCGGCAACATGAGGCAGAACCCGGGCACGACGCCTGGCTCCAAGCCCCTCTGATCTAACCCTACGCATAGCATATCTGTAAAAATGTACATGGCATGACACTGCTCTCTCCCCTCCTCTCGTGACTCAGACAGCGGACTTAGACAGCGGGCTGTGGGTCAGTTTCAATCAGTACAAGTAGACTCACGCGAAGAGCCCTGAGACGCTCAGCCAGCCGTCCGTCCTCCTCGAGCGGCGCCTCGACCTGCGGAGCGACCGGCGTCGCGATCTGCTCCGTAGGCACCTTGGCCTCGCCGAGCCCGTGCTGGATCTCGAGTCCGGCCTCGTCCGCCACCTGCTGCATGAGCCCGTCGACCTGGTCCTGCGGCGTCGTGAGCGCTGTCGTGTCGCTCATCGTGCTCTCCATGTACGACGTCTGCACGTCCAGGTCGTTGAACTGCGCCTCGAACTTGTCCATCACCATGGATATCTGTGTGTCAGCTCAAGCGCACAGCTTCCCAAGCTGTGTATAATCCTGCGGTGGTCGGTCCTTCCGCCCGGGTGCGCTCGTTTCGCTGGTCGACAGCGGACGCAGGCTCGCTCCCCTCCCACTCACCCGCTCAAGGTTCATGCTCTCCATCGCCTTGTCCATGCCCTTGACGACGGAGCCCATCGAGTTGGTCACGGTGCGCATGGTCACCGCCGTCTCCACTCTCGACGCAACCGCATCAATGCG
This sequence comes from Trichosporon faecale, assembly GCA_039545375.1. Lineage (NCBI taxonomy): Eukaryota > Fungi > Basidiomycota > Tremellomycetes > Trichosporonales > Trichosporonaceae > Trichosporon > Trichosporon faecale. The sequence goes on from BCLU01000002.1 coordinate 2,773,561, forward strand.
CGAGGCCAGGCGGAGGAGGTTGAGCGCCTCAGTCTTCTTGCGGATGGCGTTCTGCGCGTAGATTCGCGCTCCCTCCGTGTTGCCCTTCTGGAGCGCCGCCTTGAGCTTGTTCTTCTCGGCAGTCTCGTCCTTGTTCGCCTTCTTCGCCTGGCGGTTCAGCGACTTGGCCGTGAACTGGGGTCAGCTACTTCAAGACGGTATGGCCAGCGGAAGACACACCTTGAGCTGGAAAAGAGCCTCTGCACACGTCAGCTCATCAATAAGCAAGAAGTCAGCTCACTCTCTAGGTTGCTCATGGTTTGTGATGTTGCGTCAATGCGGCGATGTGCAGATGGCCAGATGGATGCCTTGAGTCGGTGGATTGGTGGCGTGCGGTGGCTCGGCACGCCCATGGCCCGTGGCCGCACAAGCGCTATGCAGCTACAGTGCAGCGTCATACATGACCGGAGATTTGCTTCCGCACCTCCGCTAGCCCGCACCCATGGTGACGAGATGACTTCTACCCGGCATAGCCAGCGCGACCAACGCGTCGTCTCTCTCTACTCCATCACTGCATACCCGCCCGCGACTGCCGAGTAACCCGCATACCCCAAAAGACAGCACAGAATCACAGAGTTCGACTGGTATCGACCTCACCCTGTCACCACCCCGACCACGTAGCGACCCCAGGCCGCGAAATCGGTCATGCTCCTCCACCTCCTCAGCTATGTCGGGGCCATCACCGCGTTCCTCTTCGTGACCCTGTCACTAGGTGAGCTATCTGACCGTCTGTGTAAGCTAACTTTCAGCGAGCGGACTGCTCTGGGTCGCCGAGCTGATCGAGGAGCACTCGCGCACGGCGCGCATCATCGGCCGGCGGGCGATTTACGTGAGCCTTCCTCCTGCCTTCATCGCTGACGCCTCCAGACGATCATCGCCCTGCACGTGCTGTTGTTCTTCACTGACCGGCTGCCGTTCTGGCACATCGTGTTCGGTATCTTCTGCCAGGTCGTGTACCTGCAGCACTTCAGCTCGACGTGGCCGTACATCTCCCTCACGAGCGGGACGTTCCTGCTCTCGTGCGCGCTCGTCGTCGCTGACCATTTCATGTGGTTCTTCCACTTCGCCGCCGTCGCGCAGGAGGCGAAGCGCTCCCGCGCCGCGCGGTACAGGTACCACGCGCACCCGGTCAAGGAGGCGCCGACGTTCATGGAGGTCGCGTCCTTCTTCGCGATCTGCGTCTGGTTCGTCCCGCTCTTCCTCTTCCTGAGCCTGAGCGCGAACGATAACGTGATCCCCAGCCACTTTGGTACGCTTTTCTCCTGCAATTCAGCTGACAAGCAGGGGCATCGACACCGACGACGCCCGTCGAGGCTCCCGCAGGCCATGCGCCGGCTCGGCGGTCGCGACCCGGCGCGTCGCTCGTTAAGAGCGCGCTCGCGCCTGTCATGGGACTCATCCCGCGCATCGGACGGAGGAGGGATGCGGAGGGCATCATTGCGCCGCGCACGCCGGGGTTAAGCCCTGTGCCGTCCTCCGTCAGCCTGAACGGGTCCTACGTCCCGTGGGGCGGGGAGAGCTCGCCGAGCAGCCCGCAGGCGTTCAGCCCGATGGCGAGCTACGCCGGCCTGCCCGGAGCAGGCGGGAGTGGGTTCTCGACACCGCCGCCGCCGAAACGCCGCGTGTCGCAGAGCTCGGTCAACAGCGAGATCGAGCTCAGCAACATCGACACGGGCACGGGCAAGGACAAGCCCGTCCGCCGCGCAGCTCGCAGCAGGGTGCAGAGCCGCGCGGGAAGCCCCGAGCCGTAGTCTGTAGTCATTCTGGTAGACATATGCACACGTTCATATCATCTTGCACGCTCTTTGATGTTGTGAGGACAGTGGAGGAAGGCGCAACACCGCACAGGTGCCCGATCTGATCGCCGTGCCACCGTTGCGTCGTTGCCACCACAGTTTGCTCCCGCCCGTCCAGTGGACGTGTGTTCGCGCAACCTCCACTTCGATCACTCAACTCATCCCACCCCATCATCCACAATGTCGGCCGCCATGGACGTCGACTCTGAGCGAAAGCCCCGCTTCGAGGTCAAGAAGGTGAGTCGAGAATCTGCCCCCAGCTTGTCCTCGACGCGTTTGTCGATTCTGGAGAGCTAGAATGACGCGCGAACAATGATGACAAGTGACGTCGACATTGCGTCCTTTCGCGGACACCCCCTCATCTAGTCGCGCAACCCTCCCGGACAGCTCCCCAATGCACGTAGACGCAAGCTGACACCAACAGTGGAACGCAGTCGCCCTCTGGGCGTGGGGTTAGCTTTCAGCGCCGGTCTTCAGCTAATTGCAGACATCGTCGTCGACAACTGTGCCATATGCAGGAACCACATCATGGACCTGTGTGAGTGCGACGGCGGGGAGGCGCGCGGATCTGGGGAGCTCGTCGCAGCGCATTTCACGCAAACGCGTCCTGCACTTTGGGCGTGCCACCCGACGATCCAACGCTGGCGTCCAGACATCCCGTTCCCACCTCTGCTCACCGCTGGAACGCCTTAGCTGACTTCAGGCATCGAGTGCCAGGCGAACCAGGGCGGCGAGTCGGAGGGATGCACCGTCGCGTGGGGTATCTGTAACGTGAGCTGTCCCTTTGCGATCAAGCTGACAACAGCACGCGTTCCACTTCCACTGTATCTCGCGCTGGCTCAAGACCCGTCAAGGTGAGTCCGGGTTGCTGCCGCTCATTTGCTTGGGACGAGTGAGCTAACATGCAGTGTGCCCCCTCGACAACCGCCAGTGGGAGCTGCAGAAGTACGGCCGGTAGAGAGATCGTGTACGACTATGACAACCAAGACTGCTTCGATGTATATGTGTTTCGTTTTCCGTTCGTGTCCCTTGGCCTTCTTCCTGCTCGCTAACTCCTACTCTGTCGCTAACCCAGCAGAGTGATGGCAAATGCCAGTAGTGTGCATGCTCTATGTCTAATGTATCTAACCGCGTCTATTGCGTCTTGGGCACCTCGACGCTGTTCTCCATGACCTTCATAGGATCAGCCCTGCTCTGCGCCCACTCTCCCCTCTCGAACCTTCCCTCCTCGCTCTCTACCCTCTCCCCCAGTCGCGTCAGCTCCTCCTGCAACCGCGCTGTGATCGCGATGCGGGCGTCACGCGTCGCCTCGTCCTCCCTGCCAGCATAGGGCCAGTCGCCGTAGTCCTTGCCGTCCTGGGCCGTGTTCGCCATTGACGAAGGACCGGGCACCTCCTTCGGCGCAGTGTGCAGGGGAGCTTGCTGGTCCAGTTCTGACCGGGTTTGGCGGTACGAGTCGACCAGGGGAGAGATGAGAGGGGAGATGGACTGTCCGATCGTGATGGAGACGTTGGCGCCCGGCCGGGGAATGAAGCGGGGGAAGCCGCGGTGCTCGTTCATGATCTGGTCGAAGCCTGTGTGTGTCAGTGCCAACCCCATCCGATATCGAGAAAGTCATATCGCTCAGCGCTCGCTGAGTTCGCACTCAGCTCGCCGCTCGCCTACTCACCACTGATCCATATCGGGATGATCTCCGGCATCTCCTCCGCGTCCATGACGATCCGTCCAACTCCCCACTTAAACCTGCGCATGCCGCCTGCGGGGTTGTTCTTCTCCTGATTCACGCGGCCCTCGGGGTAGATGTTGACCCAGCCGCCGTGCTTGAGCCGGTCGAGCGCCGTGTCCACTGCAGTCTGGTAGATCCCCCCTCCCCTCACGGTCTCGATCACCTGTCCGAGCGAGAAGAAACGCCCCATCGGCGCGGAGGTGAACATGATGTCGCTTGCTGCTTGTTAGCTGAAGATCGAGGTGAAGTCAGCTGGCAGGTACGTACCGCCCAGTGTCCACCGGTTGTTGTGACAAGTGTAAGCCGGCCGCGCGAAGGGCGCGTACACGCTCGCAGGGAGGACGGCCCAGGTCATGGGATCGTCGACGACCGAGTTGTGGTTGCAGACTGGTGTCAGCTTGATTCGGAGTACTTCAGCTGCATCGCTCCTGGAGCAGAAGTGAACATACTGGTCAGAACTCCCCGACGCTTTCCCTTCTCAGCCGGTCCCTCCTTTGACGTCCGGTCCTGGCCTAGCTTAAGCGCGTTGTAGAGGTGCTCCTTGCCGTCGACGCGGAACTGGCGCGTCGTCAGGCCCATGAAGCCCTTGCACCAGAGCCCGACGACGGACATGGTCAGCGCCGACGCGAGCGAGGATGGCGGTGGCGACATGGTGGCGAGTTTAGCGGGAGGAAGTGAGCGAGGGGAGGGGTAGAGAATCCGACTGTCGCTGGTCGGTCGAAGAGGACGAAGGAGGTTGAGAGGCGAAGAAGGTGCCGAGAATGACGAGGTTGCACGGCACGCGCGATATGAGTCCCAGTCGCGCAGCACTCGTCCCAGCTGGCGGCGTCGGTGGGAGAAGCGGGGTGAGAACAAGAACGAACGGAAGCGATCGGCGACAACCCGCTCCCGACTTTTTTTCTGTTGACATGACGTCCGCGTCGCGGCAGCGGCCGACCGGACATCAGTAGTTGGCCCGATACCCGAGATTTATCTCCCGATTACAGGCTGATTAGGGTTGATTAGGGGCTGTTTACCGTGCCTGAGTGAGCTATTTCTAATGCTTGGCTTGGCTTCCAGCCGACCGAGAGCCTGGAGAGGTGCAAGAAAGATACATCGCGATCTATGCCTTATACGCATGCTTATGAGCTCTTTATGGGCTCTTCCCCGTCTCAGCGACGAGACACCAGAACTCGTGCGGCACACCGTCGATCTCGAACTCGACCTTGCCCTTCGACTCGAACCCGTACCGCGCGTAGAAGTTGACCTGCCCGTCAGCCGTGGACGTGTAAGGGACTCACGTTCTCCTGGTTGTGCGTGTGGAGGCGGACGTTCTCGCCGTCATCCTTTCCTCGCTGCAGAGCGTAGCGCGTCATCGCACCGCCATATCCTTTGCCCTGGTGACCGGGAACGACGCCGAGCCACGAGACGTGGTAGCACTCGTCCGGGTAGTAGTCTCTCGTGAGGCCTCCGGTCGTCTCGACGAGCTGTCCGTCAGCGACGTCTTTACTGTATACGTACGTTCTCAAAGCGCTTCTTGGAAACCTCCGGCAGTTTCTCGAGTTCGGCGTCGTATGGCGTCGGATCGCTCGATCTTTCGTCAGCACAGAAAAGCATGAGGGCTCACTTCGGCATCGTCTTCTTCAGAATGAACAGCGCCGCGACGTCACGATCTCCGACCGCACCTTCAGGTGCCTCACCGTCCCCCTCGAGGATGGTCCACACCTCATGCTTCGGGTTCACGAGGGAGCGGTACGCGACCTGCTTCATCTGGAGGAGGTGCCAGTGTTCCTGCTCCTCTTTCGGAAGACCGGCAAACTGCACCGAGGAGGGGTAGAACGTGTCCAAGCTGAAGGAGCTGGCGTACGAGCGCGCGAGAGCGTCGACCGTCTCGGGGCTCGTGTCGGTGATCAGCGTCAGAGGGGGCGTAGGGCGGGGCATGGTTGCGAAGTTGTGGACGAGATGGAAAGTCAAAGTCAAAGTCTCGAGTCACCGGTGGGCGATGTACCTGTGACACGATGGAGCCCCACACGGAGATGGACGAAAGTCGAGTCAGCCACCGCGATGTTCAGGTCAGACGCGTGTCGCGCCGGCATCGGCCCGGCTGTGTCGCCAATGGTGGCTGCGGATAAGCGAGACGCGCACAGTCCAGAACGCGGAGCTTGTTCTGCGCAAGCTCTAGAACCTTAAGAACGTTTGTGCGAGGTACACTCCGAGTCCGAGAGCACCACAGACATGTCAAGTGACCAGGTTCCTGGTGCTGAAACGGGGGTGCTCTTTCGCTGTCACACGATCGGCGTATCGAGGCTGTTCTCTTGCTGAAGTTGCCCGATGGAAGTCTGCATACTCCAGTCTTCGCCGATACGAGGTCGGTGCCTCGTAGATACGAAGACTACGGAGGCAGTGCCTCAACGCAACCTAACTATCTGCCACTGTGCTTCTCATGCATTCGGGTCCGGCGCTGCCAAGACTTATCAACAGCGCTTAAGCCCGACAAGACAGGCTGTCGGACATCCTGGTGTGGCCTTGATGTGACCTCCGAAAGATGATATAAGCTGCCCACAAAGAAGATGAACTCCTCACTACACCCATGAGGTTCACATATCTGCTCACAGTGGCAGCCTCGGCGCTGAGCGCCGTAGCGCTGCCAAAGTCTGACCCCATCGAAGTCCGCCACGTACGTTCCCTCTTCTTCTCCACTAACCCCAGCTCGAAGCTCGCGGCCTGACACTCGGCCAAGGCGCCTTCGCCGGCGCCGGCTCGGGCACCCAGCGCATCCGTGCGCTCCAGTATCTCCTCTGGGACTGGGGCTACGAGGCCAAATCCGACGGTGTCTGGGGTCCCGAGACTTCAGGCGCGGTCGTCGCGTTCCAGAAGCGCGTCGGCATTGCGGCCGACGGCGTCCCTGGCCCGGGCACACTGGGCGCGCTTACGAAGGAGGTCGCGCAGAACTCGAAGGGCAACGTCGTGCGCGCCGCGCAGACGCTGCTCGCTATTGAAGTTGATGGAGTTTTCGGCCCGGCTACTAAGACGGCAACGGTCAATTATCAGAACAGCGTTGGTCTAACTGCCGACGGCATCGTGGGCGCGAATACTTGGACGAGGATGTTTGGTGGTGCTGTGGGAGGCGAAGGAGGCGGCGAAGGTGGTGGTGAAGGTGGTGGTGAAGGTGGTGGGGAAGGCGGTGGTGAAGGCGGTGGTGAGGGTGGTGGTGAGGGAGGCGGTGATGGAGGTGGTGACGGAGGTGGTGACGGAGGAGGCGACGGCGGTGGTGATGGCGGTGGTGACGGTGGCGGTGATGGCGGTGGTGACGGTGGCGGCGACGGTGGTGGCGACACTGGCGGTGGCGACGGCGGTTCGCAAGACGGCGGCGGTCTCACGAAGGGCGGCACACGTGAGCTGACTGCTGCCGAGCGCGAAAGCCTGATCGACCCGGCGCATTACGCCTCGTGAGTTCTCTCTTCCCTCCTGGGCAAAACTAACGACAGCGCGGCCTACTGTGTGATGTCGCAGCTCATGTTCTGGACCTGCAAGCACTGCAGGATCCCCATGGGCGGCATCGTGCCGTTCAAGTCGTGGCTTGGCGGCGGCGGCCAGATCGACAGTCAGCCTCCTCAGTGTAAGTCCAAACTGCCCTAGCTCTTGCGTGCTGACAACAGGGTACGCGATCTCGACGGGTGCCGGCGTCGTCGTCGGCGTGCAGGGCACGGTGTTCACGGAGCTGGAGTCGTGGCTGAACAACGCGATGATCGAGCAGCTGCCCGTGACGACGGAGTGGTTCCCTGGGCGTCCCGAGGACGTGCGCGTGCACTCGGGCTTCCTGAACGGGTTCGAGAGCATGATCGCGCGGCTCGCGCAGGCCGTGCGCGGCGGCCTCGCCGATAACGGCAACAAGGTCCTGGTCGTGGGCCACTCGAAGGGCGCCGCCGTCGCGCAGCTCGTCGCCGTCAGCCTGCAGCAGACGCTCGCCGGCGCCACCGTCACGGGCCGGTTCTTCGCTTCGCCCCGCGTCGGTAACCCCGCCTGGGCCAACTACGCCGACAGCGTCCTGGGCTCGCGCGCTTGGCACATCACGAACAACAACGACATCGTCGCGGACGTGCCCACGCAGACGAACCCCCTCAACGAAGACAAGTTCAGGCACATGAGCGGTGAGGTGTGGATCACCCCCGACGGCCGCTACGTCCTGTGCGAAGGGCAGGAGAATCCCAAGTGCGCCAACTCCATTCCCTTCGGAAGCAAGAAGGCCGGGCGCGACCCTCATAACGGACCTTACATGAAGGTCATGATGGCGGACTGTAACAAGTAGTGCGACGTTGAAGATAGTGCGCAGTAGTCGAATGAATCGCTGTCGGAACGAATGTTTGATCGAACGTCGTGACGGTGTTCCCGCAAGCGGTCAGGCGAGTGACGGTGTTGCTTCGGGCGTCAGACAGGCGGTACTGTAGATGTGGAAACTGAGTTGGCGGCGGGCTACATTGAAACAGTGACTTGGCCTCAAGGCAGGGTGGTATTGCCCACCGAACAGGCAGGAAGTGGGCAACACTGAGCATTCCACGCGCTCTCGACACACGTGTACCGTACATCATGAACAAAATGACTTGACCCCCGACGTTTCCCCGGGGGCCTCAAGAGTCCCCAGCAGTTCCTCCAGTTCCAGCACATGAGCGGCGAAGTCTGGATCATGCCTGACAGGCGCTCTGTCCTCTGCGACGGGCAGGTGAAAAGTGCGCCAGCTCGGCTGGACTCAAGTCCATCTCGCCCCACAACGGGCCCCTACGCCGGAGTGGCGATGACCGACTGCCTGCCGCTGCCGACGCCGAGTGCTCAGCTGCCCCCGCCCGACCCGACGGGCGCCAAGGCTGTGAAGGCAGTGTAGGATGCCACTGTGTGGACATACCGACTGGATCTGAACGCGACTCCGGTCGTGGCAGGAGCCGGACTCACAAGCGCTACGCCAGTGTGGGGCGGAGGAGAGGCGTGGACGCGAGGCGGTCAGCGATCGAAAGAAATAATGCTGTGGTCAGGAAATGAAATGAAAGTGAACTCGAAATGACAATGCTTGCCCCGGCATGAGCGTCACGGTCAGCATCACGGTCAGCATCACGGTCAGCGTCATGGTCAGCGTCATGTTAGCCACTGCCGCCACTGCCTTTGTCACCCTCGATACAACTTGCGGAATATGTGAATATACATGTCCAGTGTGGGCAATAACGTGGGATCAAATCGCTATATCGAGCCGAATATTCCGTTCGTGCCCGATGGGCCTGCCACCGTAGGTCGTACGCACTGCGGGTCCGCTGCGCTCGCCGCCGAGTGTCACCGTCAAGAAGGCACTTGTGCTCCCGCGAAGTGAGGCGGACATCGCGCGTCGTGTTGTTATAATTATCGGGCCATCTTTCGAGCTTCCTGCTTTGTCTCAGATGGGCGCGAGCCAAGCTGGGACGTGCCGAAGATTGACGGAGACGGGGACCGAAGGCCCGAGCGAGCTGCCGAGACACGCCCCGACGCTACCGCCAATCTCGATTCACCCGGTCACGCCACCCACCAAACAGAATGCCGTCGCGGTCCATATTGTAAGAGTCATGCTGATGTGGAGGTCACGCTGTGGGTGGTTCTCGGATGTGCCGTTGTAGTGCCGTTAGGTGATTACGAGGGGGCCTTGCTGCGCGGCCAGTAGCGGGAAATCGAAAGGGCGAGGGCGAGGACAGAGGAAGGGATAGCTAATGTACAGGCTGGAATCGAAGTCACTGGAGCAATCGGAATGGCGTTCAACCGGTTTCCGTGCGATCAGCGGTCCGTTTGTCGCCACTTGTAGCCTCAAGAAGCGGCCACCCGGGTTAGAGCAGCACAGCGACAACAAGACGCAGTTTGACGCTGGGAGTCGCCGCAAGAGGCTGGGAAGAATGGGTCGGTCTGGAAAAGGGAGCCAGCGCACAAGGCGTGGACGCTGAATGATCGGTCATGGCTTCTGACCTTTCCCTTCGGCGGCACCATGCAGGCTGGCGTCGTTGGTGTTGTTTCGTGTGTTGTGTCCAGTTCGGAACAGGAATGTTGTTACAGGAGTCGACAAATTGCTGTGGAGAAAGACGATCGTGTTCGTATAGTGTTACAACGTTCTCCGCCATGGGCAGACGGAGACAAGAGACAGGTGCCGGAGCGGGTGCAGGGTGATTAGCGCACCCAGTCACCGAGCATCAGGCAGCCGTGGCCCCCTCAACTTCGACAGACGACGTGGGGGTACGATCGAAGTAGCCACTGTGCTCTTCAGTCGCACCGCTCAGCTCGCTGCTGTCAGAGTTGGAAGCGGCACTGGAGCCATCGGGACGGAGCGCCAGGCCGCTCACATCCGCTAGGAACTGGGGGTTCCAGCTCCTCAGCTCGATCTCATATTTCCTGCCATCGGGGTCGTAGACGACCGCGACGTTGCGGGCAAAGTCCTGCCAGGTCAGTTTCGGAGCCGTCGAATGACTGACCAAAATATACGTATAATCAGGAATACTCTGAACCCTGTGCGACGTTGCGTCGGGGACTTCCATGACACTCCCGTTCGCGAGTGATTCGAACAACTTGATCGGGTCTTGGAACTTTGAATCATCCCCCGTCCTGAACAGTTAGCCGCCACTTGCATTGCAGCCCACCATACTGTCTGCTCGAGCGCGAGGCAGATCTTCCTCACATCGCCGTTCGTCAGGCTGCGCAGGAACCAGAGAAGCCCGAGGCCAATATGGCTCGGCCGGGCGTTCTCGAGTCTGATTCCCGGCACATTGGGCCGGTTGAGGTATTCCAGTGGTGACGATGGAATAGGAGTACTCGACATACTTGACCAGCTCGAGGTACTCCCTCGTGCACCGAGAGCGGTGGCGGAAAACTCCCGCTGCCGAGCCTGGTGGTCGCTGACCCACGAGCGGGTGAAGTCGAGCTCAGGTTCGGCGATGAGCTCGTCGTGGCTTGCGGTGCCATGGAGGTGGCGGTATTTCGACCTGAGGGAAGGCAGATTGAACGCCAAAATGCCGCGTACAGGTCGAGCATTGTCGTGCTGCAAGGCGGAGCGAACAGCAAATTGGCCCTCGAGGAGGGCATCTTCCAGGACACCATTCCTATTAGTCAGGTACGACTGGCCATCCTGCTCTCGACGCTGGTCACTGTCGAAGGTCATGAGGGACAGACAGCTCGGCTGTGGCGGAGGAGGCCGAAACACAGGATAATAGCGTTGTAGACGTCGGTGACGTGTGACACTGGTTCGATGTTCACGAGAAAACGGAGAACGAGGAAGGACGTGGTGGACGGACTAACGAGGACGTCGGCAAGATATAGGATGCAGGCCGGTGTGAAAAGTGTCGCGGGGAGGGGAAGCAGCGTTGTGAAGCGAAGATGTCATCCAGGCGAATGCGAACAAGGACGAGCTGTAGGCAGTCCCGAGTAGTGATAGACAGGCGTGGAAGCGAGCATGCGACCGGCATGCTGGTTGCTCCGTTGTTGTTCGGCCACATACGTTTGCGAGGAACGAGGCTTTATTCGTGGGTGGCCAATCAGGTCTGTGGCTTCCGCGTCGCTTAATGGACACTGGGACAGCGGGTAGGACGGGGTGAAGGAAGACATGGATGAATGTGTGTTTCCTATTTACTTCCTCGCTGACTCCAACCGAGCGTTATGGAGCACGGCGAGCCCGCGGTCCCCAGTGGCGACGGCGTGGCTGTGAGTCTGGCGCTTCCCTGGCGTCTCGAGACTGGGGCTTCATTTCGCACTCAAACTGCATTACACACGCTCTGCCTGATTCTACACAATGAACACATGGCCACGACGAGACTGGCACGACTGCATGCGCTCAAGTATGAAGCTGAAGATGAAGGATGGAAGAGTGTGCGCCATGGCCATGATGAAACATGGAAGGACACCCATGAGGAGGGGGGGATGTCAGGCTGACCAGTGAGCCGGGAGGAGGGTTGGTGGTGTTGTGCCACCCAACACGCCAAACCAACGGGATGAACTGGATGGACGGAGAGACCCTGAAGGATGATCATTGGCCCGGGCTGGGTTGAGAACGGCACGCCTACTACAGTATATGACTATACCTACTGCCACTCGCCGCCGTCGTCGTCCAATGCGGATCCAAATCCTAGTGTGCCTCGATGGGCCCAGATCCGTTGCCTGATGTCACCAGACCGACCTCCACACTCGGTCGCCTCCACCAGCCAGCCCCGCCTTATCGCTCTCCGATATCGACTTGCTCTAGAACCCCATCCATCCTCTCAGGCTGCACTCCGGCCTGCACCACTTCAATGCTCCCCGCCCGTCTCCTCAAGCAAATCCTCCCCAAGCGCTGGGCAAGCACAATGGCAATCGAGACTGATAAGCTCAACGGTATGTCCTTCCCCGGTGTCTTCCCCGCTGACTCCCAGTCCTCCACGGACCACTGCAACCGCTCACCCGTCCCGGTGACCGCGAGCACCCCACCGGCTTCTTCCGCGACGGCTACTGCTGGGGCAGCGACGAGGACCCAGGAAAGCACTACGTCGGAGGGGTTGTCACCAAGGAATTCCTCGAGTTCAGCAGGTCCCGAGGTGAGTACAGAACGCTCCCTGATTACGGCGAGGAAGGTGCGGAACGTTCATTCTCCGCACGTCGACGAGTGTCGAGGTTAGCGCGGATTGCTGCCGTTGGGTCATTCCGGAGATCGCTCAGATGCATTGCGCACCTCCGAAAAATGTAACGACGCAATGACCGGCCCGCATCCTCTTCGGAGCGCCTTCCTCGCCTCCCTTCCCGACCACCTCCGCCTTCCTCCGTGCACCGAGCACGGGGTATTTGCAAGCCGGCACACGGATCTGACACTCCAAACAGGCAACGACCTCTCTTCCCGCCGCCCAGGCTTCCCCGGACTCACAGAAGGGTGTCGCTGGTGTCTCTGCGTCGAGCGGTGAGTGACAAGGATGACCAGGACGTAGCTGGGCCGCATGCTGGCCGGCAACGCTGAAAGAACTGACTGTGTCGCTGAGAGGGGTTTCACTTCTTCTGCAAAGCTCTCTGCCTGCCGTGGATTTAGCTGACGCCCAGCTGGAAGGAAGCCATGATGGCGAGCGAGCGTCTCGGCGACGCCGTCGTGCCCCGGTAAGTCGCCGCCCACTCGTTCGCCCCGCTCCAGTTACATAAGTTACCCAAGCTGACGGTTAGCGTCGACCTCGCCGCCACGGCAATGGACACACTCAAGACAGTGACGATGGCGGACCTGCTCCGCTTCCAGTGGCGCCCCTCGATAAGTACGGGCGAAGGGCTCGTCAGCCCCCCGCCCGACGCGGGCGCGGGCACCGGCCCCTCCAGGCGCTCATAACTCTTGCATGCTCTTGTTGTTGATTATTAAGGTACACCAGACCTATTACTTGCGCAGCTTGGTGTTGGTTGAACGGCGGCAACTGATGGGGGCTGACCAGCCGCGGCTGAAGGGGACTGACATCTGACTGTGATACTGACACTGAGCACGCAAAGCAGGCTCTGTGCGCTATCAAGACTCGTTGGTCTGCGTGCGCTAGCACGACTTGTCGATGTGCGCCGCAGTTACTCTGCATCAGTGGTTGTGCTCGCTGTCTAACTCGCCTCTGACTCGCCCTCTGGTGCTAATTGGCGAGCGTCGTGCAGTGCAGCTGTTCGCTTGTGCAAGGATTGCTCCTGCGACAATCAAGCTGAGCGTTGAGTGGAGTGAAGCAACGTCAGCTCGGCCACTGTCAAGCCGAAGGGGAGTTGACGGAGCTCGGGGATAGGTGAGGCTGATGACGCCACCACCATACATCACAACGTGAAGCATGCAGGCCCGTTCGGGGCCGTTCGGGGCCGTTCGGGGCCCTCCTGACCGGCACACTCGGCTCTGCCTGTCCTAACACGGCTCGGGTGTGCCGGCAGTACATGGCAGTTGCAGGGCTTAGCACTTGGCGTCGGAGTGATCGATCTTCGGACGCTGGTGCTGGACACAAACCGGCCAGTGACGGGGCAATACCGTCTGCATCGTCTGTTCTTACCATCCGAGTCACATGATTCTCAAGCCTCGCAACGTCGCAAAATTATACCCACAATACATGCTGATACACCAGTGGTCTTAGTGGTCTTGTTTACTCGCCGCGGTGCGGCTGTCTGCTATACGGTATGCTGTTCTGTAGTCCTGTCCTGCGTGTCCTGCGTGTCCTGCTGTGCGTGTCCGGAGTGGTTCTTCTGTCTGGGGTCGCGTGTCGGTGTCGTGATCGTTCTTCTCTCCTTTGCGTCGGCATGCTGGTCGGCATGCTGGGGCAAGGTGGCGGGGCAGAGGGCAAGGGGGAGAGGGGGAATGGCAGGGCATGGAGCAAGGCAAGATGGGGAGAGTGAAGGCACAGCTCACTGCGGCTGCGCGTACTGCTGCCGGTTCAGCATCATCTGCTGCATCTGCTGCTGCTGCAGCATCTGCTGGTGCTGCTGTTGCTGAAGCATTTGCTGTTGCTGCTGCTGCTGGAGCATCTGCTGTTGCTGCTGCTGCGCCATCTGCTGGTGCTGCAGCATCTGCTTCTGCTGCATTTGCTGCTGCTGCTGTTGCGGGCTCATGCCGGCACCGCCGGGTGCCCCGGGCATGCCCATCTGGTTGCCCTGCATGTTGCCCATCTGGCTCCCCATCTGGTTGCCCATCTGGTTCGACATCTGGTTCGACATCATCGGCACGCCCATCATGCCCATGGCGCCCTGGCCCATGCCCTGCATCATGCCCTGCGACATGCCGCCTTGCATGCCCATCTGCCCTTGCATTTGCCCGCCCTGCATTTGCATGTTGGGCAGCATCTGGCCGCCCTGCAGCTGCTGCTGTTGCTGCGCGGGGGACATCTGCTGCTGGCCCTGCTGCTGCGGCTGCGGCGAGACGGCCGGGTTGCCCATCATCGGCATGCCCATGTTCATGCCCGGCGACATCTGCGGCGCCATCACCTGCTGGCCCATGTTGACCATGCCCGACTGCATGCCCTGGCCCTGCATGACCATCTGGCCCTGCATCATGCCGCCGGGCGTCATGCTGCCCGGAGTCATGGCGCCGGGCGTCATGCCGGGCGGCGTCATCTGCTGCTGCGGTATCGGCATGCCGAGCATCGCAGCCTGCACTTGCGGGCTCACCTGCTGCGGCATCATGCGCATCTGCACGGGGCTGCCGTAGCCGGGCATGTAGGACTGGCGGAGGTTGGACGGCCCAGGGCCCATGCGCTGGTACATCGGCGACTGCATTGGCTGCTGCTGCATCGGCGCCTGCATCGGCGAGCCGGGACCGACGGGCGTCTGCGGCATCGGCGACTGCACGGGGCCTAAGTTCGCGTTCTGGGCGCCCGGCGTCATCGGCGTGCGCGGGTAGTTCGGGGCTTGCGGGCGGAACGACGGCGAGCCGGCGGCGCCTTGGTAGGGCATCCGCATCTGGCCCATGTGCTGCTGCCCGCCTTGCGGCGGCGACATGGCAGGCACGCTGCCGTACGCTGGCCGCTGCTGCTGCGGGTAGTACCGGGGCGTGTTCGGCATCGTGTGCGGCGGCGGTTCCCGCGAGTGGCCCATCTGCGGCTGGCCGTACTGCTGCGCCTTCGGTGGCGCGGCGTGCGGACTCGGCGCGACCCCGTTCAGGCCGAGCGCCGAGGGCGCCTGCGTGTTGATCTGCGCCGCAGCCTGAGCCCTAAGCCGGATGGTCGAGTTGTCGTGCAGCGCACGAGGACGGGCAGGGTCGAGCGTGCCTCGAATGATCGGCGCCCGGTTCGCAAGCAGCCGTTTCGCGAGCGTGTGGGCCATTCCAGGCTTGGCGTCGACCAGGGCAGACGGCGGTGTGTCGGAGGTTTCAACGAGCTTGGCGAGCGACGCAAACAGCTCGTCCGCGACGGCTTGCTCGCGGTCGCTAACCCACGAGGCGTCGCCTTTCCGCACACGCATCTCCTGCCACTCCTGCAGCTCCTCGATGCGCTCAGCGTTGGCGGCCAGAACGTCGTCGACAGACTCCTCGACCTTGACCTCGGCCTCGTCTTCGCCCTGGAGCTTGTCGCCCGGCTTCTCGGGCTTCTTCGCGAGAACACCCTTCCAGCCGTCTTCGGGAATGTTGTGTTGCGTCGACTCTTTCAGGTACTTGCGTTCCCGGGCAGACTCGTGCATTGCGTCGAGGGTCGAGTCGTAGCCCATGCCCGCGGCAGAGCCGGAGTCGTACGTCGGCGCAAAACTCGGCGTGAAGGCGCCGGTCGACACACGGGGTACAGACACAGGGTGAAGAGTCGTGTCGAACGAGCCTGTCCGACGCGCCTTCAGAATCTCCTTCCATCGTTGCGCCTTCAGACTCGCTCTCCGGATCACGACGTCGGAAAGCTTCGGAACGTCCTTCTCGTCCGGTTCGCCGAGGACGCCACTCGTCTGGACGGCGACTGGCTTTGCGTACCCAAACTTCTGGCCTGATTCCGCGAGCGTTTCCAGAAGCGTCCTGCCCGGTTCAAGCTTGACCTTCTTCTTCGCGGCCTCGACTTCGCGCAGGTCGACACTCGCTGTGAACCACTCGCCGGACAGCGTGCCCACGCCGTTTCCGGGGGTCTTCTGCATGAGCGCCCAGCGCTCTTGTGTCTGCTTGAAGTCCAAGGGCGATGATCCGTCCTCCAAAGGCTCGACCTGCAGCAGAATCTGATGGAGAGCGGTGCAGAACGAGTACAGCGTCATTGGCGGAAAGTGGGCCGGGAGAGGCGGCACCGGGAGGTGAATCCGCGAGAGTGACGGCACCGGGTTCGGGTAGGATGACGGAGCAAGGAGATGCTCCGTAAACAGGTGCATAGTAGACTGAGGTCAGCACGTTTCCTGGATGACTAAGAAGGAATCACGCACCACCAGGTTCTCCCACGTCAGCGTATCCTGCTTCAGCATGTAGCCCAGCGTGTTCTCGTCCGATCGCGAGAAGTCGGGCGGTAGTGACAGCGAGAGCAGGTTGTTGATGGGAGGTGGTAGGCTCTTGGCCATCCTGACTGTTAGCTGTAACATTGGAGAGCGTCAGCGAGAGAGAGACTCACTGAGCAATAACGACGGCGATCGCCTCGCGCACGTCCTTCGACAGAGGCCGTCCTGGTCCATCATCCTCCGTCTTGACGTCCTTGCCGTTTGAGGCATCGCCTGCTCCGTTCGGGTTGGCCATCCGTGGACGTTTCGTGTCGTGGTTGTCACCGCCGTTGGCCTCTTGCAGGGCTGCAGCATCAGCGCTCATGCGCTTCCGTTTTGTGCTCGAGTCGGGTTGGGCTGCATCGAGGTCAGCGGCATGCAAACACGGGATTCCAAAAGGGGGGGTTGTGGAGGAGGTCATGATTGCACGTACGTGTTGTGGGTGACTCGGCAGCACGCGCCGAACCCCTGGTCTCTCTGGCCATGGGGTGGAGACGAGGACTTGGTCGGGGGTCGGAAGGGGACAATGCAAGGATTGTTTGTGGATGTGTGTGGGCCGAGTGATTTGATGGAAAGGGCCCTTTGTCGCGACAGTGACTACCGGCGGTTGATGATGCTTGTTGGACGCGTCGTCCCTGGTCCGATTGCTATGTCGGATGTCCGGGGGCGCGTCAAGGTCGAGGGCAGATAAATCAACAAGGCGGCCGGTTGCCTGGATGGAGGCGGGGCGGGGCACGGGACGGGAGGAGTGCAGGGGAGGCGGCGTTGACTGGCGTCGTTGAGAAGGGGTGCGGGGTGTGGGGAGGCGTCGTCTGTGAGTCGGCGGCGTCGGATACGGAGGAGGGATGGATGGGTGGTGTGGATTGCAACGGAGCTAAGGTTCACTGAAAGCAAGCAAGCGTTGGATGTTGATGCGGCTTGGTACGGGGGGGTGCGGAGTGAGGGTGAGGGTGAGGGTACGAGGTTCGAGGGTGGGTGGATGCTAGGACGGCGGAATCGAAGGCGTAGGGCGTGGGACATGGGACATGCACTCAGCTCAGCGTATCACCGTACGCTCCTCACCGTACCGTCACCTCAGCCCCTCTGCCCTCTGCCTTCCCGCCCTCACCGCGTGGCCATGACTGGCCAGGTCCCACCTCATTTTGCTCCCGCTCAGACGCGTTCGCGGAAGTAAACAACCAGGATTCCTCATGTATCCTCCGTGCCCAATACCCGCTCACTACCTACTGATCGACCGCAGCAACCAACCCTGTCCGCGACAGAGGACGCTACATATGCATCTTCTACACGTTAAAGAGTCACAGCTTGTACAACTCCTCCTTCTTCTATGGTATATCTTCTCCAGTCCAAGAGTCGAGAGTGTATAGGGTTCATTAAACGAATGATGTGTCCGACGATACCTTCTCCAAAAGGCCCCTCCTCCACTTCCAGGCTCCACTACTCGAACGGATTCGTTCGTCCAGCCTGGTTACTACTCCGGTGGCCATGTCCTCCGTCCAGGTCGTTGCCCCACGCACACAGCGCATGCCACCACTTCTCCTTCTTCGGCGGCGTCGACGCCTGCTCAGTCACCGCTGCTCCGCCCCGCCAGTGCTGACCCTGGTATCCGACACCTCCCTGCGTCGTCGTCGGTGACTGAGCCGGGCTCTCAGCGGATGAGGGATCAGCGAAAGGGCTCGACATCTTCATGCTCGGCTTGAAAGAGGCATCAGTCGGCGATGCTAACGAGGTCGGTGACCTCAGAGGCTCGGATTCACCAGGATTGTCGTAAGGGTTTGGGTAGGCCGTCTGTGCATTGGCGCCGCTGGTTGAGGGTAAAGATAACTGCTCAGAGTTAGATTGCCGATGGGGCGTGGTGACTCACGTCATGAGACTGCGAGGAAGAGGTGCTGCTACTTCGGCTGCCTTTGCCCTTATGCAAGAGGTTGCCTAGCACAGACGATCGCTTGACGGTGCCCTGGATTGATGACAGTCTGGAGCGAGGCAACGACGTGGTGGAAGAGCTCGCTGAAGACCGGCCAGAGTCGGTCTGTGACGGGAAAACACGCGAGGCGCGCGCAGCCTTACGGCGAGCCGTCTCACGGGCCGTGAACTTCGCCAGGTTCTGTGCGCCGCAATCGAGTGAAGCAGTGTCGTCAGGAAGGTGCGATGTGCAATGGAAATCACAGCGTCAGCGCCAAATCACGATGATCGCAGTGCCGAGGCAATGGCACCACTCACTGCTTGGACACGCCTCTCCTCCTCCTCCTCCTGGCTCAACGGTGGGTACGAGTGACTGAAATCCGTCGTTGCTGGGCTCTGGGCCGGGGAAGAGGACTCGTCCCAGGCTCTCTCCTTGCCCTTGTACCTGGCCGCTCCAATGTCCCCGTCTTCCTCCTCAACCCATCGGCTTCCTCCTGCGCTTCCCGAGCCGCTACCATGGCCGTGAGAAAGCGGCTTCGAATAGACTACTGAGCCATTGACAGCGGTCGTCGGGGACGCGGTGGCCTCCTCCAGCTGGTCGTCGAGAGGGACGTAGTCCTTCGTGGAGTGGATGCCAGCGGTGTTGATGACTGGCACTGACGGCATGGGGTTCGTCGGGCGTCGGGGCCGAGATAAGTCAAGGGATGCGGGACGCGATGGTGGAAGACGCCGGTCGCGTTATAAGAATTGCGAGAGTTAGATTGAGAGAATAATCGAAGGAGTGTGTATGTAATAGGGAAACAGATCTGCCGAGATCGATCAGATAGGACCGCGGGGCGAGTGTGATGACGATGAAGCGGTGGCAGACGGACGTTGCTGATGTCGGG
This sequence comes from Trichosporon faecale, assembly GCA_039545375.1. Classification (NCBI taxonomy): domain Eukaryota; kingdom Fungi; phylum Basidiomycota; class Tremellomycetes; order Trichosporonales; family Trichosporonaceae; genus Trichosporon; species Trichosporon faecale. The sequence continues at coordinate 2,792,778 of BCLU01000002.1, forward strand.
TGTGTGTTGCGGGAATGTGGGATGTGTGTTGTGTATGTTGTGTATGATACAAGATACAGGATAGAGAGGCGTTCGAATGTTGGTGGAGACTTGCAAGTGATCGTGATCTGATGAAGAGAAGTGGGTCTGGCCAGTGGTAAGTAGGGGTCGTCGAAGGGCTAATAGGGGTGTGGCTTGGTGTTGATGCCTGTTATTCTCCTCATATCCCGGCCAGCTCGGCCAGAACGTCGCAGGCCCAGACAGCCTGACAGCTGCTTTCAGGCGGGTGCAGCCGCATACCAGCTGCGCATGATCACCCCTCCTTACAGTACCAAAACTGAGGTATTCACCCTTAGCCATTTTCCTTAGCTCTTCTAATTTCGGTCATTACCTGCCGCATTAACGTGACGCGCCTTCTCACATGTACTGAAAGACGACCCTGCCACCACCCCGGTCTTTCCGGCGATACCCAGACCACGTGGCATCCTGCATCAAGCGCGTCAGCGTTGTCGTTGTGACTTCATCGACGACCAGCTGGTTTCGCTTGCGCGGCTGGGACGTTACTACACTGGCTGCTATCTCTCGTCGTCTCGACACATCTTATACCCGGCTTCTACTCCCTCGCATCACACCAGAAGCCATGAACATCAACAACGTCGACATCATGCACCTCAAGAAGGGCGAGGTCAACCTCGGTGTACGTCCTCCGGTTGCTACCGCTTGCTGACTGTCCAGACCTCGATCATGGCCGTCCAGTTCGCTGATGGTGTTGTTATCGGCGCCGACTCCAGGACAACCACGGGAGCTTACATCGTGAGCTACCTTTCTTTCGTAGCATAGCTGACCAGTAGGCCAACCGTGTGACGGACAAGCTCACGCACATCCACGACCGCATCTACTGCTGCCGTTCCGGATCCGCTGCCGACACCCAGGCTGTCGCCGACATTGTCCACCACCACGCCCAGCTCTACACCCAGATCTACGGCGAGGCCCCTCCTGTGGCTACCATTGCTGCGCTCTTCGAGAAGCTGTGTTACGAGAACAAGGACCAGCTCTCAGCTGGTATCATCGTCGGTGGCTGGGACAAGGAGAACGGCGGAAGCGTGTACAACATCCCGCTCGGCGGCGGCACCTTCAAGCAGCCGTGGGCTATCGGAGGATCCGGATCGACGTACGTCTACGGATACTGTGACGCCACGTATCGTGAGGGCTGGAACGAGGAGCAGACGATCGAGTTCGTTAAGAACAGTAAGTTATGGTGGCGCTGCATTTGCTGAACTAAAAGCTCTCGCCCTTGCCATGAGCCGCGACGGATCCTCAGGAGGATGCATCAGGATGTGTGTTCTTACCAAGGACAAGGTCGAGCGTATCTTGTGAGTTGCCTCGCTTCTGAGCTTTAACTGACATCAGCATTCCTGGAAACGAGCTCCCGCGCTTCTGGGAGGGCAAGGAGGTGCTGGGTTCTGCCGAGAGGGTCTCTGCGACCTCGGTATAGTCTCGGTGTAGACGATTAGACGGGTGTTGAGGCGGTGGCCGAGTGTCACTGCCGACCAGAAGCGTCGCTGCCACCTCGCTTCCGGAGTGAGTGCCCTTGGGCATGGCGGCGACGGTAGAGCACAGACTATACCACTGAGAGTCTCGAGAGCACATTTGTAACGATAGGATGAAGTAAATGCAAGTCACGAGCTTGCCCAGAGGTCCGATAACAGCGGGCTCGACTGGGCTGGCCCGGTTGGGCGGACCATGTGCCGATTGGTAGGTATACGCGGGACGGTATCGGGCTGGCGGGGCGGGGCGGGTTTGGTACGACGCTGAGCACGGGCGCTGTGAGGTACGAGTGGGTGGGCGACTGTCAGTTCGGCACAGCTGCAGGTGCAAGTTGCGACAGGGCTATAAAGGAACGCATTCAGGTCAGCGAGGCGTCAGTGGATTCAGAGCGCCGAGAGTGCCGGAGATCATGCCCAGAAGAGCGATGCAGTGATCGTGAACAGAGAGAGCGCAGTCAATGGTGACAGGTCGGCCACCTTCTTAGCGGCATCTCTTGGACCTTACTTGGCTCGCTGGACCCTGACGGGCCGGTCAAGAACTCGACCATCGCTTCACTCTGTCATCCGACGTGCCTTCCCTCTATCTCATCTCTTCTCTCTTGACCATCGACTACCACACCGTCGCATCGTCCGTGTAGCCGCCCCCGCCGTTTCCAACACAGACTCTGAAGACGTTGCCGGCCGCTCAGTTTGCAGCTACCGGTAGTCGTGGGTCTAATTCCGTTCCCTACCCATTGGTTCCTGGATCGAGCTTGCGACTCTCCATATCTCATCTCGGCGCGATCGAAAGTCATCCTTTGTCGACCTCTCTACGTGTAGCCGACACGACCCTCGGTCCAACGCATCGGACGCACAGCCTTCAGTGCCGAACAGGTGGGTGGCAGCAGTGACGACGACCGTCTCCGGGGACTCCAAGGTTTCGACGAGCTCTTCAGATCGGACTGCGTCGCAGCGGTCTGGCATCCTGGCAGGCATCAGGCACCGACGAGGAGCATATCTCGAGTCTTGGACTACGGTTCAAGCTTTCTAAGCTTTGGCCTGCTCTCGATTAAATTGCCCCCCTGTCGAATGGCATCCATTCATCGGCACACCACCACGACGACTAGCGCCTATCCTCATAACCAGTGCTCGCAGGTGGTCTGACTTTTCCTCAGTTGTTTCGGAGGTTCAGCCTCTGCCCACGATCCCGGACGATCTCGTTCGCATTTTGCGGTCGAGCGCCTTAGTCCTTGAACGAGGGCCGTGAGCGACACGGTGATCAGAAGACCCTCGACACTCGGCACACCGCGCCCGTCGGACTTGCGAGCGAGACACAAACGCGGAACGCACCTCCTCATCGAGCTAGACCGTCAACATCTTCGTCATCCCTAAAGCTATACCTGCCTTGGCATCACGCACTCCGACTCTTGCGCTCCCAACTCCCCATCGATCGCCATCGATTTCCCCTCGCGTCGACGTCTGATCCCAAAAGTCTCATACTTCAACGGACGCCATCTCCACCCGTTGATCGCCCAGCCATTGTTTTACATTCCACCTATTGTTCGACCTTTCCTCTTGAGGCTTACTGTGTCTCGCCGTACCGCCGCTCCATCTGCGCCGCATTTTCTTGTCGGTTCTGGCTTGGAGCGGTCTCCATCAGACATAAGACGAGTGATAGCCCGTTCTCACTGCGTTCTGTCCGTCTCTCCACCATCTACCTCGGCCTCGCCGACACAAATACCTCGACCGATTGTGAGGAAGCCGACAGCACAACGTGTGTGTCCCCGATAACAACTCGCAGCCATGGGTGCCGCCTGCTGTAAGCCAGAGGTGAGTGACCGAGCGATGCCCCTTACTGACGGCGCAGGCGATCGACTTCGATGCTGAGGTCAACCTCTTCCACTTCTACCTCCTGCGCAGTGTGGGCAAGGGAGCTTTCGGAAAGGTAGGCGGCCTTGTGGTCGGCGCGAGCTGACATCAGGTGCGCGTTGTGCAGCACAAGCAGTCGAAGACACTGTTCGCGCTGAAGTACATCAACAAGGCGAAGTGTGTCAAGATGAAGGCGGTCGCGAACATCATCCAGGAGCGGCGACTGCTGGAGGAGGTGAGTTCTAGTTGTTGCGGACCCAGCTGACATAAACAGATCGACCACCCGTTCGTCGTAAATTTGCGATACGCGTTCCAGGACGATGAGAACTGCTTCTTCGTGCTGGACCTGATGTTGGGCGGCGACCTGCGATTCCACCTCGACCGGGCAGGCGCGATGGCCGAGGAGGTAGTGCGATTCTACGTCGCGGAGATTGCAAGGGCGATCGACTACCTGCACTCGAAGCGGATTGTGCATCGTGATCTGAAGCCGGACAACATCCTGCTCGACGAGCGGGGACACGCGCACATCACCGACTTCAACATCGCTGTACACTTCAGCGAACGGCGGTTGCTGACCGGCGTTGCGGGAAGTATGGCGTACATGGCGCCGGAGGTGCTCACGAAGCGGGGCTACAGTGCACCCGTCGACTACTGGTCGCTCGGTATTCTGGCGTACGAGCTGTTGTTCGCCAAGCGGCCATTCCGGGGAAAGACGAACTCGGCGTTAACGAACTCGATCCTGCACGAGCCCTTATCGTGGCCGGAGGACGCCCCGACGCGCTGCAGCAGCGAGGGAATGCACGCTCTGCGCTCGTTCCTCGAGCGCGACCCGAACAAGCGGCTGGGGTACCGCCCCGGCGGCGGCGGCTTCGAGGACATCAAGGCGCACCCGTGGTTTGCGGGCTTGGACTGGGCGGCCCTGGGGCGGAAACAGGTCGTGCCTCCGTTCGAGCCGGACTCGAAGCGAGCAAACTTCGACGCAACGCACGAGCTCGAGGAGCTGCTGCTGGAGGAGAACCCGCTGAAGGCGCGGAAGCGGAAGAACGACGGCGAGGGCGCCGAGCTGAGCCCGGAGATGCGGATGATGGAGGACCACTTCGCTGTGTTCGACTACACACGTTCCCAGCGACGGAGCTACTACCGCCCTCCGCAGGGCAAGCTGCCAGCAGCGGAGCGGATAGAGATGAAGCACCTCTCCCCCAACAGTGCGCGCCCGCAGACGCCGAGCGACCACCCCAGCCACGTCGTGAGCGGTACGGGCGACCACATCGAGGACCAGATCATGGAAGGCGGAGGACTGCAGGGCGTCGGCTCCCGAGATCCTGGCCGCCAGCTCGACAGCCCCCGCCCCTCGCCGGCGCCGACACCAGCCCTGTCGCCCGTCAACGGTGCTCCTGACGACCGCGTCCCCGCCGCGGGGCAGAGGTACACCTAGACGACCATGCCGCGATGACATCGCGCCCATCTACAGTAGAGATTTCAGGGAGAAGCAGCAGTACAGTACCCCCTCTTGTAATTTGTTTTGGTTACCAGTGTCATGCATACTGGTTTTTGATTTGCCCTCAGTCGTTTGAGCTTGCCCCATCCTGCTGACGACATACTCACGATAGGGCTGCAGAAGCACAGCGGAGGCGATCACGATCACTGACTGCGGAGGCCAGAGCCCGTTCTATTGTAGGCCGAAGGCCAAGACATGGGTCACGGAGAATGCGACGGAAGCACCATGTGCGTGAGTCAGACATGAGAAGCAGTCTCATCACCGTTTCATCGTCAGACACGGAGTCGGGCGCAGCGCCGCGCGCAGTCTGGACCACGACCACACAGCCGAGTGTCTCGTCTCGTGTCTCGTCATTTGATTATGCCATTGCTATAGTACTGATGTTACAAGTGTCCTTTGTCTATGACGCCTCTAACCCGCAGTCGTAACCCTCCGAACACGCAGATATCCACCGAGCTCACTACGACCCTCCGTCAGATCACGCCCTCCATCCCTTCTGCGTCCGCGGCACGAACACCCAGAAGATGAGCCACCCCGCCATGAGACTGAGCATGAGCGGCTGCAGCACCCAGATTCCCGTGTGCTGAGCCACGCCACCCGTCATGAAGGGGATGATTGCTGATCCAACCTGGCCAAGACTGGCGATGAGGCCGATCGCCCCTCCCTGGAGCTTGTCGGGGATGATGCGGCCGACAACAACCATGACGATGGGGTACATCGGCCCGAGCAGGATGCCGATAATCGCATAAAGCACGGCGTTGCCGACGATGCTCTTCGTCGTCCAGATGACGACCTCGAGCGCGATCGCAATGATGGTGTAGATGAAGATGGCGTTGGACATGCCCAGCGCCCTTGTGACCGGGATCAGGATGACGCGGCCAATAGTGATGCCGCCGAAGTAGCCCGATGTCACGTATCCGGCGGAATCGTCGCCGCCCCGCTCGTCGATGATGAAGGACGTCGCCCAGCCGCCGATCGCGACCTCGACACCGACGTAGAACAGCATGAAGAAACACATCATGTACACGCTCGGCGTGCGCAGGAGGAGCTTCATCTTGTTGTTTGATGTTGGGTTTGCGCCGTGCTTGTCCTGCGGGGTCTTCTCCGAGACGTCCGAGACGACGACGTCGCGCTCCACCGCCGACACGTCGGTCGCATCGGTGGCTTGCGTCGGCGCCTCGGCCAGCGCGGTGCGCATCGGGATCGTGTCGCCCGTCGGCGTCGACTCGGAAACAATCGTGACGGATTCCTTGGGTTCCGGCTCCTCGCCGCGCGGGCCCAGGATCTGGTCCTCGGTCCGGAGGCCAAAGACGACAATGAGGCAGCTCATCGTGAAGAAGGCGAGTCCAAGCGACACACAGTAGTAGTAGTACACGTGCTGGTCCATGCTCTTGACGAACTGCGTGCTGACCAGCGGGGCAACGGTAGCCCCGAGGCCATACATGGCGTGGAGGAGGAACATGATCGTGCTCGCGTGTCTCGGCAGTCGGCTCGCGAGCGTGTTGACCTGTGCGTCTTGCAGGCCGAGTCCGAAGCCGTTCAGAACAAACGCGAAGCAGAACAGCGGATAAGGCCCGCCCCAGCAGATGAGCACGTAGGCAAGCACCTGCATGCCGGAGCCGAAGGGGCAGACGATGCCGAAGCCGAGCCAGTCGGTCAGATACACGTTTGAGAGGCCTGCGAAGAAGAAGCCGAGCGCGTTGAACATCCAGATCAGAGACACGACGAAGTAGTTGATCCCGTAGTAGCGCTGCAGGCTGGGGAGGAGCGGGCCCTGCGAGCCGTCGTTCCAGCCCGCGAGGAACATGACGAGGAAGAGCGTGCCGCTGGCTGTCAGCCCACACCGACGGTGGGGTTGTGAAGGGCGACTCACATCATGACGTTGTACCTCGCTTTGGAGGGAAGGGGGAGAGGCTTCGCGAGCCGCTTCCACAGGTACTGGTGCTGCGGCTTGTGTCCCGATTCAGACTCGACGAGGGACAGGCCGACGCCGGCGTGCGGCTCCATCGTTCCGGGAGCGCCGTAGTTGTACGTCTGGGACGCCACTCGCTCCAGCGGTGTCGGCTCTCGTTCGGTCTCGGCCGCGAACTTCTCTCGCGGCGCCTCTGGCGGCTCGTACTTCTCGTCAAACGTAGACATGATGGTGGCGATGCTGTTTCGATAACTGATGAATGGCTGGACGTCAGTCCTCGTTGGACTTTATACACCGAGCAGAGCGCTGAAGTATTGACACGGCCCAGGCCGGCATACCGGACAGTTTCCACTCACCTTGTCCAGCGACGGCGGAGAGATGAGTAAGCTCGCAGCTCGTTGCGGTCAGCTGTTCACGAGCTCGTGGAGTGTGAGTCGACAAGACAGGCTATCGCAGAGCGGTCATGGAGTAAGTTGTAGGTGGAGAAAAACTTCCCGAGATACATGAATCCGCCGGCTGCCGTGTGGGTGTAGGAGACGTGCCGAGATTTTGTTGACGGGTCGTTCCCCGGGCCGTGGGCCGTGTCACCTGGGCGGTGGCCTCGGTCCTGGCCGAAAGGCATCGGGGCTGGAACGCTGGCTGGCGGGGGTGGAGAGCGGACTGGCGCGGAGAATCCTCGGATATGGGTTGAGCCCTGCCAAGACGCCTGTTCTGTCCTGCCGTCCTTTCGCGGGCGGCAGAAGCGTCCACGCTTCATGCTGCTGGCTGATGGACTCAGGCAGAAGAGCATGCATAAGGGGTAAAGCTAGGGAAGGGATGGCAGCTGACAGCATGCACGGTCCTTCGATGCGGACGAAGGAGGAAGACGCAGAGGTGTGACGTGAGCGTGAGTCCCGGCCAGTTCTGCGGGTGCAATAAACCTGCCGAACGGTTCGGAAGGTTTCCACCAAGACCCACCGCTTGATAGCGGACAAGTCGGAGGTGGAGGCCAGGGAAGGTAACATTCCATCAGCGTAGTGTGCTGACCGTCGCAATCCATAATCCATCAACACGACCGTCATTCGATTCCCACTCAAGGGAGCCCGGGAGGTCCTGAAGCCAAGCGCGGGGCGTAACTTCGAAGTGCGTGTTCGTACCCCTACTGACCATACCCACTACACTGGAGTCAGCTGGAGACCCAACTCATTCTCGACTGGAAGGCCAAAAGGCGGGGAGTAAAAGCGATCCCGTCTGAATCCTCCTTCAACGAGCGAAATCTGTTAGAAGGGATATGACAAGGATAGCTAGGATAGCACCGACATGGACCCCACGGGAGGCGCTGAATTGGTGGTAAGGCCAGGGAGGGTCTTGCGTGCACGCCATATGGTAGGACGCGCCTGATTTCTCGAGACGCCACCTGAGCGAAACGTTGACACTGGGCTGTTGCGTACGGAGGCGCTGACATGTTGGTCCGGCTGCACGATGTGGCAACTGCGTGTGTGCTGCAGGTGGTGCACTGTGCATTGTAGGCGTGAAGGCGATGCAGGCCATCGCTGACACGCCTATGGATTGTGCTCCGGGGCAAAGGACAAGGCAGGAGCATTGCAGACGCCTCTTAACGCTTCGCCCCTGTACTACGCCTACGGACGCACCTATCGGCACGCCTCGCAAGTCTATCGGGTATCAGGCTCGCCACCTCCACCTCGTACCTCCACTGTCTGTCGACTCTATCGGTGCTTGCTCCCTCGGCTGAGAACGCGCACGGTGTTGCGGCGATCGAGTGTGATTCGGTGTCTCAGCAGTAGTGTTTTGCAGTGGAAGGAGTCAGGCGTACGGGCCGCCAGGCGTCAAGGCGTACAGTCGTGTCAATGTGTGTGTCTGTGCGCATCGTCCACGCCACTCACGCATTGACCTTCGACCCGTCGCGCCTAGCTGTCGCCTCTGTTCCTCGGCTCTCAGCTCTCTGCCCTCTTGCCCGCGCACCACCAGCATTCCAGCGCACTCACTCACTCACACTGTCACTGATCCCTCACACGGTATCAGCATCCGCCGCAGACACACATCACCTCCGGTCTTAGACCTCTCAGCGTCCCAGTCCGTCGGCCGCCCCTCAGCCTTAGCCCTCCCATCAGCCCGCCTCCATCAGCAACAACAATCACAACAACAACAGCAGCCTCCACTCACTCCACTCACTACTCACAGCACAGCAACCAACACACCTTCGCCTCCTCGCTCCTGGCCCCCTTAGCCTTGAACCCTCGCCGCCCCCTGACAACACTCCTTTCGTCTTGTTTCTTTCTCGCCTCTTCTTTCCTCCTCTCACTGCCAACGACAACAATACTCAACCTCACCGCCTTCCCTTCACTCTCCCCCATGCCGCCATAACTTACTCTCCTCCTCATTCTCGACTTCACCCGTCACTAAACCAGCCACTTTCCCTCGACATCCTTATCTCACTTCAGATCCGCTGCCGCCTTCCCTCCCTTGCGCTTGATACGACCACACGCACCTGCAGCACTGCCAGCGCACGATGGTCATGTACAGCGGCAGTTTACCATCCCCAATGGGAGGACGCTCGAAACCTGCGAGCTTGTCGGTAGACACGACTGCGAGCGCCCGTGGCTCTGCGTTCAGGAACAGGGTACTTCCGGCCATGCCCGCCAGTGCGTCAGGCGGCTCAAGCCCGGGAGCAGCACGGACACCGTCGGCTGCGACAGTTGGAGCGCCTCATACCGCCCGTACCGCCCAGCATCTGTTCCAGGAAGACGTCGACTCGTTCCCTCTGCCCCCAGAGATGCTCAAGGTGTGGCCAGATCTTGAGGGCGTCGAGGGCATCGACGGTCCACTCTATGTCACCCTCGACGCACCAGAGGCTGAACTGCTTGGATATCCAACTCCGACCTCGGCCGCATCAGCCAGCCAAGACCAATACCAGTTTGACCCGAACGATGTCGATGCCCTCACCCTGAAGTCGCTCCAGGCGACTGATTCCCCCACAGGTGTAAGTCAGCGCCTGGCCGTGCGCTATGCGCAGCATCATGCACACAAGGAAATGCACTAACACCCCCAGCCCCCCGCCCTCGTAAGCACAATTAGCACACCCCATGACGATTCACCCGCCCTCGACACGCCTCCGTCTGATCTGGGGTCGAGTTGCCACCCGTCGCCGCCGGCTGCAATCTCGCAGGACGGTGCAGTTGGGGAGCCGGTCGTTGTTGCCTCCCCTGCGACGCCGCATGGCCAAAGTCGGGGATCCATCGTACAGCATGCGGTCGACGGACCATACATTGCGCCCGCAGACCCCTTCACGCCTGGTTCGGTTACTCCGCAGTCTCTTGGTGATGCTGCCTCGTGCATTGCGACCCCTCCAGTGATCGACGTCGATCAACCGGATGGGACCCCTAGTGTGGGTTTTCACCACGAGGCAGCCTCAACTGACGCACGCAGATCCAGCTCGCAGCAGCCGTCACTGCCGAGTCGAACTGGAAGCGTGACATGCCAGCTGCGATGCCGCTCGACTGCACTACCGATGACTTCGCCCATCATGACCATCGCAACCCAATACACGTCAAGCAAGCGTTTGCTCCATCTCCCGGCTTTAGCCGCTTAGCGGAGCAGCCTCTGGAGCCCTTGACACCTACGCCCAACCGTGTCATGAACACGCGTTCGCTCCCTACGGTTTCACAGTCGCCCTCTCCTGCGCCGGTGCAGTGGAGTGAGGAGGTGTGCCGCAGCTCGTCGGCCCCGCCACAGATGGGCGCCCCCGTCACGGACCTTGATGCGTTTGTTGCAATCGGAATGCCCAGTCGCCCCAGATCGTGCGTCGGGGGCCTCCCTGCCCAACCCGGGTCCACGCCCGCATTATCTGCCGGATTGGAGAACGTTCAGAGCAACGAGAGCCCAGCTACATCTCTCATATCGCCCGTCCACGACCAGAACGAACCAGAATACACGGGCGAGCCTATCAAACAGTTGCCCGCGGTCGAGAGTCTCTCCCTCCGACCGGCCCCCAGCGATGCAGATGCGCCCATAGAACGCAAACCAATCGGCATCCCCACAAGTCATGCGTCTGATGAGGGATCGGGTGACGCGAGCCAGCAGTCATTATCGCCGCGCCGACCTCAATCGAAGTGGTGGCAAACTGGGCCGTCGCTGTACCAGCATAGACCGCTGACACTTGTGAACGTGACCGGGTCCGCAGAGGCTGCCAAGGTGCTGGCATCTGGGGACGTGTCCAGAGACCAGCATACTGCTTTGGCAGCGGTTGAAGACGACGAGGAGCTTAGCGAGCTAGACTCTGCCAGTGAGGCGGGGGCGTCAGAAGTCGCTTCCACCCCGTATCTCTCGGCCGTCTCGACCCCAGCCGACTCTTCAGCGGCACTTCACGAGCCTCCCAGTCTATCAAAGCCGGTACCTGTACCCAAGTCGAAAAGCAAAGGCAATGCTCGCCAGCTGCTTGACCTGCAGACCTACAGCACGTCCATCTTAGGAGGGCAGACCATGATGTCTGCGAAGCGAACGCGCCAGCGGGACAGCGGTGACATCGTAGGTTGGGGTCTTGCCCACTCAACTGACATAGCAGAGTACGCCGGCGGATAATTCGACCCAACATTCCTTGCCACCACCGCCCAAGCGAAAGAAGACGACCCTCGCGCCTGGGGTCGCAGCTGTAGCTGGAGCCGCAGACCCAGCTGCTACCGTATGTCGCCCCTCCTGTTTCCTGCTAACTCATCTAGCCCACCAGCGGAAGAAGCAAAAAGACTACTGCAACGAAGCGCAAGAAGAAGCAGGGAGCAGGCGATGCTGAACAATCTGAAACGGCTCAGAAGCGGCCGCGACAAAAGGGCAAGCAAACAGCAGCTGTAAGCTTTCTGTTAAGGTTCCGGACTGACACCAGCCTGCCCTTCAATTGCCCCTTGATGGAGCGGATGCGATTCCTCAAGATCAAAAGCCGACGCCATCTATCCAATCTCGATCTTCAAGCACATCCCGTTCGCCGTGGAAGCCAGAGGAGGTGAGTTACCATCTGCGGCGCAGTTCTGACTCCAGACCGCCATCCTGAAGGAGTTCTTCGGGGACGGCATCTTCAACAACGACAAGGGCGTCCTGTGCCGCGCGGCTCTGATCAAGGCTGGATTCTCACGTTCAGCGGGGGCGATCCTGACCCGGTAAGTTCATCCAACGGCAACGTTGACTGACGTGCAGCGCGCGCGAACAACACAAGAAGGGGGTGTTCACCGCCTAGCCACGCCTCCCACACACTCCGCACCTCACACTGATAAGAACAGTTGTAACTGCACGCATTCACCCCTTTCCGGCCTCTCAGGCGTTGTATAACTGTATGTAATGCAAAACTGTGCATGTTGTAAAGAGCGGTTCTCGAGCTCAAGGAAGGAAGCCTGGGGACAAGGTGGACTGGTCTATTTGGTTCCGAATCTGGGGCTCCGCACTCTTGCAGACACGAACGCGTCCAGGGTGTCGGTGCGTCCGCTGACTGTTCGCGACTTCGATCGCAGCGACTGACGCTTTGTCCCCACTACAAAATCCATGGCTCAACGCACTCAGCCCTCCTCTCCGGCGAGGCGAGAAACCGCCCCGGCTGAGGTCGTCGATGACCCCGACCCGACATACAGCCACTTCGGCCACCGAGACGAGTTTTTGGGCCTGCTGAAGCAGTTCCTGGCCACCGATGTGCAGGCGACACCGAGTCCGGAGGAGAGCGAGGCCGAGGATGAGCTCGTGAAGAAGATGGGGGCTATCGTGGGTTTTGTAAGAGCTCCGATAACTAACCTCAGCTCGACTACTACCTTCCCATGCCTGGTTTGCTAGACCCTTCGCTCGGCGACATCGTACCTCCACTCATGGCAGCGCTGGGGAAGCAGTTGGCTCTGCTGACTGACGGGCGAGAGCCGGACGCAACCCGCTTCGCAAGGATAGGCCGTGTCATCAACTGGGTCGTCAAAGTGAGGGGATGGAAGTCCGTCGGTGAGTGCTAAGCGAAGCCCAGCTTTAGCTGACATCAGTGCCCTACTTCCCGAGTACATTACCCCATCTGTCCAACCTGATCACCGTCCTTTCCCCGCCCTCCGACCGCTCAGGACTACTCCACCACAGCCTCGTTGCCTCCGATAGTGCCTGGGAGCTGAGGGCTGTGCTTCTCCTCTGGCTCGCACTTCTGCTGACGGTGCCGTTCAGCCTCTCAGCTCTCAGCGCAGAGGAGATTCCGACGAACCTCGACATTCCGACGCATGAGCGGCTATTCTCCGTGCCGACATCACCACTGGCAGTCCGAGTGACGCTGCTTGCTCTCCCGCTCTTGTCAAATCCGGGCAAGGACGGGGAGTACGGTGCGCTGATCTTGGCCCGTCTGTTCGCGCGCGAGGACGCCCTCGCCGGCTTGCCAGGTTTCCTGAAGTGGGCCGCTGCCGCGCTCGAGGAAGGCGAAAGGGAACAGGAGGCGAACCTCGTTGCGTCTCTGTTCTCCTTCCTTGCCGTGCTCCCAGGTATGGCACCGCAAAAGGAGCTCCCGATCCTGCGTACGTTCTTCGAGGAGAGCCTGATCCCGCATCTGGCCGGCAGCACGACGAGCGCGACGTCCGGCCTGATCCGGAAACTGGCGACGAAGGCGAATGGACGCTGGTGGGTCGCCTGTCTTGGGGCCGGACTGCGGGATCAGCCTGATGCCGAGCTGCCCGAGGGCATAGAGGAGGTGCTCGACGATCTCATGTCCGCGCTCGGAGACAAGGACACGATCGTCCGCTACTCCGCCGCGAAGTACCTGGCCCGCATTGCTGCGTTGCTGCCGGCAGAGCTGTCCGACCAGATTGTCTCGGCCGTCATCGGACTCTTCGCTGGTAGCGAGGACGACCCCGTGATTCTGACAAAGTTCGGCACCGTCATCGACCCCGGAGGAAGCGCAGGCGGGAACGGCACAATGGGACTAGGAGGACAGGAGACATCACGAGGAGAAGCGAGGTGGCACGGTGTGTGTCTCGCTGTGGCTGAGCTCGCCCGCCGTGGCTTGCTCCCCGCTGAGGCAGTCGACGAGGTCATCCCCTGGGTCGTGAAGGCGCTCACGTTTGACCTCCGCCGCGCGTCGCACAGTATCGGTTCCAACGTCCGTGACGCTGCGTCGTACGTGCTCTGGTCCCTGTCGCGTGCCGCGACGCCGCAGCAGCTCCAGCCCTTCGCCGAGCTCATGGCGACTACGCTGGCCAGCGTGGCTGTGTTTGACCGTGAGGTCGGCGTGCGCCGCGCCGCTTCAGCCGCATTCCAGGAGGGAGTCGGCCGCTCCGGCCTGTATCCGCAGGGCATCGACGTGCTGGGCAAGATCGACTTCTACTCTGTCTCCATCCGCCGCAAGGCGTTCACGGAGGCAGCGCCCGCCGCAGCGCACCACGAGGTGTACCGCAAGGCGTTCCGGGAACACCTGCACAACATCACGCTGCGGCACTGGGACGCCGCGATGCGTGTTGCCGGTGCGCCCGCGCTTGCGTCGCTGCTGCAGCTCGAGCCGGCTGACATTCCCGACTCCGTTGCCCGCGAGCTGGCGCAGCTCTCGTCTTTTGACTCTGCAAGCGCACACGGTGCGCTCCTTGCGCTGTCGAGGATTGCGCCCATGCTCGGTGACGACGGGAAGACGGAGCTCTTCGAGGCACTGAACAAGGTGCGCCCCGGCGCGCTCGTCACGTCTAACGCGGCCGACATCGTTAACGGCGGATGTCAGCTGGCGGCTGCTGCTCTGACGCCGGCCTCGGACCTGACCCCGCTTGAACGTTTCTTCTCGGCGGCGACGCAGAGGAGGGAGACGGACGTGCACGACTCGCTGGCCGCGCTGTGCCGTGTCATGAGCGAGGTGCAGCCTGACAACACTATTTCCTACGTCAGGCGAACGATGAGCGAGCTCGGCGCCGCGCGCGCCGCGACACGACAGGCGGCCGCCCTCTGCCTCGGAAGCTACCAGTACCGCACGCCGTCTGAGGTGAGCGGGCCGCTGGACGCGCTCCTGGCCCAGTTCGGGAAGGATGCGAAGGCGGACGTCGAGACGCGGCGGAACGCGGTGTACTCGTTAGCCCAGATCTCGCTGCAACAAGCCGACGGCGCGCCTCTCAGTAAGTTCTACATGGCTGTTACAAACTGACCCCAGTCCGCGCGATGGAGTACGAGCGCATCCTGCGCACGCTAACCGACGCACTGGACGACTACACGACGGACCAGCGCGGCGACGTCGGCTCATGGGTGCGTGTGGCGTCCGTCAAGTCCCTTGCGAAGGTACTTGCCGGCGCGGCGAGCCAGCCGAACGCAACCCAGCTCGTGCCCCAGGATCTCTTCACGCCCGCAATTGCCGGGATCGCGAAGCAGGCGTTCGAGAAGCTTGACGTCGTTCGCGAGGCCTCAACCGGGGCGTGGGGCGTGCTTCTTGCCGCTGGAGCCGATGGGGTATGGAACTGGCCCGGCGCGGATTCGATGGCGATCACGGAGAATGGAGAGCGGCACGTTCGCCCCTCTGTCGAGTGGTTCAGCTCTGGCCTCGCCTTGTTCCAGACGTCGATCCATGCGTCGTTGGTTGCCGGTCTGGTCCAGAGTGCCGGCGCGGTCGTGCACTCGACGTCGGAACGGTGTCTGCGCCCACTCATCCCGTGGCTGCAGACGCACGAGGAGAGCAACGTCATCATCGACATCGTCGACGTGCTCGGCGCAAACCTTTCGTCGAACCGTATTGCCGTCCCGGCGCTGACGACGCTCTCGCGCCTGATGGAGGCGGGTATCGAGCCGTCTGAGGAAGAGGCGGCGCGGCTGCTCGGTCTCGCCGCTCGTGGCCTCACGACGCTGAAGAGCATCGAGCGCCTGCAAGCCGTGATGCGGGTTATTGTCGCCATCTTCGCGCTCCACTACCCCGATACGATGAGGCGCGCGGCCGGATTCATCGGCTCGCTCCTGAGCCACCGGTTCCCAAGGGTAAGCTTATACCATGCCGTGCAAGCTGACAGCAGATCCGAGCCGTCACGGCCGAAACGCTCTACCTCGCTGTCAGCGACGAGGCCGAGCCGGAGCTCGAGGAACTCCTCCTTGAGACGCCCTGGGCCGAGGAAGGGGACAAGGCGACGGCGGGGCGCGCAGTCGCGCTCCTCCGCGAGATGGCCTAGAGCATGCCTAGAGTATAGATACATGGCAGTTGTACATACAATCAATGCGATCTAATCACCGCGGACGGGTGGTACGTCCCGGCGCGCTCGTGGCTGGGAACGGCGTCGCAGCACTGGGAGCAGCAGTGAAGGGACTCTTGGGTTTGTCCGCCTCCTCCCTCTCGACCTGCGGCAGGGGGTTACCCCACAGCCACCCCCCGACCCAGAGGCCCTGCACGACGACGCGTTTCCCGAGCACCTCGGCGGCGAACATCTTCCCCAAGCCAGCGTGCACCTTGACCCAGTTGGGAAACTGGGACAGGGAGTAGAGCAGGGGCGAGTGTTCGGAGAACTTTGCGCCTTTCTTGAAGTACCCGACCCGGTGCAGGGCGAGAGAGTACATGTCCTCGAAGTCTTCGGGCTTCGTGCCCGGCCGCGTCGCGTCCTTCAGCGCCTGCGCTGGCGCCAGGTCGCTGCCCAGTACTTGGGCCGAGCCAAAGTAGTACGGCAGGAAGACGTAGTCGTCGAGTCCCCAGACGCCGTGCGAACCCGCCGGCTCGAGACGGTACGTCACCTGCAGCTGGGTCGTGAGGTCGAGATAGCGGGGGAAAACGCGGAGGATGAGGTCGTCGGAGATCGCCTCCCTATCGGGGTCGTTGGAGAGGGCGAGCGACAGACTGATGCAGTACAAAGCACACGCGAAGGCGAGCTCGTGCCCCGTCCCGTAGTCGAGGCGCGTCTTGTGGCCGAACGCGTGGCTCTGGATCAGCAGAGGGAGGACCTGGCCGCGCAGGCGCGGGCCCATCCAGCCCAGCAGAGGCGGGAGGCGCTGTTGTCAGCTATCCGCCGCAAGCTTGCAGCTGTTCTGTAGTGCCACTTACCTCCTCGACCATGCTGATGTATGTCCGGAAAGCGAGGTTGCCGAACCGCTGCGAGCTCTGCGGTTGCGGCGGGACACACTTGATCCAGTCCATCAGGGAGTCGAGCATGTCCATGAGCTTGAGCACGCACTGGAGGTCAGCTAGCATGATCGACGAAGAGCTCACCTCGAACCGTACACCCTCCGTACCCCGCCGAATCGGCTGGCCCTGGACCCTGGAGCAGCGATGCTTCAGCCACGCCTGGAAGGACTGGTACCCTGGTGTGTTGGGCCAGGTGGCGACGTTGCCCTCCGACGTCAGGACAGGCTGGGGAGCAGCGGGATCAGTTGGCAGAGCCGAAAGGACGTCGCCGATGTGCCCACCGGCTGGAGCAGTGGGAGCGGCAGAGGCGTTCGGAGCTCGTGTCGGCGCGGCAGTTGGAGGAGGCATGCGAGTCGGCGCCTGGGCAGGTGCCATCGTCGGCGCCATGGTCGGTACCATGGTGGGAGCCTGCGTTGGGGCTCTTGTCGGCGCCATGGTCGGTGCCATCGTTGGCGGCGGCATCCTCGTCTGTCCAGGTCGGTCGTCGCTCTCCATAGTCGTTATCAATGTTGACAAGGTGTCTCGAAGCGTTCCGTCATGTCGCCCCCGCATCTTAGCGTCATCTCGTCATCTTCCTCTGAGAAGTCGCCGCCGATAACGGAACCAGATACCGATCAGGCCACGCGAGCCGGTGGAGGTCGCTTTCCAAAGTTTGAGGCTGAGACGCCGCCAGCCGCCAGGAGACCGTCGTTGCTGGATGGCGAGGAAGACAAGGAGAGCTGTTGTTGTTGCGTTGCCTACCACCTCTCGACCGCCGACGGACTGCGACAAGCGACAAAAAGAAGTACAGCATGCCGCAGTACTTCCTCCGCTCCTCTATGGAGCACCTGACGTTCCGCATCCCCGAGCTGCTCAGCATCGGCAAGCTGTTCGGCTTCCCCATCCGCTTCATTACGCCCGAGGAAGACCTGCAGCGCGGCGTCATCATCATCGAGCTCGACGACGAGAAGGACATCCAACACATCCTCGACCGCTCCATTCTCACCATGTGAGTGTCCATACCTCGGAGCTGAGGGCGTTCGAGGCCGATAAGCTGATCTCCAGCTCTGCCAACGAGCTCTACGCTCATTCTACCGACTATGACGACCTGCACGCGCAGCTGAAGGAGCGAAGAGAGCTCTTCGACCCGTACATGGACACCAGCTTCCGTATCACGGTTGAGTGCGTGAACAACCGTGCTCTGAACAAGCGTGCTCGCGAGATCATCAACGCGTTCGCCTGGACCGAACTCAGGGGCAAGATCGAGCTGGAGAACCCCGATGTCGAGTTTGTCGTGCTCGAGGACTGTGAGTGCTTTGCCCGCTTGTCCACTGCAGTGATTTTTACTCGCTGCTGCGAGCTGTCGCTGAAGCTCGGTTGCCATTTGACTTCGAGCTAACGACCAGACGACTTTGTGACGATCCACACGAAGGAAGCGCGTCTGAAGCGTGACGGCAAGTTCCAGCACGTCTACTTCGGCAAGCGCGTTGGCGTCTCTCGCGCCCGCCCCATCATCAACGTGCAGGACATCAAGAAGCGTGCTTTCTTCGGAAACACCTCGATGGAGGCCGAGATGGGCCTTCTGACGGCGGGCCAGACGTTGCCCGCCCCGGGCAAGATCATGTACGACCCGTTCGTCGGCACGGGCTCGCTGCTCTACTCCGTCGCGCACTGGGGCGCGTACGTGCTCGGCTCGGACATTGATGCGCGACAGTTCAGGGGAAAAGGTGAGACAGCCAGCTTTCGTTGGGGACACACAGCTGACGACAAAGAGAAGGGAAAGAACATCGTGCCCGGCATCCTCCGGAGTGCGGAGCAGTATGGCGTCAAGGACAAGTTCATCGACACGCCGTGCTTTGATGTGACGCAGGGACCGTGGAGGAGAGGCGGCTGGCTTGACGCGATCGTGACGGATCCCCCCTGTGAGTGGCATTTGCTTTGACGGGACCTGACCATAAGCTGACATCAGACGGTGTGCGCGCAGGAGCGAAGCGGACGGGCAAGTCAGCGACAAGAAAGCGCAACCAACTCCGTGACGAGCCTTTCATGCTTCCCGACGGAACATGGTCGCACGAGTGAGTACCGTGGTCTATCTTGCATCCGCTGCTCTCAGCTTTTTCCGCCGGGTTGAAGCTAACCGACAGGAAGGACGGCTATCTCCCGCCATCAAAGGCGTATGAGCTTGTCGACCTTGCGCAGGACCTTGTCCAGCTCGCGCGCTACCTTCTCGTCCCTGGAGGAAGACTCGTCTTCTTCCTGCCCACGATTTCGGACGAGTTCGAGCACGTCGACGTGCCTGTCGTCGAGGGCATGCGCGAGATCAAGTTTGGAGACGGCTCGGTTCAGGACTTCGGCCGCTGGGGACGCCGCCTCATCACGATGGAGAAGACGGCGCAGGACGACGGACCTCCTCCCACGTTCGGAGACCACTCCGACCTTATCGGCGAGGACCGCGTGCCGGCGCACCATCAGTTCGCCAAGCGGGTGAGTATTCATCAACCAGAGGGGGATGACAGCTTGGAGACGCCGTTTGGAAAGCTGACGAAAACAGTACTTCGAGAAGCCTGAGCGACCCGAGAA
Organism: Trichosporon faecale; assembly: GCA_039545375.1. NCBI lineage: Eukaryota > Fungi > Basidiomycota > Tremellomycetes > Trichosporonales > Trichosporonaceae > Trichosporon > Trichosporon faecale. Next base: position 2,812,187 of record BCLU01000002.1, read on the forward strand.
GCCGCGGTGGACCGCACCGGGCGCCGCGCTCAAGTCGCAGTCGGCGGAGGCTGAGCCGGTTGACGCCGTCGCTGCTGAGACCGAGAAGCTCGCTCTTTGACCATCCTTCGACCACTTATAGATCTTGTAGCCATATCTTGAGTAGTTACAATCATGCATATGCTGGGGAGGCGAACCGCGATCCGGAATCGGGTCCGATGCTAAAACGTGATAGACTTAGACTTTTGCGTGCCGGTTCGAGAGCTGCAGAGCTTGAGGCCGGACGAGGGGAGGGAGTATGATTGAAGGTGAAGTGGTACGGTCGGTTTACCACGATCCCTTCTGCATGCCGGGGATCTTGCCAGCGAGCGCGTTCTGGCGGAATTGGAAACGGCACTGGGCGAAGTTGGAGAGGACACCTGGCTTGTCAGCTCTGTTCATTGGCGATCTGGGAGCTATATGAAGGCGGTCACACGGCTCGCCGATGTCGAGCCCACTGCGTGCCAGTCACGTCCGCCCCATAACCTCCAACAACAGCCACCGCTGTGGCATCGTACTCACCGTAGCCCCTTCCGGTCCACATGCAGCGGTTGCGGATCGAGACCATGCGTCCCTTGCCGTCGTTGTACTGGTTGAGCGCGAGCTGGGCCTTGTGCCGCGTCTGGGCGGGGAGGGTCGTGTTGCGCGCGATGGCGAGGTAGGCGTTGCGCTGCGCCTCAACCTGGGTCGCGGCAATACGCTTGTTGATGTCGCGCAAGATCCACGACTTGTTGCCCATCGTTGCCGCTGGTCGTTGAAGGTGTGCTGGCGAGCTGATGTCGTGAGGTCGCCGAAAAGTGGACATTTCGGAGGTGGTTTCAGGCGAACGGGGGGCGGAGGCATTGTCGCGTGGAAACCACGTGAAACCTCACAACCGTAGCTACAGCGAAGAAGACAGCCAAGATCAAATCCGTTTGTTCGCCTTCCTGCGTTGCAGTACGAGGCGATAACATGACTAGCTAGTGCAGGGGGGTTGAGAGAGTAGGCTGTGCTACAGGCAATGGCGTACGGATGCCGGATCGACCTGGTATTTTCGTTAATTATCAACGATTTTCGAGCGTTCCCTCAACGCAACGCAAGTCCCAAGAGATACCAAATATCCATCTGACTTCTACATGAACTGCTGTACTCTGCCCTCTCTGGGCCTTCCTCGGACTCGGGGCCACCCGCGCTAGTGCGGTGTGGCGGTGGAGGCCGTGTGTGGCACTGCCTTTTTAGGCCTCCTTGTCCTTGTTTTGCTTTCCAACACTCGCGTCAACGCCGTGCGAGTGCTCTTTCGGGCCGTGTCCGTCGCCAGCAGAGTGCTTCGGGTGGATATTGGGGTACACCTTTCCGGGGTTGAAGAGGTCCAGCGGGTCGACCGTACGCTTGATCGTCTCCATGAGGTTCACGGTGCCCTGTCCGAGCTCGGTGTTGAGGTACTCGATCTTGCCGAGACCGACGCCGTGCTCGCCCGAGCAGGTTCCGCCGAGACGGATCGCACGCTCAACCATCTCGTGGACGGCGACGCGGACGCGCTCAAGCTCATCGTCGTCGGAGAAAAGAGCGAGGGTGTGGACGTTTCCGTCTCCGACGTGGCCGAAGTGGCACGCCTCGAGGCCGCGCTTCTCGAAGTCCTCGGCGGTCTCCTCGACGAGCTTGGGCAGCTTGGAGATGGGCACACACACGTCGGTGGTCCAGACACGGCCGTTCTCGCGGAGCGCGAGGACGGACCAGAGGGCAGCCTTGCGGCCGGCCCACAGCCTCTCGGCGTCAGCGTCAGAGGCGGAGAACTCGAAGTCCTTGCCGCCGTGGCGCTTCGCGAGCTCCGCGACACCCTTGGCAGTCTCGTTCATGATACCCTCGGTGCCCTGGAACTTGAAGAACAGCGAGTCCTTCTCGGGGTACTTGCGGCCGGCGATGCCGCCCTCGTTGACGGCGTGCATCGTGCGCGAGTCGAGGTACTCGACACACTGGACGGGGTAGCCGTGGTTCACGATCTCGGTGGCGGCAGCGACGGCCTCCTCGACACCGGGGAAGTTCATGACGGCGACCTTGGTCGGAAGCAGAGGAGCGAGCTTAACGGTGCACTCGGTGACGATACCAAGCGTGCCCTCGGCGCCGAGGAAGATCTTGGTGGCGTCCCAGCCGGCAGATGACTTGCGCGCCTTCGAACGCGTCTTGATGACCTCACCGGTCGGGAGGACGACAGTCTGGAGAGTCAGCTGTGCTCTTCTATGTCTCACCGCCGCAGCTACGCTCCGTCTTACTCACCAGGTTGAGGAACCACTCGCCCTTGGCGGTACCGTAGCGGACGGCGTTCGTGCCCGAGCATCCAGTGCCGGCCATACCGCCGAGGGTAGCTCCGGGTCCGGGGTCGAGGGGGAAGAAGAGCGGGATGCCCTTGGCAGCAAGCTGCTCGTTCAGGTCCTCCCATCGAACACCAGCCTGGCACACGGCCTCGCCGTCCTTCTCGGAGACGGAGATGACCTTGTCCATATGCGAGAGGTCGAGCGAGATACCACCGTAAGGCTGGACGTCAGCATATTACATCACTGTGTTGGTTTCGGACCAGAGGGCGCTGCGTGCACACGCCATGGCTCCAGCGAGGGCACAAGACGACACAGGTGGATCTGGTCGCCTCATTGGCTCATTGACACAACCTGGTGTCGCGCTTGCCCGCTCGCGACTCACAGAGGAAAAGTGTCCCTCAAGCGACGTTCCACCCGAGAACGGCGTGATGGGAACGCGCCACTTGCGGCTGAGGTTGACGAGGTCCTGCACCTCCTCGGTGTTGTCGACCCAGACGACGACGGTGGGGAGCTCGGCGCCGTGGTAGCTCCAGTCCGAGATACCGTGGGAGCGGAGGTCGTCGGCGTCGGTGGAGACGTTGTCCTCCTTGCCCTTGCTCTTGAAGAGCTCGCGGATCTCATCGATACACTTGTGGTAGTCGGCGACGGAGCCGTACGTCGGCTGCATCTTCTCCTGCAGCTCGATGCCGAGGTTGGACGGGAGGAGGAACGTCGGCGGCTCCTTCTTGCTGTTGTAGAGCGTCTGGCAGACGACGAAGCCGAGCGCGAACGAGCCTGCGACGACGGCGCCGGACAGCCACATGTTCGCAGTCCTGTTGCGCTTGGCCGCGGCCTCCCACTGCGCCTGGGTCGGCTTCGACGAGCTGCTGTTGAAGCGGACGGGGGTCGCGGAGGGCGTACGGAGCGAGCGCGCGGCGGAGCTGGAGGAGCTCAGAGGGCGAGGCCCCCGGCACAGTGTTCGGAGCGCGAACATGGTTGTGGTGAGGAGTGGTGGTTGGGGATGGAGAAGGGAGAAGCACGCGTTCGGCGCTGGAATGACTTTATGAACCGACCGGTCTCCTTGCCCACGGACTCAGCCGACCAGTCTGTCCGTTCATTTCAGCGTCATGTCTTTGGTTCGCCTAAACCGCCAATGATAATGCACTTGCTTAGGATATTCTAAAGCACACGTCCTGCCGCGAGTTACCGTATTAGAAACGTAATAGGCCAGATAGGAAAGCAAAATCCGCGATCGGGCGGTGGGCACGTCGTTTTTGTAGGAGAACAAGAAATCCGACGCGGAGACTTCCCCAGATGCCCCGCCGGCACTGGCTGGGACTAGCACTGCATAGACGACTTTCCGGCCTACCCGCGGCCAGCAGTGGACAACGGTGTGGGGTCCGTTGTCCAGTCGTTCCTGGGCCAGGTCTGGGGCCGTAGGGCCGGCCGGCGGCATCGATGCTGCGCCGCGGAATGTCGCCCGATCGTCTTTGTTGACACCGAGCTCCGATCGTGATCGCCAAGACAAGACCAGTTTGTCGCGTCGGTCCAAAGTTGCGGTCGAGGTCACCGCCACTCCATCCGCCATCGACTGTCGATCGTTGCGTCCTGGCTTATCCCACATTCCCCCTTTCCCCTACCCGGTCAACCCTCGCTTGCTCGCTTGCGCCATGCGACACGAACAGCGGCTGGGCCCGGCTACCGCAGGGCTGGACCCAACTGACAGGCGCGCCGCGCGTAACGCCAGCGCGCCAGCAACTCAGATCCAGACACTGGCGGTAGATCCCGCGCGCTCTGGCCACCCACCAGGCAGGCAGCCAGGCGTCACATGTGTGCGATGCGACTTCTTTTCTGCGCGCGTGCATCCTGCATTGATTTCGCCCACCCACTGACCTCCCACAGACACCAACCATGTCGACTTTGACGGGCTCGAGCTCGAGCTCACCGACAAAGGTCCAGCGTAGCGCGACCGCGTCCACGCTCGAGCAGCCGGTCTCGACCACTGTCTACGGCCTGCTGCACGAGCTGCATGCCCGCATTGTCGCCGACGTCGACGCCGTCCTCACCTGGGACGAGCTCAAGAGCCCCGCCTTCCAGTTTTCCGTCGTCAAGCCCATCCTCGACAGGTACACCGCCGACGAGACTGCGATCGCCCAAGCCTGCAAGGACGACGACGATGACGATGACAACGTCGACGCCAGCAAGTCCCTCGGCGCCGTCCTCTATGCCCTTATGGCCAACCGGTATGTAGCGAGGAAGGCACACACTGACCCAGCAGAGTCCAGTTCCTCCGTCTCGCAGACGAGGACCTGTCCTACGAGCCGCTGCAGAGCGCGCGTGCCTCCTTCTGCGAGCTCCTTGCGAGTGAGTCTTCCCCTGTCAACCCGTGTCACCCGTTGGAGTGTACCTTCCCCGATCTGCAGAGCCCATTGCGCAGAGTACAGTCGTGGTGCACGTCCGGTGCTGAAGCCCGCAAATCAGACCGGCCTGACAGCCATGACTACCAGGTCTCACTTCCTGACGCACCCACCTCTTCTCTGTGCTAACGACAGTGAAATTCCTGCGCACGTGGCCTTCCTCTGGCGACGAGGCTCTTGCCGCCGAGCTCGTGCGTCCGTGGTCGCCTCTGCAGGGAGCTCCGGACGAGGTCTGGGCCGCGATCGAGAACCCCGACGAGGCGAAGGCGGACAAGAACTCGGCGCTCGAGCTCGCGATCGTGTCCGTCGCGAAGCGCCTGCTTTCCCAGCCCATTGTCCAGCACCTTGTCGGCGCGATCTACACTGGTGACCTCGTCTATGCGCCTAGCGTCAACCGCTCGCTCATCCCCGACTCGTACGTCCCGCCTCGCCGCGGCAAAGGGCACAAGGGCAAGTCGGACGACGATGCCTTCGACGTCTACGCCTACAACCCATACGAGGCAGGATGGCTGGACACGACTCGTCTCCGCGTGCCCCGCTGGAGGCACTGGATCGAGTTCGGCACCTTCGCGACCCTCATTGCGCTCTTCATGTGGACTCTCATCAGTGAGTAAGGACCTTGCTAGCTAGTGAGATGCTGTAGCTGACCCCAGCCCGCGACCTGAAGCATCAGACCGGCGTTGAGATCTGGTTTGTCCTCTTCACGCTCGGCTTTATCGTGAACGAGTGGGCTGGTGCCAACGAGAACGGATGGTCCGGCGAGTCACCTTGAGTCCGTCGGTGCCGCTAACGCTCAGTGTACATCGCCAATGCCTGGAACGTTTTCGACCTCACCTTCATCTTGATCTTCTTCGCTTACCTGATCCTCCGCGGAATCGGACTGTACCACCACAACAAGCGCACTGCGGACCTTGCGTTCGATGTGCTGGCTTGTGGCGCCTGTATCCTGCTCCCGCGTCTCGTGTTCTTCTTCGTCCGGAGTAATGTCGTGGTCATCGCGGTGAGTTAAGGAAAGCTGATTGTCTTCTGCAAGCTAACCGTCAGCTCCGCGGCATGATCGCGACTTACGTGTCGTTCATGGCTCTCGCGGCGATTGCGCTCTCTGGTGTCGCCTTCGCTCTGTACATGCTCGGCCGCCCCGAGTTCTCCCCGCTGGCTATCGTCAAGCTCATGATGAAGATCTGGTTCGGCGGCGGCTTCGGCATGTCCTTCAATCTGGCGGAGCGCTTCCATGAGTACTTTGGTCCCGTCATTCTCGTCGGCTACTCTGCGCTCTGCAGCACCTTCCTCATCACCGCTCTCAGTGAGTAGATTGCCACCAGCTGGGCTTCAACCATCGTTAGCTAACCTGCAGTGTCCATGGTATCGAACAAGTTCGCCACAATCAACAACAACGCGCAGCAGGAGCACCTGTACCAGCGCGTTGTCTCGACGGTTGAGGGCGCCAAGTCTGACGGCGTGTTCATGTACCTGCCCCCGTTCAACCTGCTCGCGATCGCCATCCTGATCCCGCTGAGCAAGTTTGCGTGCCCCGAGACTGTCCACACGGTCAACGTCGCGCTCATCAAGGCGACCAACTTCCCTATCCTCTTCGCCATCAGCGCGTACGAGAGGAGCAGGTACAGGCTTAGCAGGCGCCGCATCAAGATCCAGGAGCGCACGGGTGTCTGCGTCGACAAGATCAAGACGCCTGGTATCTTTGAGTAAGTCAACGCAGCTTGCTACCTAAGTCGGGCCGTGTAGCTGACCGGCAGCTCATTCTTCGGTGGCGCCAACGCCCTCACCCTGCACGCCGCGTTCGACCTTGCCACCCCCGAGGAGCCTTCCTCCACCCTTTCGCCCTCGCTTCTCCCCGCGAAGGACGAGGAGGACGTCCCTCCCCTCGCGGTGGAGAAGAAGAAGAAGAACAAGCCGACTGGTTCTTCCATCGGCCGCATCTTCCGCTCTGACGGCAACGCTGGTGGAAAGTCGGTCACCGTGTCCAAGGAAGAGTGGGAGGAGGTCAAGGCCAGCCAGGCGAGGCTGGAGGAGATGCTCCAGAAGGTGCTCACCATCACCGCCGCTGCCAAGTAAGCCTTTCGTTCTCGGTGACGAGTCGGCCGTCGGCCTTCCTCACCGAGAGATCGACGGGCATCGCCACACTCGACCGCCCTCTTGGCATGACGTAACGCTCATATACCATCCGTCCTTCACGCACACTTCATCTTCTGGCGCAGTTCGCGTCTAGAAGCATGAAAACTATCACGCACTTTGACGAATTGACGCCCGTACACGAACAGCTCTAAAGAGATGCATCATTGTGAATCACTACTAAGCGTGTACATCCTCGCTGCGTGTCTAGGATACGTCAGGTCCTCTGTCCTCCTTCGACTCCTTCTTCGGCCGCCAAGAAAACTGATATTATTAGGGCGTTGTTGCTGCCCGTTCGACATTAGGTATAGAAACTGTTTTGGGTGCCCGATCGCAATGTCCGGGCCTAGCCTACGCCTGCAACACGGGGGTTGCTCGCTGGCTTCCGGCCACGGCTGCTCGCTCGCTTCTACAGCTCACGACTCGCTAGCGCGCTCGCTCGCCGCTCACGCCTTAGGAGGCGGGCCCGAGGGCGGCGCGTAGCTCTGTCCCGGGGGCGGGCCGGCGGGGGGCGCGAAGCCCTGGCCCGAGTTGGTGCCGTAGGCGGGCGGCGGGGCGGCGGGCGCCTGGCCGTTGGCAGCGGCCTGCTCGTACTCGTAAGAGTGGGCCTCGAGGCCGTTGTTGCCACTGGGCGAGGAGTACGAGTTGGTCGTCGTGTAGTTGCTGCTCGGGTTCGCGGCCGAGCCGTAGTAGCTAGCAGCCTCGCCGCCCGACGTCGCCTTGCCGTCACCAGTGTACGCCGTCTCGGGCGCGGTCGGGCCAGCACCGCCGTACTGCGAGTACGAGCCGTAGGTGCCGTCCGTAGGCGGGGGCGGGTTGTTGGCGTACGGGTTGTCGCTCTGTTGCATGGGCAGAGGAGGGGGCGGGCGGTACGCCTGGAACTGCTTCTTGATGCGGCTGCAAGTCAGCTATGTCTGGGGCGTAGAAGGAGGAACGCGGAGAAACCCGCCACACTGATCGTGACGCAATGGGCAGCCACCGCCAACGTGCTTCGCGGTGACGTCCAGCGTGCCGAGTGCACCGACATGATGCGCAGCGATGCGATGCACGGAGCGCATGGCGTGGATCGACACCAATGCTGGCCGGATCCGTACGCTCCTGCTCGGTTTCATCGCATTTGCCACCTGGCACCTCGGACATGCCTCGGTACCTCGGTCTGGCTGACGAGGACGCGTTGTTTACCACGGAAGATTACTCACCGGCGCTGGCAGCATCCGCCGAGGAGCATGATGAGGATGAAGACACCGACACCGACGCCGACTCCGATACCGACGCGCGCGCCGTACGAAAGGCCGCTCTTGCGGCAGACATATCTACCTGTGACTGTCAGTGGACTTGCTCGGGAGCTGGGAAGGGAGGCGACTCACGGCCCCAACCGTCGTAGCAGTAGCCGTAGGTGGCGGCGGAGGCCTCCTGAACGGCAAGGGCGGCGGCGGCGAGGAAGAATGCTGTCACCGTCGTCATGGTGTGGATGGATGGGTACTTTGTGAGAAAAGAGCGATGGCGAAAGAAAGCTTGGAGTCGGCGAGAGCGGTAGCAGCGGTGCCAGGGGTGTGGGTGCGGCAGATGGAGCTGGGCTCAGCTTTCTTGGCGGGGAGTGCAGGAGTGCAGGAGTGAGCCGGAGGGAAGACCGAAGGCAGCAGGTCTAAGGCTCTGGCGTAACCAGGGCCGGGCTTGATACGCAGGTACGCAGGAGGAGCAGGAGCACGCCGCCGGGCGGAGCGGCTTGACGGCTCAGGCAGTGCCCCTGGGACCTGAGCCTGAGCAGAGTGACTGGTGTCTGGCACAGTGTATGTAATAGTGGATCGAGTCCTAACCGGCCACTTGATGCGGAAGCTAATTCATCCAAACCTGCATTTGACTGGGTCCTGGAGTACAGCGACCCTGGTCAAGCGTCGATCGTCACTGACGTCCTGGCTCACAACAATTCCGTCATCAAAGGACTACTTCCAGAATTAACCCACCCACACACTACAAGGGGGGACGAGATAGAGCTGCGCTGGGAAGGGAAGCAAGCGTGGGAGACATCACACCGATCCGCCTCCACCTCCACCCTCGACCAGCTTGACAAGTCGCGGCGAGGAAGGCAACTGACCTCTGCAGACTCCATGCTCGTGGGCATTGGGATCGATATTCTATCTCTGCCGAGATTGCAGGCAGTCATTGCGCGTCGTGGAGCGCTTCGACTAGCGGGCAAGATCTGCACGGCGGCAGAGCTCGAGCGCTTCAAGGCGCTGTCACATCCTGAGCCGGGAACACTCGACGAGCACCGGCTCAAGTTCCTCTCAACGAGGTGAGTGTTACAGTTGAGGAAGCCGAATACAAGTGTGTCGGAGACGGTTCCTTCACAGCTGCTCCACTGCGATTGTAAGCTGACTTCAGATGGGCGGCCAAGGAAGCAGCTTACAAGGCACTCCCATCAGCATCGGTCAATTCCTGGCGCGATCTTGATCTCAGCCATGACAAGAAGGGACGGCCAACACTGACTGTCCTCCCCGGCAAGGCGGACGGCATTACCCTGATGCCTACGATATCCCACGATGCGGGTGTTGTCGTTGCGTGCGTCGTTGCGCTCCGCCAGACGCCTCCTCCGTGACCTATACTCTTCCCTCTTCCCTCTTCCCTCTTCCTCTTACTCTAGACCTGTGCGCTGGCCAGCGTGATTACAATGTACATGATAGATGCAAATGTTACAACACTAGCTATCTCTAGTCACTTTGCCTTCGCCGTTGGCTTGGGCTAGTCTCGATCCTCGCTCTCCACGACAAGGATACGCTTCAGCACAGCCAGAACGGCGCGGCACGCGCGTGTCCAGCCTTCGTCTGCGCTGTCGCTCCTCTCCTCCGTGCTGCCGCCAAGACCCATGATGCTCATGCTCGAGATCGTCGGGAGTGCTAGACCCGGCATGCGGATCGGATGTCCATTGATCTTGTCCTTGGTGATTCTGATGTCAGCTCTGTACCTGTGGTCAGCTGGCAGTGGACTTACTCAATATTGCCCTCTCCCCACGCACGACCCGTCTTGCGTCCGTAGTCAAGAAGCTGCCGGAGACAGTCAAGCAAGGCGACGAGCGCGTGATTGAAGCGCCTGTTCTGAAGCAGACGGCTCGGGCTCAAGTCCGCAGAGGCGTACAGTTCATACTGCCCCTTGTTGGGCGGCAGGTCCTCGATGCGGCTGAACGAGCCGAGCGGCACAATCTTGTAACTGTATGTCAGCTCAAGCCAATCACACATGAGCTTAAGGTGACTCACGACTCAAAGGTGTACCCGACCTTGGCCGCCAGCCGGTCGATGCAAAGCGCGACGAGGCCCCAGGCGGCGTTGATCTCGTCCCAGTCCACGTTGGGGCGTCCGCCAAGCCGCAGCCCGTTGATCGTGCCGACCGTAATGCTGCGTCCGGCCTCGGAAGCGAGCGGCGCGTGCCCGATTTGGAATGCGTCGTTGTATACGTTCGTGTTCTCGAGATGCTCGAGTAGCGAGCTCGACAGGAGGAGCTGCGTCTTCGCCGTGCTCAACGTGTGGCTCAGGTGCGCGAGCTGCGTGCTGAGTGCGGTGTGCGTGCGGAGGAATCTGCGGTCAGCTTCCGTCGTGATAGTAATGCCAGCTCAACTCACTCGGCCTCTTCCTTATCGATAGCCTCTTCCTCCTCCTTGACCCGCCGCTCCTCCTCGCGCACGGCGCCGAGCTCGTCCTCTTTCTCTTTGAGCTGTCTCCGAAGCTGCTCTTCCTCAGCGGCGAGCTCTTCTTTCCGCTTCAGGAGCGCATCCCACTCCTCATCTTCCCCGATAATACCCTCAGCACCCTCAGCGCGCTTCCGTATCGTCCGCTCGAAAGCGATGTACGAGTCGCGTTCCCGCGTCAGGTCCTCGAGCTCGCGCTGCAGCTCCTTCTGGAATAGGCCCGTGCACTCCATGCACAGTGGGTGATCGATGTCCGTCCTGGCACTGAGCAGCGCATCGAGGTTCGGCGCAGTACGTAGTCCGCCTTCCCCCGTCCCGCTGCTTGGCGGTGGCGTTGATGCGCGAGAGCTAGACGGTGTAGCCGAAGCGGAGCGCGACGCCGACGGCCGCTTCTTCGGGGCGGCGGGGACGTTATTGGGCGAGGCGGGAGATGCGGGGAGGAAGACATAGCTCTCGGCAATGGGGTTGGCGCCAGCCCAGGCGTGGGCAGCTGGTCGAGCTGCTGGCGGTTGTTGAACGAGCTTCTGAGCCGGTGGAAGCGAGGAAGGTGGTGATGGCGCTGGCAGCTGCCCAGCAATCAGGTCGACCTGCGACGGAGACGCTGTAGACGGATCCCGCAGCAGGGGCTGGTGGCAGCGCTGGCAGGCGAGACTGTCGTCCATGACGCCGGTGGTGATTAAGCGATGTCAACAATATCGGTGGCCAACGGCTGCATATGCGTCATGCCGGGCGGCCGGGAGCAAATGGGTAGTGGCATCAGCCAGCGTTATGCACCCTGCGTTTCCTCGTCACCTGCTATGCATGCCGGCAAATCCAACAGGCCATAAGATAGCTGGTCTCCCTGCCATCATCTGCCGACTAAGCTTGCATTCGAGCTCCTTCCCCGATAATCAGCAGGAAGGACACTGCTCACCATCAGCCCGCGCAGCCCGCTGCTTATCTGGCCATCACCCCGGTGCCCCGCACGCGGGACCAAATCTTCTGTCCTCCCAGCAATGTCCGAGATGACACGAACCGAAGTCTACCTACGACATCACTCCTTCCCTCAGCGATAACAAGCACCATGGCGATGTCCCGCCTCTCAGCACTGTGGCGGGGAAGCGTCCCTGCGGCTGCTGCAGCCGTCAACGCGACGAGCGCTTCCGTCGCGCGCTCCCATCCGCCCACGACCGTTCCGCACGTCACATCCGCCCCCTCTGAGGCGATCGAGACCGGCCAAGTCCTCTCGACCGGCGTCGAGCCGATCCTGAAGCCTGCGACTGACAATATCTCGCCTCCCTTAACACCCGCGCCTTCTTTCTCTGCCGACCCTGCGCCCGAGGTCGAGCCCTGGTCCCCGCCCAAGCCGAGCGGCTCGACGACACCGAAGAAGAACGGTCGTGTCTCGCGCACGCAGCCGACGTACGAGGTCGACGAGCTGGGACGAAGGAAGAACTACCCGACCCATGTTCCGCTGAACTCGGCGCAGAATGCGCTCCTCGCTGTCGGCTCCGGACTGTGGGGAGTCATGAATTACGCCACCCGCCCGGACCTGATCGCGACGCTGAGCGAGACGACGTCCTCCTCCTTCCTCTCGACGCTGCACGAGCACATGTCCATGACGCCTGAAGGAAGGCAGATCCTGCGCGACCGGCCGACACTGTCCTCGAAGACGGTCAACCTCGACTATCTCCGCGGTTTAAAGCGCGGCACGCTCGGAAGGGAGTACGTCGAGTGGCTCGACCGGGACGGCATCACCCCCGACTCGCGCGAGGTCGTGCGATACATCGACTCGCCGTCTCTGGCTTACACCATGCTCCGGTACCGCCAAACGCACGACCTGTACCACACGCTCTTCTGCCTGCCCCCGACGCTCGTGCACGAGCTCAGCCTCAAGGTCGTCGAGTGGGCGAACATGCGTCTTCCCGCGGCAGCCCTCAGCTCTACGTTTGGACCTTTGAGGCTCAGCGCGAAGAGGAGGAGGATGTGGACCCAGGACTGGGTGCCGTGGGCGCTGAGGCAGGGCGAGATGGGCCGCACGCTCAACGCCGTATACTGGGAGAAGAGGTGGGAGCAGGGCATCGGAGAGCTGAGGAGGGAACTGGGCGTCGAGCGGATGAACGACTACGCCGTCGAGAGCCGATGGAGGGGATACCGCGTGCTCCGCGAGATGGAGCGCGACCTGAGGCGGAAGGGAGAGTGGATCGACGAGCCGGAGGAGTGGTAGAGGAGCGCCGCGACGGGCTCGTGACTGATAGGAAGCCAATCAACCATAGACGCCATGGGTAACAGCCCGTAGGCCTGATGCATACGTGCAAGACAATGCTGGATACTGTGATGCTAAGGTGCTAAAGGTGCTAAAGGGGAAGAGAGAAGCCAAAGTGGTACTAGCTGTGGTGAATGCTGGGAAAGTGTTGTTTTCTAAGTGACCTGCTGACCGCGTTGCTACAAACGACGCATCCTGCTTCCTCTCCGTCATTGCGATCACTTGCGCGCTCCATTCGCTGCCGCTGCCGCTTACAGCACGCCCTGGGAGTAGTACTGGAACGTGTCGTAGAGCCTGGTGTAGTTGCTTCCCGCCGAGGACACGATAAGGCGGTCAAGGTACTGGTCGACGGCGGCGGTGGTGAGGCCGAGGCAGAAACGGTCGCGGAAGTGGTTGACCGTGTTCTCGCCAAAGAGGACGAAGCAGTCGAGCTTCGAGTCCTTCTGCATGAGCTCAACCATGGTCATTAAGCTGTCGCTGTGCTTCCTGGCCGCCTCGAAGCCCTGCTTGAACAGCTTGCGGAAGAGCTCGAAGCCCGGGCTGTCGAACCCGCCCATAATGTCGATGTACTCGAGCGGCAGCTTGAAGGGTGCGGCCTCGAACCCGATGTTCCCTCCAGGGCTGTTCGAGAGCATGAAGCCGAAGTCGATGTGGATGATGTGCCCGTCCCGATCGATCAGGATGTTGCCGTTGTGCCGGTCCTTGATCTGGAGCAGGTACGTGATGACGCTGTACCCGGCAAGGGACTTGATGAAGTTGCGACGTGCGCGCGCAAACTGCCCGCTGTCCGGCTTGCCGTACGTGTTCACGAAATGGTCCATGAGCGACACGTGGCCGATCGGCGTGCCCTCGGCGACACGGCGCGAGTACTCGCTCTTCTTGATCGAGTGCACCGACACGGCATCCGTAACGGTCTCGACGAGGCCGGACGTTTCTCCCGTGATCAGGATACGGAAGAAGCGTGCCCAGCACTCGCATCCCTCGTCCTTCCAAATCTTCGTGAAGCGCTCGATGAGCTGCGTCGCGAGCTGCTCTTGCCGCAGGTCCGCGCCAGTCTTGACGATGACGGAGATGACGTCCCAGTTTGCGAGATGGCCCCACGGCGACGAAGCGCGAATGCGCGACTTCTTCGCGGCCCAGCTCTCCTTGAACACGGCGGCCGAGGGGTCGGCCTTGTTGATCTCGCGACGCACGATGCCCTCGTCCTCCACCGTCTGGTTTCCATCCGCCTGCTCGACGTGCACGCCCTCAGGGATCGCAGCCATGCGGCTGACGCGCTCCTCCTCAAGCGCCATCATCTCCTCCATGATGCGTTCCCGGATGCGCGCGGCCTCGGCTGCAGCTAGGCGTAACTTGCCGCCCGCTGCACCGCCCGCAGGTCCGGCCGGCTCGGTCGGCTCCTTGTTGGAGCCGGTGATCCAACCCGTACCGGGAATCCACTTGCGCACTCCAGACGAGCCCGACTGGTTGAGCTCCGGATTCGGCGGGACAAGGGACGCATTCAGCTGCGCGAGCATGACAGCCGCTGTCCGCATGCGCTCCGAGTAGTCCTCCATGGTGATGACGGGCTTGGCGCGCGGCGAAACCGTCGGCTCGAGGGGAACGGGCGTAATCGGGCGCGCGCTCAGGCCAGCGTCGGGCAGCAGCTCACCGTTCGGCGTGCCAGGAACGCCACCTGAACCGAGCGATGATCTCCGTGAGTAGTCCTCCTTGTTCCAAACCTCAAGGTCGAGCTGCTTGTTCTTCGGCGCCGCGGGGAGCGGCATGGAGTCGCTCAGGTCCACCATGTTATCCCTGACTGAGAGCTTATTGCCAAACAGCTGCTCTACAAGGTCCATCTCCTCCGGCTCCTCGGGACCTTCAGGGACTTCCTCGATCGGCGTGCCGATGGCGTCACCGGTCTCTGCTCGTGAGTGGGACTGTGATCGTGAGTGAGCCGGAGACTCGGTGGCAGAATCTCCTCCGAGAGCTGCAGCCGACAGAGGAGCGGGCATGGCCGATCCAAAGCCCTCAGGGACGTGGTGGTCGAAGCCTTCCTCCTTCTTCCGCCTCTTGAGATCCTCAGCGACAACGATCTTCTTCAGCAGCTCCCTGTTCTCGCGCTTCATTGGGTCAAAGTCGAGGTCGTCGACCAGAATCTCCACGTGCAGGAGGTAGGGCGCGCGCTCTGCCGAGTTGAGAACGACCGAGTCGCCGGGTGAGATGCGCACTACGCGAGAGTGAGCCCTCCGCTGCTGCTTCGGCTTGCCGAGGAAGGACGTCGCGGAGGAAGGGTCCTCGTTACGGCGGTGGTCCGCGTTACACCACAGCGGCATGCACACCTCAGCCGGCAGGTTGTGGTTCAGGCTCGTAAGCTCGGCCCGGAGAGCCGAGATACGTGCCGGTTTCGGAATAACCAACAACCGGTTGCAGATGTCCTCCAGGAGGAGTAGGAAGCGGATCTCGCTGCGCGTGTAGTGGCTCTTGAGCAGCTGGCGCTGCGCCGCAAGCGAATAAGCTGCGAGCAGCGACTCGGCAGACGGCGGGCGGTGCGCGCCTCCCCTCGGACCGAGAGAACGGTTGAGCGACATGTCCGGTACAGAGTGGAAAGGCTGGTGCGTCGTCTGCTTGCGGAACACGGACGACAGCGGCGGCGTCGACGTGTTCTGCATGAACGGATCCCGCCCCCGCGCGTCCTCCTCCTGCGAGAGCAGGTTCAGCGCCGTTGTGGACACGTGGTTCACCAGCGGCGGGCGGCTTGGTGATGACGACGCTTCGGGTTGCGTTGTAGCTGATCGCATCGGGGGTGTCAGGCGCCTGTTGATCTTGCTGTCCGATCTCGTAGCGCCATCTATGTTAGAGATGGAGCTCGTGTCGTCGTCAGTGTCGCTCTCCTGCGCGGAGATCTGCTTCTGCTTCTTATTCCAGGCATCGCCTCGTGGCCCGTCGGCACCTCCAGAAGTGTCAACCTCGACCCTCGCCCGTGACGCAGCTGCGTCATCCAACGGTCGCCGTCCTTGCGTGACGGCCCACTCTCCCGCGAGTTCAGTGAACTGCGGCATAGCTGGGGCGCCAGCGGCCATCAGGCCCATGCCTACGAGCGCAGCGCCGAGATTTGCGTTTACGCGAACGGGCGGCTTCAGGCGCTCGTCTGGCGGCAAGCTCGGCTCCCGCCCCATAAATGGAGCAGCAGAACTCGGCCTAGCGATGTGTCCGACCGAGGGCGATGAGGCGTGCGGAGAAGTGGGGAGCGACCGGTACGGGTTCCGTGATGGTTCTGGGGGGTCGCCGAACAGGATCTCGTGGCAGCGATGCAGGACACGCTGGCAAATGTTGAACGGACGCGGGTTGCTAGTGCGGGTCGGAGTCAGGTCGTGCAAGGCCGACTGCATGAACCAGAATGTCTGAAGGTCAGCTAAAGGCGAATAGCAAAGCTGTGGACTCACCAGCATGGCCATGTGTGCACTATCCTCCGCCCGCTGGAGCACGAAGCTCTCGAGCGCGTTGCTCTCTGTCGGTCTCGTAATAAGGAGGTGACTGGGGAAGTCAGTTGGATAGTCAACAGTGGCAAGCTCACCATATCTGCGGCCAGTAGAACTCGACCTCCTCGAAGGGCATCGACTTCATGCGCCAGCATAAGTAGTGACTAATTCCTATGCTCTCCGGGTACGTCTTGAGGTAGTGCAGTGCAACCGACACTGAGAAGTAGGGGGAGAGGAACAGTCGTAACCTGAGACGTCAGTATTGTCGCTGCATGCGCAGTAGCCGGTAAATGATGGTCGAACTGAAGCTTACAGCAGTGCGTGAGACATTGTGGCCGGGATGAACAGGCCTTCTGTAGGCTACAGAGGCCCGCGGCCAAAAAGTTGGAAAGTCGGGGGGTAGTTGTGGGCTAGCCGGAGTGGGGTGCCGGCGGCGAGAGGTTGTGCTGGTCGCGATTCAATGTATGCGAATGGGGTGGTGCACGCCAGTGCGTCCGGAGATGATACTGGGTGCAATGCGCGGGGGTAGGAACGGGGGTTAACGGGAGGGGGTTGGTGTGTGTGAGGGGAAGATTGTCGCTCCTTGTCAACCGCGGTCGCGGCTCGACGTCTTGGCCGATCGACACGTTTCCAATCCACTGAAGCTGCTT
This sequence comes from Trichosporon faecale, assembly GCA_039545375.1. Classification (NCBI taxonomy): domain Eukaryota; kingdom Fungi; phylum Basidiomycota; class Tremellomycetes; order Trichosporonales; family Trichosporonaceae; genus Trichosporon; species Trichosporon faecale. The sequence goes on from BCLU01000002.1 coordinate 2,829,057, forward strand.
CAGCAGTGTCGGGAGCGCGCGGTCGAGGCGGGGATGTTGGGAGCCAGGTGGTCTATGCCGGTACGCGCAGTGCTGCCATGGCCCCCGTTGAGCGGGTGCAGGGTGGTGCGATGGAAGGAGGGATGTCAACAAGTGGAAGGAAAGACGAAGGCGAGTGACGACGGACGATGGTGATGTTGGACCGGGACGCATGGCTGATACCGTACGGCGTCCCTGACTGGCCGGCTGGCACGGCTGGCACGGCTGGCGGTACGGCGGCGGTCGGCCACCTCGCCAGTCATGTACATTGCTGTCCACCGTACCCGACCCGCGACTGTCTTGAATTTCGCTGGCCTGCGGCTGACCCACTGCCTCTGGGCCGTAGTACATACATGCGTCTCTATTGTCCTACGGCCGCCGCATCAAGCGTACAACAGAAAATGCATGCCACGTCCCACGCTCTACATAGAAATCTGACCCTAGTCATCGTCATCGTCCGCTATGCTGAACACGTTCGTGTTGTCGCCCTCGCCGTCCGAGTCGCTGCCGGGGTCGGACGACTTGGACTTCCTACGCTTGCCAGACGGGTTAACGGACACGCCAAGCGGGTCCTCGCTCTGATTCCCTCCTGCGTCGGTGTACGGCTTGTTGCCCGGAGCGGGCGAGGAGCCAGACGAGTGCGGGTGAGGGCTGGCGCTGAGACTGCGAAGCTTGGATGCCTGAGCCGCCTCGGCCTCCTCCTGCGCGCGGGGAAGATAAGGGACGTCGCCGGCCGCGAGAGCGGGGAGGCTGTCGGTGCTGTCCGAGTTCTGGATGAAAGTCTCGGCCGGTGGCTGTTAATGGCGAGTCAGCATGGAAAGGGAAGGTTGTTGCCAGAAACGAAAACAACATGTGACAAGCGCCAAGCGATTCAACGTCAGCTCGCATTCACCAGCCATTGATGTGGACTCACCCCGTCGTCATCAGTTGAAAGTCGCAGAGGTGCGCGGATACCGTGCAGCCTGTATTGTGAGCTGAACGGAATCTCTAAGATCATGGCCTTCAGTCAACTCACGGCAGCACGGCTTCCTCCCTCCTTTTGCGGTAATAGTACCACGCCCCCGCCGCGGCGGCGAGGACGACGACAACAAAGATAGTCGGCCACATGGATCCTCCGTGTTTCTTGCTTCCTCGCTTCTGAATCATGCGCTGGAGCTCTGCACTGCCGGGTAGCGGTGCAGCGGTGCTGGTGCTGTGCTGGATGTGGTAAGTCCAGGACACCTACGCTGCGATTGCTGGCCAAGATCAGTGAAGTCACAGGGCGGACGGAACCAGATGTCCGCTAGATCGGCGTCTGCCCTGTCCAACCAAAGGTGCACCTTTACGCATCGCACGACAGGATCGACAGGAGGGAAGGTCATGCCAAAATCATTGTACAAAGTCTACGGAATCACTCTACTTAGGCAGGTGCGACGCGGAGCGAGTTGTAGTGCTGTGCTTGTCAGTTACAGGAAAGACTTCACAACTCACCTCGCCAAGACCGTACATCCTCCGGTGGTAAGAGATGCGGACAACCTTGTCGCCGAGCGCCGCGCTCTCTTCCGGCGTCGTCGCCCCACCGAAAGCATCGTTCTGTCCGCCGTGCGACACGACAACGGGAGGTCCGCACTGAATGACGTGAATCGGGATATTGAACGCCCGCGACAGAGCCTGAATCTAGATGTCAGCTGCAGCTTCGACTCGACCTTGAACATACCTCCGGCTCGCCACCCCACTCGGCTGTGCTCTCGACGCGGTGGCAGTACTCCCTGTACTGCTCCGGGGTCATGATGCCGTCGTCGGTCGCGCCCGGCATGTCCTCGCCATCGACGCTCGCCAGGAACGGCAGGAAGTCGTCCTGGTGCTCGCGCATGAACTTGGCGGCCGTCCGGCGCGTGTGGTACGGGTTGTTCGCCTGTCACGTTAGCTACCAAGAAGCAAATCCTGGCTCACCTGCTCCGCTGGCAGCATTCCCATCTGACCAAGCTGGTCTGCGACAGCAGCGTACATACAGTGTCCGTCGGGCTGGACCTCGTAGATCGACCGGCCGAGCACTCCGCACGCATTGCTGATGACACGGATCTCTTCCTGACGCTCCGCCTCGAGCTGGGCGTTCCAGTTCGGGTCCGCCGGGGGCGCAGACTCCAGAAGGGCCTGTTGCTTGCGAGCCTGGGTGTCAGCCGACATTATCGGGGATCGAGCAAGACTCCAAGGGTGCCTGGGAACGCTGCGTAGAGAGCAGCAGGGCCGATTGGGGTGAACGGCAGCAGTGGTGGCAGCCAACTTGATGACCGAGGATCGGACTCGTGGCCGCTCGTGCTAAAGACGATTCCAGCAGCACGCAGCCAGACGTACTGCCTTTGGTCGCAGCGGTTGCAGAACAGCCTGCCGCAGCTCGCGCACGTATGGCACGCCGAGGCGCCAGAGCTTGGCGACCATTTGAAGGTGGGAGGAGAGCGATGGTCACAAATGATCAACGCCAATGTCTGCGCACATGCCCTCCGGCGACATGACACTGTACCGACGTGTGGAAGCCTTCTAGCACGATTGGACTGGACCAGAATTGTGCGAGATCGAACCCACACGTGTTGGCGTTGCCGCCTTCCCTCCGGTCTCCAGCACCCCGCCTCGAGGGCAGAGCGCAGCCGCTCGCAGCGCCAAGGCATGCCCCAGTCTTCCTCACGAAGAGGGTTTTCAGATCTCGCAACTCACCTGTCTCTCCGCAAACCTCTGTTTTGAACTCTTCTTTCCGCTTCGTCCGCCCTGGTGTCCGCCGAAGATGCCGCCATGTCCGGAGCCGTACATTCCGCCTCCACCCAAAGCCGCTGGCGCGCTGGCCTGAGATGGGGCGGGGCTCGCACTTCCACCCGGAACAGCGGCGCCATTGGTATTTGATTGAGGAGACGGGGGGACGGGGATGGTCTTGGCCTTTGCCTGTTCTGGTGAAGGTGGAGCCGAAGCAGCGTCGTCACCGGCGAGGATCGCGTCGATATCGAGCGGCTCGCTACTGATCGGTGCGTCGTACGGCGACGGGGACTCGCTGCTTTGCTGCTTGTTCAGCAGCTTCTTGAGAGCACGTCGCTTGCCGCCTCCCATCGCTGTTGTGTGTGGGGTTGTGCAAGAAGTTAAGAGCTGGGTGGATGAAACGAAGTCGGATCGAGCTAGTCAGGCTGTGGCCCTAGCATCGGACTGCTGAACTCAAATCCACTGCCCTGGCCCTGTGTCTGCCGTACAGTGCAAGCATGGTTTTGACTCCGCGATCCGCGCTTCCTCCTTCATGTTCGTATGTAAACCCAACAACCGCGTCATAGCAACATAGGTCACGGGTGCCGTTCACCTCGGCGCAATTCATCATCCATGAGCCACAGCGGTCACCAACAACTAACTTCCAGTGACCGAGATACGCGAGCGGAAACGTAAGCTGCATATGCTGGACTACTGATCTGCGTGTCTCAATGAGATTAAATCATGTATATCTCATTAATTCCTCTATGCACGCCTACGGCATCACATCATCGTCATAACGCCTAAGCCACGCCGGGATACAAGAAAATTACTCAGAAGAACAGGTACGTAAGGATGAAAACGACAAACACGAGGCCGGCGCAGACCTCGACAGGAACTCCCTGCGCCGAGGTCGACTGCAGAGTAGCGGTGGCAGTCTTCGTGGCAGCACCGCCCTCGGCGGCAGCACCACCGCGCTTCCTGAGGCCAACGACGTTGGGGCCCTGGGCATCGGCGAGCTGGGCACGCAGGCGGTCGTTCTCAGCAAGGAGGGTCTGGAGCTTCTCCTTGTCCGAAGTACCGATGTCGACAGACTTCTCGAGGGCAATGTTGGTGGGAGCAGGGGCGTTCGAGGCGGCGATGTCGGCAGTGGTGAGAGACGGGATGCCGCCCGAGGCGTCACGGTGAGCATCGGACTGGGTACCGTGGCCAGCAGCACGCGTTCCGGCGAGGGCGGCGAGACCAGTGGCGCCACCGGCGGCCGCACCAGTGAGACCAGCGGAGGTCGCGTCGACACCGCCGACGCGGGTGGGAGTAGCGGGAAGGTCCTTGTTTCCGTTCAACTTTGCGCCAGTAGCGGCAGCGGGCGAAGCCTCGGCAGCAGAGTAGATAGCCTACGGGATGTTAGCACATTGATTCCGCAGCATCGAGTTGTTTGGGGCGATATGTCATGCACAAATCCCAGAGGGAAAGAGAGAGGAACGGGGAATAGCACAAACGGGATACACGACGATCTGAGGGGGTGCACCGGACTGCTCAACCTTGATGACGAGGTCACCGTGAGCACGTCCGTTAAGCTTGGGCTGGGGCTTGCAGTCAAAAGGATCCTTGGTCACGACTTCCTGCGGAGTCGTAGCAGGAGGGTCGTCGAGCTCCCATACGGTCCAGCCGCGGTTGGGATACAGATCCGCTGGAAGTTCGCGCTCGGCGACTGTAGTCCAGCGAGTGTAGCCAGGCTCATTATGCTGTGAAAGGGGCGATGAACACACGAGCTCCAGGACGCGTATTAGGGAGAATCACGGGATGAGTGGAGCAACAGGCTCAGAACGGTCACGCGGAAACACCACGACAGGGGATGTGTACACCCCAATAAAGAAGGAATGAAGATTACTCACCGACTCGTCAAGCCTGCTGGTGTCGTGGGGTGATCCCTCCTCCTCCTCGGGGATTCCGTTGGCGTTGCCGGAACCGTCCTCGGCAGGGAGGTAGGCACAGCGAATCTTCTGCTCTTGAATGCTGGCCTTGTTGGTACGCTCGACAGAGGCCCACTGTGCGGGTCAGCGCTCGGTCCAAGTCTGAATCGGCGGTGATTGGCGCCCGGTAAGTGTCCCTCCTCCTGACACGGCTCCACCGGATCGCGCCCACGACACATACCATCTCCGGAAGCGAGCGCATCTCCTCGTCGGCAGGGATGAAAGCCGACTGGACGAGGAACTTGTCCTTGCACTTGGCATGGGGAGGGGGGTCCTGGGGTAAAGGCTGAAGAACGACTGCGCACGTCAGAAAGCGGCCACCAATTGTCCGGTGTTAGCCCAACGTACTCTGAACTTCGAGATTCTCGCCGGGCTCGACGCGGCCCTGGTTGGGGCGGACACAGTACTGCTTAGGAGCAGTAGTCTTGACCTTGAAAGCGACGGGCGACGAGTGAGGGTTGTGAATGTAAAGCGAGCGCTTGACGATGGTCGTCAGCGGGCCTACGGAAAGTCAGCATTCATGTTTGTGTGATCGATATAGCTTCGAGGCAGTTGCAATGCCGTGTCGATGCGTGTCTTCACCGCTTTTGTCGCACCCACAGCGAAGCGTCACGCCGCTTGGGAGGTCGGATTGCCGCCTGATGGCGAAGCTCCCCCTATCAGACACCTATGAGTCATAGGTCTGACGAAATTGCTGGCGGTCCAAGTGACGCAGCAGGTGCAAGCGATAGGTCGTGCTCAAGCACGCAGCACTCCCGGAGTGGGAGAGTGGTACTCACGAGGGAAACCCAGCTGGTTAGGCGGGGTGAGAGTGACGGACATAGTGTATGGATGTCAATCAGGAAGGAAGAAGAGGGTAATGTTCGAGTTGAAGGGCGGAGTGAGAGAAAGGCGTAAGCGTGGGCGAAGTCGAGGGACGCGTTTTAGTGGCGTCTGGGGACGATAAGGAAAAGGTCAAAGGCGGCTTGATCTACAAACTTGGTGCTGGTGAGAGCGACAAGTCGGCTTTGCCTGTTGGGAAGGGAGAGTAAAGGTGGGGGTGGATGGATGGAGATGAGAAAGAGAAAGCAGATGGTGGTGAGGGTGTGACGAGTGACATGTCATACATGGCGCGGAGGTGAGGCATGGTCGGGGGCAGCGGGCAGGGGCAGGGCTCACGCTCGCTCGAGCTGGCTGGTGTCCTGACGTGCTATGGCTGCTGGGCGATGGACGGCCTAGGGCCAAGGGGCGGAATCTGAGTGAGTAGTGTGTGTGTGTGGGCCCAGCCCAGCCAGTTCAGCGCGGCGGCCACTGTGACATTGCTCAACGCCAGGCTGGCACGCGCGGTGAACTGTAGGCTGGCACTGGGCCTGGTCAGTCTGTGGTCAACGAGTACCCAGCGGAGCAGCGCGCATGCATCGACCAGTGTCAGCGCGTCAGCCTGGCTCATGGCCAGACTGGCTGTGCAACGCTGTGGATCCTGTGGAGGTCATGACGCACTAGTTGCAGGGTCCAAGATGGCTCCCAATCCTAAGCTCCTAGCTCCTAAGCTTCAACTTTCGTGTCGAGCGCTTCCCAATAACCGCCTCCAAGTGGGTGGCACCGCGCCCAAGGCCGGACCTGCAGTGCCCGGTGTCGCCTGCGCGCCCGGGTACAGGGCACGAGGTCCGACAGGGACGAAGGGCACGAGAGGGACCCGAGGGGCAACCCATCCTGCAACGTGAGCGGGACCAATTTCGTCCTGGGCCATCCTTGATCATAGTGATCATCGTACTCCTTTTCTGAACCTTCGCCGCATGCCGCCCCCCGCCGAGCGCCCAACTGCGCCCGCACGCACGCACCCACGGCCCACGGCCCACTCGCCAATTGTTTCATCCCCTGTCGCTCACTGCTCCTTTGTCTCGCTGCCCTGCTGCCTCGCGACCTTTGTCAAATCCAAGTTGCTGAATGCTGAATGCATCATCACCGCACCCACTGCCCATTGCCCATTGACAGCTGCGTAATGCTCCACTTGCAGCCGTCTTCGCTTCCTTCAGGCCTCTCACAGATCAGCTAGTTGGCTTTGTTCGTCCTAGCGTGCCTGCCTCACCGTCGATCGCCGACTATTGTCTCAGCGAAGTGTCGCGCTGGGGTATGGCATTGTCGGGCCACAGGCCACAGACACGAAGACTGACGTAGACCTCGACTGACGAGATCTGTTCGATTCGCCGCACGGCCCTTTCGCTGCAGTCATTTGCGCAGCCCATGCCAGTCGATGCACTCGCTCTGTTAACTCGTCGGACAGCAGGCACACGATAGCGACCGGTACGCCTGGGCATCTCCAGGTCCAGGCGCCGTTGCCGTCTGTGGGCACGCATTGCTTGTCAGATGTTATCAAAGCTGCCGTCACTAGGAGGTCACGTCATCGTTCTCCTTAGAGTCTTGGAGTGCTCCAATCTGGCCGCCACCGATCACCTCCGCAAGATCATTCAGTGTGTAGGAGACGGAGTTGGTCTCCGCAGATGGTCAGCACAGGTCTGCCTGACGTCTCATCAATCGCCACTTCGCGTGTTTGTCACGTGGAATCCAGTGTTAGGCTCTTTCTCGGCGACGAGACGTACGATTGGTCAGATTTGGCATAGGCGACGGTGGAGGTTCGAGTGTCGTGACTTGGGTGAGGCTGGCATCCTGCTGAGCCTTTTGCTTGGTCGGAACCTACCTCCACGGCAAACCAACAGGTCGAGTGGAGGTGGAGGGTGAACATCACTTCCTCTGCTTCATCTCTAGTACCAGCCCGACACCGCACCGCCGAGTCCGACATCTACACCTTCCCCGGCAACGCTGCAACTTATCACCGCGTCTGATACTGCAAGGCGCCGCTGATTGGGCCCGACAACAGCCCGCTGCCTCCTCACTCAACACGGAGGACCGACCGCTCCCACCGTTTCTGGGCGACCACCCTCCACTTCTCCCAAACCCCCCTTCCCTCCTCATCTCAGCGCATCTTCTGTACTTATCAGTATGCCCGCTGCTCGTAAAGGAGACGGAAAGCCGGCCACCTTTGGGTGTGCCTACGAAGGATGCGGCCAGGTGAGTAGATGCGAGGTTCCTACCTACCCACGAGGTGCCCAAAGCCTGACAAACTCCCCAGACCTACAGCCGTATGGAGTATCTGAAGCGACACCAGAGGAAGCGTGAGTTACGACTACTTTTACCGCCTTCGAAATTCGGAGCTGACCAATGCAGACCAGGACGAACGTCCGTTCCAGTGCAAGGACTGCTCCAAGGCATTTGCCCGTAGGTGAGTACGCGTTTCGTGATGACCTCCACCTCCGCCGCCGCCCTCCACAACGTCTTCTGGCCACCATGTTTTCTGTACTTCTGCAACCGGCGCTGACACTTCGAACAGCGATGTTCTTCTGCGTCACCGCCGCAGATGCCATCCCACGCCGCCGCCACGCGACCGCTCATCGCACTCGCCCATGCCCCCTGTGCGTGCCCACCCCTCCGTGCCTATTTCGTCTTCGCGTACATCGGAGCGCGAAGCCTCCCCCGCCCGCGCTGGTCGCAAGCGTGCTTCCGAGAACACCGAAAACGAGCCTGCGAGCTCGAGGCCTCGCTTATCAGAGGAAGAGGACGACGATGACCGATACGGGTCACGGTTCTCCCGCAACGGAATGGGCAACGGCGGCGTCTACGGTGTGTCCAATTATTACGGAAACAACCCGGTTTCCACCGATGGCGACTACACGTCGGGTATCCTGCCGATGTTCAATGGCACCAACAACGCCTTCCACAACATGCATGACCCCAATCACTTAGAGGATGCGTCGGTGCTGCTGTCGATGGCCTATCCTGGTGGTGTCCCCGGGTCCGACGCCAGCCCGACTATCGGTATGGTGCTGGGAGAAACCGGCGGCGCGGAGGAGGCCGCCGCTGCGGCCACCACCAAGACCGACAATGCGATCGAAAACAACGAGGCAACCGTTCCAACCTCCGAGAATGAGGCCGACTCTGCCAAGTCGGGTTTTGATTCGGGCGCCGTCGAGAACCCGGCTCGGCCGGCGGCGCCGGGAGCTGTGCTGCCCGAGTCGATGGGGAACCTGGACGGATCGATTAACTGGCTTAATGCCAACGGTCAGGACGGAGGCGACGCCTCAAACTGGCTTTCGTCAGACTCGTCTCGTCCTTTGTCACCCTTCAACATGACCAACCTCTTCAACTCGTCCTCGTTCAACCTTCTGTCCAACGAAACCACTGCGATGGCGATCGCCGCAGCGGCTGCGGCTGCCACAGCGGGAGTCAGCCCGAACACCAGCAGTTCTGAAGGCGAGCAGCAGCAGAACCAGCAACAGCAACAGACGCAGCAGCAGCCGCAGCGGAACGTGAACGACGTGGTTGCCAGGATCCTCGAGCAGCTCGCCATGAACGATGTGCCCGAGACAAGGGCTAACCCGAACCCGGAGCGCCCGCTGCTCCGTCTTGCCAACAAGGAGATTGTTATCCGCTCCGGATCAGAGACTCCCCAATCTTCGAGGTTCTATCTTCCGTCTGACAGGTTTGCCGGTTGCTACCAGATCCCCCACTGGGGCCTTCCTCCCCTCCGTACCCTGTCGCTGATGGCGGCGCGCACTTATTATACGGTGCTTAACCACTGCTCGTTCGTTCACGAGCCGACGTTCCAGCTCATCGACACTGCTGCGTGTCTCGCCTTTGCCATCTGTACGGTCGGAGGCATCCGCCCGAGTGGGCGCAACCTCGCTCTCGCCGCTGCGACAAAGTCCACCGCCCAGGACAGGTTGCTCGATTCGGCCTGGGAGGGCGTCTTCAACGACTACGGTAACTTTGGCGTCGGTGTTGACCCTGAGGAGGAGGAAGACCGCCGCCGAGTTGAAGAGTGGGAGGGCGGCCAGATTGTGCGCCACGAGAAGACCAACATGCTTGTCAAGTCGTTCTCGCTCGCGAAGGGCGTGCTCATGTCTGAGTACAACGTCGCTCTCCTGCAGGCTCTCATTCTTTACCATGCCCCGTATTTCCTCTCGGAGCACGAGCATGAGCGCCGCCAAGCCAACATGTTCCTCGCCACGATCGTGAACATCACGCGACAGATTGGCTTTTTCTCCTCGGACGAAGACCACGTCAAGCCAACTACGATTTTGCCCACCATTCCTTTCTCTCCCGCCGAGCTCACTTCCGCCTGGAAGCGCTGGGTGCACCTCGAGTCGCGGCGGCGAACAGCCTTCCTCGTCTACCACCTGGACACGGTGTCGGCGCTCGAGTCGAACTTTGGTCCCGCGATCATCCATCCATCCGAGGTCGCACACATTCCTCTGCCCGCTCCGGACAGTGTCTGGAAGGCCGGCTCCGCTGAGGAGTGGTACCGTGCGTGTCAGTCGTGGCGCCCGATGACGCTCGACGAGGCTATGCGTAGGACTTTCGACCTTCCCTCGTCTGGCCCTCTGGACGAGGCACCGAAGGGGCTGGCGCTGGACCCGAACCTCCTCCAGGACGGGGAGTACGGTGCGTTTGCTCGCACTGCGATCATCATGACGCTGCTGCGCGGCATCATGGACCTGGGTGAGGGCCGGCGCTCGCACGGCGACTGGCGCGACCTGACAGACTTGTGGATCTCGGCCAACCACCTGAGGCCGAGCAAGGTGTGTCTGTCTGCTGACGGCTTCCCGATCGGCCAGTGCAGCCCGGAGGCGCTGCGCGCGCGTTTCAGCCTGGGTTTGCAGCGCTGGCGCGCCGGCTGGGACGCGGACCCGAGCTGCGTGCAGCAGGCCATGTCCCCGGCACCTTCCATTCCGACTCCCGCTGCCAGCACGCCCGGCACCGTCAGCGATACGGGAAGCAGCATCAAGGGCGCTCCCCGCCCCGTATACTGCGAGGAGGCGTTGCCGTTCTATGTCCTCGCCAACTCGCTCATGGAAGTGCTCACTGGCCAGCCGCCGACGCCGCGGCCCGGGTTCAACGCCTTCTCGAACGTCAAGTACGACCAGATGCTTAACGCGAGCCGTATCCTGGCACGGGCTGGCGAGATCTAAGGCGAGCGAGCCTTGCACTGTAGCAGAGCCAGCTCCGTGCGCACAAGCAGAAACAGGAACACTGCTATCATTAGTTCTTTATGGTCTTCTCGGTACACATACCCCCGATTCCCTTCCCAGACTCAAGTTATTCCAAGATTCGCACCCCCTCATCCCATTCCCATTCCACACACAACCCAAGACGCACCGGCCAACATGCCAGCGAAGCTCAGCCTATTGTAACGTACCAGACTCAGTGATGCTATGTTTGTGTTGATAAGGGTGGGGCAAACGATTGGGCGGATCGTGGTTCGTGGGAAGCATTGACTGGCTCCGTGCTTTGAGCCAGAAGACAGTGCAAGTGTGCACAGGTCTAGGCCTGTGGGCATGATAGTCTGAGCTGGGGGAATCACACCCAGAAAACTGAGATACGCCCCTCGCGGCCTGACGTTTGAGAAGTCGCCGCGCCACCGCCACCCATGCGGAGCCCCTTTGACATTTCGATCGCGTCGCCGCCGGTCGGAATCGCTCCTCGCTTGAGTGCGACGCACGCACTGACTGATCTTACCACAAACTTTCTCACACTTATCTCATTGAAAGCAACAATGACGATCCAGGCGCGCCGACCATTGCGAGTCGTGACAGTCCAGTTTGACCCGAAGGTGAGCTTCGCGATCTCCTCAAAGGCGCAGAGCTGACGACAGCTCGGGCAAGTCGCCGCCAATGCAGACCGCGTCCGAGAGATGACGGCGGAGTAAGGCTTCGCCATGGGCGGAATAGCTAACAGCAGGCTCTCGCTCGACTCCGTTGACCTGCTGGTCCTCCCCGAAATGGCGCTGACGGGGTACATGTTCGCCACGCCTGAGGCCGTGTCGCCATTCCTCGAGCCGGCGGGCAAGGGCCCGACGTCCCAGCTTGCTGTCGAGCTCGCGTCGCGGCTAAGCTGCTACGTAGTGGCGGGGTATCCGGAATCTCTGCTGCCAGATGAGGCCGAGGCCGCCGCCGCTGGAGACACGGAGGGCCTCGCCGGCCTCCAGGGCATCGGGTACAACTCCGCCGTCGTCGCTGGACCGTCAGGCGTGATTGGGAATTACAGGAAGACCTTCCTCTTCGAGACGGATAAGGTGTGGTGTCGGCCGGGGTCTGGGTTTGGCGTCTTCGATCTCGAGGGGGTTGGCCGGGTTGCGTTGGGCATCTGCATGGGTGAGTCGTAACTGTTGCAGCTGGAGCTCGCTGCGCTGGCGGCGTCGCTTGCTGACTGCAGACATGAACCCGCGCGACTTCGCCGCGCCATGGAACGCGTACGAGCTCGCCACGCACGTTGCGTCAGTGGATGCCGACGTGCTCGTCGTGCCCATGAACTGGCTGGATCCGGACGAGAACCTGTCCCATGACAGCGACTCCAGCTCTGACGAGGAGGACATCGCGCAGCGCGACTTCATGGCTGAGCCCTCTGCCAGTAACCTGAACTACTGGGCGGCGAGGCTGACGCCGCTGCACGTCGGTGCCAAGGCGCCGAGGAAGGACGTCGTCTTCGTCGCGGCGAACCGGTGCGGGACCGAGGAAGGCACGACGTTCGTCGGCACCTCTGCCGTCATGCTCCTCAGCGCCAACCCGCCAAAGGTTCACCTCGGCGCTTACTGCAACCGCGGCGAGGAGCGCGTCATGACATGTACAATCGAGTGAACAGCATGAACGCGTGATTTTTTCTCTTGCATCAAATTCTAGAATAGCCGTGCTTACTGCTCAGCAATGAAAGGTGAGGTGGAGGGTGTCGGGGTGTATGGGCTTGCGTTGCTGCGATGCAACGCCTAGTCTACAGAGCGTACACTCGGGGCGCGAGCGAGTAGCCGTACTTAAAACTTGGGCGCCGGGCAGTCGTAGGTGGTTCCCGCGCCGGTGTTAAGGATAAGAGCGACAATGAGACCGTAGAGACCCAGGACTTCGGCGAAAATGAGGATAAGGACCATTCCGACGAAGAGACGGGGCTGCTGAGCGAATCCACGGACACCAGCGTCACCGACAACACCAATGGCGAAACCGGCAGCGAGACCGGCGAGACCGACAGAGAGACCAGCACCGAGCTGAACGAAGCCGGTGAAGAGGGGCATGGGGGACTTGAGGCCACCGGCGATCAGGACCGACACAACGAGACCGTACTGTGAATTAGCATTTCCGCCGGAACGACCCCACTCACAATGGCAAGAATACCAGCCATGACGACGGGAATGACACCCTGCATCATGAGGTCAGGACGAAGGACAGCCATGGCCGAGACTCCGACACCAGACTTGGCGGTTCCGTAGCTGTTTACGTGACACGTTCATGACGATGCAAGATCCGGATTTCGCGATTTGTGTGATGTCGTGAAGTAAACGAGATAAGAAGGAAGACCGAACCGTGACAATCGAGGAGGATAGCGTCAGCTTAATGCTCCGACGATGGAGGAACTTTAGCGGGCCCGCGAGCCGGCATTCAGCCGTGACGTCGGAAGTCACCGCGTTCCTCCAAAACCATGTCACTCACGCGGCGCCCATCGAGGTGAAGACGATGGCGGCGGTGGCGCCCATGGCACCGAAGAAGGGGGCGTAAGCGGGGCAGAGGTCGGCGGCGGTCGACATTCTGCGATGTTGTCAGCGAACGTGTTCGGCGTTGTCAAGGTTCTCGAGCATCCAGCAACCGATTGCACCGCCGCATCGCGTCGAAGGAAGGTCTAGACGTGTGGTATGTCTTCAAGCGCTGGGCCAAAGCGTATTCGAAGTCCGCTGTCTGGTCCCCCTCGTTGGCGCCGGCGGTGCTGTCGATGCTGTTGCTGGTGCCGTCTACTCACTCGATCGTTGTCTGGGGTGGTTGGCTGGAGCTGAGCGTCGATGACTATGACGGAGGTGGGTGACAGCGCTGGAGGGACACCGCCAGTCAGCCCTCACCCGGGGATTCGGCGTTGGCATTTGTGGCGTATGACGTACTTGCCACCCAAGTCTCGAAAGTCAGACGTTTCAGAAGCTTCAATAACAACAATCGAACGCCTTGCATGGAAGCGCGAAAGTGCTCTGCATGACCGCCAGAGGCGAGCAAAGCGCCTCCATCTCTCTGTTCAGACGCCGGTGTCAAGAACGATTCAGCCATGGAAGCTAACATGGAATGGCGCAATAAGCGTCGGCGCTCGGAGTCGATTTCAAGCGAGTCCGAAGCCGAAGGATCCATGCGCTCGCGAACCCCGTCGCCCGAGCCTGCTCACACCACCAAGTTCCACCGCGGCGAGTCACCACCAAAAGAGCTGCTCTGCACCCTTCCTCCTACTTGCTCTCAGCCCGGCAAAGCGCAAGCGTTCGCGACCCAGGCTGAACTGGATGCCCATCAAGCTTCGCTGCACCAATGGATCTGCCGAGTGCCCATCAAGGATAAAGTGGGGCGGGTCGGCGAGGGCCAGTTCGTTATTGTGCCAGAACAGTTCAGCGGGCGCTCGACGTTCGGCAAGGGCAACAAGTGGCGAGAATGCGGCAAGGTGTTTCCCGAGGAGAGACTACTGGACCTGGTGAGTCGAGTCTGCCTGTCAGAACTGACCCTCAGCATTACACTGAGACCCACGACCCCATAGCACGGGAGCGTCAGGAGAGAGGCGAGGACATCGTGAGGAAGGGCCGAACGTATTGAGAGTAGCACTGACCACTCTAGTTTGCCTGTTTCCTGCCTGAGGGCCAGTGTGACAAGCTGTTCCCCACACCGAAGAAGAGGCGCTGGCACATGATCAATGAGCATCGTGAGTCGTGGCCTCGTCTGTGCGCTTGGCTAACGGCAGATTATCCACACGACTACTTCTTCAGTATCACAAACCATGGAGTGAACCAAATCACACGGCAGGAGGGGCCGGCGGCGTCTCTGATCAGACCTCGTCGCGATCCTCCTCCACCTCAGGAACTCCGACCAAAACAAGCTCGTCCACCAAGACGACCATCTGACGACTTAATGAGCATTGACGATCTGACGACAAAAATGGAGAGCCTGGAGAGCCCCTTGGCTTTCGTGCCGAGCGGTGTCAGGAAGGCGAGGGCACGCAGAGCGATGGACTTCTAGTCCAGCGCGAGTCGATCACAGCATGCATGTGTATTGTATTTCCTATCCCACTTGCAGGCAACTGCACGTGGTCGGGGCCACGTAGGATGATGCTCATGGCAGAAAGCGATACGATACATACGACATCAGGTACTCCACCCTGCGCGCCCCTTGAGGCCTGAAGCGATGGTGCTCGAACAACGTCAGTGACGGCTCCCGACCAGGTGATAGCCTTGGCTGCGTTGGCTGACGTCGAGCGGCTGCTCGATCGTGCTCGAGCACAGGGCACGTCTCATGCCACCGCCCAGCGCCGATCACTGGGGCGCAGGGGAGGCGAAGGTTGACTCACTTCTCGTCTGTCACCTCGAGTGCTCGGGCCGTGACACAAACACACCCTACACCCTACATTCAAGTGCATTCAACTTCTGACTCTCTCCATCCCCCACTGTCCCATTCCACAACGACAGCGACATCATTCGCGCTCGCAACATGCTGCTGCAGCTGCCCGTCGAGCTGAAGCTCATGGTCCTCCGTCTGCTTCCCCGTGAGGATCTGCTCACCACCCTCACGGTGAGCAAGGAGCTCAAGGCTCTCGCCCACCCTCTGTTCTACGAGCGCATGTTGTTCACCAAAGTCGGTTTCGCCTTCCCCCATGCTCCAAACCCGTACCCTTTCCTCGACATTCCCAATCTCAAGGCCCCGGCACCCGTGTCTGACAGCGATCGCGAGGGCATCGTCAGCGGTGTTCGGTCCATCACTGTCCCCTCGCACTACTTCGCCATCTGCGCGGGCTGGCAGAACCTCCAGCAGCGTCACCTGCTCACCAAGACCGATGTGCTCACCATCAATCTCGCCTATCCTTCGCTCGATGGCATTGCCTGTTGCCACAAACCCATCAGCTGCGGGCGCTGTGGAAACTGCCAGATGGGCCACGACGAGGACGAAGAGGACAACTCCCACCCCTACCCAGAGTGCGGGTTCGTTGATGCACTCCGCAAGCTCACCGTTCGGAAGATCATTGTCAAGAACTACCCCGTCCTTCTGAACGGCGAAAGTTCCACCATCTTGCCACAGCTTGCCGATAAGGCATCCGAGTTTGTGGTTGTGCTTGAACCGCACTCCCTGATGTCCAAGCAGCTCAGTGAAGCGGAATACTTCGCTGACGCCTGTCCCGACGGCAGTGACAACCTCGGAGCTTCCGCGCTTATGGGTATGATCCCGCCCAACGTGACGGACGTCACCCTCATCTTCAAGACTTCTTCACCTGGGTCAGAGTGGTCACCTTTCTGCAAGCACTACAACTACGAGTGGTATGAGCGTGGCTGCTCCACTCCATGCCCCTGCGGTGGTGGCTGCCACGACAGCACTTCCTTCTTCGACGACTACGAGGAGGAGCAGCAGTCGTGCTGGCAGTCCGCCTTCTGGAAAGACCTTGCAAGCGGCGTTGCCGATTCGAAGGCCCGCATCACCATCGTCAACTGCTCGGCCATCATCCCCGACGGCGTCAACCGATTCGAAACTCTGGAGGCGCTCCGCAACCGCAACAAGCGTCCCACTGTGCGCAAGCAGTTCCTGCGCGCGCTGCGCAAGGCTCACGACACCAAAGAGGCGTATGAAAAGCGTCTGTCCAATGTCCGCCTCCTTTCGATGGAGAGCTGGATTCTCTCTGGTGCGTCGGAGGATGTGTTCGACCGCAAGGAGATAGGCCGCTGGCTGGAGCATGTCGAGCAGCGCAAGGCGAAGGCGTACTCGAAGGTCACCACGAAGAAGAAGCCTGTGCCCGCAAAAGCGACCGATCCCGATGCCATCAAGTCCGCGAAGAAACTCCCGGCGTCGAAGGCCGCCGTGTCCACGAACGCTTGAACCGGCTGATCCCCCGCCTCTCCGCGTCGGAGCGCTTGGACTCGCCGCCGAGACCTTAGACCGGGCATCTTTGCACTCTCTGTATCTACACCGTTGTTCGCGCATGAATGATATAACTGGTGCCCGAAAGTCTGACTCGAGTTTGCGGGACAACAGGACTGACGGGCTGAAGCTACTCTGGGAATCGACTGCGCAAGAACTTCGATGGTGTAGATTTGGGGCCACCGAGGGAAGGGGGTCGGGCGAGTTGTGAGGCTTGCGAGGAGTGCACCGTGCGCATTGTGTGTCTCGCGCCGACTGCGCCCCTTCGCCGGCGCCGATCATCCCCAGGGCGCAAGGCGACGCCGGTTGACTCACCTCCTCACGGCGCTGGTGCTTGGACCTCCGCACATTTACCTCTCGAGCTCTCACATTCTTCGTAACAACCCTCCACCTTCCTTCCGCCAACAACAGCGACAGCGCCAGTCTTCGCTTCAAGATGCTGCAGCTACCTGTTGAGCTGAAGCTCATGATCGTCCGGCAGCTCACCCGCGACGACCTCTTCAACCTCCTCACCGTTTGCAAGGACCTCAAGGCGTTCGTTCACCCCCTGTTCTATGAGCACATGCTCTTCACCAGTGCCGGGTTCACCTTCCCTCACGCTCCCAATCCATACCCATTCCTCGACATCCCCGGTCTTAAATTGGAAGCACCCACATCCGCTGAAGAGCGTGAAAGCATCATGAATCGGATCCGCTCCGTCACTGTCGCCTCGCACCGCCACGACGTTTGCGCTGGATGGCAAAAGCTGCAAAAGCAACCCTTGTCGGCGAAAGCCGACCTGCTCACCATCGAGCTCGCTTTCCCCTCGCAGGATGGCATAGCTGAATGTCATGAGCCCGTCCGCTTTGACGACTGCGACATGTGCGACGCCGATTCAGATCATCAGTACTGTCACCCCGAAGACGGCGGCCACCCATTCCCGAGGTGCACGTTTCTTGAAGGTCTCGAAGACACCACCGCGAAGAAGATCGTCATCAAGAACTACCCCCTCCTCTCGAATGGTGTGAGAAACACCTTCCTGCCAAAGCCCGTCGAGTCTGCATCGGAGCTTGTCGTTTTGCTTGAACCCCACAATTGCATGGACCCCTTCTATCGCGACGACGATGACGACTACAATGATGGCTGCGACCACGATTGCCCTTACGGGCGACACTCGCTCATGGATATTATCCCTTCCAATGTCACAGACGTCACGCTCGTGTTCGACACACGTTCACCCAACCATGAGTGGGCGCCGAGCTGCAAGCACTACGACTCTGAGTGGTATGATGGGGGTTGTTCTTGTTGCCCCTGCGGTTGCGACTCATACGACTGTGATCCATGCAGAGACGAGAATCCGCCGAAACAGCAGTCGTGCTGGCAGTCCCCTGTTTTGAAGAGCCTTACGCGTGGTATTGCTGCCTCGACAGCTCGTGTGACCATCGTGAACTACTCGTCCATTATTCCCGATGGTGCCGAGAGGAACAAAGCCCTCAGCGCGCTCAAGGGCGGCAAACGCTTCACCTTGCGCAACAGAATCCAGCGCGAGCTGCGCGTGGCTCACCAGTCGCAAGAGGAGTACGAGACGCGCCTCGCAGACGTTCACTTCGTGTCGATGCTGAGCTGGATCCGCTCCGGCGCCTGGGAGGACGTGTTTAAGCGCGAGGAGCTCAAAGCGTGGTTCAACCACATTGCGAAGAAAAAGAAGGCCAAGGAGGCGGCCGCGGGGAAGTCCGAGCCTGCAACCCCCGCTGTTCCGAAGGAAGGCAAGCCTGCCGACAAGCCTGCCCAGGCTGAGCCCGCCAGGTAGACAACCTTAGCCATCTCGCCCCTAACATCCGTAGTCGGCGGACCTCGCAGGTCGCGCATTTCGCCTCGGCTTGTACATCACCGGCCTGTTAACCGCGAAGGCGTCTAGCGCCTAAGTTATGATGTACAAATGGGTTCTTTCACAGTTCTTTTAGGCAATGGTCGGGCGACCAACGGTGTCAGAGACAGGCGATATAAGCGCAGCGTCTGGACATCTGGAGAGACCGAGGAGTCAACTGAATGGCGTTGGTGCCGAGCGGAGTGAGGGAGGCACCGGTAGGCAGAGCGATGGAAATGTCTTCCAGCAGAGCGACGGCGAGCTGTTGAACAGGGCGTTGCACCTAAGCAGGGGCGGCTTCTTGACGTCCGCACTCGTGGCATTCAACACCTGCGAAGCACGGACGCTCTTCGTTGAGCAGACTCTGCGACAGCGGTCGCGTGGACGCACTGGCAGTTGCTTACGCCACCCACGCCAGCGCTGATTGAACCTGGGGCGCACGGCGGTCGACCCACCTCGGGTCTGTCACATCTCCGCGACACCTACGATCTAGCGCCTGCGCTGCTGAAATCATACACTTCCCCGTCTCTCAGTCCTCGCCATCCTCTTTCATTCACGTCCAGAAGCCAAGTCACCCACAATTGCCGACCATGCTGCAGCTTCCCACAGAGCTGAAGCTGGAAATCCTCCAACAGCTTCCCTGCGAAGACTTGTTCAGCGTCTTGACTGGCTGCAAGGAGCTCAAGGCGCTCGTACACCCTTTGTTCTACGGGCACATGTTGTTCACGAGCAGAGGGTACGCGTTTCCCCACGCTTCCATTCCATACCCTTTCTCCGACGAACCCAGTACCGATGGCCCGGCAATGCTTACTGATGACGAACGGTGGGACATCATCGAGCGCCTCAAGTCTGTCACCGTTCCTCCCCACCCTCAAACAATGTGTGCCGACTGGCTGGCCAGGAAACCAGCTTTCTTTGCTCCCAGCACGACCGAGGTGTTGAGGATCGAGCTGGCCCGTCCTTCGCCCGGGGGGGTAGCTTCTTGCCCCCACCCTGTCACCTGCGGCGACTGCAACGGCTGCCGCGAATCGCAAGGGGATGAAAACCGGAATGTTAACGAGACGGTCAAGACTTGTGGCTTCCCCATCTCCCAGTGTGAGTTCATTGGCGCGCTCTACGAGACGTGGCCCGAGAAGATCGTTATCAAAAACTACGCCGTCCTGTTGCACGGCGGTTGTGACGACGACACCCTCCCACACATGGTGACTTGCGCATCGGAGTTCGTTGTTGTGCTCGAGCCTCACTCCCTGCCCGACAATCGACCCAACGAATCCGGACAGTTCGCCGATATCTGCCCCTTGGGCACGGACAATGTCGGCATCACCAAACTCCACTTCATGATACCAGACGACGTCACGGACGTTACTCTCGTGTTCATGACGCGGTCGCCCGATGCTGAGTGGGGTCCACGATGCAAGCACTACTGTCGTGAGTGGTACGAAGGGCGTGATCCGTACTTCCCGTGCGATTGCGACGCCTGCTACTGGGAATTGTGTGACGAGGACAACCGCACGGAACAGCAATCCTGCTGGCAGTCGACGTTCTGGAGGTATCTTGCTGGAGGAATCGCCAGCACGAAGGCTCGGGTCACCCTCGTCAACTACTCCGCCATCATACCCGATGGCGTGAACCGACTGCCGTGCGCAAGCAGTTTATGCGCGAGCTGCGCAAGGCGCACAAGTCACAGGAGGAGTACGAAGCGCGTCTTGGTGAGGTCCGACTCATCTCAATGGAAAGTTGGATCAGCTCTGGCGCATGGGAGACGTGTTCGAGCGGAAGGAGCTCGGCGCCTGGTTCGATTATATCGCGACAAAGGAGGCCGAGGACAAGGCCGCCAAGCATCTCTAGTCCGCTGTGTCAAATGTTCCGAAGAAAAACTTGGTCAACGGACTTGTCACGACGTTCAACCCTGTTCGCTTGAGCCGACTCGTCCGCTGGTGCCAAGCGGAAAAGACGCTGCGCAGAGCCCGAAGCTGAGCATCCGTAGTCTCGCGTTCCTCGCGTACGCGATAGGCGATGAAAGTTAAGATGTACATATGCTTTCCTCCAAAGTCTTCCTGGGAGACAGCGCCCAGGGGCCGCCGCAGTAGAGCCTGAGGTCGGAAGGAGGCGGGGCTGCTGGCACCACAGCAGTCGGAGCGCCTGAACCAGAAGTATGGATACCACGAGACTCAAGCTTCGGGCAAGCTCGCATGAGTCATACTTCTGCTCACGCGTTCACGTACGCGCGACCGGCAGTGTGCACCTTCGCGCAGGAGACAGAACTGAAGGGGAGTACGCAGCAAGCGTGCCTTGCACTCACAGTGGCACGGCGTGTTGTCGATCAGGCCAGTTTCATGCGCCTCGATCCCTGTCTTGTCAAGATTGAGTAGAGCACACAGCCTTGCAGGTCGCAGAGACGTAAGCGCGCACGATGGGTGGCAAAAACGTGAGGACAAAGGATGGTGGGTATCGCGATATCGGCGCGCTGGACCGAAAATGCCTGTCCGTCGGACGAGGCGCGATCGAGCTGATCGTCCCTCGTCCTACCCTGTGCATGCCGGCCCTAGTGGCCCTGGCTCCATTGCTCCCTTTGCATTCGCGCCCTTCGGCGGGCTTGCCAGCTTCGGCAAGGCCAAGCTCCAGCACTCATGACGATGCTATGACGCCGGTACGCCGGCCAATGACGTCGAGCAGGGTTGCTGCGCGGACCCACTTGGCATGCCTACTCATAGCCTCACCCACTTGTCGGCGGCGAACGAGGGCACGATCGCGTAAGTGATCCACTCGGCGTTGAGCTGTGCCTCTGCGCAGTGGAGATCGTTTGCCCCGCCCGGCTGCCGAGAGACAAGAAGTTGAACTAAGGGCGGGCCGGACTGCGCACGCTGCGCAGATACATAGCTGGAATCGATCTGATGCCCGCAGCCTTCGGAACACGAGGTGCCAAAGGTCTTGGACGAACCCACCTCGATATTTCTGGCGTCCACCGACAAGCACAGGCAGATTTACAGTAGGCACCACATGTCTACGGTCGGCACTTGCGGGCGAGGAAAGTAGAGTTCAGAACGTCCCAGTCTGACGCGCACACTCGGGCGCGGCTCCTTCAGCCTTACAGCCTCATTCCTTGTGACACACCCTCCCGGCTCGTTCTGCGACAGCGGCGCATGACTGACTGCACCTCCGCGGGGGGGCGTCCGGCGTTCGGATGATGCAAGGCATGCCCCGGTTCCCTCTTCGAGACATCGAGACAGACTCATTCCAGACCAGCCAGACACCGTTGATTGCTTCCGCGGCAGCGATCGCGTACCTCCCGTTGTCCTTACGTTCTTGTTGCTCTGCGGCATTATATTCAGCTGGCCCAGGTCCAAGACGCAGCGTGAAGGAACGAAACTCTGAGCTTCACGTCCAGAACACCAGGATAAGCAAGCAAGCATGCCGAGAAGAGCCCACACATTACACCGAGACGAGAACGATGTCGGGTTGGCGAGAGAAGGGCGAGAGCGACAGGAACGTCAGAGGGACGGTGAGGTACGGAGGGCAGAGGGGGAACGGTGGAACGGTATGGTGATCGGCGGGGCAATATTCGTGCGCAGCAGCCGTGCCCTGCGCGCCGTGCACGCCCTGGCTGGACGGATGCTTTTACGGTCGAGAATCCGAGGGACGTCTAAGGATCTAAGGGCCGAGGTTAGTTGCCCAGACGAGCTAGATCTGCGTCTGCTAGCGAGGCAAGCGGCTACTGCTCCGTTGCCATGAATCGTATCTGCTAGACCTTCCGCAGAGCCCAGATAGCGAAAGGGCAGCAACAGAGAAGGATTGAATGGGAGGGGTATCGAAGGGGGCGGCAGGGGAAGAGGGGAGCTCGAGGTCAATTCGTGTGACGGATGACGAACGTGTTCGCGAGTGTTAATCCGGATTTCACCATGCAATAAGGAGAATGCGTAATGGCTCTTTGGCTTTTGACTGTTTTGGGCAAGTGGTGTGTCGAGTGTGAGGCGTGAGTTTCAGATTCGCTTCCCCCGCCTGGTGCCAGCAGCTTCGCCCGTCGGAGCACCCGCTCTCCAATGCAGACAGGGAGGAAGGAGCAAGGGATCACGTCCTTGATGATGAGCGAGGAATCGAGGGCTCTTGAGAGAGGGGAAGCGGCTGATCCAAAGAGCAGCCGACAGCCCACCTGGCCACCTGAAAGTGACCCGGACAGTTCTGTCAGTTGGGCGTCAGCGGCCCTGGCAGTCCCGATTCCTATCATCTCTGTCCCAGTCGCCAGTCTCGACCACAGGACACCCAGGACGATTATTGAACATGCAGGACAAACGTTACTTGGCGCGTCCTTCCTGCGCGTCTGTGTCGCAGTTTCTGGCGAATTGTCGCGCGTACTGGACCGTGTCCCGATCACATGTGACGCTGTGCGCCGCGCCGAGCCGCCGCCGCTCGCGCCGCGCGCACGCCAGAATGCCAGGAGGCCTCATGATGTTCCGTAGCGCGTGCGAGCATTGCATTGGCGCTCGGTCGCTCGTCCGAAGCTCCGAAGCGCCCGCTGTGCTGTGTGTTTGGCACCGCCCAAGCGCTACCTCGCCCGCTGGCTTACTAAAATGCATACACTGCATACTCTTGAGCTTGGTGAGCATATACCCAGAATGGAGATTCCAGACAGAGCTCGTGCACACATGCTCGCACATTACAGACAGGACACAGACAGCAGACACCACTGCGCCCTGCGCCCTCGCTGTGTGAGTGGTCGGTTCACGCGCCGCGCGTACATGGTTTGGGGCGGTGTTGGTTGCTGCGGACGTGTCTGACTTTCAGGGCGGGTTGCCAAACCTGAGGCCGGACCTGGGCGCCCTGACGAACCCTGTCCTTCTATCAAACTTTTTTCTGAGGCTGCGTGCCTCGGCCCTGCGCTGACGCTGGCGGCGCCCTGGGACGCGAGCGACGGCCCACATGCCGTGCGACGTATTGGATGTGCTGCCGGGTCCTCTGCCCTGCTGCCAATCGCAATACGGACGGCCCGTATTCAGAACTAATTAACATCGTTAGCTCTTCGTCGATGAGCCTCTGATGGCCCTCGATGAGCGCAACCCAGGGACAGGGCAAAGGATCAAAGGAGGATTCCTGTCGTTTCTGGTTCTGTCACGCTCCAAGCCCCGGCGCTGACGAGTGAGCACGCGCTGCACGTCCTCGTCCATGGCCTGCCTCTAAGGCTCAGCGCCAGAAGCCCTCAGACCAGTCTCCACCTCGTCCTCAGCCGCTGACCTCACGGAGCGCCCTCAGCTCCTCCCCTGCTTATGCCCTGGCTCTTGCCCTCTGCCCGTGCGCTCGTTGGGCGTCTCCTCCGTGCGCCCCTTCCGAGCTGTGAGCCGCTTCGCTGACCGCGCTGTCCCACCCCACTGTCCCCTGGCACTACCGTACCGTGCCGTGCCCCTGCTCCAGTCCTCCCTCCTCCCGACCAGCGAGTGAGCAACCACCACATAAAAGCGCGTCCACAACACTTCCCCTTCCGCTTTTCCCCTTTCTCCCATACACTCTTTTGTCTCTCCAACTACCATGCTCGCTGCTCTCATCCCCGTTCTCCTCGCCAACGGCGCCGCCGCCGAGCTCACCGGCGAGCAGGTCCAGGAGGCCGTCGGTGCCTTCACCGGTGAGTAGCGACTTTTGTCGCTGTCGCGACCGCCAGGCGACCGCGCGCCCTAGCGATCAGCTGCGATTCTCACCTCGCAGTGGTGCAGTTTGAGCTGACATACCGCAGCCGCCAACCTGACCAACATCGTCCCCATCAACGACATCGTTGGTCTCGTCCAGGGCAACTGGGGCACCGTCGACTTCTCCAAGGCCGGCTACGCCTTCACCACCGGCCAGGCCAACGCCTTCCCGGACAAGCTCGTCATCAACCCCGCCCCCACCAAGAAGGCCGAGAACGTCGCCTACACTGCCATGCTCGTTGACGCTGGCCGTGCCGGTCAGCCCGACACCCCCAAGCTCCACTGGCTGATCAACAACATCCACCTCAACGACACCGACAAGGCCGGTGGCCCCTACGTCCTCAACTACTCTGACGGCACCACCGTCAAGCAGTACGCCGCCCCCGGCCCCCAGGACGAGGGTGCCCACCGTTACGTCTTCGCCGTCTTCAACCAGGGCAACGACTTCACCCCCCCTGCCGACTACGCTCGTGCCGACCAGGTCGCCAACGTCCAGAACTTCGACCTCCAGAAGTACATCTCTGACTCCAAGATCGGCAACGTCGTCGGTGCCAACTACTTCACCGTTGACGCCAACGACAAGACCGGCAACGCCACTGCTGCCACTGGCGGCGTCGGCGGCGCCGCTGGTGCCAACGGCACTGGCAACGGCACTGCCGGCACCGGTGCTAACGGCAACGGTACCGCTGGCGCTGGCGGCGCTGCTGGCAACGGCACTGACGGCGCCGGTGCTAACGGCAACGGCACCACTGGCGCTGGTGGCGCCGGCGGCAACGGCACTGACGGCAACGGCAACGGCAACGGCAACGGTGCCGGCGGCGCTGGCGGCGCTGGTGGCGCTTCTGGCACCAGCGGCGGTGCTGGCGGTGCTTCCGGCACCGGCTCGGCTGGCGCCAGCTCCTCCTCCTCCCCCGCTGGCGGCAACGGCGGCAACTCCGCTGCCGGCATGACCGCCCCCGCTGTTGGCCTTGCTCTCGCCGCTGGTGCCCTCGCCGCTCTCTTCTAAATCTTGTAGCCTAGTCTAACCTAACCATTCCCATTCGGTCATTAAAAGAGAGTATCTTCCTGCCAGCGCATGAGTTTCACGTAGTTTCATTTAGAAGCGTATAATTTACCGGTTGATGCGATATGCCGACCGTTCTGCGAGTCTGTGCGCACAGCGGCTGATCTACTGACGATGGCCTTCGATGGCGCTTGATGAACAGAAAAACCTTGACACTGACACTCGACGCAGCAGTGACTGGCTGTCGAGGAGGGCATACGTGAGTCTCACCTCGACGCGTCGCGCCGATCCTGACACAGGGTCCAGTCACCCGTCTGCGTCACGCCGGATGCCGCCATGCCGTCCCGTGCCTTCCGAGCCGACCGGAGCTGCCAGATTGAGCGTGAAGCGCCAAATGTGCGTCTCATCTTGCGCTGACATCCTGTGTCAGCAGAGTTCTGCATCCGAGAGGATGCACGCTTTGAGTACAGTAGTGGCGGGTCGGCGTAAACTTGGACTGGCGAAACACGCAGTGCGAGGGGCGAGGGGCAACGAGGGGCACAGGTGGGGGCACGAATCAGTGCGGGGAACGAGGGGACCCAGGAATGGGGAGTTGGATCTGTCCTTTGCCTTCACTCTGCAGGCTCTGCGGCATGTTTGGTGTCTCCCACGCGTTTCAATGCATGAGCAGGGGGGATTCCAAAAGTGACAAAACGCTGAGAACAGAGTGGGGATAAGGTTTCAGACACCCCGAGACCTTGCGCTTCTTCTGCGCACATTGGCGAGGCACGACAACAACGGCAACCTGTCGCTTGCAGTCAAAATAGAAGGTTCTCTCAAGTCACCTGGGCTGCACCTGGGCTCGGCGCTTCCGAGAGTAGAGCACACGACCACCGAGTTGAGCGTTGATCGATAAAGCCCACCCGTTGCGCAGTGTGTGAGTGAATGAGATCTGCGTTCCTAAGTCCTCGCCAGCCTCAGCCTTCTAAGCCTTTGAGCAAGGCCTGGTTTGTTTTGCTCTTCGCGCTTCGACGGTCATCGAGTAAACACAGCACATGGACTGCTGAGAGACGGGTCCGCTCCCAGCACTCGACTCAACACTTGATGACGCCAGCTGATGCTTACAGGTTCGACGAAAGAGTCGTGGTCGCCCGCTGCTGCCCTTCTTCCATCTTCTTTCCTCGCCACTTTCCTACTGCGCAAGGGATCAACGGCTCGACTGCGGAGCCCCCACGCGGACGGTGCACTCTCACTCACGCTCCACGACAGTCTGCCCGACTAACATCTGCGCAGGGCCGGGGCGAGCGATTCAATCTACGCAGCCATGGCGCTTGGCTGACGTTTATGACTCACAGACGATTGATCCGGCGGCGGACACAGCGCCTGCCACTGTCTCGCCGCGGTGGCACAACACATGACCATCACTCGAGCGCCCAACCCGTGGTTGACCTCATGCCTCTCTCACAGCCGGTGCAGCTATTCGCTTCAGGAAAGACTCCACCCGACCTCCGCATATCGTCGCGGGTGCTGAGAGGCGCCCTTTTCTGTTGGTTCCCTGGAGGTTAGAAGCTGAGTTGTCAAATACGCCGGAGGTCAATGTGCGCTCAGAGCTGATTCATGAGTCTCGTCACCCAACGGTTGGAGCCCGTGTGGGGCGTTCCCAGGTCGGCGGCTGCTCTTGCTAGATCGCGAGTTTCCCACGAGCGCACGCCGTTGCACGCAGTGTAGGAATGGACGAACTGAGTGCCCAGCGTCGGAGGCAGCCTGCGCTAGATTCGGGGTTTCGCACGGTTGGCAGCCGCATCGACGGCAATCAAGTGCGCTCACGCAGTGTGCAATCGCTGCCTGCCTTTGGATCTGAGTCGGGGAGACCACGTTGAGTCACGCAGGAGATCCGCTGTCATACATGTTGGAGAGCAGAACAATTGGAGCTTCTGCAAGGTCCTTTCTGTCGTGAGTGAGATCTTGCGTGGTACAGAAAAGAAGTCAGTCCCGTTAGCAGATCAGCCTTATGGCCCTTATGGACGCTGAGTGTCCTAGCAACGACCCGGTGTGGAGAGTAGGCACGCATGAAGGCAGAGCACCTTGGAATGGTGGAAAAAAGTAGCGTGTGAACTCGATCGCAAGCTCCAAGAGATGACGATACGTGGTGGAGGGAGCTGCAGTTGTGGAGGGCGAGGCGACAGTGACGACAGTACGACAAGGAGCGAGGGCTGGAACCTTTCTACTCCACCGAGACGGCTGAGGTCACGGGTTGCGTCCATGGCCTGGGGGCTTCGCTCGCCTAAGAGTCGGCCACTTGATATGAACCCGATACAGCCGTGTTGTGATTGGCCGACGGCGCCCCTCGTGTCAATTTCTTGCTATTATCAGCGCGCTGATAGCTGGTGCAATACAGATCGCCCTGCAACGAAATGGACACCCGTATGCATCGTTCACTCTCCACCCGAGCGCTTGTCTACGAACGCTACACTGCACGATGCCAGATGCATACCCCGGTCTCTGTTCTCGCTGCAGCATCGTAATTGCGGATTCGTAGTAGGCGTAGCAGCTTCCGAAAATGATTGGCCGTGACAGGGCCTGGCAAGGGCTCCCATACGGAACAACTCGGCGGATCGCCCGCCACATCGCCTGTATGGGCGACGGAACTTTTGTAATGCCGACAACGCTGGGCGGCTGCACCCAGGCAGCGCTGCTTGCCTTTGGCCCGATTCTGCCCTATGGCAGGCCAGGCAGTTGCAACAAGTCAAGCACCTACCAACTCACCACTCAACCCCGAGTCTCGTCGCTCACACCACACTCTCCTTCTCCTCCCCTCCTCACCACCCTCCCACTCCTCGCCGCCAAAATGTCGCTCCTCCGCACGGCCGCCCTCCGCGCTACCCGCGTCCCCCAGCTCGCCCGCGCCGCCTCGACCACCGCCCCTCACGTCGTTTCGTCGCGCTCAAACCAGGACGGTGCCCTCCTCTCCAACATTGAGGCCCACTGGAGCAAGCTCCCCGCCGCCGAGCAGTACGAGGTTTTCCAGGCCCTCGAGGAGGCCCAGAAGAAGGACTGGAAGCAGCTCACCACCGATGAGAAGAAGGCCGGTGAGTATTCAGAACGGAGGAAGGAAAGAATTATTTAGCGCATCTGCAAGAGTGCGCCATTTTGCAACGTCATGTCACCGATCGCGCAAGCATGGAACCGCGGAAACCGAAGCGCACGTAACGCTCTAGCTGCGCACACGAGCAGCTGCATCGGCGGAGGCAAGCACGGAGTCGGACGACGAGCCAGACGTCAACGGCCATCACAATTACACCCACGGACCATTGGCCAACCGCCAGCCAGACATTTCGTCGGGTCCTATCGGGTGTTGTTCGAGCCGAGGTTCTAAGTGTCCGTGGTCTCAACACCACCGCTCGGAACGACGCCCACGCATGCACACCGATGCATTGCCAGCGGCGTCGGGATTGCTGCTGCTGCTTGCGAGAGCAGAGTGCATGCAGACCTCCGTGCATGGACACACATGACCTCGGTTGCCAGCCTCGGATCGGGTCGCCAACTCATGTGGCGTTGCCCCTGCGCCTCGTCCTCCGTCTCTCAGCCTCCGGCTTCTGCTATCTCCCAATCCGGCGCGCACCGATTCTCATCGGCTTCGGTGACATGACAAATCGTGGCATGATGATGCCGGTGGAAGGATATGAATCTAGGCTGCGCGAACGCCAGAACAGCGAGCTAACATATCACAGCTTACTTCATCGCCTTCGGCCCCCACGGACCCCGTGCCCCCATCCTTCCTGAGGGAGGAAAGATGAAGGTCTTCGCCGGTGCCCTCGGATGCGTCGCTCTCGCCGTCTCCATCTTCGCCTTCGTTCGCTCGCAGGGTACGTCATTATGCCTCGTTGCGCTGAGTTTGTTGCTGACATTCGCCCTTTTCTTTCCGCGTTCTCACCGTTCACTTCGTTATCTCTGTTATCGCGATCAACCAACAGCTCCTCCTCCCCCCAAGACCTGGAACCGCGAGTACCAGGAGATGTCCAACGAGTACCTCAAGGCCCAGAACTCCAACCCGATCGTGAGTCCTCGTCGTCGAACGTGTTGGTTCCGGTCGTCAATGCTGACATGCTACAGTCCGGTATCTCGTCCGAGGGTTACAAGGGCAAGGGTATGGTTATGTGCGACTAAACAAACAACATGGGAAACATCCATTCGTAGCAAAATCGGATTCAAGGATGATGAATCGCATCTGCATAGCAATAGCAATAATCCAAAGTCATCCGATAATGAAACGATATCTAGCAGCCGGGCCTCAGGCGCGTCGGGCCGAGGAGGGAGCGCGGACAAACCTCAGAGGTGGACCAGTGATCCAGTGACGCTCGTAAAGATCGGCGCGTTAACGTGGCCGAGACCCCGTGGCTTCTGTCGGGCCTGGTGAGGACTTTCGCGTTGGACCGTCACGCTGGATCGGCGTTGTCGGCCGCACGCCGTGGTCCGGCCGGCTTGGTCTCTCGGCGTGACCCCTACGCGGTCATGAGACCTCTACTGTGAGCGGAGCGCGGAATGCGGCCTTATCTGTGCGGCGAGCGTGATGGAGCACCTCTTTCATGGGGCTGGCGGTGGCGTGCGCAGTGTTGTGGAGCCGCTCAGAGACAGATGGAGCAGATGAGTCTAACCAGTGACCACTGCGGTGAACGTCAGTGACAGTGAGCGACAGACTGCGTTATTGACTCGAGCGAGCAAGCGAGCCTAGGTGCGTGAGAGCGCGGAATGCTTGCGTATGACGAAAGTCTTGGGTCGCTCGGGGCCTCCTTGCTGGGGTGGGACGGCGGGTCGAGGCACGGACTGCGTACCGTAGTGCCTTCCTTTCACCGACGCCGTCTTCTCTCAGCTCGCATAGCTCGGCACCCCGCCCAGCGGCGAACAGCCCGCTCAGCCCAGATCCGCAGGTAGGCTGACTGAATGCTAACTTTGGGACATTGGGAAGTTGGGAGCTTCTGTTTCGATCTTCGGGACAGTCTGAATCGTAAGCACCTAGGACCTGGGACCCGAACTTCACACTTTCGGTGTGACCCGCCTGGCCAGACCTTCCTGGCAGATTCGCTCTGTCGCAGAGTTGCCCGCTTCCGACCAAGGTCTGATTGTCAACAAACCCGCACTTGGTCACTGTGCAACGCAGCGCCGAATACCAAATGCCAAGACGCTCCGCATGCTCAGCAGGCCCAGCGTCGGTGTCGTTCCTCAGTTCCTTGGTGCCTCTACCGCTCTGCCGTCGTGCCAGGCCCGTGTGACATGTGGTGCACCGCTGCGCCACCGCAAGTCATCTGCCGCACGCATGTCGCGGTACACACCGGGCCGCGCCGGCCCATCTCACGATGAGCAGGCTGACGCAGCGAGGGCAGGTGGATACCGGGATCTCGGCCGCCCCCGGTGGCCCGACGTTGCTGATCACGCGCCAGACACTGTGAAAGGGCAAGCAGGGAATGCGTAAACGAGAGCCAGGCTGGAACAACAATAATGCGAAAATGCAGCGAGGAAAATCGAAATACGCAGACGGCTGGACCTGCTGGACCGCTGGCAGCTCGAATACCTGTGGTACCTGGTGGTC
This sequence comes from Trichosporon faecale, assembly GCA_039545375.1. Lineage (NCBI taxonomy): Eukaryota > Fungi > Basidiomycota > Tremellomycetes > Trichosporonales > Trichosporonaceae > Trichosporon > Trichosporon faecale. The sequence continues at coordinate 2,859,783 of BCLU01000002.1, forward strand.
TGCTGGGGTAATGTCCGGGGCGGACGAAACACGGCAACCTGGCCAAAAGCCTGATGTCTGGACCGACGACGGCCAAGGTGGGCTGCAAGGGCTGGCAATTGTCAGCTGCTCAGCAGCCGGCGGGCCAGCTGGCAGGCGTGTACATAAGGCTGTCAGCTGCATTCTTCCCCAAGCATAGAGAACAACACCAACGAGAACCACAGCTGAAAGAAGAGATCAATGACCGCCGCTGATATTGGTGAGCCCTTCCCTGCCCAAACTTAACGTCGGGCAAGTCCGACACGTTCCTCCAGTCCACTCTGGTGGCAACCCAGCTCAGCGGCTAACGGCAGCTCTAGCGTCCCAGCCCACCCCCGCGCTCTTCGACCTTTCGAACCGCACTATCCTTGTCACCGGCGGAGCCCGCGGACTCGGGCTCACCATCGCGCATGCACTCGTCGAGAGTGGCGCTGATGTGATCGCGTTCGATCTGCTCGAGCCAGTCGAGCCGGAGTGGAGCGCCGCTCAGGCGGCCGCGACCACTTCCGGTGTCACACTCTCCTTTGCGCACCTGGACATCACGAACGCGGACGCCGTTGAGGCTGCCGTCGCCGCTTCCTTTGCCGCTGCCCGCCGTCCAGTCCGCGGCATGTTCCACGCCGCTGGCGTGCAGCTCATGCGCGGCGCGACCGAGTACACTCCCGCCGAGTTCCGTCGTATCGTCGACATCGACCTGACGGGCAGCTACCTGATGTGTGCGGCGTTCGCGCGCAACTTCTTCAAGGAGAACGGAGACTACGCCGTCGGCAAGCGCATGGGCTCCATCGCTTTGGTCGCGAGTATGAGTGGACGAGTCGCCAATGCCGGTCTCGAGTGCGCGGCGTACAACGCCGCCAAGGCTGGCTGTATTCAGCTTGCGAAGAACCTCGCCATGGAGTGGGGAGGGAAGGGCATCCGCGTCAACACCCTCAGTCCCGGTTACATTCGTACCAAGCTCACGGACGACCTCCTTGAGCAGCAGCCTGCCCTCGCCGCCGTCTGGCTCAAGGGCAGCCTGATTGGAAGGCTCTCCACACCTGACGAGTTCCGAGGCCCCGCTGTCTTCCTCCTCTCCGACGCCAGCTCTTTCATGACTGGCAGCGACCTCGTTGTCGACGGCGGTCACACCGCGACCTGAGCCTGGACACGATACGCCGATACTGACAATTGTCTGAGATCTAGATCTCGGGGTAACCTGTGTCCCCCCCTTATAGGCCTCCATGACCCTCTTCCGATATCTCCCTGCTTCTGATTCACCCTGATTCACGCAGTTCCAACACCCCCGGCTGCGCCTCCTCGCTACCCTCGATACTCCCTGCGTAATACCGGACACTGTAGTGGCTGTTGTTTGTACCGTACTATATGCAAGCGTAATGGCAGTGGCAAAGCCTCTGCGCAGAGTGTGCCTGCGTCCGAAGACTGAAGACTACTCGCGCTTGCTCGCAGAACACACACATCACGCCGACCTTGGTCACGTCACTCCCCTTGAACCCAGCGGTATGCACCGCTTCAGTGCATCATTTTGGGCATACCCCAGGAAGTACTCGTGTGATGTTCGTTGACAGGACGCTAGTCGAGACCTGCAGCATGCGTGCCTGCACTGGATGCGGTTTGCGGCAACCTCCGGCGTGGTACCCGCACTCTTGACCCCGCCACGTTTCCTTTTCGGAGCCCCACACCGTGCCATGTTTCAAGACGGATCGACACGAAAGACGACCGAGAAGCTAGCTCAGCATCACACCATCGCTCACCACGCCGCCTTCGCCGCCTCTCCGACTCCGCCACCCGCCTGCGAGGCCGGAAGTAGATACTTGCTACGATGCGCGCACTGCTGTTTCTGACGGCGGGCGCGGCGCTGGCGCCCTTCGGGCCACTGGCGCCGATAGCCCATGCCATGCCGACCGACCGACGGATAGAGCTGCGAGAGCGGACCCGGGATGTAAGTCTGTCTTCCTTGGCTGCAGCACGTTGGAAGGGTGGTTGCACCTCACGTTTCCTCGTCTATGGCAGCTCAGACAGTTAGCCACGGGGAGCAGAAGGGCTGCTTCCAACTATCTTGACTAGCGCTAACGATGCAGCTGTTCAAGCATGGCTTTGATGGCTACATCGTGAACGCCTACCCGGCAGACGAACTGCGGCCGCTGACTTGCGACCCGCTACTGCGAGATACAGACGTGGACAACGTGGGCGTGAACGACATCCATGCGAACGCATCCATCACGCTGATCGACACGCTCTCAGCCCTCCCGACGCTGTATCCAGACGCCTTCCCCGAGGCTGTTCGCCGGGTAGCGGAGGAAGTCTCGTTTGACCAGGACGTGAAGGTACAGGTAAGTTTGCCGCTTTCCCTCTCGCCCGGAAAGTGGCAGCCCCATCCGTGACGGCTTCGAAAATGGAATGAACAGCTTGAAGGTTTGACGCAACAACAGCTGACGGCAGGTGTTCGAGATGACGATCCGCGCCGTCGGTGCTCTACTGTCGACGCATCAAAAGCTATCCAGCTTACCTGACGATCCTGTCGAGCAGGGCCACACCCTCGGTACGAAGCAGCCGGCGGACGTGAAGCAGTATGCGCCGCGGATGCTCGAGCTCGCGACGGACCTGGCGACCCGTCTCCTGCCAGCGTTCGACACGCCGACGGGCTTGCCTTACGCCCGCGTGAATCTCAGGACTGGTCTTCTGGAAGGGGAGACGTTGGAGACTTGTGAGTCCAGCTTCGCCTTCCCGGCATAGCTGACGTCAGGTACGGCGGGAGCTGGCAGCCTGGTGCTTGAGTTTGCGCTGCTCAGCCGGCTGACGGGCGACAAGCGCTTCGAATCCCTCGCACACCGCGCCTTCATGGGACTATGGAACCGGAGATCGGACGAGGACCTGCTCGGTAACGGCATCAGTGTCGCAAATGGGCAGTGGCTCGCGCCGCTTGTCTCCGGTGTTCAAGCCGGAATCGATAGCTACTTTGAATACGCTCTGAAGGCGGCCATCATGCTTGGTAAGAGTCTTTGCTGAGCTAGGCCGCGTATGATAGCTAACAGCAGATGACGCTCATTACATGGACATTTTCTATGATGCGTACGCCGCGATCCAGACTCACGTCCGGAGCGACGATGGCTTCTTCGTAAGCTAGTTGGCTAAGGACCCATTAAGCTGACAACAGTACCGTCCCATTAGCCTGCGGAACACGGCCCTCGCTTCTCCCTCGTACGTGGACTCGCTGTCCGCCTTCTTTCCAGGTGTCATGGTGCTCGCCGGCGACGTGCAGAGTGCGATCAAGGCGCATCTCGTGTTCTGGAACGTGTGGCAGAAGTTCTCGGCGCTGCCGGAGGCCTGGGATCCGAACTCGCGTGGCGTCGCGTGGGGCGGCTGGCCTGGCCGGCCGGAGTTCATCGAGTCAACTTACTATTTGCATCGCGTAAGCTGACGAGCCTTCCTCAAAGCTGATCCACAGGCGACCGGCGACGACTTCTACCTCAAGGTTGGCGAGCGCGTGCTTGAGGACATCACACGGCGCGCAGTTACGAGCTGCGGGCTCGCGTCGCTCGGCAATGTCGAGACGGGCAAGCAGGAGAATCGTATGGAGAGCTTCTTCCTGTCTGAGACGCTCAAGGTGAGCTTGCTGGTGTTCCATAAGCTGACAGGAGTATCTCTACCATCTGTTCGACCCCGCGGACCGACCAATCGACGCAACCGTGTTCTCGACGGAGGGACATCCGCTGTCGATGCCGCAGGAGCTGAAGCGCGCGCCTTCACCGCAACATCGCTTGAATCGACGGGCAGAGAACATGGTGTGTCCGCGGTATGAGCCTGCGACTATGGGCGGCATCCCCGTTGGCATCGAGGGACGGCCAGACTACGATTACGCCCAGTGGCTCGTGTTCGGCGACGACCCCCTTCAGGAGAACGTGCCGCTGAGTGCGATGTGGAAGCCGAAACCGAAGCCGAAGTTCACGCCATCGCTGCTAAACTATGCGGGGCTGGGCGAGTGCGTCGAGCCGCTCGAGCCTGTGTGGAGTCTGCAGGTTATCCTGTCCCCGACTGAGCCGGATCCGGCACTGGAGGATGCGCCCGAGGACAAGTCGCCTTCGCTGGACAAGGTGCGACAGACAGAGGAGGGATGGGAGATCCGCGACGTCACCGGCCTGCGGCTGACAGTCCGTTGGCGGCTCGACGGCACTGGATACGAGGTGGCCACCATCGGCCCCCACCGTGTGCGTAGCGGCCAGGCAGTGGTGATCACCGACTCGCGCATGCGGGGTTACGTTGCCTCGGCGGCGGCTCCGGCGCCAGACCTGGTGCGACTCCGCTTCTACCTGAAGAAGGAGCCGACACGGCCACTGCTCGAAGTCTGGGGTGCTTCGGCGGGCTTTGGGAAACGCTTCGCTGCGTCGCTTGCTGATTCGCCTGACTCGAGCGCGCAGCGGCCCTTCATCCCTGCAGAGCCTGCGGTGTGGGAACCATTCGCGCAGATGCCGGTATGGCACGCTAAGGGCGACGCCTGCCAACCGATTGTGAACCCAGGACCAAACGGCACCGTGTACCTCGTCCCTCGCGGCGGATGCGACTTCAGCGAGAAGGCAGCGCACGTTGCCGCCGCCGGAGGCGCCGGTGTGCTCTTCCTGGACACCCAGGAGGGCGAGCTGTTCAAGCCCGCGAGCGGGCGAGGTGTAGAGGAGGCGCAGCACGTCGCCGCCGCGCTCATCGACAAGCAGAGCGGGAACACGCTCGAGAAGTTCCTGAACGTGTTCGGACAGGGAGGGCTCAGCGTTCTGTACGAGGACAACAGGCATGTTTCGGCTGAGACGGCGACGGAGGGTGGTATGAGTGTGAACGGGTACGACATCGTGAATGTCCGTGTCGTGAAGAACGAGGAGTAGATTAGAATCATAGATAGACCTTGTCATTGTATCGATACCCCGCACACGTAATCCCAAATGCATCTGATCTTCTAGCTTGTCTATGCCGCTGCAGTGGCCTCCTCTTCGGGGGTCAGGAAGTGCTGTGTTTCGATAGCGAAGGCGTCCTCGCCGACCTGAGCCTTGTGGTCCTCATCCGAGAGCACCTGGACGTGGATGTGATGCAGGTCGACCTGCTCCCCGAGCGCCGCGCGCTTCGCGTCAAATTCGCAACCACAGAGTACCACAGTCGTTTCGATCTCGTATCGCACCGCCCAGTTGATCCAGAAGTGCGCCTCGTCTCCGGCACCGTCATGCAGAACGCACACGACGTGGTCGACGTCTGGCCGCCGCCCCTTTGGCCGGTATTTTGGTCGCTCGTCCGTGCCCGGAAGGAAGTTGAACACTAGCCGGCGCGTCTCACTCGAGCAAACAGGGAAGGGACCCATGTCTCCGGCCTTGGGTCTCAGGTCGAGTAGCGTCTCGGGAGCGGAGAGGTAGACGAGCGTCGGGGACGAAGGAAAAGTGGCGACGCGAGGTGGCTCGTCGCTAGCATTGGAAGTGAGGCGTGCTGCCTTGAGCGCCGGAAGACCGCTGAGCTTAGCCGCAAGCTCTGTTGAAAGCAGCTCCGGTGAGAGGTCGAGCACTTCGCACTGAGCGAGCAGCTTCGCCGAGACTGAGTCGCCGGAGACCGAGTCGGGTGAAGGCAGCAGGCATAGGTCGCAGTCGGGAGACGACGCAGAGCGCAGTGCCGCCTGCTCACCACTACTGCTAAGCTGAAGATGTCTCGCTTCGGCGCTGGCGCTGGGCGTGTCGTGCTCGATCGTGGCCATGGGTTGATGGTTGACTATCGACAGGGTGATTGTTGTTGTCGGTTGTGAGGTGTTACCGACTGGCACTGCCGGCTATGGCGGTTAGTACGTGGTGCCCCAGGAGTAGCCGCTTCGCAGATTCGGCCTTTCCCACGGGTGTCTGTCTGAACTGACTCTCTGATCTGCTCTTGAGCAGGCTCCCGAGTACGCATCATGCACGTCTGTTCAATCTTGGAGTGGAAGCGGAAGAGCAGCTTGTCCCGAGACGTTGGCCGGTATGGCCATAGTTTGGCTCAGACGAGGACGAGGAATCTGCAGGCTGACGTGCCACATCCTACTCTGCTGGACATGAAGAAGACCTGCCTCGCGGCCGTGCGTCCAGCTAAGCAGGTGTACTTATCCGGAGGAAACAGATCTATCGGCAATGTTGAATAATTCTAAGGCATTGAGAAGAAGTATGCATACTGCCGTATCGCGGGAGAACAGCTTTGGGGCTAGACTTAGGCATCCAGCGGGGAAGTTTGCAACAACTTGTCTCCGGACGTTCTCGTGGTGTAGTGGTTATCATACTCTCTTAGGGTGATCTAACATCTTGAGCTTTGCCTCCATCTGTTCTTCGGAACAGCGAATGGGAGTGGCCCCGGGTTCAAATCCCGGCGAGGACCTTTTTTCTGCTTTTCTGCGCTCAGAATCGTGACTTTTGGCGCCGTCGACAGGACATTGGCACACAGAGTCAACAGACCGCCACCAGCTCACTGGATCCTGCTCGTCAGTCGCTCGGCTCAGTTGCAACGGGTCAAGTTTATTCAAGCTCTTATGCCATGCGATCTATATGGATAAGAATCTATAGCGGAGTCTATATTAAAATGCTGTGGAGATTGAGATGCGGAGAGAAATGATGAGATAACGTCCTGTTGTTTGCTAGTTGATTTTGAGAGATGATAAAGTTGCCGTGTCGGCGGCGGCGGCTGCACTTGGAGCGGCAGCTTACGACGAAGCGGTCTTGGTGCCCTTGCTCCTGAGCTTGAGAAGCAGGAAGACGAAGGCGTAAGACGTGATGATGAACAGGAGGGTGATGAGGATACCCTGCCATCCGATGATGTGGCGCTTGATGTTGAGGTTGTAGAGGTACTCCGAGCCCTTCTTGTAGCCGCAGTACTCGCAGGCGGCGGTCGCCTCGGGGTTGTTGAGGTATCCGGAGGCGTACGACATGAAGGTCTGGAGGTACTGTCCACAGGTCTGGCCAGCGGGCGGGTCGAAGTAGCCGTACTCGTGGGGGCGGCACTCGACCTTGGTGTCCCAGATCGGGAACGTGATGAGCCCCTGCATGAAGTACGTGAAGGGGTCGAGCCAGTAGAGCCAGTAGCGCCAGAAGGCAGTGAGCTGCTGGTACGGGATCATGATGCCGGCGAAGGTAGCAAGGGTCGAGATGAAGAGCGGGAGGACCATGGCGGCGAAGACGGGGTTGGGCGCGTACGCGGCGATGAACTGGCCCATGCCGGTGTAGAGGAACTCGTAGAAGACCATCTGCAGGAAGACAGGGCCCGCGATACCAGCCTCAGAGCTGAAGCCGGCGGTCCAGTAGAAGGTGACGAAATAGAAGAAGGCGCAGAGGATCAGGTAAGGCACCTCGGCGAGAATCTCGCCGGCGCAGAACACCTGCCAGCGGTAGAACATCGACTTCTTCTCGCGGCTCTCGAACACGTCGCGGTTGGCGATGAATTTGGGCTGAGTCTGGACAATGACACCAGGGGCGACGAAGACGAACTGGAAGAGGGCAAACACCTTGTTCTGGAGATCGGCGTACGCAGTTCCCATCTTCCAGTACGTGAATCCCACGATCAGGCCCGTCATTATATGCAACATCAGCTTATTCATGACATACTCTTTTGACGTCAGCAGCGTTCTCTGGACGTTGTGGAAGCATAGGAAGACTTACCGGTGTCGCGGTAGAGTTGGACGGTGGCGCGGTGGATGACCAGTTTCAACTGGGTGGAGGTGGAGGCGGCATACTTGTGGTTGTCCTCCACCGTCTCGTGGTACTGGCTCTTGGCCTCCTCGTTGACGCGGTCGAGGTCCACCATCATCTGAGAGCACTCGGGCGAAGCCTTCCAGACCTCGGCCCAGTCCTTGGAGCGAGAAATGTCACCGGAAACGACGTCAATCATCTGCTCAGCAGGGTTAACGTCCCTGGGCCAGGGAGCGCCGTTGCCAGTGAAGTAAGACTTGACCTTGGCGACAGGACCGAAGTAGACAGTGCGGCCACCGGCCTTGAGGAGAAGGAGCTGGTCGAACTCGGCGAAGAGGGCGGCGGAGGGCTGGTGAATCGTGCAGAGAATGGACTGGCCCTGAGCGGCGAGCTTGCGCAGGAACTGAAGGATCTGGTACGAGGACTGGCCGTCGAGACCAGAGGTGGGCTCGTCGAGGAAGAGAAGCGTAGGGCGGGAGACGAGCTCGACACCGATGGTGAGACGCTTGCGCTGCTCAACACCGAGACCGGCACCGGGAACACCAACGATGGCGTCCTCAATGTCGTGGAGCTCGAGCAGGTCAATGATGACGTCGACGTAGGCGAGCTTGTCCTCGTCGCTGATGTGGCGGGGCTGACGGAGAAGGGCGGAGAACTCGAGAGCCTCACGGACAGTGCTGGTGGGAAGGTGGATGTCGACCTGCTCACAGTAACCGGTAGTGCGCTGGAACGAAACAGGGAGAGAGTGGCCGTTGAGCTTGACCTCACCCTCAATCGTACCCTCACTCTTACGAGCGGCGAGCACATCCATGAGGGTCGTCTTACCGGCACCGGAAGAGCCCATGAGCGCGGTGATAGTACCAGCCTGGCAGTATCCCGAAACATCCCTGAGCAGCTGCTTGTCCTTGCCCTCAGCCTTCACGAAATAGTTGAGGTGCTTCCAAGTGAAGGTCGTGCCCTGCGCCTCCTCGGCAAGGCGCGAGGGGGTGCGGCTGAGCTGACCGGGCTTCTCGTTGGTGACGGGGCCGATCTGCATGCCGCTGCGGGGAGTGGCGGTGCCGCTGCGAGGAGTGTCGATCTTCTGGTTGCCGTTGTTGTTGAGCTTCTCGCCGTCGACGCCCTCAGCAGCCTCGGCGTCCTTGGCAGCGGCGCGGAAGGCGGAGCCGCCACCACGCTTGTAGAGGGTGACGGCGGGCTTGGAACCGGCGGCAGGGAGGCGCTCGACGAAGAGCATTCCGAGGGCAATGGCACCAATCCAGAGAGCGAGCATGATACCGAAGTTGCGCCAGCGGTGCGACTTGTAGAACTTGAGCGCGAGGTCCAGGTACTTGGTGCCCGAAACCAGGGTCGTGCCGGGGCTACCACCGGGGATGGCGCAACCAGCGGGCTGGCCGGCGTAGGCCGGGCCGTAGGGCGCGAGCTGGGGCGGGGCACATCCGAGAGTAAGGTCGGTAAGCTCGGTAGCCATCAGGTTCTCGATGGCGTAGTAGACCGGGTTGAGCCAGCGGATCCAGCTGAACCACGGGTGCATCGAGGGGGTGTAGATGACGAAACCACCGTAGAGGACGAAGAACGTGAAGACGGAACCGGCGATCTTGGAGGCATCGTTGTAGATGTCGAAGGCGTAGCCGATCGCACGGAACAGCGAGGTGAAGACGAGCGCGTTGAGCCAGGTGAAGAAGAACATGAGGAAGAAGTTGCCAGCGTTCGACTTGAGGCCGGCCATCCAGTAGGTGACGAGGGTGTAGATGGCGAGCTGGATGATGAAGATGGGAATGTCAAGGACGACCTGGGCGACGAACATGAGCGAGGAGCGGTACATGGCGTACGACTTCTGCTTGCCGAGGACACCACGGCCCATGAAGGCCTCAGACAGGTCGGAGAACGCAAGAATAGCCGGGAAGAGAACAAGCATGAAGATGACACCGCCACGGAGGAAGAGACCGGAGGTGTCGTCGGGGACGTTGTAGTAGACGGAACCGTTGATGAGAGCCTGGATGAGGGTGGTACCCTGGCGAGCCCAGAAGGACCACTGGTCACCCCAGCGCTGCTGGCCCTCACGGACGATACAGCCCCAGACCTGCTTGCCCCACGACTCCTTCTGGGGAAGGGCCTTGATGGCGTACTTGGTCTTGGACGTCTGGCTGACGCGGCGGAGGTCGTCGGACTCGGCCTCGCGGGCAGCCTTGTCGGCGACCCAGTCGTCGACCTCCTTGCGCATCGCGGCGCAGAGGTCGGACTCCTGGTAGATCTTGGCGAACTCGGCGGCGGTGTTGGGAACCTTGCCCTCGTAGCCGGGGATGATCTTGCGCTCGTTCAGTGCAGTGACGGCGGTGAGGTAGTCGGCGGTGTTGGCACCCTCCATGTGCTCAAAGCCGAGCTGCTCGAAGTAGTTGCGGGCCATGTCGCGGGGGCCGTAGTAGATCAGGCGGCTCTCAGCGATGACGCACACCTTGTCGAAGAGGTCGTAGATACCGTTACCAGCCTGGTAGAGGGTGACAACGTTGACGCGCTTGTCGACGTCACAAAGGGTGCGACAGGTGCGGGCGAAACCGAGCGCAGTCGAGGCGTCAAGACCACGGGTGGCCTGGTCCCAACACATGATCTGCGAGTCGGTGGTGAGGAACTCGGCAAGCGAGACACGCTTGCGCTCACCACCCGAGACACCACGGATGTACTGGTTTCCGACCTTTGTGCCGGCGGTGTGCTCAATGCCGAACACACGGAGCAGGTCGGTCTTGGTCTCCTCCTGGTACTGTTTCTCGGAGATGGGCTTGCCGTTAGGTCCGAGGGCACGGACACGGTCGGAGGGAGTCTCCATGCGGGTGGCGAAGTCCATAGTGCGGCCAACAAGCAGGTTCGGGTCGTGCACGTCCTCTTCGTCGTTGAAGGTGACCTCACCGCGGAGGGGGATCATGTCCTTCGAGCCCGCCACAAGCGATCCGTAGCGCACGGTTCCGTCGACGCCAGCGTAGGATGACGTGAGCCCCGAGAGAGCCTTGAGGAATGTCGTGCATCCGGATCCGGGGCGGCCTACGACGAGCATCATCTCTCCCGGCTTGAGCAGACCGCTGAAATCCTTGAGGAGGTAACGCTCGCCCTTGCGCAGTCCCGGCTCGCCCTTCTTCGGCTTGGGCATTCCGGACTGCCACGCCATCGGTTCGAAGCCGGGCTGCTTCGAAGCCTTCTCGGCGACCGACTGAGCGTACTTCTCGACCTTCTTCTTCTGCTTGATCACGGTCCAGGGCGCCACGATGGCGCCGAGGTCGGGGGCAAACTGCACATCGTCGACACCACCGACGCCGCGCACCGACAGGTTCTGCCACGAAAGCGAGACGTTGCGCACAGCGGGGAGACCACGCTCGAGGAGAGCCGCCTGACGAGCCTGCAAGAGTTAGCTAGCTTTCCTTGATCGGTGCAGATGGGTGACTCACCTTGAGCTGCTCAGCGAAGGACCACTCAGTGAAGCCGTCCTCGGTGTCAGTGCTTGTCCGTCGGACCTCAGTGATCGCCGGGGAGGTGTGTCGGGAGAGGTTCTCGGGGATGTGGTACTGCTCCTCCTTCTGAGAGCCGAGGGTGGGGGTCGAGCCGTTCTTGGAAGGCTTAGTGTCGTAAGAGGCGGGCGCCTCAGTGGCAGTCTCGACGAGGGTCACCTGGGTGCTGGATCGGAGCTGGAGCATCGAGCTGGAGCCGGCGGCGGGAAGGTTGATTTGGGAGCCAGCCTGGGATCCGGCAGAGGACCCCGAGGCATTGTTGTCGTACTGGGGCGTCTCGGCCCCTGGTCGTTGTTGGTCCATGGCTAATGGTATAGTGTAGCCTGGTGTAGCTGATGGAAAAACAACCAGTCTTGGGGGGTGGAGTAGTAGATATAGACGCTGAAGAAATTGTTGTTATCACCCACTACCCTGTCACCGGCTGTACGGTGACATCGGCGACCCTGAATATGCCTCGCATTAGACGCTGGTATGTTTACCACCGAGGCCGGCCCATCGGCCACAGCGGACCCAAGGTGGTGAGCCTCGCTCGCTCCGAGGCTCTGATTCAGCACAATGAATCAGCTCTGGGACGCAGCGTTATTCGCGCCCAGCCTATCAGATTGCGTAGGCGGTTGATTGCGGCGAATTTTTTGGGTCGAAGTGCTGACATCACCCATTGTACGTCAGCATCTTTGCTCCGATTTTGGCTGGGAATCGCGCACATGGCCACCCATTTCGCCATCAGCGCGGCGTTCTCAACCCGCTTTGGGTTCTGGCCCGCCGGCAGCGGCGGGAATTAAGGGGGTTTCGTCGGTTTTCGTGCGCCACCGACTCCACTATCCCTATGACTCGTTCCGGGATCCAGTGTGTGTGTGCGTGCATTGCGCGTTGTGTGCGTGAGACGGTGAGGCGCCAGGCGTACCCGTTGCGATCGGTGCGTAAGCTGACATGCGTGCCCAGCGCACCCCAGCATAGCCCAGCCGTCTGTGCGGGTAACAGGAATGCTGAGCCACGGACCCGGTGCCGCCAGTGACGCAGCGCTCACGGCGCCTATCTGAGCCCAAAGCGGCAGCCCTTCATGTCATCCGGAGTTATGCCCACATGCAGGCACATGCACGTTCCAGCGGATGTCCCCGGTCTGGGTCCGAGGCTAGCAGCCGAGCCCCGGCCATGCGGTCATCGGTGGGCAGACCGTTGTCGGTGCTGTATCGGCGCTGATCGGCGCACTGCGCAGCTCACAGCTCGGGGGGACGTGACTCCGCGCGAGCGTCTGTGTGCGTGAGGGAATATGGGAATCCGCGCACAAGCGTTAGCAAGCCGGCGAGCCGGTACGAGCCGGAGCGCTGGCGCTAGCGATGCGCGATATTGCGAGTCGACTCGGCCACGGCAAGAGAGCAGCGGGCTGCGCCGTCAGTACAGGCTCGGGTGAGAGGGCGATCGAGTCGGCAAGCCGCCGAGTCGCTTGGGTCGGCCCAGGGGTCGGCCTCGGGGTTGCATTCTGTTGATGGCCGGGGTGGTCGCAGCCCGAGTCGCCAGGGCGAAGGTTCACAGGAACTGAGGGGCAAATTTGCCCCGCACTTTGCGAGTCACCGTTGCATTCTGTCGTCACCGGCGAGCCGTGAGTCGAATCAGAGCGAGGGCAGCGGAGCGTGGAGGCGGGGCAATAGGAACGGAGTCGCCGACACCGAGAAGGAACAGGGTTGCCCAGGTACATGACGAGAAAAGTTGACCGAGGAAACGCAGAGGATGAGTCACGTGAAATGATTGCGGGTCGCCATGTGGTCCACGTGGGTCCTCCTGATCTAGGCACACGCGCTCCACATCTTGTATGTCGTATCTGATAAAAGTTCTGGATTCCTTGTCCCTGTTGTGGAGCTCAATCTTGGCATGCCCGAAGCCTGAGGGGGCCCAGAGGGTACGTCAGTGTCGGATGTTCATGTTCGAGGTTCTAGGCTTCAGAAGACGAACGCGGGTAGCAGTCATTGCGATGGTATCGCCTATTTATCGTCGATGATAGAAGAGACGTCAGAGACTTTGACTCATGTTCGAAGGGCTCACGCGGCGTCGACGATTACACTTCGACTCGCTCAAAGCGACACTTCAAAGGCCGACACTGGGGCAACCTTGGACGACAGGCAGACAAGACTCCAAGTGAAAGCTCCGTAGTGTCGCTACGACATGTGATCCGCCGCTCGCCGGAAGCTCTACCGCTTGTTTCCTTGCGTCTCATGAACAGGCGGTAAGACCTTGTACCCAAGTTTATGGGACGAGGTTCTGAGCGCCTCCCTTGGTCCGCACGCAACTCATCATTCCATGCTCTAGAGCTCTACGCATAATTGCTGACAGCAGGAACAGGGAGCCCCTGTCCATGTGACCAGGTGACGACACGACGCGTACAGTACAACAGGTACCAGTGAACGAGCAGAGTTGTGCGCAGCGGATAATCTGAATCACCTGACAGCCGTTCTAAGCGACTTTGACGAGTGCAAGCTGATGCCAGCGCTGTCACTGGCGCCACGCTTTAGCATCAGTGCTACAGCTCATCCCGCCCTCGCTGCCGCCGCCGCTCGAAACGGCAGGAGCCCTTCTCACTCCCGTCCACTCTCAACCACTCTTTCACTCCAAGCGGCAATACTCGTTGCAAGCAGACCAGAGATAAGACCTAGAGGAAGAAAAGTCCATGACCATGCAGCTCACAAGATCTTGAATGCAACAGGCCCAAACTGCGGCCCTTGCCCGCCTTGGTGCGCCCCCACGACGCCACCATTCTAGACCGTGTCCCAGAATAGAGGCTTGGGCGCCATGGGTGCTGGCGCTAAAGCGATGGCGTTTGCTTTCCTGTCTTGTTGCTGATGTTTGGTGCGTTGCCCATGGGTGACTTTGGCAGGCTGCAAGCATTCGTGTGGTGCTGTGGTAGGTGCGCCAAGCAGTTCACGGGTGGGCCGCTTCAGCTTTCTTTCGTTCCGAAGTGCAGATGTTTGGCATGTTTGGTCCACAGGCACTTTGGTAGCCTTCCGATGCAATCGTCCCATCTGCGTCCCGTTCAGCGGCAGTACAGGCGCCGCTACATGTATGAAACTGCTTGGCCATCGCTAGCCTGTCGCTTGAGAGGTCCAAGGACGCGCGGGTACACGCTGCCGGCAGCGTTGTAGGAGTGCACTGCAGCGGGTACGGAAGGTCTGCCCGCCAAGCATGACGGCCTCTCAGGGCAACAAGCGAAGGCCAGGAATACCACCAGAGCCCAGTTTGGCCAGTTCAGCCAGTCTGGCTTGCATCGAGCATCCGAACAAGCAGCACTCAGCCAGTTTCAGCCCATGTTTCCCCACCGCGCCCACCGAGAGCGTTCATGGTCGCATTGCCCAACGGTCTTCTTGCCAAGGCCGCGAGTGATGTTGTTCCTGTACCGGTCTAGTGGAAGGGAAAGCTCAGTGCAAGCTCAGCGTATGCAGCGTAAGCTTTACGTAAAGGACACCCGTAAGATATTAATTACGCAGTAGAAGAAGATTGGAAGAAGCTTTCTCCTAAGCTTAAGGGGAACAAGCAGCGGGTACAGACCTCGGTTGGCTCGGACCAGGAACCGCCTGTGCATCCGGTACAACCAGCGAGACGCCGCCTGCGCCGAAACGCGGACGCAGCAACTTGGTGTCTGATCTTCTGCTTTCATCCGTTTGATGCGCGCATCGGAGTGTCTCGACCCCCGCATAGTCTATGCAGCGTTCACCCAATAGCACCCAGCAGCGATCATCCATCAGCGAACTGCTATGCAGAGCTGCGGACGGGGTGATGTGCCATCGCGTTCTGCATTCTATCGATCCTGCAGGCAAAGCAAGGTTCATGATTCATTTCTGGCCGCCCTGCAGCTCCTGGGATCCTGGGTGGACGGAACCTGGGGGCGTGCCTGTGCCTTGACGCCGTTCGCTCGGGAGAGGGGAGTGTCGGCGCTGCTGGCGCGGTTGACCGAAATCGATGCTATTTGCTTACTACTGAGCTACTGTAGTGGGCGCACAGGAGCGTCAGGAGAGCGTCTAGGATGTGAATCATCGATTCAAGGCCCGTTTTCACTCCCTCCGGAAACCTTGGGTCCGCCGCCCAGCGCGCGCTCGAGGAAGCCCCTTCTCCACCCTTAGCCTCACAGGGATCGCTCATTGAGCTTGCAGGGCCGGAACGGAGGATTCTCGAGCGCCCGTGCTCAGTGGCAAGGATCCACCAAAGAGATGCGTGCGATCCGCCCTTGGCCTTCTCAGCTCCTCAGTCGCGCTCGCGCGCCGCCGCCGCCGCCCACGCCCATACCCCGGCACCTTTACTTTGTGTGTCCAGTGTCCGCTGTCCGCTGCCGTTGTCCGCCGAGCCGCGTCCCATCATTTGCGCATTTGCGCACGACAACGAGACTGACACTTACCATCTCTCCTCACCCCACGGCACCATGAACCGCCCGCTCGCACGCCTGCTCGGCGTCCTCGGCGTGGTCGTCCTCGTCGGCTTCATCCTGCCCGGCCTCGCGCGCCTCCCGCGCGTCGGCTGGCTCCCCGACACCCCCGCCCCCAGCGTCAAGGGCCCTCTCGATCCGCTGTACCCCGAGAAGCACCACCTCACCAGCGTGCTCGCGCACGCCCCGGGCTTCACCGTCTTCGAGAACTTGTGAGTACAGTCACCTGCGTGTGCACAGATGTGTGGGGGGGGTGAGACTGGTGGGCGGAACGAGCGCAGCGCCGCGTCCGTGCGCCCCTGGCCAGACCCTCGGGGCACGTCTGGACTTTCGGCGTCGGCTGCGTTACGAGGAAGACGCACAAACACACAGCCAGACCCGCGGAGGAGCATGGGAGTTACCCGGGAACACACGGGACGAAGGCACATTGGCACACGGAGGCGCCCATGAGCGCGGACCTGGCGCACGAGAAGCTTTGGCTGACCTCAGATACTGGCGCAACGGGACGTACTACATTGTGACGGACCAGCCGTGGGCCCTGCCGGCGACCAAGGTCATGTTCACGGGCGGCGCGCGGGACGACACGAGCCACACCCCGGGCAAGCTCGAGGTCCTCGCTATCCGCATGGACGCCATCTCGAAGCACATCGACGAGCGCAACCAGCTTGGCACCACGATCAGCCCCGCCGGCGCCGTCGCGTTCACCGAGGCCGCGGAGGACCTCCCGAGCCCCATGGTGAGTCACTGCCTTCCTGCCGAGGCTAGCGTGCTTTCCGCGGCGCCCACCGGCTGCCTCGACGCCCCCATTTTTGACCCCCCTGTGATGACGCACGCTGACAGACAGCTGATCGCGCACGACGACCACTGTAAGTGACACCGGACGCTGATGAAATTGAGCTGACCAGCGAAACAGTCATTGATCACTGTGAGTAGTCTCGGCGCTCTGCCTGCTGTCCTTGACAGGCGGGCATCGCATTCAAAAATCCGCTCGCTGCACATCGACCACAGTCAGCTGACATCAGACTACCACTGGGTCGGCGAGCTCTTCCTTGGCGCCTGGCGTATCTGGAATCACTGGGCGCTTCGGACCGGCATCAAGCCGCCGGCGTTCTCGACGATTGCATTCTCCCGCCTACTCTCACCTGAGGAGCTCGCCAAGACGGACCTGCACCACTCGTGGGGATGGGCGGACCACGCTGGCGCCAATGAGTACTTCATGAAGGCATTCTTGTGAGTAGTGCCTGCACGACTATAGCCGCGAGCTTAGCTGCTCCGCGCTTTCGACCCGTTGGTGTGTTTGCCTCCTCTGCCGGCTCAACGCAGCTTGGGAGGAGAGCGGCGAACCGCTCAGCTGTGGCGCATCCTGTTTTGATTAGCTGACCTCAGCCCCGACGCTACGATTGAGTCCAAGTCGACGTGGGAAGCCCGTGCCGCTACCGAGCAGCTTTACCGTATCGAGAAGGCTGTCGTCGCCGACCGCTTCGCCGGCCACGCCGGTCCTTCGGCCGGCTGGAAGCCTTGGGGTGATGTTCTGCGTACGCCGCCCGTCGACCCTAACTGGCTCGCGGACCTTCGCGATGTGCTCCTGCGCAACTACCGTGGCAAGATCGACCTTCGTCCGAAGAGCGTTCCCCGCGTCTCCTACCTCACGCGCCAGGACACAAGCCGTCGTCTCACGGACGAGGCGCACGACGGCCTGATCCACGAGCTGGAGCGCCTGCAGGACGAGGGGCTGTGCGAGCTCACAGTGCTGCACTTCACGGACGCGACACCGTTCGAGGACCAGATCGCGCGCATGTCGGCGACCGACGTCCTGATCGGCGTGCACGGCAACGGCCTCACACATACGCTGTGGATGTCGCCCGGACGCGGTAAGGCCGTGTTCGAGATCATGGCCAAGGTCTGCTCCATGAACGACTACGGGCCGCTTGCCACCGCCGCCGGCGTCAGGCACTGGCAGGTGTTCGAGGACAAGGGCATGTGCGAGGTGTACGAGTGCCCGGACCGCGGGTGCGACAAGACGTTCGACGACCTGGGACCCAACCGCCACGACCTCACCGTCGACCCGAAACTCATCACGGACAAGATCCGCATGCTCTACGAGCAGCACTACAAGAACTAAGCACAACACTGGACAATGCCTTGCTAGATTTCGGTCTGTCTCTCGCTCATGGGGAGACGTGTATGCACATCTGTACATAGCTGCTCTCCGAGGAGAGGTCTAGCAGGGACGCTGGCTGCAGAACTGACGGGGTCGAGACGAGACGAGGAAGGAGAAGTGGAGGTGATCGAGGCCCAGCACGTGGCAGCATCGGACTGTCTCGCCAATGAAGTGCCGTGGGAATGTAGTGACGTACCTTCCCCTGTCTCACCCTTAGCTAGGCTAGAGTCGAGATGCTCAGGTGGTGTGCGTACGGCATCGCATCTAGCAAGCTGTCGAACAACGGCCATACACCCAGCACCCGTCCTGCCAACCAGCGACAGCGTGCTCCGTGTGCAAGCGAGATCGGCTCTTCGTACATCCACCAAACTCACAACCGCACACACCACGACCACCATGTTCCGCACTGCCCTCCAGACCGTACGCCCCCAGGCCCGCGCCTTCTCGGCCTCTGCGCTCCGCGCCGCCGGCTCCGTCAACTACAACGACGTCAAGCCCCTCACCAAGCAGCCCACCGATGTGAGTATCCTGGAGCCGAAGCCGGAGGGATCGAGGAAGGTGAAAGCCGAAGCCCCTTCGCGACCTGCCGGTCCGGTCCGTAGTGGATGGCGCCGGATGGCTTGCGCTGGCGTGCTTGGCATCGGATGGCGCTGCAAGCGCCGCCGGTCCTATCTAATCAGCTGGGCTGTGGGACCGATCGCTCGTCGTGCCGAACTCCGCCTCAGACCATGGCGGCGTTCCGAAGCATCCCACGGCGGAGGTATTGCGAGCTGCTCGTGTGCGGATAACGTGAGCTAACGCCCAGGACGTGACCATCATCGACGTCCGTGACCCCAAGGAGGTCGAGAACGGCTCGATCCCCTCGGCTGTCAACGTCCCCCTTTCTCGCCTTGCCGACGTTCTCGCTGAGACTTACCCCGACGGTGCTTTCCAGAAGGTGAGTGGCACGCTGCACCGCGTACTGTGCTCTACTCCCCATCAACCTCCCTCTCCGCTCGCGGTGTGAGAGTTGTGCTAGTGCCTTCCCTCTCCTTGGCTCTCGATAAGCGTGAGCAGCGGAGTGGTAGCGATACCCGATCCAGCGCGAATCGCGACATCGTCACATCGGAGAAGAGGCACGGGGACGGAAAGCGAGCGCAGACGGACTCGCAGGCAGCTTTCTGTTGCACAGACACAAGCTGACGGTGCAGGAGTTCGCCTTCCCCCGGCCCACGAAGAACCAGAAGATGATCTTCTACGACCGCGACGGCAAGAACCTCCAGAAGGCCGCCGACATTGCCGAGAAGGCCGGCTACAAGAACGTCAAGAACTACGAGGGCGCCTGGCAGGACTGGCAGGACAAGGAGGCCAAGTCCAAGAAGTAAGGTGACTGAAGAAGCTACATCTCGATGAATGCACGGGTTGAATGAAGTGGATATCTAGGGAGAGCTGGTAGAGCGCGGCCTGCGGCGCCTCGTGTTTGAGTTGTCTGAGCCGGACTCGCTGACGGACGTGCTCCCACTGACGAATCAACTAACGGAAGACATGGGGGCTCTGCGACAGCCGAGGGTGCATCAGGGTTCTGTTTGAAGGATACTGAAGGATACTGAAGCAGGGCGAATGGGAGAGTTGCATTCCTCGCCAGAAGAACGGCAACTCCCTGCTGGGCATACGGAGTTGCCAAGTGGCGGCCACTTGATCAAACACTAGCAACTTGACGCTTTGTGCAACGGGCAAAGGACTCGCCCCGGGATCCCTTGCCGGTAACATGGCGCTTGCGGCCGTGTGTCTCCCGCGCGTACCAACAGCATACGACGGTGATGACCTTGTTGAAGCCGAACTCGCCAAGGTCCACCAAACAAGGGAAGGACATGTGTCGAGAGACGTCGAGGTTGGGACCCGGCACATCAACTAAGCCCCTTGGCAGTTTCTGCTGGACAGACACAAAGGACGGGTTGCCCTTCTTGGTCTGCGCCGGGTCACGGTCCGGGGGGAGGTCGCAGTGAGGCAAAGCACAACCTCCTCCCTGGATCTTGACCCAGCA
The DNA here is from genome assembly GCA_039545375.1 of Trichosporon faecale. Classification (NCBI taxonomy): domain Eukaryota; kingdom Fungi; phylum Basidiomycota; class Tremellomycetes; order Trichosporonales; family Trichosporonaceae; genus Trichosporon; species Trichosporon faecale. The sequence continues at coordinate 2,879,557 of BCLU01000002.1, forward strand.
ATCAACAACGCCCGGGTGGGTACGCTGACGTCTTGGCGTCGCCGCCGAGGATGTCGACCCGTGTGTTCTTGAAAATGGTCTGGCGTCCGCCGTCCTGATGTCAGCCGCGAGCACGAGCCAAGAAACCAACTCACCCAGCGCGTCGTCAAGAACATGAGCGCCAGCTCGATGCCAGTCAGGTCGTTTCCAAAGCCCAACAAGGCCCGGCGTGGGCAGCGCGATAGACAGGAGGACGACCTCGAAGGCCAAGCCCATGACCTCCACAGCCAGCGCGTCGTTGGCCCTGGTCCGCCTTTTGCAAAGCAAGGTTTCCTTGACGATCAGAGTGATGCGGTGCAAGTTCGCCGCAACAAGCTGATAGTCGAAGGTGGGTTGGAGGGTGTGGAAGTATGTGTCCCGAAGCGACTCCCAGACAGCGGCGACCTTGGCATTCCAGCTGGGGTGAGCCTGAGCCGCCGCGAGCTCCTCAACAAATGTCGGGATGACCGTGTTGAGCAGGCGGCTCAGGTTAACCTCGTGCTGAAGCTCCGATTGGGCCGCCTCGTGCCGCTGTTGGCGCTCAGTACCGCTCATCGCCTGCCACGTCAGCGTCTTCTGTGTGCATCAAACAGCAACTGACCTTGAGGGTTGCGTACTCGTCAATGAGCTCTTGGAACTCATTGCGAATGTTCGACTTGGTGTCGCCGTACGTGTGAAAGGTAACACCGGTGCTGGGAAATGGCGCAGCGCGCCAGAAGGGTGCCGTGAACATCAGGTACGGTTGCTTGTGGTGTCGAGCGACTGTTATTAGACAATGTTCGACAGAAGGTGGTGCGAACAGCCCACTTACACTTGTGTTCCACTTTGACCACACCCTCCGTTCCCTCAGCTATGCTCAGCAGCTGGTCCTTGTCCATTCCCCAGATGCTTTCCGTCGGTGCGCTGACTGCGGATTCAACCCTACTCAGGATGGCCTGTCGATGTCAGTGGTGCGCGTTGATGCGTGCTGGAGTTGACTAACTGTGTTGAGCCTATGAGCCCATTGCCCGTAGGAGGAAACAAGGTCCTGAACGTTAGCCGCTTCAGCGTTTGAAGTACTTACCGTGCTTATGGCTGGGGCAGTTGGGAGGTCGAGCGCCGCCATGGCTTCGTTGGGGATGGGCGGCACAAGAACATGGCGTGGCATCACCGCGAGTGCCTTAGCTGCATCCCTGGCCCTCGCGTAGAAGATCATGAACTGCTGCAGGTCTTCGTTCTCGACCCGGCGGAACTCAGCATGGGCAATGTTAAGCGGACTGGTCACGCCGCTGACACGTCGGTGTTGTACTTCTCCGAGAGGTGGGAGCGTGATCTCGCCCTCGTGGACGAGCTGGCGGGCAAACTCGACAACCAAACGGCTCATGTTGACCCCGAGCGACTCCGAGTCACCATCCGCGACGGCCCACCGCATAGAGTCGTTGGACTGGTTGCGCTCTCGAACTGCTGTCCCGGCCTTCTTCTGATACGTCAGCTGTAATTACCTTGACCTTTACTTACCGTGTAAATGTCAGTGGTGCGTTCTGATGCGTGCTGGTGTTGGCTGACTGAGGCACCAGCTCGAACTCGGGATGGCCTCGCGCAAGTCACTCAAGAACATGGGAGCCACGTGAATGCCTGAGGGTGCATTGGTGGACGTCTGCGAGTGCGCCATTGGGGCGGAGATGTGCGCCAAAAGTTGTTTGAGTGCAGGTCTGCGACAGCAGTTGACTGAGTGCAGATCTGCGACCACAGTCAGAAGTTGACCTTCCTCGCGAGTTGACTCCTGCACCAGTACCTGTCTGTGCACATCCAGCAGTTGACTTACGGGCGTTCTGAATATCTGAATGACGAGGGTTTCGAATGTATTGGGAATGCGCTGCTTGGTATCGCTGTGCGTGTGGAACGTGCTTCTCGTGCTGGTCAGATCTGCCCAGCAAGAGTAAGCCATGACGGCGCCCTGTGTGGTAGCTGTGTCATGGTCTGAGCCTGGGGCGTCAACCTCACCATGTCGATTGCCTTCAACAGAGAAAGGGTGAGTGCAGTGGTTGTGTGAATCGTGGTGTGTTGAAAAGAGCGTCAGCAGTGTTGTAGCGAAAGAAGGAAGGCGCGATACACGACGGCGGTGAGCGAGCATGGGTGTGGTCTTCCTCGCTCTCTGGATCTCTGGCCAGGGGGCCTGAGATCATAAGATCATGGTGCCGATCAATCACGCCCCAGTTGCGTCCCTCTCATCCCTTGACTGTCCCTGCGAGTGACATGGGCGTCATAGCGTTGGCCTAGCGCCCTAGCACGATCTGAGGCGCATGAGGCGGCCGAGCTTGAAACCGGTGCAGCATTCGCGGCGACACTTGCACACAGGGGCGCAGATGTGCTAACCGTCACTCAGCACAACGGGTGACCTACAGATCGGAGCTGCTCGATCTGCCTACCCACCAGTGTCAGACGCACATGACCTGCCTATTAAAGGGCGCTTTCCCATCTCCTGTGTCCCTGTCAAAGCTCAATTCTCCACAACGACCTGCTCTCGACTGGAATCTCGTGAGTCTTCACTCAGTGCTGTCAGCCCCGTGCTGGCCGTCACCGGCACAACGGCTCTCGTGCACAACGCGAAAGCTGCGAACCCCGGTCTGATTGGTACACCAGTCCAAGGTTCATTGGTGCTGATTGCATCAAGCACCACGGCCCCTCGACTATCCCCTCGCCAGCAACGCTGGAAACGAAGACGGCGAAGGAGGGGCTCTGGCGAGAACGGCCGATGACCGTCGCACTACCTTTTCCCGCGCCTGGGGTCATGGGTCGCCACAGCCGCGATTGTATCAACACTTCCCCAGGCGCTTTGGTACCGCGACCCACGATGGCGCTGACTATAGGTTCTCCAAGTGTAATTATACAACGATATGGGTTGCATGCAGTTGTGGGACTATTCATGGTGAGTTTCGCTCACTCGGCGGTTACGAATTGAAGTCAAATCCGCCCCGGAGCGGGGTGTCGACTGGGTCGAGCTCGAGCTTCGGCTTCCTCGTCCGAGAACGCGCAAGAGCGCCGAGTTCGGCTCGCAGCGTCTGGTGCGTGCGGGCTGTGCGGGTCGGGGTCGGAGTCGAGCGGTTTGGGCGCCCCAGTTCGAGTCGACACGGACTTGGGTGTCCAGGTCGAGCGGGTCTGGCTCCGAGTCGTGGCGTCCCAGCGTCCGAGGGGAGGCGAGTACGTGCCCGAGCGTCTTGTTCGAGCTCGTACGTGGGCGCAGTTGTTCGGGGCGATCCATCCAGCGCCGGGGCGGAAGTGTCCCTTTCTGCTCTCACTTCGGCGAGCTGAAGGGCCGGTGACGCATTGGTTGTTGCCGGTCCTACGTTCGCTTGCTTTCGCGACGTCTTAGGGTGTCGAGGCCCGTGGTGGCTCATACCGGGACCGACTGCGTCGGAGAGCAGTACCGAGTACACCAATCGATTCTGTCGAGGCCAGCCGCTGATTCTAGTTCTCTCGCTCCCCGCGAAAGCTGCACAAGCCCAGACGGTGAGTCATCACTCAGCGCCGTCCCAACCCTCTCCGTGCCGGAGGTCAAAGGCACTCGCCCGCTCCGATGGTGCTAAGGGGCGGGTCATGGGGGCAGATCGCATCATGCCCCCGGGCGCCCGCGCCGTCCTGCTGTCCCCCGCCGCAGGATGGGCGGTAGCGCCTGGGTTATCTGTGGGCTGGACGGAACTTTGGGTTGCTCGTGGCGATTGGGTCGCACGAACCCAGCGTCACACGGAGCACCGGCAACCCCCGGTTCGACGAAGCGCCATGTGTCTTCGTCGAACATCCCGGGCGGCGCTGACTTTAGACCACCATTGGCAAGCAGAAATCGGCGAGGGACGGAGATAGATACTGCGGTGAGTACTCACTCAGCGCCGCCCCCAACTCCGTGCCAGAGGCACAGACCAGAAGGCGCCAGGCGAGGGCGCGGCCCCGATGGTGCCAGGGGCACGGTCTTGGGCGCTGAATGGTTCGAGTGCCCAGCGCGCGCGCTTCCAGTCTCCCTCGACTGGGATCCCGATCACGCGTCGACCTTTTCCGGCGGCTGGGGCGGTAGGCGTACGGGTTGCAAGTGCGATTGCATTGCACGCCCGAGCCGCAGCACCCGCAACCCACGGTGGCCGGGCATGGGTCAGCGCGCGACTGTGTCGGCGCGCGGCCGGCCACTTCTCGACCCTGGGCGGTGCTGATTCTAGTTGCTCTTCCGCCACACCACGCCATCATCCATCCGCCACGGCCTGTCTACTGGAAGAAGCGGCAGCTGGTGAGTAACCACTCAGCGCCGTGTCAACGAAGAAGCGGGTCGCGCGTGGGAGTGTCTCAGCACCCAGGGGCCGATTCTGTACGCCCCGCGTCCCGTGGACCGAATGGCGGCGAGCGACTCGCAGCCCCCCGGCGGCCTGCCTCTGGTGTGGTCGGTGGGCGGGGTCTGGGGTGCGATTGAGCTCGGCACTGAAGCCCGCCACACCTGGCCATGACCCAGGACGGCGCTGACCTCTAGCCTCCGTTTTGTTTGTAGAGATTGGGGCTCGATGCATGCTGTGTCACTCGCGAAGAGTTAGTCACCCGTCACTTTGATCTACCACACTGTCTCGGAACTCTTGCTTCTCACGTATATTCATACAATTGCTCGTTACTGCACATTGGTCTAGCTACGTGTCTGCTTCTCGCATCTCGAGTGTTCGATCGGCCACTCCGCAATCACGATTTGCACTCGCGCTCTGCGCTCGTGCTGCTCTGCGCTTAGTGGTCGCGGTCAGCGAGGGGGATGACGTCGAGCTCGTCAAAGGTCGAGAGACCCTTGCCGATGATCTCGACTGCGCGGCGAATCTCCTCCTCAGAGATGACGAGCGGGGGCGCGAAGCGGATGATGTCGCGGTGCGTCGGCTTGCAGAGGATGCCGAGGTCGGCGAGGACGAGGCAGAGCTCCCACGCGCCGCGGCCCTTCTTGCTGACGGTGGGGTCGATGATGACGCCGTTGAAGAGGCCGCGGCCGCGGACCTGCTTGACGTACGGCGACTTGAGGGCCTCGACGCCCTCGCGGAAGATCTTGCCGAGGCGCTCGGAGCGGGCGGCCAGGTCCTCGCGGACGAGCACGTCGAGGGCCGTCATGGCGACGGCGCAGCCGAGCGGGTTGCCGCCGTACGTCGAGCCGTGCTCTCCGGGCTTCAGGCAGCCCATGACCTCCTTCGAGCTCATGACACAGGAGACAGGGTACATGCCGCCCGAGAGCGCCTTGCCGAGGATGACCATGTCGGGCTTGATGCCGTCGTGCTCGTAGCAGAGCATCTTGCCCGTGCGGCAGAGGCCGGTCTGAATCTCGTCGCAGATCAGGAGCACGTTGTGCTTCTTGCACAGCTCCGAGACCTTCTTCAGGTATCCATCGTCCGGGACGAAGATGCCCGCCTCACCCTGGATCGGCTCGACCAGGAACGCAGCGACCTCGGATCCGTACGCCTCCAGCGCGGCCTCGAGATCCTCTGCGTGGTTGTAGCGGATGACCTTGCCATCGACGTTGGGGCCGACCTTGTCGAGGAAGGGCCCAAACTCGTTGCGCGCCTCCGGGTCGGTCGACATCGAGATGACACCGATCGTGCGGCCGTGGAAGTTGCCCTCGACGGAGAGGACACGAGCCTTGCCCTCCGGGATCTTCTTGACCTGGTAGCCCCACTTGCGCGCGAGCTTGATCGCAGTCTCGACGGCCTCAGCACCAGTGTTCATCGGGAGCATCATCTCGAAGCCGAACATCTCAGTGACCTTCTTGGCGAAAGGACCGAGGCCGGTCGAGTAGAAGGCACGCGAGGAGAGCGTCAGGGTGGAGGCCTGCTGGACGAGCGTGTTGACTGCGGCGTCAGCTGAGTCACGTTGTCGCCTTGTTTCAAAACTCACGGATGTCGGGGTGGCAGTGGCCCTGGTTGACGGCGCTGGGTTTAGCTCGAGCAGAAAATCGCAGATAAGCTTACGAGTAGGCGGCGAGGAAGTCGAGGTACTCCTTGCCCTCGGGGTCCCAGACGGTGGCACCCTTGCCGCGGGCAATGCAGACCGGAAGAGGGTGGTAGTTGTGGCTGCATGTCAGTTGGGAACTTGAGCGACGTTACTTACGCCGAGTACTCGGACTCGAGCTCCATGATGTTCTGGGTCGAGTACTTGGCCTTGCCGGCAGGCTCGGTGGAGGTCGCGACGGGGGCCATGGTGGTGGATGAGAGATGGAACAGTGAGCAGAGGTAGTTGAACGGTTGAGTAAAGTGTTGGAGGAAGGTCTCTTGGGTGTGGTGGTTGACGAGGAAGAGAGACGGAGAGTACGAAGGAGGCACGGCGGCTGGAGACAGGAGGTAGATATATATCGGGCGGAGCAAGGCAAGCAAAGTCAGAGACAAGCAGCGGCTATGCGCGGGGGTGCGGGGAAGGATATGCGGGGGTGAGTCGTGGTCGGCCGCAGATCACACGCGTCACACTAAGCGCCCGCCTCAACCTCGGGCGATACGCCCAGTTCCGAGATCCACCCTTATCCTATCAGCCCTTGCCCACCATTGCTGTCGCTGCGCCCGGTTTTGTCTTCGCCGTCCAAAATTAATTCGCCGCACCAGCGTATCGCATCCATGCATGCAACAGATTTCTTTCGTGTCTGGCCCCAGCTGTCCGAGTGCAAGGTTATTTTCTGAGACGCATGGTTGACAAGAGGTTTGTTGTCCAGCAAACCCAACTTGAAACGAGTGGCAAGACGCACGCGAGCATCCAATTCCGAGATCCGAGGAATCGCGGTCTCTCACGCCACCCACGTCAAGGTCATCTTGGCAACCTCCTTTCCACTCGACAGACTACTTGAGACGGACGCATCTGTAGCGCATGCTTTCTCTGGTTCTGAGGTTTGTCTCAATCGAGTCAACTTGTCACGGATGGTTGCGGCAATCTAGATGAGGTAAGGATATCCGTCTCGCACCCAGTCAGACTTTTGATCGCCGACCACCCGGCTTCTCGGCGCCGGTGGTCTGCGTCTGTCACTGGCTGCCAGAACGTCACCCAGGCGACGTGGAGCAGCCAGGGGCATGACGTTTGAGGACGGATTCAGACGTCGATCTCATCACGTGATCATCACGCTACGTTCACGCGACCCAATAGCCACGCCCCCTCCGGCCAGCCAGCCTGGCTGGTGCCACCGCATTGGAGCGGGAGTATCAAGCTCAAGCTTCCACCATACGGTCCGGCCAGCCAGCCCGCCAGCCTGAGCCTGCCAGCTGACCGCTGCCAGTCGATTGTTGGCCGGTCACGACATAGCTGTCAACCGTCTTGTCTCGGTCCCTCTCCACTCATCACACCGCACTCCTTTCCCACCTTGCTTCTCCAAGCTGCAAGCACGCTCCGGCCTCCGTCGATCCCAGATTGACGCAGACAGCCTCAAGCGCTTGTCACAAAAGCCCTAGGCATACGGGGCCTCGCTGTCGGCACCGGGTCTCCGATCGTCGACCGCCGCCCAAGCCGCCCCGAGTAGGGCGCTTCCAGCTGGGACACCGCCATGTACGCTCCGACCCAGCCTTACCAACAAGGCCGGTCGGCTGGCGGGATGCGTGCGCCGTATCCCAATCCCCAGCAGATGGCGTACCCCGTAGCTGGACATCCTCAAGCGATGTACGCTGCTCACCCTCAACAGCAGCACTACCAGCAACCTCGCTACCCTCAGCAGATGGCGCAGGGCTACCCGGCGGCGCAACAGCAGGCCATGTACCAGCAGCAGCACCACGGCTACCCGCAACAACAGCAGCAAGCTCCTCACTCCTCGCGCGGCCAGAAGCAGCACAAGGGTACCCTCGCCCCCGGCCAAATCATCAAGGTCGGCAAGCACAAGGTCCGGATCGAGAAGTACCTTTCGGAAGGTGGATACGCCCACGTCTACCTGACCACTTCGGAGCAACCCATCTATCCGCCAAACAAATCGAACTCAAAGGGTTTCACGGAACATTGTCTGAAGCGCGTGGCCTTCCAGGATGAGAATGTGTGGAAGGACGTACGAAAGGAAATTGAGGTTATGGTACGCTGCGACGCCAGGGTCCGTGCTGACGACAGAAAATGCTGCCCGCATCCCCCTATCTTGTGCAGTACTTGGATTCATCTTGGCAACGACTACCGAACGGGGCGTATGAAGTGTTCATCCTCATGGAATGCTGCAAGGGCGGAGGTATCATCGATCTCCTGAACCAGCGACTCCGCGATCGCCTGACCGAGCGGGAGATTCTCCAGATCTTCACCGACGTGTGCGAGGCGGTCGCGGCCATGCACTCCATGGAACCCCGACCACTCTTGCACCGCGACCTCAAGATCGAGAACGTCCTGAGTGCACCGGGCGCCCCCACAAAGGACCGACCTCAGGGCTGGAACTTCAAGCTCTGCGACTTCGGCTCCACGACATATCCTAGCAGCCACCCACCGACAAGCTTGGCGGAGTCTGAGGCTCTCGCCCTCGACATCAACAAGCACACGACCATGCAGTACCGGAGTCCGGAGATGGTGGAGCCCATGCTCGGCCACCCCGTCGGCCTCCCCAGCGACGTCTGGGCTCTCGGAGTGCTGCTGTACAAGCTGTGCTACTACACGACGCCGTTCGAGACTCAAGGTCCTCTCGCCATCGTGCACGCCAAGTACGAGTTCCCGCCGTACCCGAAGTACTCGCCTGCGTTACAGCACTTGATCGCCCAGATGCTGATGGAGCACCCGAGCCAGCGCTTGTCCGTGTTCCAGGTGCTCGAGGTGGCGCATGACCTCAACGGCACCCGGCCCTCGGTGGATTACGTGAGTTAACCGCGTCTGTACCTAGCTGACTTTCCAGTCTGCGTATAAGCAGCGTATGCGCCCGCTGTCTCAGCAGCCCCCGCGGCAGATCAAGAGGAACGACAAGAACCCTCTAGACTTCACCGACCCCTCAGAAACGAGTCGGCCAGTAGCCCCGGAGGTGCCATTGGCGTCGACCGTTCAGCCGCAGCGTCGCGGCAGGCCAACTCGGGATCCGAGGGAGGCGGCACTGGGTGTGGGGTCGCCTCAGCCGATGGCGACACACAAGACAACTCCGGCCCTGCAGCGGATTCCCAGTGTCAAGTCGTCCTCGAGCGTCCAGAGCATGCCGACGCCTCCGACATCTCACCACCCGGATCCGCGACTTCCATCGGGCTCGGTTGCGTCAGCCAAGTCGAAATTCGAGCAACACGCCAACAAGCGCATGAGTCTGCCCCATCGCTCGACGCAGTCGCCCGTCAACCGCCTCCAGGTCACTGGCGAGGACAAGAAGAATGTGTCTCGCAAAAGCAGCGTCGACGCGTTTGGATTTCACCAATCGATCCCGAAGGTCACGTCACCGCTGAGCTTCGGCGACTCGTTCAACAGCACGACGTCGCCGCGAGACGGCTTCAGCGACGCATTCGGTGCCAAGGTCAACAAGCAGCCGCAGCGGCAGTTCACCGACGCCTTCAAACCCTCGTCAGGCGGCGACCGCGAGCGCCAGTTCACCGATGCGTTCAACCCTAACATGGCTAAACAGCGTTCGGTCTCGACGGCGTCTGGATTCAGCGACTCGTTCTCGGGCTCCGGGGCACCCACGAAACAGCAACGCTCGGTCTCGGGCTTCAGTGACTCATTCACGAGCCCAAGGATCGTGACGTCGCCTGTCGCTGCTTCGCCACTCGCCATTTCGCCAGAAAAGCTGGTCAGCATCGACAGCATCGATGAGACGAGCAGCTCTGGTGCCGCCGCGGAGAGCAGGAAGTCGCAATCGCCTGCTTCGAATGCGGACGGCGACACCAGCTTTGAAACGCGGTTCCCGTCAGTGGAGGCTCTGCACAGACGATCCTCGGCCTCGTCATCGACCTTCACCACTACAAAGCAGAGGAGCAAGGAGCTGCCCCAGATCCCGACCGTCAAGAACGAGGCTCCGCCCAGCCACGTTCGCCGCACGTCGGTTGTTGCGAACCGCACCGGCGGAGACATCCCGAAGAACAACCACCACACGCGCTTACAGCAGCCTCAGCCGCGCTCAACCCAGGTCACTGGCACTGCGTTCAAGAGCCAGCCTCGACCCGGGCCTGACGATGGACTGGGGCCGCCGGCGTCGGGCCAGCAGCCAACACCGTCCCCGACTGCAGACTACCTGGACCTGTTAGACGACGAGGAGACGACCGAGCTCCTTGCGCCGACCGACCTCATGGACGAGGAGGACCCGGAGGAGGACAAGCTCGCGCTGAAGCCGATGCAGCCGGAGATCTCTGAGTCACCTAACAGCGGCGCTCGCTTCGGCGTGCCGGCCAAGAAGCCGCTGCCGACCAAGCCGAAACCGGCACTCCCGGCCAAGCCCCAGCTGCCTATCAAGCCGCAGGGTGCCGCAGAGCGTGCGACGCTGCCGGAGCTTTCTTCTGCGCGGCCGCCGACAAATTTCAACTCGGAGAACTGGTCTCCGCTCGAGGCAGCGAAGGCGGACCCGAAGCGTGTCTCGCCGTCCGCGCAGGTCGACCTCGACTCGAGTGACGACGACGAAGGGCCGGAGGACCCCGTGCCCTGGCGCCGCACCGATTCGCCACTGCAACGCGCCCGCCGTCCCTCGCCAGACATTCTGAAGCGGATGAGCTCATTCGAGCCTGCACCTGCGTCCCCCAGCTCGCCGACGAGCAAGACGGGTGCGAGCGCGTACTCCGGCTACAGCCTGAGCGGGTACACGGGCACGACGGCGAGCACGGGTGGCAGTCTGCGGGGTCGCGCCGTCTCGGGCGTCTCAGCGCAGGAGACGCACAGCCGCCGCAGCAGTGTCATCGACATGAAGACGCACTTCGAGCAGCTCAACACGAACGCGACCAGCGCAACGAACGGCAGTGCACAAACCGGGCATGCGCGCCACGCCAGCACATCCAAGCCGGCGGCGAAACCGGCCAAGCCTGAGAAACCGGCCACGCTCCGCCGTCTCTCCGGCCCCAGGCCGCAGCCGAAGAGCACAGGGCCCAAGCCGCCCCTCCCCCCGACGCCGGTGCCGAAGCCTGCCGCTCTTAGGAAGAGCAGTGTGGCTGGCGCCAGCGCGAGCGGAGCGAGCACGAGCCCCATGTCCGCGACTTCTAACACCGCCACATCAAGCACTACCACCTCTGGCGTGAACGCGGGCAAGCCGGCCGTCAAGCACGGCGATGCCCCCTCCGGCCTGGCATACAGCAAGTCCTCGTCTGGGCGGGCGTTCCCCGTGACGCCGAAAGGCCAGCCTCAACCCGAGCCGTCACCTGACCGACCCGCCAACCCCCGCTCGAACAGCAACGACAGCCAGCGCTCGTCGAGCCCCGAGAAGCCGATCCCGGTCAAGGACCGGATCGGGATGTGGAACAAGGGCGAGGTCCGGCATGCGCGCAAGTGAGCCTATCAGTTTGTCTCGGCGCATGGCACGGCTGCATGGCGTGGCGTAGCGGGGGCGAGATCGGACGATCGAGATCGGTGCCAAGCGTTCCGCAGCCTTGCTGACTGTGCCGATTTTGCACCGAGAGAAAACGGACAGATGACACTGTCGTGTGTCGTCAGCGACGGACGCGTCGCGTCGCGACGTTGGTTCGCGACGCGGCTGGCGAATGGCGGCGCGCCTCGCGGCCAAGATTTGGCTGGACGCAGGCTGGGCGGGCATTCGACCGGGGTTGAGGCCGAGTCGGGAATCCCGGTAAGAGACCGAGGCCGAGGGCATCCTGGTCCGAGCGTTGCATGCAGATAGATGTTTGAGGAGAGGAGCAGCATAGATTGCATGTGGATAGACATAATCCGTGTTGTAGACATGTCACGAGATCATGAATCACCGCATCGTTCGTGCCGACCCACTCGGAGCAGCGTAGGAGTATGACAAAATGGTGAAACGTCAGACGGGCCAGAGTGCCAGAGTGCGGCCAGTACGGCCAGTGTCGGTGCCGAGTGGATGCATGCGACTCGACTTTTTTCCACCACCCAGGGCACGGACCGAGAGCCTCCTGGGTGCAGTCCTGGGTGCAGGGAAGACCGAAGGGCATGACTGAAGGTATGGGCTGATCATCACAGAAGTTGAAATTTGCTTCCGTCGCTTTTCTCGTATCGCTGGCTGGAGCTGGCGCCGCCTGCGGCGCTGCTGGGCTGGAGCCTCCATAGGGACCCCCGGTCACAGAGCCATGCATGCCGGAGCCGGGACATCAGCGTTGGCAGGTGTTGCCGAGTAGAACTGCGCATGCACTGGCTCTTCTGACTGGACGTCGATCTGGAGAGCCCAGGGACTGGAGGGGATGCACATGGCGCCAGAGAGTCTTTCGGCTAGCTACCAGGGAGGAGGGTGGAGGGAGGAGGGTGGAGGGAGGAGGGAGAGACCGACGGCGGCCTGGCAGTCATAGCTGCCATCAAGGGAAGGGGGGCATGAGCCAATGTTCCCTGCAATTCTCTGGAATCTCACTACTCTGCTGTGACTTACTATCGTTCCAGCCAGCCTCAGCCTCTGACGATACTACATACTGCCCTGCTCCGACCCATTTCTTTATCAACGACCACTCCATCCACTCTACTCTTTCATCCATCCACTTTGGCGCTAATCATCCTTCTCACACTACCACGACCGCCCCCGCACTAGCCAGTGTGTCGACTCTGGGGTCCTCGATCTGATCCTCGTGCCAAGCACACCCACCCACGCCCACGCGAGACAAGGCTCGGCCATCCACACCCGCCCCTTGCTCGGGTTCACCGATCGGCCAACCTTCCCTCTCTTCACTGCGTCACTCCATCCTCTCTCTGTCTCCTCGTCTCGATCCTCTGCGTCCTCTCAAGTCCGACCCCGTCACCGATCTCGACTCCGCGCCCTCGGCGCTCCCCACCATTCCCCTCTGAACGCAGATCGGGGAACACCCGGCCACCAAACCTTACTTTGCTGACACACGACCGGCAGACCGGCCCACACGACTATGTCGACCCCGGGCTCAGAGGCGAGCCCCCGTCCCAAGGGCTCGCCAGCGTATCGCAAGGACATGGATCTCAAGCCCCAGGTGCCCCGCGTGTCGCAGAGCGACCTTGCGGCCGAGGCAGAGGCGAAGCGGAGGAAGGTGCTGAGAGCTTGCGATGTTTGCAGAAGGTGAGTCATTCTTCACTTCTTCCTCCCTCTTTCATCTCTGCCGTCCTCATGGTTTTGGTGGACGGTGCGGCTCGCCCCGCTCGCCGGGCACCTCACCGAGACCTTCGCAGATTGTTCGGCCGCGGATTCGCTGTCGACCGGCCCGCTCGCAGCGTACCCGGCGTACTCAATTGATGAGCGGCCGTCATTGGCCATGATCTCGGTGTCGTCTCATGTCGGCTACCCGCGCCGGTCGTGTCAGCACGCCCGCGTGAGCTGGTCGCCGAGGGCGCCGCAGCGAGAGCGGGAAGCCTCCATTGCCATTGATGCGGCGCCGCGCGCCGCCGCAGCTGCGCCAGGAAGCGCCGCAACGAACGCCGCCGTATCATTCACTTGCCTGGCTATCGTGGATGTTGTGGCTATCGTGGCGTGTCGCGGGGTTTCCGACGTGCCGATGCGCGACTCGGTTTGCAGTATTTCGGCTCCGGTGTCTGTGTGTCTGTGTGTACGCTCGCGGCGCTCGAGGGCCCGCGTTTCAGATGCGCGACGATTACGCGCGCGCGCACGGGGCACACTCTGCACCGCCCTGCTTATCTGATTGCGCACTGCCCGACGGTCTGAGGATCGGGCTGTGCCTGCGCAGACGAGCGCTTGCCTCCAGACCTGCAGAGGTTGCCGCACGTTCGGGTGGGCACACACCCAGATGCTGGCCAGTGTCTGCCGCATTGGAAACTCATGTCTCTCCCTTCACGCCGCTGGAATTCTCTGTCACCAGCTAACGTACAGAAAGAAGATCCGATGTGAGGGCCCGATGAACTCGCACTCGAACGCCAAGTGCGCCAACTGCCAGGAGTACAACCTCGACTGCACGTACGTCGAGGCGGCGAAGCGCCGCGGCCCGCCGAAAGGCTACATCGACACGCTGGAGCAGCGCTGCGCGCGCCTCGAGCGTCTCGTGAACCAGCTCAACCCCGCGATCGACATCAGCGAGACGATCGGCCCGATGCCCGACCGCGACGAGTTCGAGCTGTCCACGTACCAGGAGACGTTGCGGTCGCTCGGCGTTCCGCCGTTCCCCGCGATGAAGAACATCAGCGAGCTGGCTGCGACACCACCGAACGGCGCCGGCGGAGGGCACAATTCGCCGCGCGTCCTCGGCCCCGCGCCGTGGAAGACATACGAGCGCGACCCGCATCGCCCGCCGGAGGACGAGGATGAGGCGCGCGAGCAGGCACGCATCGCCCACGCCATGGTCAAGCTCAACATCCGCGACCACGACGCGTTCCGCTTCCACGGCAAGGCGTCCGGCGCCCACCTCGTCAGGATAGTCAACGAGCTCAAGTACAACGAGGCGGACGCCACTTTCTTCGACCGCTTAACGGCCGTCAAGCGCCCAGAGTACTGGATGGTGCCCGAGTGGGAGAAGGTCATCGCGACCGAGTCCGTCAAGCCCGTCGACTACTCGGTGTGGCCGGACGAGGACCTCGCGGGCCGCCTGATCGACGGCTACTTTGATCACACGAACACGCACATGCCGTTACTGAACCGTGTCATCTTCCAGCGGCAGTACCAGTCTGGTCTGTGGCGCACGAACGCCGAGTTCGCAAAGATGTGTCTCCTTGTGTTCGCGAACGGAGCTCGCTACGTCGACGACGAGCGCGTGTACTGGCCGACCGAGGTCGCGACGACGCCCGAGGGTCAGGACCGCCTCCGCAATGACCGAGACGGCACGCTGAAGTACTCGGCGGGCTGGAACTACCTCCGCGCCGTCATCAAAATGGGCCGCTCGTGGCTGCAGGGCCCATCGCTGCTTGACCTGCAGACGACAGTGCTCGTGTGCTTGTTCATGAACGGTAGCGCCGTCCCGCACCTCGCGTGGCTCGTCGCCGGCAGCGGTCTGCGCATGGCGCAGGAGATCGGTATCCACGTCCGCTCCACCATGCTCCTGACCAACCCCATCGACAGGGCCCTGTACAACCGTGCCTTCTGGTGTCTGTATCACTTCGATCGTCTCAGCTGCTCGGCTATCGGCCGCTCGGTCGCGATCCAGGACTCGGACTTTGACGCGGACTACCCGATCCCCGTCGACGACGAGTACTGGGACACGGGTGACCCGGAGAAGGACTTCCGCCAGCCGCCAGGACTTACCCCCGATCCGGCGGTCACCGCGTTCACGCACCTGCTCAAGCTGGACCATGTTCTCGGCGCTGCGCTCCGCACGATCTACGCCGTGAACAAGCTGCCCGAGCACGGACCCGATCAGCGCGCGATCGTCGTTGAGCTCGACAGTGCGCTGAATGCCTGGGCTGACTCTGTACCGGACAACCTGCGCTGGGACCCGACACGCTCCGACCCGCGGCTGTTCGAGCACTCTGCCGTCCTGTACGCGCACTACTACTACGTGCAGATTCTCATCCACCGACCATTCATTCCGACGCGCAAGCACCCGGAAAGTGTCGGCTTCCCGTCGCTCGCGATCTGCTCGAACGCGGCGCGCTCAATCAGCAACGTGCTGGACGCGGTGCTGCGGCGCGGGCGCCAGCTCGGCCGGCTGCCAGGGCACGCGATGTCGATCTCCTTCGCGCTGCCGGCGGGCACGGCCGCGATTGTGCTCCTCATGAACGTGTACGCGGTCAGGCAGAGGGAGCAGGAACGCCAGCGGTGCCTGAACGACGTGAAGCGCGTCATCGCCGCCATGAAGGAGATGGAGCTCACGTATCGCCAGGCGGGCAAGATGACGGACTTGATTACGGAAATCGCCCGCGAGTCTACCGGCGACATGCCCGAGGCGCTCGGCGGACTGCCCCCGAAGCGCGGGTACGAGGACGTCGAGCCGCCCGTCAGCACGACGCCGGGCGCGCCGGACGTTGCTCCGTGGCCGGCTGCGGTGCTCGAAGCCAAGCTGCAGAGCGAGATCGGCCGCAGCGGATCCAACTTTGCCTCCCCGTCGTCCAACTATGACCCGGCGAACGCTCCTCCTGGCCCGCCAACGCCGCCCTTCATCTGGTCCTTCAACAACAGCAACCAGGGCACCGTGCCGTACGGCAGCACTGCCTCTGCGTCCGGATCACCAGCGCAGACCTCTGCGCCGCCCCAACCACCGGCGACTGCCTCGCAGGCCGTGCCGCCAGCGCAGAACCCCGTCGCGTCCCTCATGGGTCCGAACCTGGGCGCGCCGCCAACGAACGCGGCAGGCGAGACCATCTTCCCCGAGTTCTTCGACGCCGACAACCTGCACAGCATGGGCTTCGCCGTCGCGAACTTTGACATGATCGCCGGCAATCCGGGCGACCAAGCGCCGGCTCCGGACTTCTGGACCTCGCTGCTGCGCGGATCCGGCCCGCAAGGGCTCGGCACGTTTGGGGGCATTGGAAGTAACAGCGGGTTCTACGCCGGCCTCCCGAGTGAGAGGGAACGGCAGCAGCCGTGGAACTTCATGCCGTGGCTTGGACACCAGGGCGATGTGAACATGGCCCAGGCGCAGGCGCAGGCGAACGGGCCGAATGGACAGGGCGGACCAGGGATGGGAAGCCAGCAGCAGCAGCAACAGCCGCTTTAGACTAGAATGATGCGTGTATGATATGAACGTTGTGTCCACTTTTCCAGCTCCCAGACTGATCAGACGTACTGACTGGGGTAGGGCACTAGGTGGAGGACACTCGTGGGAAACGTCGAATCTGGCAAAGGCCGTCTCCGACCTCGCGAAGGAGGACGGATAGGTCAACCATATGGCCTCGCCCGTGAGAAAGCTTGGATCTAGGCAGGGCCTCCTCCGAAGCCGACATGAATGAATCCCGGCGAGGACCTGATAATACTCCCACAACTGATGCCACACGTCCCACAGCTCGCAACGACAGCGAGCCAGTGGACCGTGCAATCTCCACGCCCTGCACGACTGCCAGGCGCTCATGTTTGGGCACGTGCTCATCTGTCGTGGATTGTGGGCGGAATCCGAGTGCGAGTTGGTGGCTAAAAGGCTCTTCGCTCCGCTCGGGACATCCGTGAGAAAGCTTGGATTTAGGCATGGCTTCCTCCGACCTCGACAAGAATGAATCCCCGCGAGGACTTCATCAACAACTGGGCAAGCGGGACATATACTACACCTTGCCGGACCCGATGGCTCGAGCAATTCTTCATCGCTCATTCTGTGCGAGATTGCCAGCCCCGAAAGCTCACCACAGTTGCCGCGTTCGCGGGCTTGTCTACCCATGCAACATCGTTCTTGTGACCCTGCCACCGCCCGTGCGGTGAGGCACATCCGTGGGAAACGACGAATCTAGAGAAGGCTGTCTCCGACGCCGACAAACCTTGGAAAACAGCACAGATAGAAAAGTCGTACGGTGGTGTGCGCCCGTGAGAAAGCTTGGATCTGGCTAGGTGTGTCGCCGGCCTCGACCATAACGCATCCCCGTCGTGACCTCCGTCTCCTACTCTGATGCCAGGGCTTGTCGGCGCCGTTCGTCACACTCGCCTGTGCATCTCTTACATTCAGTTTCTACAGGCCGACAGGTCGCTAGGCCTAGAGGCTCGCGCGGCGCCACAGCTAGCGACTCCCGCACATTCGGTTTTCTGTGCGACACAGCTGTTGTAAGTGTGCCCTTACAGTCTTACAGTGAAACGCATCCGTGGGAGACATCGAATCTAGCAAAGGCTGTCTCCGATGCCGACTGATAGAAAACAGAAAAGATAGAAAAGTCGTACGGTGGTGTGCGCCCGTGAGAAAGCTTAGATCTAGCGAGGCGTGTCTCAACCTCGACAGGAATGAATCCCCGTCGTGACCTTTCCTTCACAAGCGTTGCTTGTTAAGGTTGTCCAGTTGTTTGCCCGCAAACCCGCCGCCCCCAAGCACTCAACGCTCAGCATCCTAGTCCCGGAGTTCCGGGATGCACCTCGTCCCTGCGTTCACCGACCAGACCTACCATACATATGGTAGGGTTAACCGAATCCCGCCGTTCGATCTCGTCGGGAGGACGCACCCTGACCCGAGAATCTCGGCGGCGGATGCATGTCGCACGTCGCACTCGCTGCTTGTATCTCATTGGTTCCTGCACCGGAGAGACGGACGATGCATGTCGGAGAGAACTGAGGACGCCCGACGAGCGCGGGCATCTGCATGACCCCGCGCCGACGTGTGTGCCTCGGACCCGAGGTTGCGCTCGCCAGACGTATCCAGGTCACCGTGCTGAGACATTTGACAGTCCGCGAAACAGCGTTAAGCTTCAACGGTCATGTTCTCGGATATAAAACTCGGAAATATTCTGCATTTCTTTTCCTTTTCGCGATCTCGGAGTCAGTTGTTGTCACTCCCAAATGAGCAGGTGCAGCATGAGGTATTAATGAATTTGTTACATTCAAGTACGGTTTGGAACTGTCCTAGCAGCGACCGCCGTAGGCTGCCGGGAGGCAACTCGAGGCGGCCATGAAGTGATATGATTGTGGTTGTTTGTACATGCGTCTAGGTTCGAAGCCGGGGGCCGGGGTACTGCAGACTGATCCGGACACCGAAGTCGGGCACCAGGCGCGGCGCTCCGTGAAGGAGCTTACTCCTCAGAAGCCTCGATCTGGTCGCGCTTCCACCACCACTGGCCACCGTGGTTGGAGTGGTGGGGGTTCCAGCCGTGGAGGCGGCGGCCGCGGCGAACGTAGATGGGGCAGACAGAGCCGTCACCCCACTGCCAGAGCTGCATGCCACCCTCAGTGCAGCCGACGTAGTGACCGCCGAGACCGTTGCTGCAGCCGATGTGGACGTTGGGCCAGTGGATGTAACCGTTGGGGCCGACACCGCACCAGTCGTGGCCGTGGCCGCCGTGGGGGCGGTGAATGTGGATGGGCTTGTAGTAACCGTTGAAGCAGCCGTAGGTGAAGGACTTGACAATGCCGCCGAGGAGCTTAAGCTTGAAACCGATGATGCCGCCAATGAGGTGGAGGAGGAAGAAACGCTTCTCGAGGTCGGCCTCGTCGACGCCGTCGCGCTCCATCAGCTCGCGCTTGGCGTTGATGCCCTCGGTGATCGAGGTGCCCGCGTCGTTGCGGCAGCCCTTGCAGACGCCGTCGCTGCCAACAGACAGGCCGGAGACCTTGGGGCCCTGGGAGAACTCGAGGGCGTAGTACTGGTTCTGCCAGTCGGCACCGAGCTGGAAGACGGTAACGTTGGTGTTGTCCTCAACACCGACGGCCTTGTACTTCTTGTTCTCGATGGTGAACTCGGAGTTCGGGGAGAGATCCGGGAGCTTGACCTCACCGGAGGAGTCGATGTCGTCGCGCTTGACCTTGAGGGTCGCGGCGGAGGCAAGGCCGGCAAAAGCCAGGACGGAGAGGAACTTCATTGCCGGTGTGTGATGTGGTGTTGAAGTGGGAAAGAGGAGGAAGAAGCTGTTGCTGGATGGGGATTGAGAACGCCAGAGGCGCTGTTTATATACACGAATCTCAGGTCGGACTCGAGGACATCAAGAGGCGATCAACACGTCGAGAAGCAGTGGTCAACAACAAGAAACCTCTGCTCTTCCTCCTCCTCAACTCACCTGACAGGCGCAGCACCAGAAACAACAGTGACGGCCACTCGATCTCCGATCTCGCTCCCGTTCCCAGGTAGTACCTCCCTGCCCAGGATATTGCGGAACCTCGTCTCGTTCTTGCTTGATCCTGCCAGCTGCCTCATGAGGACCCAGGCCACGACTCGGGCTCCTCAGATCCTCTGCGGCCATTCCACCGTCCTCTGATCCGATACGCCCCCACCTTGACCGGTCCTCATCGGTGACGTTCCGACAGAACACAGGCCGTAAGTGAGCCGAGTGCAAGCTGTACTTGATCCGGGAATGACTCCAGCCCAGGATCCAGCCCAGGGGGTCCATATCGCCTCTCGTGGCCAAGACAAGCAAGGGAGCGCTCGAAATAATTGTGTTACGTCAAACCTCGCCCGCTATCATGAGATGAGGACTGTGTGCCTGGCCGACATAGGTCATGGATGCTGTAAGGCGGAAAGCGTCCACTTCCCTGGCGCTACCTGAGGCATCCCTGAGAACGTCCTTCGAACCCTCCTTGCGTACCTTGACTGCTGAATCGTCTCAGATGTGCTCGTCAATTCATGGCCGCGAGAGAACCTCACGACCAGGGCGAGCTGGTTGGACCCGAGTGAACCCGACTGCTGGAGTAGAATCCAAGGGGGAGACGAGCGGCTCCTCGAGTCTGCGGCAAAGCACAGACCTCCATCGCCAAAGCCGCACAGGCAGATGCGATCGTCCCGCTCGATCTCTTTCACCACCCAAGCCGGATATCTCGCCGACCGCTCAGCTAGCTCAGCTACCCCATGCCCCACACACACGACCACCATGCAGCGGTATGCAGCCGGCTCCCAGCAATGCCAAGACAAAGAAAGCATCAAAGGCTGCCGTACACATGACCCGGAACTCCCAGACTAGCGAGCATATTGCATGTCACAAGCGAGCGCCAGCCCGCTAGCCCACTCGGCGGCAACGGGCATGAATTGTTTCCCAGACACAGATTGACACAGAAGCATGCATGTTTGCCTTCTGGCGTCGGTGCGTGTCCGCTGTCAATTGTTTCCTAATTCCTCCACAGAGGCAAACACGCGCAGACATTGGCTCCGAGTTGGAGTCGGTGGATCAAACGATACCACGACGCCGATCGACGTCAGACCCGTCCCTACAGACTGGACATGACGCCTCTGCAATGTAGTCTAACTGCTCCTGGCATGCGGGGGGCGTCGTAGCTCAAATCTTGCACCTTGCCGATGCGCCAGAAACTTTAATGCGAGACAAATCGCAATGTCTCGCTCACCTCGTCCGACGGACATGGCACCCGCACCCGCATTCGCTCATCTATGCATCGCCTGTCGAGCTTAACCTAGTGTTTGGTCCTTTCGGATATTGCATCAGTAGCACAGAGTGGGTGAGTGGAGGAAGCCACGGCCAGGCCATGCCGGGCCATCGGGCAGCGGACACGAGACACGAAAGCGGGACGCGAGCACGCAGTCTGGCACGTTGGTGAGTATGTAGTGCAGCACACGTTGCTTTCTTACGGACACTTCTTACATTCATACACGACTATTTGCTACTTTGTTTGCTTTGCTTTATTCGATTATTATAACAGTTGCTTACTCGCTTCATTGTGGGGAGGACCGCTTCGTATAACGTGCGTGTACAAGCCTACTGGCCGCCGCCGTTGTTGTTGTTCTGGTCCTGGTTGCCAGAGTTCTGGTTGTTCTGGTCACCCTGGGCACCAGTGTTGCCGCCCTGGTTCTGAGACTCGACGGCAGAAGAAGCAGATGTCGCAGCTGAGGTGGCTGCCTGCTCGACAGAAGTTGCGGCTGATGTGGCGGACGATGCCTGTCCAGCGGCGCTGCCTTCGACCGAAGAGGCAGACTCCGAGGCGGAGCTCGCCTGCTCTTCGGCGGAGGTCGCGGCGGAGGTGGCCTGCTGCTCGGCGGAGGTCGCGGCGGAAGTGGCCTGCTCCTGAGGCGTGCTGGGTGTAGCGCTAGGCGTGGCCGATTGGTTGTCGTTGCCCTCACCCTCGGCACCAGAGTTATCACCGGTGTTGCCGCCGCCTACGGCGCCGCCACCGCTGTTGTCACCACCCTGCTGGCCCTGGTTCTGGCCCTGGCCCTGACCGCCGGAGCCGGTGCCGTTCTGGCTGTTGGTGCCGTTCTGCTGGACCCACTTGATCTCAATGCCGGGGCACCTTGGACGAGTGAGGTGGTCGCCGTACTCGGTAACAGCCCAAAGGATGACACCGTTGGCCCATCCGGAGCCGGCGTCAGCCCAGCGGCCGGGAACGGGGGAGTGCTCGAGGCCGGTAGCGTTCAGGCCGGGGTAGACGACACCGCTGGTGTTCCTGTACTCTCCGGTCTTGTTCAGCTGGGCGGCATCGAGGCGGTCAACAACGCCCTGGATGTGACCGCCAGTGTTGTACCAAGCGCAGAACGAGGCCTGAAGGTAGCGCTGGGCGATGCTGGCCGCGAGAGCCTTCGGCCACGGGAGCTGGTTAATCGGAGACGAGCTGTTTGTGGATGACGTGGCGTTTGCGGTCGACGTGCCGTTCGTGGTCGAGCTGTTCTGGGCACTGGAAGCGCCGGGAAGCTTAACCTCAAGAATACCGAGCTGGCCGGGGACAACCTGGGCGAACACAACCTCGGTCAGGTTGGGGCCGGCAACGCCAGCGTTGGGGTAGCGCTTGGCGAGGTTCTCAAAGGCCTGGATCGCAGCCCAAACGTGAGGCGGGTGGACGTGAGGGAAGTCCCAGCGGAGACCGGTCTCAACGAGCGAGGCAGGGATGGGCGCGCCAGGGTACCTGTGCAGGATGTAGCGAGTTCCGGAGGCAATCCTCTGAGCGGTGGTCTCGTTCATGGACGCGGGCGTGATGTTCTGCCACAGAGGGAAGAAACCGGCAGGAGTGAAGGCGTTCGAGCGGTTGTTCGAGGTAGTGTTGAAGTCGTAGAAGAACGACTTGTTCTCGTCCCAGTTGAGATCGAGCACAGCCTGAGTGTAGTTCTGAGCCATCTGCTGGTGGTAGTCGACCTTGCCGCGGATAGTCTCGTTCTTGATGCTGCTGAGGTCGTCCTGCTGAGAGTCCGAAGGGCCGAAGATCTGGCCACCCTGCTGCTGCTGGTCGCCGCTCTGCTGCTGGTCACCGCCTTGCTGCTGGTCACCCTGCTGCTGCTGGTCACCGCCTTGCTGCTGGTCACCACCTTGCTGCTGCTGGTCGTTGCCGTCGCCCTGGTCACCGGAATTCTGGTCATTGCCGTCGCCTTGAGCGCCGTCGTTCTGGCGGGAGAAGATGCTGTAGAAGCGGTCCCAGCGGCGTGCGAGCCAGCTGCGGCCCTGGTTACCACCACCGTCCTGGTTGCCCGAGTTCTGGTCGCTCTGGTCGCCCTGAGCGCCAGAGTTGTCGCCCTGGTTCTGGTCGTTGTTGCCGTCGTTCTCGTTGCCTCCACCGGTCTGGGAGGCAGAAGGCTGAGCAGCGGACTCAGAGCCAGAGGGCTGAGCAGCGGATTCAGAGCCAGTCGTCTGAGAACCGGAGTTTTGGTCAGACTGGTCGCCCTGAGCACCGGAGTTGTCACCGGAAGGCTGAGCGCCAGAGGGTTGAGCGCTAGATTCAGAGGCAGAGGGAGTAGCGGAGCCAGAGGGCTGAGTGTCAGAAGACTGAGAGCCGGCGTTCTGGTCAGACTGGTCACCCTCGGCACCAGTGTTGCCACCAGAGGTCTGAGAGGCGGAAGGTTGAGTACCGGAGGCCTCGGTGCCAGATGGGGTGGCAGAGGGAGTAGCGGAGCCCTGGTCGCCAGCGTTCTGGTCGGATTGGTCGCCCTCGGCACCGGAGTTGTCACCGCTGCCCTGGTCGCCCGAGTTCTGGTCCTGGCCCTGGTTCTGGTCACCAGAATTCTCGCCGCCAGCACCACCACCGCCGCCACCGGACTGGTCGCTTTCGTTGTCGTTACCGCTGTCGGTGCCGTTGCCGCCGTCCGTGCTGTTCTGGGACAGGTGCTGGTCCCACTGCTTGTAGAGCTCGGCAACGAGCCTGTGGTCTCCGGCGAGGAGCGCGTTGAGGTCGACGGGGACAATGCCGCGGACATTAAGAGACTGGAGCTGATCCTCGACCTTAGCGCGCGTAGCGTTCCTGCTAGCTGTTATGTTACCGGCGGCGCCGGCGGGGTTGGTGCTGTTAGCACTACTGCCGCCGCCGAGAGTGTCTTGCAGAGTCTTGGGGTGCATGAGCCAGCGCGACGAGAAGTCGACACCGGACTCGGAGCCGGACACCAGCTCGGCGTAGAGATCGTTCTTGGCGCTCTTGTTCAGGTTGCGGTTACCCTCGACGAGATCGTAGTCTTGAATATAGGCTTCGGGGCGGGGAGCGTTGTTGGGGGCACTGTAGTGTGCGACCGTGTGCGTCTTGTTCGTCCAGGGCGAGGTGACCTGAATGGTGCGCCACTGTTGCCACCAGTCAAGCTCCTTCTCGATAAGCGGAAGCGCACGGCCGAGGATCTCCTTGTCACCCGTGTCGCGGACGTAGTCGGCAACCATCTGGGTGAAGACGGGGGGCTGCGAACGGTTCATGTAGTACTTCCTGCCGCCGTTGGGGATGAAGCCGAACTGCTCGATCTGGTCCATCATGTTCTCGATCTGGTCTTTGGCCGTGTCGTTCAAGCCCGAACGGACCAAACCCTGCTGGATCCAGTAGCTGTCCCAGTAGTACGCCTCGCGGTACCTGTCGCCAGGAACGACAACGGTGTTGTTCAGAGGAATGAGCGAGCTAGAGCAGTCGTCGTCGTCGTTGCCGTCGCCACACTCGTTCGAGTCGTTGTGCTTCACTGCGAGGTCCTTCCAGTGCTCGTTGACCTGCATCGCGAAGCCCTTGTACACGGGCTCCTTGATTTTCTCGAATGATTCGGGCTCGTCCTGGAAGTCCTCCAGCTCCGCCGGTTCCCACTCGACGCCTTCGGGGCCGAAGTTGGTCCTCACGAAGTTGGCGACCTGTCCAACCTTCAGGTTGTTGTTGGCGACAGAGCCAGGGCCACCATTGTTCTGCGGCTGGGTCTGGTTCTGCGGCTGGGTCTGGTTCTGCGGCTGGGTCTGGTTCTGCGGCTGGGTCTGGTTCTGCGGCTGGGTCTGGTTCTGCGGCTGAGACTGGCCCTGCTGCTGAGACTGACCCTGTTGCTGCGACTGGCCTTGCTGTTGACCCTGCTGCTGCTGGCGCTTGCGCCTCTGGCCCTGGTCGTTACCATCACCCTGGGCGCCGTCGTTGTCGTTATCGTCGTCCTGGCCCTGGGGCTGGCCCTGCTGCTGGCCCTGGCTCTGCTGGCTGGGGTCGTTGCCGAGGTTGTAGAACTCGTTGAAGACCTGCTGCGCGGAGCCACGGGTAGGCTTGTCGACGAAGATCTTCGAGTCATGGAAGATGCCACTAAGCTGAACGTCCTGCAGCAGTTTGTCCGCGCAGTACGTGACATTCTGCCCATCGGCGCACCACCACTGCTTGTCGGGTGGGTTGTTCTGGCCGGGGATGACCATGTTCGGGTCCTTGACCATAGGTACGGCGGGAACGTACTGGTTTGTGCTGTTGCCGCTGCTTGTGCCGTTACTGTTATCGCCGCCGCCACTACCGCCTCCAACAACGCCGCCTCCACCACCTCCACCGGTCGCAGAGGCTGAAGGGGTCTGGCTCGCGGCGCTAGCCGACGCAGAACTGAGGGACTGCACGGCGCCGGAGGCCGCGGAGCTGGCCGAAGTGGAAGCGCTGCCGGCGCTTTCGGATGCAGAGCTGAGGGACTGCATCGCGCCGGATGCAGCGGAGCTGGCGGAAGCAGAGCTGGCACCAGCACCGCCACCGACGACACCGCCGTTGCCTGCTTCAGCCGACGTCGGCTCTGCCTGGCCATCGGTCGGGGTGGCGCTGCCAGCCTGAGCCGACTCGGTTGCTTGAGATGCGGCGGAGCTCATGACCGCGGATTCCTGCGAGGAGATGCTGGCCCCGGACTCCTGAGCAGCCTGAGACTGAGCCGAAGCGTTGCCGGCGGCAGATTCCGCGGTGGCGGAGGCGGCGCTGGCGGTCTGCTGCGCATCCTCGGCGTTGGAGGTCGCACTGGCGGCCGCGGACTCGGCGGAAGATGCCTGGGCACCAGCAGCCGAGGTGGCGGAGTTGCCGGCGCTGGCCGCGGCTTCGGTTCCTTGCTGGACCGCATTGGTGTTCTGGTTGTCTGCCTGGTTCTGTGCCACAGCGCTCGAGGCGCTGAGCAACAGTGGAAGCAGTCTAATCATGCTGTTGCTGGACTGCGAGGCTGAGAGATATTGGGCGGCTCGTTAACGCCGCAACGTCTTATTATATACCATGCACCAAGCTGACATCGGAGGAGTGGTGTTGAGGACTGCGAGGGCCTTGGGTCGAAAGTCTTGGAGCAGGGCGATTTGGGAGAACATCGGCGTAACGTCGCCACTTGTTCTGTACCTGTGACTTGGTCACTGGGCCCCAAGGCCCAGCATGTCAGCTATGTCAGTAGTGATGAATTCATCATCGCCGAAGATAATTGCAAGTTGGGCTCTGCATGACACGAGCGCTGAGCGCCTCAGCGCTCTTGGCGGGTAGGCCCAGACGTCATGACAGCGTCGCTCGTCAGCTTCACTGACAGCCGCCGCGGCGCAACCTGGGCAGCTCGGCTCACTGGTAATATAGCAGTTGATGAGCAGGCGAGGTCACCCTTACAGCTGCCGCCGGTTCCACTCTTCTAGATTCCCCCATGTCCCTGTACGACGTCGCTCCCTGCGTCAAGGAACTGCAGCAGAATCCCCGGTGCGCCGGAGCAGCGGACAAGGAGCCGGGGCTGTCGAAAAGGTGCAGGTCTCTGGAGGATGTGGAGAGTGAGAGGAACAACACGAGGGACATGCGGCGGTGGGGGCCCGGAGGGTCGAGTTCGAGGTACCGAGGAGGCCGAGCCGCTCCAAGTCGCCGAGGCAGAGTCACCTGGTCCTGTAGCCGCAGCGATCGCAGTACTCGATGACGAGGACAGAATGAGTGAATGGCGTATCCTGAGGACGGCGAAGTGGATGCGGCCTACGCATTCCCCGTCCCTGTTGAGCGCCGAGTGTACTTCGTCCGAGGTCTGGACGACGAGGAAGGCAGATAAGGCTCATCATACCATTGCCGGCAGTGACTGATGGCTCACATAATGAAGAGGAACGAGATCGGCCTCAAACAATGGTCAACAAGGTTGCGGTCAGCGAGAGGTCAGCGAGACGAAGTCGTGGGGAAGCGAGCTCATGGAGGGAAGGAAGGCGACGCACCGCTGCCGACGACTGAACAATCAGGGGAACGGCAGCGGCAAGGCGTTGAAGCGAGCGGCGCGATTGCGGCGATCCGTATCGGCGGGTCTGCAGGGAGAGCTGCAGGGCATGTAGACGACACGGCTCTTCAGCTGCTAGGGGCTGGGCTGGGCTGCAAAGCCTGACAGTGCTAACGAAACCTTGGGTCTCGCCGGCGGTCGCCGTTGCACACGTGCAGCGGCTAGTGGGACATGTGTGCCTCGCTACGTCTTGAGTCATTGAGGTCAATGGTGGGCGGTATGCAAGCGGACAAAGATGACGGGCATTGTGCAAGAGCGCAAGAGGGGGCAGGGGTGACGGAGGCGACGGAGAATGATGATGAGGTCGGAGGAGAGAGCTCTGGGTTGTGACGTCTGCCTCGACGTCTCCACCGAGCCTGTTGTTGGAATGTTAGGCACACCATGGGCCAGCAGAGCACGTGACCAGGAACATGATTACTTTGTGCCAGGCAGACTTGGACCTCCACCCGCCGCTCGCAAAATGTTGATGGCAATCTGGCCCGGAGTTCTGCAACCACAGCTGCACTGCGTCAACACAACAATCGACCGGGCCGAAGAAACCAGTCAACATCTATCGCTCAAGACTCCGAAGACATTAGCTTCCACACTCGGTGATACCCGCGCATCGATCTCTCGATCTCTCGATCAACTCAGCTCATCAACACTTGCCACCTTCCTCCTATCCCATCCTCCCCCCCACGACCTCACGATGGGCAAGGCCGGCAAGCAGAAGGCGTCTTCCTCGTCCTTCGCTGCGACGTACGGTGGTGACTTCCTCCCTCTCCCGATTCAGGCCTCTTCCTCAAAAGCGACGCACTACCTCTACGTGCGTCCGCAGACGTCTTCCTCAGACGCCTCCGACCGACAGCTGTTCGTCTCCAACCTCCCCATCGACTTCGGAGATGCCTCGGCACGCGCCGTGTTCTCGCGGTTCGGTGTGATCGAGTCGGTCCAATTCGGAAAGGGCGCGGGCAAGAGCGCGATGGAGAGCGCGGTGCTGGAGCTCAGCGACGATGAGGCGAGCGACGACGAGGACGAGGAGGAAGCGCCGGCCGCGCCGCAAGTCGACGAGGACGGGTGGACGTTCGTGGGTACCGAGCAGCCGAAGCGCAGGCGAAGACGGAGGCTGCAAGCCATCCCCGCCAGCGTGCCGGAAGTCACGCCGCTGCCGGAGAGTCTTGAGGCCCTGCACCCGAGTGGACGGGCGACGGCAACGATTACGTTCCTCGACGCCGTCTCCGTCCCCCGAGTCATGAAGCACTCCGGCACGATCACCTACACCCCCGACCTTCCGACCGGCCTCTCGCGCTACGAGGCGCAGTACACCGCCCTCCGACCCAAGCTCACTTTGGCGAAGGCTCACGCCGACTCCGCGATGGACCGTTACGACCACCTGCACTCTCTCCTGCTCACGTCCAAGGCGAAGGCGCAGGGTGCTGGCGCCGTCGTCGACGCGGACGGGTTCACCGTCGTGCTCCGCAGTGGCCGCTACGGTCGTACTGCCGGCCGTGGAGCAGACGGAGCCGGTGTCGCGGTCGCGAGCTTCGCGGACGCGGACAAGCCGAAGAAGAAGAAGAACTCGGGCGCCGGAGAGCTCAAGGACTTCTACAAGTTCCAGGCGCAGGACAGGAAGAAGAAGGAGCTCGCGGAGATGCGCCGCAAGTTTGAGCAGGACAGGCAGAAGGTCGCCGAGCTCAAGAAGGGGAGGCGGTACAAGCCCTACTAGACGCGAGCGCAGCAAGCGGCGCACCTGGCGCGCGATGGAGGGAGAGGCGGACGCAACGAGGGGCTGCTGTAGATCGATGCATTGCATATATGAGCCAACGGGTGGCTGTCCACGATCTGCGCAGACCGGGGAGTCTACGGTTTTAATGTTAGGTCTGTCTATTGAGTGATGAGAGTTCGCCTCCGTCTTACCAGAAATCCAGAAGAAAGGGCGGGGTATTGTGAGATCCATCTATGTCTACTCCTAAGCCTTGACGTTGAGCTTCTCGAGCGCCTTGCGCGCGCGCTCGTCGGCCTGCTCGACCGCGCGGCCGATATCGTTCCCGTCGCCGTGGGAGAGCTTGAACGCGCGCTCCAGGTCCGGAATCTGGGCGTGCGTGAGCATCATGCCCTCGTACTGGACCTCGGGGCGGTCGCTGCGCTCCTGCTCGGCGAGGAGCTCGCGGCGCTGCTGCGGCGTCTCCTTGTCGTGGTCGATGTGCGCGTTCTCCTCCTTGGCCTTCTCGGCGCGCGCCTTGCGGTCCGCCTCGACCCGCTCCCGCGTCTTGGCCATGATGCGCGGCGTCGCCTCGTAGAACTTGTTCAGCTCGGGACTGGGCTCCTCCACGATCATACCGGCCTTCAGCAGCTGATCCAGGTACGTCGCGCCCCGCCACGCCTTGTAGTGCGACCACGCGCGCCAGAGGACGTAGAATAGCGGGAAGTTCGGGATGATCGGGATGATGGCGAAGGGCCACGTCAAGGGAGAACTGAACGTCAGCTATATGAAAGAGGCATGAACAGCTGCAGGACCACTCACAGGATCAGACACCGCTTCATCATCTTCTTGTGGTACGGAATCCGGTGAAGGAGAGCGCGGTGCATCTTGGGGAGTAGCGGGGGCAGGCCGAGGCTCGCGACGGTAGGTCGGTAAAGGGGAATCTGGCGTCAGCTGTGTCGCAAGCGCGCGTCAGCAAGCGCAGAGGGCCCTAGGCCGTGAGCCGAAGGTCTCCTTTCTGTCCACAGGACACCTTGATTACCATGAATCAAAGGCCGCGGCAGATCAGAGTTCCGAGCCCGCGCCTCGGGCCCGCCTCAGGCCGCGCTCATAGCTGCCCTCGGACCAGCTGTCCTCGGGCCAAACGCACCTTGATCTCCTTATCCGGCTTGCCGTCCTTGTCGAACTTGACCCCCTGTCCCTCCTTGACGTTCTTGAGGGCCCACTCCTCAAACTCGATCTTGTCCATGAGGCTCTCGCCCTTGGTGTGGAAGTAGCGCATCCACGAGCCCTTGGGCTTCTCGCCGAGCTTGTCCCACTGCTCGACCGCCTTGTCCAGCGCGCGCTGGTAGATGGGCGGCTTCTCGTCGTTCGCGCCGATAGTCGGCTGCTGCGTCAGGTACAGCGTCAGCGGGGCCTCCTTCTTGCTGTCGTCGGGGGAGGAGACCTGCGCGACGGTGCTGTCGGGGGGCGGGGAGACGGAGGTGCTGGTGCTGGTAGAGGGAGCCGCCTTGGCCGCCGCCGCGGCCGACTTGAGCGGGCCGTGAGGGATGCGCACGAGGGGGAGGGCGAGGATCTGGAAGGGTCGTTTGCTCGCCATGGTGGTTGTTGTGGGTGAAGCAAACGAACGCGTAGAGTTTTGTGGCCGAGGGCAGGACCAAGATTTGATCGGTGTGAGTGTCGGTTGGAGGTGGACCTGAGCTGGAAATTGCCTGGGCTTGGTCCCGCCGGGTGTGTCCCTGCATCGACTGCACCCTGCACATCCCCCGCTTACCGCTCTGCAGACACACACGCCCGCGTTCGGCACCAGTCAAAGCCAAGCTATCCCAAATTACTCACCCCCTCTCCGCTCCGGATCTGCATCGCTGCACGCTCAACGGGATATCCCACGTTGTATGACCTCATACTTTTCATCTCTGAAGAGGTGACAACCAACCATGCATCCATCTAACCCGGCGAGACATTTTGTTTATTTACTCAAGCAGTGCAAACCCATCTCCCGTGCCCGACCCCGAACACACCTGGCTGTGCATTAACCCCTCACATTCGAAAGCGACATGGCCGAGACACACACCCCGCCCCCCAACGTACCAGGCGGGACGGCAGGCGCCGGCAACGCCAAACTCGCCGCTGTCAAGACGAACGCGGCGTACCTCCTCCACGGCAAGAATGCCTCCGTGCAGCCCAAGAGCGTAGCGACGAGGGGATTGCTGACAACGTGTCGGTGAGTAACGGTGTGGCCTGCACAATCACAGTGCACGAGGGGGCGGCATCTGCCGTCGTTCAGCGGAGCAAGACGACGGAGGAAGGCAGTTGGCGGCCAGGTCTGCGGCGATGACGGCGAGGCTGTTGACCGCCGGCCTCACACGACAGGGACGGTGGCTTCGATCAGGCGGCACGGTCTTGCTACGTCTCAGCCTATCATGAGGCATGATCGACGGCGCGGGGGCTGTCCACTTCCCCCACCCACATCGACAACTGCCCAACGCTCCTCTCCGTCTCCGCCAGGCATGGCCCATAACCTTGACGCTGAGGGGAAAGTTTGCTGACGGCAGATATATGATCAAGTACATGATCCGACGCATGTTCCGTGTGGCGAAGTACGCCGCTATCGGCGCCACTGTGGCCGTCGTGGGCACAACGGTGCTCGGCGCGCTTGGTACGAGTATGGCGTGGTTCGCTGCCCCGAGTCTGGGCATGGGTATTGGAACAGGTATCATCTGGGGACTTGTCAAGGTGAGTCAACGACGTGCGGTGAGCGGAGCGAGCCGCGAGACGGTTTCGATTTCGGTCCCGCGAGACCGGATCCTCTATGCTTCGTGCGCGGCATCTGAGCTCTGCGGTGCGGAGGTACCGCAGACCGGGGCGGGGAAACGAGAAACATCGCTGACGACAGTTCGGCTGGCGACACCGCCCAGACCGTCTCCGTGTCTCGTGGTGGGAGTCGATGAAGGCGCGCGCCGACGCCGGCTCCGACCCCGCGAAGGACGAGGCGGGCGACGCGGCCGCAGCGACCGAGACGCCGGTGCGCAAGCGGGCCGGCAGGGACGATATCTGGATGGAAATGTAGCGCGGGTGACGGAAGAGCCGACAGCCGTATGTATCTCATTATCTTGACCTGGCCTAGTGGCTAGGTAACGATGTTGACACTCATCTACTCATATCATAACATAGCATCCCCCACAGCGGCGCGCGACTTGGAATGGGAGAACAGCCTCTTGAAGTCGCTCACTACCAGCATCCCGCACCCGCCGAACCCAACTCTAACAGCCATGGCCAGCATTCCCGACCGGCCCACGGGCTTTCCCACCGCCATGTTCGTGTTCCCTCGCTCCGACTGGAGCGGTGTAGCCTTCGCATGGCCCCAGTTCGAGGACTGGGACGACGGACCGAGGGTCAACTACGCTGCGCGCGAGTGCAGCCTGGCCTGGGAGGTTGCCATCGAAGACGAGGACATCAGCGCGCTCGGCGTGGCCGACTTTGCGCTCGCAGTGTTTGACAAGGTGGACGAGTTGTGCGTGCCATCCTCCAGTCATAGGGCGTGCTGCCTGAAGAGCCCACCATCACATGTCCGAGTGTGCAGCCGTGCTAATAGGAACAAGTCCGTCTGGAAAGGAACACCATCTGCCCCGATCCAGACACGTGGCTCGAGAAGACAGACTTCCTTATCGCATCTGTCCACAATTTCGTGCGTTCCCTGCTGAAGTGGAACGTTTCGCAGCTGACAGCAGTGCTACGCGAGTATCGAGTATGTGTTCCCCGAATCGCCTTTGCTCGCGCAATTCGCAGACCTTAGCCTCATCCGCCCGTTCGTGCGCGGCGCGATGGCCAGCATCTGGGAATCTGGGCAGGACAGTCGGGGCCGCCACGGTCCACGTGTGAGGCCTACGACCGCGCGTGGGTCGAGCCCTACATCCCGAGACCCGAGACGCTGCCGCTGCGGGCGTGGACCTCTATCGACCCTTACGACCCCGCGGCGCCTATGAAGGTGATCTGGGTCAATCACAAGGGTGAAGTGGAGGACTACGAGCTGATAGAGCAGGACTACTCTGACTCGGCTGAGAGCATGACGGGGAGCATGGAGAGGCGAGAGGAGGAAGCTCTCTCGTTGGTGATGGAGCAGAGCGAGAACAAGACCGCCACACGAACCTCTCCCGACGCGAACGGCAACAAACAACACAAGACGCCAAGTTATCAGGCTCCTACCTTCTCATCGCGTCAACGGTCGTCGCTGCCACTGCGATCGCGCCTCCGCAACGCAACGTGATC
The DNA here is from genome assembly GCA_039545375.1 of Trichosporon faecale. Taxonomy (NCBI): domain Eukaryota; kingdom Fungi; phylum Basidiomycota; class Tremellomycetes; order Trichosporonales; family Trichosporonaceae; genus Trichosporon; species Trichosporon faecale. The sequence continues at coordinate 2,912,425 of BCLU01000002.1, forward strand.
TGCGCTTGCCGTTCACCTACAGTATCCTCTCCAACCCGCTAACGGCGCACAGCAGTCGCTGAGTCAGTATTGTAAATCAAGTCCCCTGTGGAGTTATGCAAGTCATGAACGGCGGACTCTCCCGTTTAGCAGCCTGTGATCCTCATTCTTTCTCCTCCGGTTCGCCATCGGCTGTGAGCTGAACTCCAGGTCAATCTCAGTCCTTGTCAGTCATGCAGCCCGCAGTTCGTTATCCTTAACGCTTCGCCACGCTGCGCGCAGTGTATCCGGCAACCCGATTCATGCCCCGCGCCATGCCGCGGGCGCCCAGAGTTGTATGTAAGCTCTAAGCTCCTGTGCATAAAAAGTACATCCGATGACCGCTCCCTAAGCTCTCCCGGTGGAGAGTTTAGTGGCCGGCCTGGCGACGCTGCTCCTGGATGATGGACGAGAGCTCCTCGACCTTGCGCTTGGAGCGGAGGAGGGTGCCGAGGCGCTTCTTGGTGAGCTTCTTGGCCTTCTTGTCCTTCGAGTTACGGAGGAGCTCCATGACGCGCTTCTCGTAGGGGGAGAAGCCGGCGACCTCGCGGATGATCGACTTGACGAAGATCTTCTTCTCGCTGAAACGTTAGCTTGGAGTGTACTGCGAGATAGCTGAGGTTGCTGGCTGGAGCGGGCAGAGTGGTTGGACGAGATCTCGAGATTGCCTGGTGTCGGTGCAGACTGGGGTGTTTGCAGACAAGCGTTCCGGTTCCAGCTTCCAGACATCTCAGATCCTCGCAGTCCAGCCACTTTCTTGTCCGCCCAGATCCAGTTTCCTTCATTCCGACTCACGTCTTGATGCCCTTCTTGTGCGAGGGCTTGACAGCCTTGGGGATGGCGGTGGTGGGGAAGCCCTTGTTGAGGCCGATAGCGACGTTGGTGCGAGCCATTTTTGGTTCTGTATGTCGTTCGCGGTGATAATCGATAGGAGTACACGATCAAAATTTCCAGGTCCAGTGTAAGATCACAGGTCCAGTTCCGTCCAGAGAGAGTCCAGAATCCGTCCGTTTCCCAGCGTGCGCAAATTCGTTTCCGTCGTTACAGAGAAAGGGCCGCGCAAGGTCCGGCGAGACGAGAGTGCAGCGAAAATTCGTCGGCGGTCAAGTGCAAGGTCCGTTCAAGACCGGGTTCAACAATCGGCGATAGTTTCGTCGTTCAGCAGAGCAGTCGTTTCGTTCGTTCGAGAGGCAAGGCAATAATGTTCGTAGTATCCGGTGATGTCGAGCGATAATGTCAGCACGTCGTCCACACAGAGCTCCACGCTACGCACGTATCGAAAGGGGTTGACGGTTGAAGGAGACTCAGAGACACACGGCTTGTAGCTGTCGTCTGCGTGCGAGAGAGCAGCCAGGCGAAACTGCAACCCGTTTCGCGGTTTGCTCCCGCGTTTGCCTCCGTCGCCATGGTTGGCTGGGCAGAATTTTGGTCCGGTCTTATGGTCAGCAGCTATCTCCGCGTTCCTGGACACGCTTGTGGCACTTACCATCCACTCATGCCTCCTCGTGCTCACCATAGCGATCTGCGCGAGACACAGGCGGCCTCCACCGGGTGCGAGCTTCGGTGCGAGCATGAGCCCAGACAGGAGAGGTATAAATTTCGAGCCGGTGACGAAAGTTGAAAGTCATACATATTCGCAACTCCAGCTAAAACCAAAGATCCTCCTTTTCTCAAAACTACCGTGGAGCGAAACTCAATGGCCGCTGGAGAAGAATACAGAGCCTGTTAAAATGCTGCGCCGTTGGTCCCCCTGCGCGGTTCTCTGGCCGCGCATCGGGAACGGTGCGGTTTCGCTTAGGGCCGACATGTGCTTCTTCACTATGGATGTTCCTTCATGACTACTGGACGATGTTCGGGTGCTGTCTGCTGCAGATTGGGAGGGGCTCGGGATCGCCCGCGATGCTCGGTCACTGATGGATTGCTGCGATCGCTCAGGATGGCGAGTGTTGACGCCAGATTGAAGCCATTGTTAGCCTGCACTGCCGCCGCAGCAAGTTAGCTCGTCGATTGCGAACTGAACTGGGCTATCTTGGGATACCTTGCTGCGCGCTCGCTCACGCTCCTCCGCAGCCGATGTCTATGGCTGCATGCAAAAGTGATACGCGTACGTAGTACAGAACAAAAAATGGTGTATGAACATCTATAATAAGCCCTGTGGAGGCTGGATGTGCGGAATGCGGTTTCGACACACCGGGGGAAGTAGGAATGCTGGTCGTGATGAGCTGTGCGCACACGTTTGCGGTCGCGCTTCTCTTAGAAGAACGCAGAGGCCGCGACGACGAAGACGGCCGCAGCGGCAGCGAACGCGAAGCTGGGCGTGCTCTTCGTCGCGCCGCTGGTCGGGTCGCCCTCGTGCTGACTCTCGCCGAGGCCGGCGAAGATCTGCATGTTGCGGAAGAACGTGTACTGGTTTGTCGGGGAGGCCCAGGACTGGTCGTTGCCACCGAAGAAGGTGGAGAAGTACAGGCCGCCGATGCTGTCGACGTGGTCGTTCCGCCGGATCTCGAGGTTTGTCATGTTGAACTTCTGGTTGCCGTCGACGTAGAGCGCGACGACGCCGTTGGCCGTGCCGATCTTGTTCAGCTCGACGTAGAGCCAGATCGTCTGCCACTTGTTGCGCGGGAACGAGAAAGAGCCCTTGTTCAGTGACGTGCCGTAGTCCGAGTCGCACGAGACGCCGCGCTTCTTGCAGAAGTCCTTGATCCCGTTCTTCGGGATGTACGCGTACACCTCGCCGAGGCCGCCCTCGCGCCACATGAGACGGGTCGAGAAACATCCTCCCTCCTTCGGGTAGTGTCCGCCGGAGCAGCCGTGCGGGTCGTCGCCGCCGCGCAGGCCGGGAAGCTTGCCACCCTTGTTGAAGCTGGCGTCAGTTGAGCGTCAAATACTAAACTCACTCAAAGTCAGACGGGAAGAAGATGTCGTAGGAGAGCAGCATGCGCTCGAAGTTGCCGTTGGTGCTCGCTCCGTCGGCGGGTTTCGGCGTATCCGACGTCGCGTTCAGCGGCTGCGAGTAGAACTGCGTTCCGCCCGTCGCGTTCGAGTAAGAGCCGGCGGGGTACTCGATGCGGAGGGACGTCTTGCTGTTCTTGACAGCGGCGGCGGCGCCCGTCCCGCTTGGTGTCGGGGCGGACGACGTCGTCGACGTCTTCTCTTTCCGGTCCTTGTCGTCGTCGGCACGAACGGCGAGACTTCTCCGCTTGCCTCCGGCCGGGTCAGACTGGAACGTGATGTCGCCGGCGCCGAACTGGATTTGGCCGTGGTTCAGGTGCCAGTTGTCGTAGACGAAGTTGTCGGCGGGCTCCTGATCGAGCGGCTTGTCCGGGAACTCATACAGGTAGTTCTCGGTGAGGCCGAGACTCTTGGCGAGGTCGGTCGGGTCGGCGCTCTGCGCGGCGACGACCGCGAGCCCGGCAACGAGGGCTAAGCGCGAGAGCATTATGAGTGATAGAGGTGAACGAAGGTGAGATGAGTGAGATGAGTCGTGCTGCGGGTCAGACAGTGGGGCGCGTGTGTTGGAGCGCCACTAGTCTTGGCGCTGGCGGTCGTACTGAGACAGGTCGAGGGCAGTGCGCGGTGAAGCGGTGGCAAGGAGTGTGGGTGCGATGATTAAGAGGAGAGAGAGTAGATTATAAGGAAAGGGGAGGGGAGTGCGGGGTAAGTACAGCAGATGAAGCGGTGCTGATAGTAGAAGTGATGATGAAAATAGGCCGAGCCAAGAACAGACAGCATCTTACGTCGCTGCGCCGATCGGAGCCGGCACTGGCACACGAAAACAAGCGCAGCCCCTGGGCCCTGCCCTCTTCCTCTGGATCCTCTACTGGCCCCGGCGCTTCGCCCGTGCCAGCCGTGGCTCATGATGGTTGCTGGGGATCTGGCCAGCTGCCCGGTCAAGCTCGAACCCACTGTGCATGCAGACTGCGTCGTCAGAGAGCGAGAGCGGCGGAGGAGTCGGGTGGCCAAACGATTGGTGCCAAGCCTGCGACGAGAGGGACTGGAGGGACACGAAGTCCGCTCTCTTTACGCGTCAGGCTCAGGGTCCGCCGTCTCTACCGAAGGGTCCGAAGCACCGTACCACTGACATCGTCCCGTAGTGCGTTATTACCTTCCAGCCTAAATCCTGCTTTGTGCTGGAAGCTGGAGCACCCTCTGCTAATGAACAGACAAGCGATGAATAAGATTCGGGATTAACCCTAGATACAACACTCATGACACTACGTTCAGCATCACAGTTGAGAGAGCTGCGTCATGACCGAAAAGCTGCTCTGATATCATCACTGGATGCTTGGCACCTACGCCAGCGTCAGCCAGGTGCGCCGAGGCTCGACGCCCGTCGCCGAGATTCCGATCTCATGGCCGAGCTCCACAGCATAGGCCACATGGCCCAGACTCGTCTGGTGCACCGCTACGTAGGATCCAAGGATCCAAGAACTTAGGCGTGGGCAAATTGGCTAGGAGAGACTTAGATGGCCTATTGGGCAGCATGGCGCATTGTTCGAATTGTTGGGAGCGCCTTTCCGCAGCGATCCGAGCGCGCTTCTAGTCCTGCCCAGCTGGCCCAGTGCAGCGTGTTTCTATTCCTGCCCACTGCAATGTCTTGGGCAGCGCAGCAGACAGCGGGCAAGGAGCATGTAAGGGGAAGCCAGGGCAACTCCGCGGAGGTGCTAAGCGTGCCGAACCTTATCTCTCGCAGCGCACGCAGCGCATGTCGTGAGACTCGTCTGACGGTGACTCACGGATACAAGCTCAAGCCATGCTCGGAACAATACTCGACACGAGGCGGGACTGCCGTGCTCCCGTACTAACCTCAAACCACCGACGAGCAGCCGTCGGGGCTGTCGAAGGCGAACCGGACTCGAGGAGATCGCGTTCGACGGCTAACAGCTGCTCGGCGGCTTGGGGGCGATGTCCAAGACAGCTGGAGGCGGCTGCGGAGTGCTTGTAATCCACACACTTGAGCTGAGTGTGGTCTACAGATCTCGGTCATGGTGGCTTGCGTTGGTGAGTTGGCGTGCCGAGGGCTGTGCCGAGAGGCCGAGATGGCGCCGAACCTGATTGCCGGTGGCTATGCTCTGCAGTCCGGGCAGCCTGGCGAGCAATTCAGCGATGGAAGAACGATGGTGGGCAAGTCGCCGAACCAAACGACCAGTTAGTCAGATCGGGGTGGCTGTGCCTCAGTCAGACTGCGCCGAAGAGGTGCCGAAGCCATGCAGGACCATCGTTGATGCGCACCTCGCGAGACCGGGTCCGAGGTCCAAGAGCGGTGCTGGGTCCGGAACCATCAAGAAGCCGAACAGTAGAAGTGGGCAAGGCTAATTCGAGATCTGACCGCGCCGCTGTGCATGCCGACGCGTAAGCTGAAGCACGTTCTTGACCATGTCGGAGAACGTGCCGAACGGACGATGATCACTTGAGTTCCACCGATGTCCGCAATTCCGCGACAACTGGTCGGTTGCAGTCGGTAGGTTGGATTTTTGTCCGCAATCGCTCACATTCCCTCCGCTGACACTCGCTGCGCTCGTGCTCGCTCGCTCGCTGTACGCGGTAACCATATGCATAGCATCTAAGACCGACTCCAGCACCAGCTACTCATACACTTGTTTCCTAGTCCTAGCAATTTCAGTAAGAGAAGAAGATAAGACGGGCGAAAGGGCGAAGAACGGGGTAGATGGTAGAGGGAGAAGGCATGAAAAAAGGTAATTATGTCGGAGCCCATGGCCGGACGGCCCATGGCTCGACGCGCCGATGGGGGCGTTCTATGTGTGTGCGGGTATTAAAGAATTGTAGTCGTTCGGGGTTGTCGTCTCTGGTCTATTTGATCACGGTCTCGGCTCGTCCAGCGTCTCGCTGAGCCCCTGCATCTCGGACGACGTCGCCGTGTTGTGGCTCTTGAGCGTCGAGGAGCGGTTCCGGCTTCCCTTGAGGATGGAGCCGGCGCGCGTGCGCAGCTTGCCAAACGGCGACGTGCCGGGCTCCCCGGTGTTGTTGCTCTCGGCGCGGCGGCGGTTCTGCGCCGCAAGCCGGCGGAGCGTGTAGTGCTTTCCACGCTCGACGGACGCCTGTGACAGCCGGCTCTGCATGCGCCGGATAGCGACACCGTTCTCCTCCATCGTGAACCCGAAGCCGCGCGACGGCTGCTGGCTCAGACCCGTCGACATGTCGATGGCGCTACCTCGGCCTGACGAGCGGGCAGACTGGAAGGACGGGCGCGCGCTCTGGAAGCTGGGTCGCGCGGCCGCAGCGCCAGTGTACTGCGGCGTGGGGTGATCGGCGTGGCGCGAGTCGGTCGACGGACGGCGGTGCATGTCGTCCATCTGGAAGCTGTCCGAGGTGTTGCCCTCGTCGTACGGCGCCATCATCTCGAAGTTGTCGTTGTAGTGGTGTCCGAAGCCGTCGGTCGGGTATCGGTCGAGCGGGGCCTCGACTTCCGAGACCTCGCGCTTGAAGTGTCCACCCAGGCGCGGGTCCGTGTACACGTTGACATTCGGGTTGTACTTGCGCACGAGGCGCATGAGGTCAATGTCGTTCGTGCCAAAGTTCTGGCGCCAGTACTTGTACAGGTACCGCGGCATGAGCGCCATGATGAGCACGAACGGCCAGCCGAACCAACACGCGGCAGAGCGGAATAAGAAGATGTCGTTACCGTACACGCCAGAGAAGTAGGTCGTCGGCGGGACGATAGAGTAGATCGCGGTGAAGACCCAGATGAGGAAAGGTCCGACCCAGACGGCGAACACGACCCACCAAGACCACGCGTCGATGTTGAGGCCCGAGAACAGGTTCGCGGCCATGACAGCTCCTATCGCCATGGTCGTCGACATCTCGTCCTTGTACACCTCCCAACCGTCGCCGCGGGTGGTCGTGACGTGGTAGGTGTAACACAGAATGAAGTAGATGATGGCCGTCTGGTACACTCCCTCCCACAGGTAGTAGAGGAAGCGCGGCCAGTTGTAGTACTTGCCCTCACGTCCGTAACGGTAGAGCGGCGGGCAGGCCATGAGCGAGTCCTCGTCAGCGTCGCGCTCGAAGACACCGATGGCGATGACGGGGCACAGCGTCCAGAACACGTTCCAGAACAGCAGGTACACGTACGCGTAGACGTATGTCGTAGACCAGCCACAGTAGATCATGTACCAGAACAGGACTCCGATACCGACGACGTTCTTGTAGAAGAAATTGCAGATCATGGTCGAGTTGCGGAAGTACGACCAGTGGCCGTGCACGAGAAGAAGACGCTTCAGGAATCGGAACTGGGCGGTCGCGTAGTCGGACGAGTTGACAGCCTGCAGACCCTCCTCTCCGGAGATACCGACACCAACGTCGGCGGCCTGGATCATGGAGACGTCGTTGGCACCGTCACCGATCGCGAGGGTCATGACGCCAAGGTTGTCCTTGATGAGGCGCACAATCTGGGCCTTCTGCAGCGGCGAGACACGGCAGCAGATGACAGTGTTGCACTTCATCGAGAGGGCGAGAAGCAGGTCGTTCGTTTCGGGGTCCTGGAAGCATTCGGCGAGAGCGTGGCCCTCGATGACGAGCGAGAAGCCTCCGGGGCGGGTACCGTTGTCGTCACCGACGAGGGAGCGGACGCCAGTGTTGACACGCGCGAGCTGGGTCGAGCGGCGCATGTCACTTCGGCGAGTCTCCTCCTGGGCGAGCGAAAGCGATCGGGTAAGCGAGTCGTCGCCGAAGAAGCCCTCGAGCGAATCGCGCAGCTGTTCGTAAACTGTGTGGTTGCCCTCACGGATGATGATCAGGTTCGTCTCGGGCGTAAGCAGGTTCGTGGTGTAGCCGATGGCGACAGCAGTCTCGAGCTTGTCACCAGTGGCGACCCAGACCTTGATGCCGGCGAGCTTGAGGTCGGCGATGCACTCAGGCACACCGTCCTGGAGCTTGTCCTCGATGGCGGTCGAGCCAAGAAGCGTGAGGTTGCACTCGATCTCGGCAGAGACAGCGTCGATGTTCTCCTCGCGGTGCTCGAGCGAAACCTCGGCCTCGTGGTAGCGGCGCTGCCAGTCATCGTACTCCTCGTAGTCGAGAATGCGGTAGGCGAGACAGAGCGTGCGGAGACCCTCGGAGGCGAACATCTGCAGGTCCTTGTCGGTCTTGTCCATGAGCTCGCGCTGGGACGCGTCCGTCTTGTTCAGGCGCTCGAAGATGATGTTGTCGGCACCCTTGCAGAGCAGGAAGAGCTGGCCTTTCTCGTCGCACTTGCGGACAATGACAGACATACGCTTACGCGCAGAGTTGAACTCGAGGACGTTGAGCAGTTCCCACTCCTCGATCTCGTCGGAGAAGGGCGTCTCGAGGCGGAGGATGTTGCGGTCGCGGCCACGGAAACGGTAACCAACATCGGCGGCGGCCTGCACGAGCGCAGCCTCGTCGGGCGACTGGGCCTTGTACTCGATGTTGCCGTCCTCGTCCTCGGTGGCGAGCGCGGTGTGGCAGAGAGCGAGGACGGTGAAGAAACCGTTGATCAGGTTAGCCTGCTCCGAGTCGCTGTCCTCCATGTCGTGGCTGAGCTCGTTGTCGTGGAAAACGGGGGTCTCGCGGACCTTGGGCTTCTTCTTCTCCGAGGCGGCGTCGTCGTCAACAGTCGAGTCGGTCGGTGTGTCGGTAGACTTGACCTTGTCGACGACGGGCATCTCCCCGTCGAGCGTGCTCTCCTTGTTGGCCTCATCGGTCTGCTGCGAAGGCGGGTCGCCCATGTACACCTTTCCGCCGATGGAGCACTGCCTGAAAACCATGACGTTCTGGGTGAGCGTGCCGGTCTTGTCCGAGAAGATGTACTGGATCTGGCCGAGGTCGTCGGAGAGGTTCCAGGAGCGGGCGGTCGTGCGGATCTTGTGGCCGTTCTTGAAGTACTGCATGTTGTGGTCCCAGTAGATGAACAGGGCCTGGACCGTGCGCACGAACTCGATCGAGATGTAGAGCGAAATCGGGATGATGTTCTGGAACGTAATGAGGGCGTTGAGGAACGTGATGATGCCGTTGACGTTGGGGTTGTCGCCTGGGCGGTCGTCCCATAGCGTCCAGTACGTCTCACGCTTGACCCAGCGCTTCTCGAGGATGTGGTCGACGACAGCGCACACCATGGCGATCAGACCGAGGACGAACAGGTTGAAAATGACTTGCGGGTTCATCTGTCGTTCAACCTTTGAGCGCTTGCTAGGCGCGCCGCCGGAGTTCTGAACGATCTTGGTGTCGTCACCGGAGAAAGCCACAATGCCGATAACCCAGCCCGTGTTACGGAGCACGCAGCCACGGAGCAGCGACGTGTCTAAGGAGATGGGGTGAGTGTTCTCGGGGTTCGAGGGGTCGCGCATCGAGTCGCCGAGAAGCACGGCGGCACCGTTCAGACGGTACATGTTGACCTCGGGCGCGTCCATGTTAAGGTGGAGGTGCGCCTGAGATGCGGACTCGATGTTGTCCATAAACGTAAGGCCGGGGACTGCATGGCGGGACTTGAGGTTCGTCTCACCGTCGAGGTTCTTCGTCTCGACGAAACAAACATCCTCCTCTTCAGAGGTCGCGCAAATGACAATGTCTGAAAGAACGTTAGCAATCAATTACCTCGGGGGCCGATCGCGGGGCGGGCCCCGGACGCCCCGTGCACGGAGACTTACCTGCAGGAATCTGCTCGTTGTCGTAGATCTTGACGATGTCGCCGACCTTGACGTCCTCCCAGATGGTGCGCTGCCAGCCGAGCTCCTTTGAGCTGTCGCCAGCCTCCGGGTCGTCGTCCCAGTTGGAAACGTGCGATTGGACGCGGCGCATCTCCTCGTGGCTCATGCGGGGCGGAGGGGACTCGGCGCGGTGGTCGGGGTCGAGGTTGAGGCTCTTGCGAGCCTCCTTCTCGCGGGCGGCCTTCTTGCTCTTGCGGTGCGGGAGGGGGATGCCACGAACAAAGGTTTTGCTCTTTGGTTTTGACGGGTTCGGGTTGACGTAGCCCCCTCCACCGAGAACGTGCACGACGGAGTGGTTGACCTTGCGGTCGGACTGATGGCGCTTGATGTCTTCGTAACCATCCTTGAGCATCGTAATCGCCAACACGACGATGAGGGGCAGGATGACCAAGCCAGGAGAGATAGTCGAGAACTTGGGGAAGAACTGCAGAATGGCGATGAACAGGAAGAAGATGTTGGCGACTCTTCGGAACTGCTCGAGGAGGTTGCGGGGGACGAAAGTGAGGATGGTGTACTTGGACGTGATGTTCTGGTTCGAGCAGAACTGCTTGTTCTTGAGGACGCGGCCCTTCTTGTCGTAGTAGTCGTCCGGGAGCGACTCGTTGATGAAGATGGTTCGCGGGTAGCCTGGCCCACGTTTCCTCTGGAGCCAGTTCCACGGATTCACCTTCCTCAACGGCTCGGCGATGTATCGGTCATACTTTGAGCCTCGTCCTCGAGCGCGCCGCCGCTGTCGTCGGCGAGCGACTAATGGCGCTCCCGACGTCGACCCCGGCATGGCCCCCTCGTTCGGCGGTACCGGTGCTGAGGTAATGTTGGGCGGCGAGTAAGTAGGGGTGACGAGTGCAAGAGGCGCGTCGGCCTGTGCTGGAGTCCGGGTCGGGGTGACGACTAGGGGCTCGCGGTTACAGTCGACGGGTGTTGCGGATGAGTCGGGAGGATGCGTGCAGTGATGAGATAGAAGATGAAGAGTCTGCGGAGGTTCGGCGACGCAGACGGTGGACTAGTGTGTGTCGGATGTTTTGTTTTGTCGCGACGGGCGCGCAGGCCGGTAAGGTCGGGGTGAAAAAAGTCGGAGGCCGAATGCTAATGCAGTGCGATGTGTTGAAAGAGGACGATGGAAGAGAGCGAAGAATGCACAGTCGGCGGAGTGAGTAGGTCGAGGTCGAGGGCGAGGGCTTAGCGAGGTACGGTGGGGGAACAAGTACTGTTGGCGTCGAGACCGGGTTGATGGTGGAATGGAAGATGATTAGGTGGTGGACAGAGGAAGGGACGAAGGTTGGAGTTAAGCCCAGGCAGAGGCGAGGCAGCGCTGCGGGCGCCGTCAGGTATACGAGGTATGGCAGGGAAGGAAGCCTTTGGCCCAGTTGGCCCAGTCGGCCCAGGTGGGTGTTGGCCGGATCACTACTGCTAAGCTGACTGAGGCAATGCAGGGCCGCCGGGCCAAGAATTCAGACGCACAGTCGAGCTACCACCGCTTGAGCTTGCGGCGTCTGTCATCCTGTGTTTCACGGCTCCGGAACCGGCTGGCGGCGCCGTTTCGTCCCCCTTACGCAAAAGACACTGACGAGGCCGACACGTATACCGCCCCCGATACCAGTGCTGGCGTCGACGACAGCGAGCACGAAACAACCATGCAACGTGCAACCAACAAGGAATGCAAAGGCATGAGGCTACGCGGCGTGTCAGGTCAGATCGACAGTAATGCTTCCCTGATCAAATGTTCAGACTGTGCCTGGCTCTGGCTCTGGCTCTTGCTCTGTCATCCAGTAATTGGCCGTAATGGGCAAGCGGGCAGTGAGTCGTGGTCTCTGACAAGGTCTCTGACAAACTTTCGATTTTGACCGAAGGGATAATACCTCTCCTTATGGATAACAACCCATGCAACCCAAAGTCGTACGCACGCTCGTCTGGCTCGCTGGCGCAAAGCACGCACAGAGTGGTAGCACACAGTGCACGGCCGCTTCCCCGCATTAAACGTTCTGACCTCCCTCAGTGTCCCATGCGTTTGCCGACGTCGCAGGCGATCGAAAGTCTACTGCGTCTGGACACTACACAACTGACAGTTGATGCAGCGATGCTTCGGCCTGCTCGGCGAGTGCATGAAAATCTTGGTGACAACCCGTGCTGCGCGCAGCATGCTGCATGCCGTGGTGGGCGACGAGGGCCGGGGACGAGTAGTGAAGACCGAGTCTGTCACACGTGCCAAGGCCCAGCGGCCGTCAGCGGCTGACCAAGAATGACCACGGCCACGCCAGGGATAGGGAGATGGGGCCGGCGGCCATGTCAGTCAGGTCCATCAGGCGGTCAGCCAAACACCCGTGCTGACCCGGATGCAGAGTGCATGATTGCAGGAACCGACGGCCCGCGCCCGCAGAGCCCGCAGAACCCGCTACAGGGGACAGGGCGTCAGATCCAGCCTGCCAGCCTGCCCATGCCAGCCATGCCTCTGTCTTCCCTGTACTGCAAATGCGGCCACGTTCTTTCCAGGTAATCTTTCCAGGTATCAGGACTCGTCTCAGGAAATCGCCCAATGTTTGCATAACGAACGACGTCACCCCCTCCTAGCCCTTCAGCTTTTCGCGCTAGCCTGTCGAGCATGTTGAGCCTCGAGGCCTTCACTGGCGATTGCCCCGACTTCTAAATGGGGGTAATCGCCGAGGTCGATCACTGCGAAAGAGCCTCGTCTGTCATGCCCACGGCCGTAGCCGTCCGTAACTCTATCCCCCTCTGGTAACCACCCAATCTCCGATCGACTTTCTATCTTGTCAGCACCCATGCCTCAGCATATCACTGTACACTCCCTCGCACCCTGTTCCTTGGCTCGCAGTGCATAGGTCCTCGTTGGTCTGGGCTCTGCAGCTGATCTGCGATCGCTGATAACAACAACGTACCTGTCTCGCCGGGGCGACTGAGCGATCCGATTCAGTGATCGCCGTCCGCTAATAGAACCAGCGTGTGTCACGTTCCAATGCCGCTCGCATCGTCATGCTTCGTTTCGGACCGCGCGTCTCGGGGTAGTCTTTTATCTGTTACATCTGAAATACCGAGCCTGACTTCTAATTTCTTATGCGTGGTGCTAGATACTATGGTACTAATGATGTGGGTATGCTGCGTACCGATACAAGCGGCGCGGCCTCGGCCACCACCGACAACCAACTAATATTTTTCTTCTAATCCTGGATCTGTCCCAGATAGTCCTTCTTGATCGTCCCAATCGCGAAGATGTCGTTCGCCTCTATACGGCAGCCCACAATCTCCATGCGCACACGGCTCCCGGCCTGGATCGTCTCGTCCGCTGACCGGTAGCATGGCGGGCTCGCGTTCGGGTCGAACTTCATGTCGGCGTGGACTAGCTAGGAATTCGTCAGCCAACTATCCTTCACAAACAAAAAGAGAGGTGAAGGGGGTGTCTCAGAGCTAATGATCAATTACTACAAGATCTCCCAGCATAAATCGACATTCTCGAAAGTACTGATGTCCCTATGCAAAAAACTCATCATAGACGGGGGAAGGTAGAGGATATTGGAGAAGACACTCACATGTGACGACACGAAGACCTGCAGGGGACCGACGTGCGCGAAGAAGCCCATCTTGTTGACGTTGCTGACCTTGCCGTCGACAACCTCGCCCTTGAACGGCTTCATCACGATTGCGGTGTAGCTACACTTGAATCGCGCCTGTCCCGTTGACGGCATGATCTTTCCCTCGCCGATGTCGGTGACATTCACGACCGAGATGATGTAACTGTGAAAAGTAAGATAAGAAGATCGCGTGACTGTCAAGTTACTCACCCATGTTTACCGCTGCATGTTCCTTCGACGTCCTCGTAAAGCTTCTGCTTCAGGTAGTCCTCGAGTTGAGCTCCGAAGTAGGACGGGTGGAGGAGGATCGTGTGAGTGAGTTCACGCTGTAGTTATAATGAGTCGCAGACAGTTGAGATTAAGAAACGAATGTCAGCATCACCGCGCTCGCCGGTGGGAGACACAAACAATGAAGAACATGGTGAACGCGAGGCAGTCGGCTCAAAAAGAGAACCCAACTCCTGGATCGAGCAGCACGGGAAACCGTGAACCGTGGCCAGGAGGAAGTCGAACGCCGGGTATTGCTGACGAACGACGAGAGCGCGCGACCCAACGGTGCCGTTGTCGTCGCGGTGCCGCGAGGGGAGGAGAAGCCCCAGACCAAAGAAGAGAAGGCGATTGCTTTGAGGTGGTCAGAAGCCCACGCCACACCCCGCAAAGGATGCGTGCTAGTCCTCGGACTTCACCTGGTGTCTGTCCTCTCGGTGGCTAGAGGCGACGTTGGGAAGAGGACAAGACGCTGTGGATGGGGGTATCGAGGTGGTTATATAGTATCAAGAAAACGACCAAGGAAGACCTTTCGGTGCGAGCAACATACAAAGAGACCAATGGCGTAACATGGCACGTGGATATTACTTTCCTGGCATTTCCAGTGATTTATCCTCGTTGTGAAGCAAGCCTGCACGTGATCTGCTTGGGATAGCCTGCCGTTTGGTTCCGCTGCGGCAACCCATTCCACGAGCCTGTTGACGCCTGCTGCTTCGGGCAGTGCAGGCAGCACTAGCGACGCGCAGGGGCGGTACGGGAACCAGCTCAGGTTCAGCCAGGTTTCCTGTCACCATCAACCATCAGCTTTCTTTGTTCCTCTTGACTTGACTTGCACATCACTCACGGTCCTTACTCGTCTTCCCATTCAGCTCTCCGACTCGCCCCAATGGAGTCCGTCGGCGAGAAGCAGAACCTGAGGGTCGACACCTCGCGCAATGCCGACCAACCTCACATGACACCGCCCGTCACACCGACAACAGGACGCGACAAGTCTTCAAAGCGCAACTCTCGATACCTCAACCTGAAGCGCCTTCCTACGCTCCAGGAGGTGCTGGACCGAAGAACACGTACGCCACTCGACCTATTCTGTTTCTACGTGCGTGGCGGAGCTGCACAATGGCGGATGAAGACCGCACGACCACAGCGGCGGACCATCCGTGCTAGCCTCCTTTGATCGGCCGCACAGGTCGTGGTAACGATAGTGACTGACAAACAACAGATCTTCTTGCAGCGCGAGAACTCTGAAGATGTTCTCGACTTCTGGCTCGATGTGCAACAGCACGAAAACTTGTGCAAGGCTTACTTCAAGGTGCGACATGACTTGAGCTGGCTTGGTTTGTGAAGCTAACTTGCAGGACCTTCGTCGCTCCGGTCGCCCCGTTGCCGAGGACTGGCCCGAATTCGCGCAGTATGCTAGGTCCAACGGATCTTACATTACCCCGTACCTCAACCTGAACGAGCCTGTCGGAGACGAGCGAGAAGGGGTCAGCCCGGGAATGGAAGGATGGGGACAGCAGCAGACGACGGAAAGGTCGCAGGACGAGCTTGCGCCCCTTCCGCCAGCGCACACTCGGGGGCACGACGACAGCAGCCCGCTCGCGTCGCCAGTAGCGCAGTCGCCGCTGCTGGAGGAGAGCATGCACGGCTCACACACGAGCTTGCCCGGCGTCCGCGGGCGGACGTCGCGAGCGTCTCTGCGAGGCTGGGCGCAGCGGAAGGCGACACGGGCACCGACAGTGTTCGCCCGTGACCGCGCGATCGAGAAGCAGGCGCTCGTCGACAGCGCCGAGCGCATCTATCTGCGCTACCTGCTGCCGGGCGCGGAGCGCGAGATCTACCTCCCGCCAGCGCTGCGCATGACCAACTTCCCCGTCTCCGAGAACGGACATGTGTCGCCGCAGATTCCGGACCTGTTCCACGCGCAGAAGCTGTTCATCTTCCGCGCGCTCGAGCAGGATGCGTTCCCCCGCTTCCTCCGCGCCAAGGCGTTCGGCAACCTCACCCCCGTGTCCTCGTTGCTGCACCTGATCCTCGGCCTCGTCGTGCTTTGGGGCGCGTTCGTGCTCGCGTTCACGTTCATCTTCCTCGACTGGTCGCCCAAGTCGCACAGGCTCTACGTCATCATCCCCTTCTTCTTCGCGTTCAACCTCCTCCTCGCGGCGTACTACAGTCTGTCGCCCATCCTCGCCTTCCTCTTCCAGTCTGAGACGACGCCCTTCCACCTCATCACCATCCGCGAGGCGTACGTCCGCAAGCTCTTATTACTCCGCGCGCTCTGGGTCGAGGCCCTCGCCATCCTCCTCACGGCAATCTTCACCATCATCTTCACCCTCGTCCCGGGTAAGCGCCTCTAAGCGCTTGCGGCCACCGTCGTCTTCGACACGATTCCCGACTTCACTTGTATTTTGAACATTCAGTTATTTTGTAAGACTCCCTCCGCCCTGTCGCCGACTGGCCACGCCTTATAGTCGTTCTAATTCGTCCTCCTTATACCACGTCGATGCATTCCGGTGATCTGTGCTCTCCTACGCCTCTCATACCTCGTTTATCTCGTCATTGAAGGCAGACGTGACCGCAATGCCGAAGTTCGGCTTGCAGCTCGCTCGGAATAGCGTGGGCCGTGCACGTAGCCTGCGTGTGCGCGTGACACGACTGGCGTCGGGAACAATAAGACGAAGCTGTCGGGAATGACGGGCCCTTGTGTCGCAGCCACGAAGGGCCGACGAGCGATCAGGGCAACTGGTGCAACGAGCGCCAGTGTAAGCGCCCCACTGGCGGGCAAGCCCCTCGACGTCGCCAGGGTTGCGGCATCTGCGAGCTTCATTGCTGCTCCAGGATTGCGGTCGCAGCTCGTCGCAGGTTATCGCATAGCCGGGGAGCATTTACTGCGAAACCTCCCAGAATGTGAGGTATTGAGGAGGCTCAGACTTCCCAGGGGCAGGTGGCTGAGAGACTGTGGGGATAGCTTGCACAGCTGGCGGACTGCGCTGCGCGCGCTGCGATCTGATGTATCCTGTGAGCGAAGACAGATTCCGTAAGCCTCGTTCGTGATTGTGATGTTGCTCTGTGCTCTTCCGTCGTAGGGACACAGAGGGCCGAGAGGGAAGCTGAGGCCGCGACTGCGGAGCTGGCTGTTAAGGTCAAACAGGCAGTTACTGCTGCGTTTAACTGTCGCAGGAGAGAATGCCGCTGATACCCCAGCAGGCGGCAGGTCGTGAATATCGCGGTGGTAAGAAGCGAAGGACTTGAGCAGCGCTGATGCGCTCTGCGGATTCGTTTGTGGGCCGATAGGAGGTGCAGCTGACGTCCATGGCCAGACACAGCTGAAACCGCTGGCGTCTCCAACAGTGTGACCGCCTCGACTGTCCTTGGCGCCCAATTGCATTCCGAAGAGCATACAGGCATGCATGAGCTACTCAGACTTACAATGATACGTTCATTATCTTGTTAAGTCACGACATGACTGTAAAGCTGGAGTAAGTGCATGTTCCAGTTTATTGGCAGATGCCGCGCCACACTCAACCACATGTACCCCTTCGAACGACCTTGCTACCGAGGACTCCCCGAGCAGCGCTCGGACGAGCGCTGCGAACCAGCACGTTTGAAATCAGATGCGTCTGGGTTTGACAGCCACATGGCCATAAAGTCTGGCCCAAGCCGAGCTTGAAGCGGCTCCAAAGATTACGTTCGGGCGTGGTGCGCTAGCGTAAACTCTCGTTGTGGTTTCGTACGTCCATCCTGTGCCACGCTGGACACTCAGCACTGGAGCGGGCAACGACAATCGGGCACGTCAGCTGTATCAGTAATTCGGAAATCCGTCATCCCCAACTGGCCGGGGCTAGAGTGCGCTTCGCCGACCACGAGCCAGATAAAGATAAGGTGCACTGGTGCGAAGTCTGATTCCAGTGCGATGCCTCCCCAACCCGAAGTACTGCGACGCTCCAATAGCCAGGTGTGGCCGTGATAAGTACCGATGCGGAAAGTGGCCAGGCCTCGATTTCCTGCGTATCTCCAGCGTACTCGCGGTATCGCGCTGGTACACCCCGGTATCGCGGCGGTCTCAACGCCGTGGCAGGGAGCGTGACAGTCATGACGATCTGACGAGCCACGAGCACTGCTATACCGTGATGCTAGGTACAGGAACGTATCTGAACACTCGTCGGCCGGAGGGCAAGGAGCAGTCACAGGAACGACTCGAGGCGGAGTGTACCGCGGAGTACATGAAGGATGCGGAGTTGACAGGAACGCGGATGCTCCCTTCGAGCTCGTCGTGCTCGTTCCGACGTAGCGGTGTGAGGGGACATGGGATCAGCGTCTCGTGGAATCAGTCAGAAGCATTGGTTTTGGAGCGGGACGGGAAGGTCAGCTAGAGCTCGGTTGTCAGTTAGTCAATTCGTTCCCTGCTAGTTCCCTGCCGTTCCTGCCGCACCGATAGCTAGCCGGATCGTCGGGACGCGATCGGTCTACCATCGTACCGATGGTGCTCCGAAGTTGGCTCCTATCGAAACAGACCAACTCTGAGTAGCATTTTGCATGCTTCCTACGTGTTCCGCGCACTCCGCGAGGATTCCGCACGGCGGACTCTGCGTGTGAAAGCCTCCGAAGCACACTGGACGGGCACCGTCCTCTGCCCGCTGCGATGACGTCCCGAGCGGAGACTGCGACACGGACAGCACCGCCGTACCGCCGCCGCGAGGGACGATGAATCACTGTCTCACATTGCTGACCTGGCGGAGACCACGACTCAGGAGCACGCTCTTGGCGAGACATGTTACGTTGCTGCTCTGGCCAGCTGGTGTCAGATGCGCACCGTCGACCGGAACTGCGCTCGTAACGAGGCAAGGCAACCGGACACGGGCAGCTGAGGGAGCAATTCCTGCTCGGTGCTCGCATGTTCGTGACGTGAGCCGCACGGCGTACCGTACTTCGCGTTGTGTCGGGAGGCCCAGCGAGCCCCCACAGACCAACAGACGCACGCTAGCGAGACAAAGACTCCGAGGGCTGAGGGACGGAGAATTGAGCGTTAGGACAGAGCGGGCAGCGGGCATGGCTTGTCTTGGGTCATTGCCTGCCGCTCTCACCGCTCCTTGCTCGTGGCTTTTGGTCCGTCGTTAGATCGCCTCGTGGCTGTCGTCGAAACCATCGAGCGTGCCAGCGTGACGCGACGTAGGAGCTAAGTGAAGCTTCCTTGCTAACGTAGCTCGCGCGGATGCGGACTCGTAAACCTTTCGATCCCTGGTGAGCGTCGGAAGCGACGGTGGTCTCTGATGTGATGGGGGTTAAGGAGAATTAGAGTTGGAGGAAGAGGTTCCTGTTTACGAGAAGATGTGGCTCGGGTCAGGTCCCAGTGTCAGGTCCCATCGGGTCCCCAGGCCCGCCAGGTACATCTCCCCAGGCCCCATTCCGGAAGGAAACAAGGCACCGGCCTAAGCGCACCTTATACTTTGCTCTTGCTCGACATCCTCTTCTGCGCAGAACATCGAGTAGAACACGGACGGAATCCTAATCCGTCCCTAGCCTTGACATGGTGTCGCCACCTCCAGGTTCGTCTCGTCAGTAAGGATCCGCACCACCGACGCTCTCGAGAACGCTTATGGCATGTGGTAATCTGTTCCGGTTCCGTCCCTTTCTCCTGTCACTCGGGTGGATGTCGACGCCTCTGCACTCGCTGGAGTCTGTCAGTCGATGGCGGTCTTGTCTCGCCGCCAGGTCGTGCTCCGTTACTTCGCTTCGGCGGCGGCTCCATCGCGTGAGATCCCTCGGTCTCGACTGAATGCAAGTTCGAGACATTGCGTCTCAATGGACACAGCCACCGTGTTTGGACTCTCCAATACATCGGTGCAGGCTTGTATTCTCGCAGCGCTAAAGTAGTATGCACTACTGCCCCATAGCGTATACCCATTGCATGCGCTCTCAGACGGTCCGTCAGTAGTCAGTCAGACACAGCAGAAGCCGTCCCGAAACCGCCCCGCTCACGGCTTGCACGCAGCCGTCTTACGCGTGCATCTCGGTAAAGACACGGCAGGCTCCGTACGTGACGTACGCGGCTGCGCGCCTGCTCCGAGTCGGGGACGCGGGCACGCTGGTTTGACTTGCGCGAAAGGAGCCTGAGAGACATGGGAGGGAGGGAGAACGCCACAGAACCCAATCACGGGTGTAATCATGACGTTAATTCGCCCGTATCAATAAGCTTTCATTGATAACGTGAACATGCACACTGTATGAACAGGCCGAGTAGGCGGCGAGACTAGTGTAAAGGGCTGCAGGTTGCGGGAGCAGGTTGCGCCAACAGCCGCGTGCACATTGTCCGATATATGCGAGATACGGTGTTCGGTAAGATTTTTTTCGACTGGCGACTACTTGTTTTCACTCGCTTGTCGCCGCCGCAGCATGGCGCAGCGCCGAGCGGCCTTTACGTGAACACAGATCCACTCTTCATCTAGTGGCCACCACATCGCGGGCTCGACGGCTGGGCTCAGCATCCCGCCGGCGCCAACAATGAATCAATATCAGACCCCACTCTTGACCGAACGCCTCGTTATAAGCCCCCGAGCGCCCCGAGCCCGCCGTCCTGAACAGCCTGAACAGTGGGCAGCCTGGGCATGCTGGGCAGACTCAATGCCGCATTAATCTCAGCCCGCTACCGTTGGTGCCGTACGTCCGTCCGCGTCCGCTCCGCCGAGAGGTTGGTTGCGTTCTTCGGTTCGCGTAAGCTGGGGCGCTGGCGTTCAGATCTTGCGCGTGGCCCATTCAGTCCTGATGGAGGCGCATGACCGCACCTGCATACTTGTATACCGAGTGTACGGAGGCAGCGGCCGACGTAGGTCAGTCGGGCAATGAGCTCCTGCAAAAGATATGCGAGCTATCTTGCGGCCGAGACGTGCCCGTTCGGGGTCGGGGTCGGGGTTAGACAAGCTCGATGCGAGACACCGGACGCCGATACGGCTGCGAGCATACGACATGCGAGGGAGGATATAGACGATGCATGCCGCAGGAAATCCAGTCCTAAGACAAGTGCCGAGGAGGCCGAGGAGTAACTAGACATTGAAAGGGTGAATAACCACTCCAAGCCACCGACCCATCCCCAGGTTGAGTCCAGGAAGACCAGGACATGCGTCCTCGAGGTCTTTCAGGTGTTCAGGACGAAGTCCAGGACGGTCAGGACGACTAGGACCCCGAGGAGCACACCTGCGGAGCTCAAGGGCGACAAGGTGCAGCCTAGTCCCGGTGGGCCAGGTAGGCGCTGTAGCGCATTCGGTGTATTCGCATTCCTTGATGAACAATTAGAAAAATTTAGGGAAATATTCGTCCGGGAGGCAAGGTGGATTGTGGGATGAACTGCTGTCATCCTAGGTCACTGATCACTTCCAATTGACTATGCCATCATACCTGCCGCCTGCACCTTGACGGGTAGGGAGCACAGGACGTTTGTGCAGCCGCATGATGTCGCATGCCTCCATGGCCGACATGTCGTGCATTATGGCCAACATGTCGTGCACTAGCGTGGCTGCGGCGGAGTTGGTGCTTGTTGCCGACCCACATCTCCGCACCGTGCACAGCATGTACCACTGGTGCCGCATGTGCCGCTCTTTCCGCGTACCGCGGTCTTGGAATAGGTGTCTTACATCTCACACAGTCTCACCGGGGTCGCCACGCTCGGTCGGGGTCAACTCGAGCGCAGATTCAAGAGTGGGTGAGCGGGTGAGACCGAATGTTCTAACGATAGCTTGTCAAGTGATTACCATAATGACAATAGCACAACCGCGAGAACAGTGAAAATGGTTGAAAAGGCTAAACAACTGCAAGGTTGGCCCAGCATGAATGATTTTAACCTTTCTTGCTGCCGAGCTGTCAGCTACCAGAGTTAACGCTGCCGAGAAGCGTGAAGCGCGCAAGGCCAGCGAGCCGCGCAGGTCTAGGTCCGTCAGCCGCCAGGTCCGTCCGCATCAGGCTGCCGCTGCTTGTCGCGTCTAGCAGCCGCTCAGCACTTGGAAACCTAAGCACTTTGCCGCCAGAACCCGTCCGGTCGCGGGGCGCTTCAGGCGTGTTCCTAGGTCCCATCCAACTCCGTCATTTGATGGGAGCGACCCGACAGTGCCGAGAGTCAAGAGCCCACTGGGCCACAGGCGATTGAGCCACCGAGTACCTGGCGTACCTGGCCAGCTCTCCCAGCTGGCCCCCATGGTCCCATGCCCTCCGGCCGTTGGCCACCCGTTCACCGCTTCCCAGCTCCCAGCCGCAAATCCAAAGCATCCAAAGTTCAGTCGATATGAAAGCCTAAAGCGGGCGAACACTGGCCGTTCCTGTCGTGAGCCAAGCCTCGCGAGCCTCGCGAGCATCCGAGCCCTCGCAGCCTGAGAAGCTCTTGACACTCAGAGTGCATCAAATCCAGGACATTCATGGTCAATATCCTAGGACCCAATTTTGGGTACGGTACGGTACACGGGCTCACCCTTCTCTCATCTCATCACAGGTCAGGGGGCAGTAAGACCGCAAGACCGCAGGACCACGCCGCAGTCCGTACACCTTCGCTGCACCTTACTTGCGGCCTTACGAATCTAAGGAATTGAGTCAGAGCTTGGGACCATGAGACCTACAGACTCGCCTACGCGCACCGCGCACTGGCACCAGAGCACAGGTCTTCCGTGAGCCACTTGGGCCCACTGTCCGGTGGTCCGTCCTTTCAGTCCTGGAAGAAAAATGTTGGGCTCACAGCTAGAACAAAAGCTCAAGCCCCCCATCAGGTCCATCAGGTCCGCAAGGCCTGGCGCTGCTGAACCTGCGCCTCCAACGTCAGTACGTCAATACATCAGTTTGAGCCGCCAAAGCCTCGCTCGGAGGCCGATCATGGCGTTCCCAAATCCTAACTTCGTGTCCTAAGGCTAATGGCTCCTAAGTCGTGCGCCGCCGCCGCCTTCTCCTCCCCTTCCCTTCCTTCTCCCCTTCCTCCTCCTTCCCTCGTCCCTCGCCTTCGTCCTTGACTTCACCGCTCCCACTCCTCCCACATCCCACGACTCGTACTTGTTAGACAGCACCGAGATTGATGCATAGCGTTTGCGATCTGACCATATCCCTCTTTACTCACTCTCCCATCTACTCCACTTCTTCACTCACACTCTCACATCTCCTTCGACCACTCTCGTCATCGTCTGACGACGCTCGACTCCCGGCACCAGCCTAGATCACGCCTCCCGCATCTCATCACACCCCGCACAACCTCACGAGACCCCAGGCCGGCCCCAGTCCAGCATCTTGCACACTTCCCACTCCTATCCCAGCAGCATCTCCACTCCCACATTCGCATCGGCTATCGCCTCGGTACGCCCCATAACATTATTGCATTTGTCGGCATTGCCACCGGTTTGTCTGTCGACCCCTCGCATTCGGCATTTACCACCCATAACTGCTGGCCAGTTCAAGCACCCAAGCATAAGCACTTAAGCAAGGTAAGTCTTGTCCCCGTGTCCTGTCCTCCGCATGAGTGCACTCCACAGCTCGACTCAGTTTCGGGCTGTGCAAGTGGCCACCGCAGCATGCGTCGTGCATTGACTGTGTTGGAGCTTGGAGTTGGTGCATTGTGAAAAGCTTTGTTCGTTAGGTGGCTTGGTGATGGCTTGGAGGGCTTGAGATGAGGGTGGGTGCGCCAGAATGGTGTAGGCGAAATCCGACGGCCGGATCGCAGGATCAAGAAGATCCCAGGATCGTAGGACTTCGGATGCCAGGAGCGTCTAGGAGACGTCTACGCCATGCCCAGGAGCTAGGAGTGCCATGCCAGGAGTGCCAGGATCGCAGGAAAGGGGAGTACGACGAGAACGGCACGGTCGAAATCAGAATTGGGCCGGGTTGCTCGGTCAATCGGTCGGTTCGACTGGGGACTCTCAGACGATGCGCTTGCCGATGTCCTCCAGGTCTCCAGGGCGGTGGAGGTGTCAATAACACTGCATCTCCCCGCTCCTTGCTCCTTGCTGCGTCGGTACGACCTCCTGCCGCGATCCGCTGCGTCATGCCCGTCACGATTTCGACTGCCGCGAAGGACCGAGCCTCTGGTACAACTGAGCTTGGAGCTTGCGACCTGGGTCGTCGCTCGGTCGTCCGCCTGTGCACGCCCACCTGTTAGCGGCCACTTGGCACCATGCACCTGCCGTTGTCTCGCATGACACAGCCATGGCCACTGGCGTCTTGAGAGTGGGCGGGCCTCTGCGTACTCGCACGCTCCCCACCCCACTGTGTCTTAGCCGTTGGGCTGGGTCGGAGTGAATGGTCGGAAAGGGTCTGGGATTAAGTGCTCTTGTCTCGTTGCGGTTACCGCAGTGTAAGACAATACACCTGAGGAGGCTGGCTCCCGGCCTCGCGAGCTCGCTCCAGGCGTTTTCGTCTGCATAAGCGCACTTCGCACTGCAATACCAACCAAGAACATGCAGCCCAGACCAGGCGGAGAGGCCGCCGTGCATGGCTATGATGCATGACGAACCGATATGTCTGCCTTGTCGGTCTCGTTGAGGCATTCTTTTCGCTCTCCTTTCCCGCTTTCATTGTTAATTCAGTACCTAGACCTGGCGACCTAAAGCCCTCTAGGCCTCCCATGCTTTGTTTCCTGGCCTTCATCTCCTCTCGATCTCATTTTTGGCCCCTGTCGGTGACGCCTAGCTGACATTCGCAAGGCTTTCAGGACGAACAGCTCACAGCGCGCAAACGCAAACGCAGTCACGACCCAAACTGCAACGTAAGCGAGAGAGACACACACTGTCACTACTTGTGAGTGCCCGATCCTAATCGCTCTATCCTGTTATCCTTGTTCCTTGCTGTCGGCTACCTCCTGAGCTGTCGACTGGTACGGCCCCTGCAGTAGCAACACTTGCCCCTGCCGTTACAACCCCTTGCACCCCTCGCCGTCATAATCATCGCCTTCGTCTATGGCACAGGCGGTTGTTATCAATGGTCCTTGATCGACAACACTTGACAGTGTCGCCCACTCATGGATGCTTACACCTGCGATCCTCTTGAACGAGTTGCAAGCTCAGGCAGCTGACGCGATTATTCCAGATTTCTTTAAGTATATAGTTTCTCTCTCACTCCAACAGCCCTGCTCTGCTGCCACTCGCTCTCGACATCTTGGTCAATCGGCTCAGGACTGCCCTTCGTCTTCCGCCGCCTCCGCCATCGCTTTGAGTTGAGCTTGTTTATCCTTACAACTCTAAGTTGGAACCAAACTTTCATTTTTCGCTCGATTTCGCCTCGCCTCGCGGTCTTCGTTGCGTAATCATTTCGGCAGTGACATAAATCGTCCTGTTGCTTGACTCACTCGATCCAAGTAACGGTATACTATCGTTACACTCTAGACTCGTGCCCGGACACTTGCCCTCGCCCTTTCCGTCAAGGCCTGTTTCGCGTGCATCGCACTTCTATTCAATCTGTAAGTTACCAAGAGGTCCAACGCCGTCCCTACACCCCTTTCTTCAGAAACGACAGGCGTGTGGACATATTTTGAGGTTTTACCACATTCGTTCTCACTGCCTCTCTCTCACTCGTCGACCTGGCGTTATCATGTCGTTTGCCACACGCACCACCACCTGCATCACAGACCACCAAGCAACACCACCCTAGGCGCCCGTGCTTACAACCTTAGACCGATTAAGGCTTCACTACATCGCGACGCACGCCTCGCAAGCCATCATCGCTGCATTCACCACCACCGGAACAGCACTGCATCGCGAACGCTTAAACCATCGTCTCCGGCGGCGAACAAATCTTGAGCCATTTCACTAGCGCCAGAGACACTTTTGGTACGGCAAGCCTCCAGTCACCGTCACGGAGTGTCGTTACACACAGTCCTCGACCTACACGACGCTTGTGTGAACCAGTCTCGCCTGCGGATAGTCCTGTGCCTCGGCTGAACTCCGTCCCAACACACACACGTACATCTCCGATTCTCTCGACTGCCTTTGAAACTGCAACGTCGGGAGGATCGAAGCTGGACAAGAACATTGGCTTGCCGACGTACGCTCATTGACCCGTGCTCAACCGCGACTATCGCCTTCACCCGGTGCACCACCTCGTCGCAGGCCCTCCATTTGGAACAGGAGCTGCAAATCACCGACAGAGCCCTCGGCTCATCTTCAACTGAAGCGATCGCCTGACGCACGCCCACCTGCAGAGCGATCTAGTTCCTGTGGATCTCACGGCCTTCGGCTCCTCGTCGCTTTCGACAAGAAGTCACCTTGAGATATAAGGAACCACATCGCTGACCACCCCTGCCGACCCTACCCACCTCCTACAACTGTCAACCATGGACACTGATCCCAACGCCTACAACGACCGGGGACCGTCTTCGACCTCTTCCACGATCCCGCACCAGCGCCCGGCTGCGTCGCACTCGAGCTCAACTTCAAGCGAGCTTGTCGGTCTGCGTGACCACCGCAAGCATGCGAGCCCGAACATGGGGAGTAGCAACGGTATGATGCCGAACCCCATGGTGCCTCAGCAGTCGTCCCCGAAGCTGTCGCGTTCGCCCACCCTGCAACAGTCTCCGTCAATACCCCCACATGCCGAATCGTCGCAGCAGGCGGCTCGTCGGAATGCCGCGACGCAGCTCGAGTCAGACATGTTCACGCCCTTTGTCTCACCGGCCCACCCGGCACACACCCCTGCCGGCTCGCGTGGCGCCACGAACCCGCCCCCGTCCGCCGAGCACCTTCGTCAGATGATCGGTCAAGAAGCTGACTCGCAACCCATCGCGCACGATGAGCCCGTCAACCCTCCCGAAGAAGTCGTGCAGCAGTCCCTTCTCACCTGCAAGCCCCTCGACCGCGTGTCTGTCCAGCCCCCGGAACACCTTCCTCCGGCTCCTTCGACCGCAGCATGGGCCCAAGCTCGCAAGCAGCCAATGGAGCGCATCGTCTCACAGGCCGGACCGCCACCACCCTACCGCCCCCGGCCACCGATGCTGAAGCGCGCCAGGAGCTTCTCCGACCCTCCGGAGAACCACCGCCCGAGCGCCCTCTTCCAGGCCAGGAGCGCCGCCAAGTACTTTCGCGGAATGCCGCGGAAGCGCATGCGCGTTTGGACTGCCAAGGACGCCGCTGAAGCCCACGAGGGTGAGCGTCTCATGAGGCAGATCAGGGGGCGCGCGCAGGACCATTACATCGCTGCTGCCCGTGAACCTCCCGTCAACATGAGATCTCTCCGTGTGTTAGACACGAACGAGGTTCTGAGATTGCCTCAGATGCGCCACGATCTTCTGTTTGACAACTTCGGCTTCAGGCCGATCCACTCGCCGATGCCGTACCACTCGACCAACTACGGGTTGCTGTCGACGAACATGCGCTCTCAGATCGTCCACCCGTCTCCCGCGTCGGAGGCTGCCAACAAGTACTGGGAGTGCATTCGGCGCGAGATCGAGCTCGGATGCCGCTGCACGCGCTGGGACCACTCGCAGCCCGGGCGCATCAAGGACTGCATCTGCGGCAACTGGAAGGCCGGACTCAACGAGAAGCAGTGGTGGAAGGAGACTCGTGCGACTTGGCCGTCACGGTTGCCGAAACTGATCTCGACCCTGAGGGAAATCCTGGAGAGCTTGATGGCTTCAACGACGACTTGTGTGAACCATTACGCTCATCCCAACAAGGAGGCACAGGCACTGCACGCTCAATCGTGCCCGACCGTCACGCATTCACTCGTCCCTACGCTCTTCGCGGCCTTGGACGCCGAGTTCCTGACGATTCAAGTGCGGCGTGGGAACTTTGACACGGGCATCTTCAACGTTATCGGCGAGGCTATGAAGATCCACTGCGCGCCCGTGCGCGACGCCATGGTCAACGATATGGTCGCGACGGCGACGGGCGCGGGCGGCAAGCGCAAGCCCAACGTCGTGCAGGGGCTGCGCAAGTGCTTCGACTGCGTCGAGGTCATGAAGCTCGACATTGCGAACCACCAGGTCCAGAGCCTGAAGGGCATGCTGTGGCAGCAGGCGGAGCAGAACGAGATGACGACATTCATCAACTACCTCATCGCTGCTGGCCGCACGCTGGAGACGTCCAAGACCTACGCATGGATCAACGCCGCCTCGAAGCGCGTTGCCATGTCGACCTCGCCCCGCGAGCGCCGTCACCTGCTCGCTCAGTGCGGGTGCGGGAGCAACACCGAGTTCGTGATCCGGTCGCTGACTGAGGGCTTCGTGCAGCTCGTCTTCGGCGACTGGATCGAGTGCAACGAGCCGTGGCCGCCTGCGCTTCCCAGCCGCCGTCCTGTTGGTGTTCCCATCAACGCCCCCGTGTTCCCCAGCAAAGTCGTCGTGCCCGAGGTTTTCAAGATGGACTCGTTCCGCCTCAAGCTGTACCACACCGAGCTCGTCGACCTGACCATCGCCACAACGATACTGCAGACCTTCCAGGAGGCGTACGTTGCGCACAACGCCTCGGACACTGCCGAGCAGGTTAGGGCCCAGGTCACGCAGGTGCACGACAGCTACAAGCACATCATGACGATGGGCAACGGGCTGTTGCGTCCGTCGAGCGACTGCCCCTCGGACCTGGCGCTGCACATGGCGCACCGGATTGTGTTCTCGAAGACGACCGAGAACTACAACACCGAGCGGTCACACAGCGACGTCGAGCTCGTGAACGCGCTCGCACACGACTTCGACACCTTCATCATGCGCGACCTGGCCTCGTTCTCGTGTGCGCGTTTCGCCGAGACCTTCGGCAAGGTGCGCAAGCTCGCCACGACCATGCTCGCGAACACGCTGCTTCTCCACCGAGTCCAGCCCGAGAGCGTGCTGTACGACACAGCTGGCGCCGATGCGCGCCCCTGCGCCAACCCGGGACCGAAGGTCAAGGCGCCGCGTCTGCGCGTCGCCTCGCGCCGCTTCGTCACGCTCGCGGAGCCTCTGAGGGGGCAGGGATCCTCGACTTCAGACCCGAGGGAGCGGTACCACCGCCCCGCGAGCGCGGAGATCACGGCGGCGCGTGAGCTGTTCCGCTCCACTCAAGCGGACAACCGCGAGGCCGAGGACGCCCTCGCCTCAGAGCTGGGTCTCGAGCACGTTCTCTCTGACATCCGCGCTGTTGTCGAGAAGATGGCCAAGACGGCCGACTTCAACCTCTCCGTCTTTGCGCCCTTGTACGGGCGCGGGGGCATGCTCATCGGGAGCGGGGCCGTCATCCCGCTCCCCGAGCTCGAGCGCGAGTGCCGCTACTAGACTCCGCACTAGCCAGACTTCATATAATCCAACCCCATCCCAACCTGTCTGTATGTGTATCCCATGTAATGCATTGGCTTCTATCCTGTCGTGCGCTGCTACGAGAGCATCGTCACGTTGCCGTACACGATCCGTCCGTCCAGGAACGTAGCCTTGACCTGCGTCTTGAGGATGTCGTCCTGGTCATTGGTGACCACGTCGTCGTCGAAGAGCACGGCGTCGAAGCGCATCCCCGGTGTCAGCGAGCCGGTGTCGGTCGAGAAGGAGGCGTACGCCGCTGGCTGTCAGTTCATTCTCCAACTTCCTAACTCACGATCGGCGGTGAAGCCGCGCAGAGCCTGCTCCCTGCTAAGCTTTTCCTCGGGGAACCAGCCTCCGGGACCGTGGGGCGAGTCGCCTTTCTCGTCCGTCCTAGCGACGGCGGCGAAGAAGCCCTTCAAGGGCGACGGCTCCTCAACGGGGAAGTCTGAGCCGAGCGTCGTCCGTCCCCCGGCCTTGAGGTAGCTCTGCCAAGCGTAAGCTCCCTTCATACGCTCCGGTCCGAGGCGCTGTTCGGCGTAGTGCATGTCGCTCGTAGCATGGGTCGGCTGGTAACTCGCGATGATGCCGAGCTTGGCGGCACGCTCAAGGTCGGAGGGAGTCATGATCTGCGCGTGCTCGATACGGAGGCGGCTCTCCCTGCCCTTCTCGTGGTCGTCGCCGATGGCGGCCTCCATCGAGTCAATCACGACGCGGTTCGCCTTGTCCCCGATAGCGTGCACGTTCACCTGCCAGCCCTCGTCGTACCACTTCTTGATCGTTGGCGCCCACGCCTCCTCAGGCGTGAGGAGGAAGCCCTTCCACCCCGGCTGGTCGGAATAGTCCTCGATCAGCGCCGCGCCGCGCGAACCAAGCGCGCCGTCGCCGTACAGCTTGACCGACCTAAGGGTCCAGCGTCCGTCGCCGAGGCCCTCGGCGCGCTCGACGTTCTCGCCGCAGTACTCCGTCTGGTTCTTGCACAGCAGCATCGTGTAGTACCGCAGCGGGAGCTTGTTCTCCTGTGCCATGCGGCGGAAGAATTCGACCTCGACAGGCAGGAGCCCCGCGTCGTGGATGCCCGTCATGCCGAGGCGGAGCGCGTCGTTCGAGACAATGCGCAGGAAGTTCTCCCGGTCCGCGTCTGTCTTCTCGGGCTGGACTGGGGTCACATACGCCCGGATCGCGTTGTCGACGAACACTCCCGTCGGCTTGCCCTCAGCGTCGCGCACGACCTTGCCACCGTCAACGTCCTCGAGAGGGATGTCGCCGATCTGCTCCAGCACCGCCGGCGAGACCCACACGGCGTGCACGTCGATGCGTGACAGAACGATCGGGACGTCCTTCAGCGTGGGCGTGTCGAGGTCGGCCTGGGGTTAGCTTCGGGAGTGGCTCAGCTGATAACTCACAGCAGTCGGGAACTCCTTGACGTCCCACAGCGTCTGGTCCCATCCCATGCCCGTCACCCACTCGCCGTCCTTGACGCCCTTGGTGCGGACGTGGTCCTCGACCTTGTCCACAATCTCCCTTACGCTCTTGCTACCGACGAGGGTGAGGCTGCGGAACTCGCCGTAGTGGAGGGGGTGCGCGTGGCTGTCCGTCCACCCGGGCGTGAGGGAGTATCCCTTCGGAATCTCGATGACCTTGATGCCGGCCTTGCCGTCGGGGGCCTTGATCTTCGCCCCGCGGTCGCCGTACGTCCGCCTGACGCGGGCCAGGCTGCCGACATCCTGCACGCGCTTGTCCTTGACGACAACGCACTCGACGGCGCCGAGCCCACCACTGGCAGGGACAGTGTACACCCGCTTCTCGGGCGAGCACACTGCGTAAGTCTTGGGGAGCGGGCGCGAGCCCCCGTCCACGCTCCATGGCCGCCGAGGGTCGGCCTGCCTCTGCGCAAAGGCAAGCATGGCCACGAGCACAATAAGGCTGATCGCGATGTGCACGCTGCGGCTGGGCTTGGCGCGCGTCGGGGGCGCGCCGGGGCGGTCGCGCGGGGCGTAGCGGCCAGCGTGCCGCACATTGCGCTGGCGCAGCTGGGAGCGCTGCGACATGATCTGCGGTCTTCAGTGAAAAGTCAAGAAGAAAGAGCGAAGTGGGCAACTTGGTTGAGTCAGAAGCAACAACAGGGTGCCAGAAATCCGGGCGGGTCTTACATTTCCGTGTGGAGGCCCACAACTGAGCGTATAAAGTGCGGTGTCTTGCGGCTATGCTCCACAATCCACAACAAGCAAGGAAAGGTGGAGGGAGCACGGGGCCACGTGGCTGCCAACCTCACGCGTTCGTCATCTCCAGCTCTTCTGCTCGACACTTTCGAGATCATCGATACCAACGACAGCACGACAGCGAGCGCAGCGACCCCATCCTGCACTGATTCGACACGCATACCCTCTCGACCTTCCGACGCTCACACGAAAACCCTTTTCTCGCTTGCTGATTCCTCGACGATACTCCAGGCATGTTCGGCCTCGGGTACATCTTCAAGATCACGCTCCTGCTCGTGAACGCGGTCGCGATTCTGAATGAGGAGCGTTTCCTGGCGAGAAGTGCGTCCCCCCTTCATTTCTCATCTTCTTTCATAATGCTGCGTAATTGATGCGAGAGCTAACATCCAGTCGGGTGGTCGACGGCCGGCAACCCGAACGCGAACGCCGGCTTCGGTAGCGTCGACAACCCCGATGCTTACGGACAGGAGGGGCAGAGCATGAAGGCTAAGGCTGTCAACCTGATCGCGGCGGTGCGGACGCTTCTGCGCAGTAAGTATTCCTCTGGCTGTGTCCTGTGTATCCACCAACCTGGGTCAAACGTCTTGATCGAGGACGATCGGTCGGGATGCAGGAGAGAGCAGGATAGAGAGGAGGAAGTGCTGACGGACACAGTACCCCTCATCGTGGTCAACATTGCCTTGTAAGTCTGCTTCTCAACCGCTCGAGAATTAGCTGACAGAAACAGCATATTGTATCTGATTGTACTTGGATGAGCGTCGGAGTGGAGAGGAGAGGATATGCATAGACTAATGTACACTGTCTCTGACGCTGGCTTCTCACTGACTCTCTCACGTAGATCTGTCTTCGTCTGCAATGAGAGTCCAACGCGAGTGACTACCAGGCGAAGGAGGAATCCGTCTTTGGCCCCCCACGGTTCATCGCTTCGCGACTTCGCCGCTCCCCACTCATCCGCAACACTACATGCATAGATCAGCACAGATGAATGCGCGGCCACTAATTACGGTCTAGTACAGTAGCTTCTCAAGCGGGTATCCTTTTAACGGTATAGCTAGTTGGTTAAATCATCAGGTCGTGGCTAAGGAGACAGTGTGGCCTGTGCCGTTGAGGCAGGGCATAGGGGCGAGCAGGGCGAGCACCTCGAGCAGCCGTTCGTGAGCCGAGTGACATTCAGAGCGAGATCTGCGAGTGCACTAGTCTGAGAGCAAGCTCATCGAACCTGCCCCGTCGCTCGCACGTCGGTCGAGCAGCTTAGTTGCTCTCATCGTCCGTGGTCAGCGCCTTGCTTCGGCTGCGCGTGACGCGCATCGGGCTGTCGACGCCGAGCTCGGAGGCAGCGACCGACTTGCGCGTACGGCGGCGCGGGGTCGCGACGGCAGCGGCTCCGTTGCCCTCGTCAGCCGAAGAGGCGGCCTCCTTGGCGGCGAGACGGCCAGACTTGCGGGGCGTGCCGGCAGTGGCCGTGGTGGAGGCAGTGACGGAAGCCGAGGCAACGGTGCGCTTCTTCTTAGGAGTCGACGGGGCCTCAACAACAACGGCGTCCTTCTCCTTGGCGGCGGCGGCGTTCGTGTAGATCGCGCTCGTGAAGGGGCCCTCGTACTTGAGCGCGATCGAGTAGACGGTCCACACGAGGGCCGAGAGGAGGAGACCAGCGGGCGACTCGGACCAGAGAGCAATGCCGAGGAAAGCCATGAACGAGCCAACGTACATGGGGTCCTCGAGGACGTTGAAGGGGAAGCAGGTGACGCGCTCCTTCATGAGGATACCGCAGTAGTCGCCGAGGTACGTGCCGACGATGCCGAGGGCGTACATCGAGGTGACGACGAAGACCTGGCCCGAGAGGAAGAGGGCGACGGCGACGGCCTTGACAACGGGGTTGTGCAGCACCTCCCAGTGCGGCTGCTGGCGCAGAGCGCGCTCGTACCTAGACGTCAGCCGGAAGACAGGTACCCGGCGTCAGTGCTACTCACAGGTGGTCACGGAGGATGCCGAGCGAGAAAATAGTAACGAAGAAGAAGTACGTGGCGGCGAGCGGGCCGCCGAGCAGCTTGTTCAGCGTCTTGTTGCGGTACTCTGGGTTCGTCAGTATGCGGCGCAAGGGGAGGCGACTCACCATTGCGGGCGGTCACGTTCCAGTAAAGAGGGTTGAAAACGATGGCGGCGGCGGCGATCCAGAAGCTCGGCTGGGAGAAGTCGATGAGGTCCGGGAACGAGGCGTAGCGGTAGCCCGAAGTGTTGAGGGGGAGGTAGGCCGCGATCTTGGGCGGGATGAGCTCGATGATGGCGTCCATGACCGTGACCTGTGCGATGAGGTTGAGGCAACTTTTGTTGGTGCGTGACTTGTCTTCGGACAGCAGAGCTGGGTGCTGGGTAGCGCTGGAACGTAGGGCGAGTTGGTTCGTGGCTGCTTGGATGAGCGAATGGGAAGAAAGGCGCCATGGTAGGCGTCCCGGAACCATACGTGTTTGTTTACACACCTCGTGGCGACCCCCAAGCGCGTGTTCAGGGTCTGTCGGCCCCTACCTCCGTAACTCCGCCTCGGGTGGCTCGTACCGGACTAGCGGACTTCTGTGCAGTGATGCATGCGGGGCAAAGCACAAGTGGTGATGCATGCAATGATGGGTGATGCAGTGATGAGTGGTACAAGGATGCTACAAGATCGTCTACTCCCGCGACACAGGCTCCGCGTCGAGCACGGCGACGCTCTCCCATTTCTTCCTCCGGGCGTCCCGAGTCGCCTCCTCCGGCGTACTCCACTCAAGCTTCGGCTTTTCGTTCGGCTCATCAAACAGCTTCTCGAGGTCCGCGTCGAGCTCGGCCTGAACGTCCTTCTTCTTCTTCTTGTGAAGCACAGGCATGTGCTCAAGGCACCACTCAAGCATCTTCTCCGTGCGGCTCTTCATCTCCGCCGCGAGCTCGCGGTCGGGGAAGGCCAACTCGAAGCGGAACGACAGCCACAAGTAGTTCGTGAGGCACTTGTGCAGCGCCTCCAGATCCGGCACCTTCTGAATGAGAACGCGGCGGTCATGCGCCTGCGGAGCCACCTTGGGCGGGCCGTTGAGCTTCATCATGAGTAGCTCGACAGCATGTAGCGCATCGAGCAGCCCCGTCTTCTGAATCGCCTTGTGCAGGTCCACATGGTACTCATTTACGTATTGCCCGACCATAGTCGAGAAAAACTTGACGCTCTTCTCGTCACGCGTTGGCAGCGGGGCATTCGTAAGGAGCTGCAGCTCGTTCAAGGTGAGGCTTCTGCGGAATGGCTCGAGGATGGGCGCGATAAGCGTTTTCTTCGAGGAGTCGGTGAGCACAGTGCGCGGCGGCAGCTTGGCGAGCGCCCAGAAGTGTTCGATCAGGCTCTCGTAAGACGTTTTTCCGGGAAGCAGTGGCAGCAGAGCCGTCAGCGCCTCCGACGGAGGCTCGATAACCGCCCGCTTGACGGGCGGGAGGGTGCGTCCGAGCAAGCTCTTGAGGAGCGGGAAGTCTTCGTTGTGCAACGTCGTCACCGTTCCTCCAGTGTCGCCTGGAGCGTCGCCTGTCGTGGCCGTGTCAATCGCCGCAGACGTACGCTGCTGTCCGAACCGCCCGGCGCGGCCGGCGATCTGCTTCGCCGACGACACTGACAGGGGCACCTGCTGCTTGCCGTTCCATTTCCAGAGCGTCTCGAAGATGATGCGGTTGATCTTGAGGTTAAGGCCCATGCCAACTGCATCGCTGGCGACGAGAACCTGTGCGCGGCCCTCGTTGAAGTCGCGCGCCTGCTCGGCACGAGTCTCCGGGGGTAGGGCACCGTACACAACTGCAGCCTTGGTGCCGAGCTGGCGCTCAATCTGGTTCTTAAGGGCGAAAACGTTCGAGCGGGAGAAGGTGACAACGCAGTCTCCGGCCTGCACCTGCTTCATGTCGCTGTGCAGTGACTCGTTGGCGATTTTCAGCGGCGTCAGGCGGTTGTACTTGTGCACTGTGAGGGTGTCGCCCTTGAAGCCGGCGATCATCTCGCGCAGAAGCGCCTCGGTTGTCTCGTCACCGCACAGGTGGATCTCCTTTGCGGAGATACCCATGACGGCGTTCGCCCAGGCTGCACCGCGCTCGGAGTCGCCGAGCATCTGGATCTCGTCGATGACGACGACGTCCCACGGCTCACCGCCCATGGACCCTTGCATCGGCACCATCTCGACCGTGCAGCTTATCAGACCGGCGTCCTGGGCAACGAGCCGCCGCTCCTCGCCTGTGATCAGGTTGCATGCCCGCCCGTTGCCGTCCATCCCGCCCACCGTGCCGAGGTTGATGCGTTCCCACACCTCGTGTGCGAGCAGTCGCAGTGGTCCAGCGTACACGCCCGTCTTCGCCTTCGAAAGCGCCTTGAGCGCACTGTATGTCTTGCCCGAGTTCGTCGGTCCCATGTGCAGGTGGAAATTGCGGTTCATCGATCGGGCGGCGACATGTGTCTGCGCGATATTGCTGATGTCGGTGGCCTGGAGCAAAGCCCGAAGACGCGAATGCAGGTGCTCCATGCGCGGGTTGTCGCAGACGAACGTCAAGAAGCGGCGGAGGATGGCCGACTCGAACACCAACGACCACTGACCAGACTCAAACGCCAAGCTCAGAGCTTCAGCGTCCCAGCCCTGGCTCTGGAGAAACTCGTTGATCGTCTTGTCGCCTCGGTCGTCCTTCAGCCTCCGGCGGGTGCGGTCAGACCACGGAACGAGCGTCTCGAGGATGTCGCCTTCCTCAAAACCGTACGCTTGAAGGTACGCATTGGCGCGATCAGACAGAGCAAACCGCGCTATCCGGTCATCGAGCGTCTTCACCAGGTCTTCCGGTCGTGGTGCCCGAGGCTCGGCCGCTGCTGCCATATCCCCTCGCATACGAGGCTGGTACTCGTTGCCCCGGGCGTACCCTTTCACTCTCTCTCTCTTCTCTGCAGTCCAAGGTTTCCGGCCCTTTCGTGATGGTGCCTCGCCGAAGTCAAGTGTCCGCCCCAGGGGCTCCCTAAGTGTCGAGCGCTTGCCTCTCGGAGTCGGAAGGCTAGTGACGAATGCCCGTGTCGCCAAAGTCGGGAGAGCCGCGCTCCGAAGCGCGCAGATCACGCAAGCCTGCCTTGAAAGCGCCATGTTCAGACGCAGCGAGGAAGGCAGATCCGTCGAATGTAGTGTTTTGATCAGGTGTGGTGGCAAGCCGTGAGCTGATGTCTATCCCGAACTTTTCTGGGTCAGTCCACTGGGAGGCGGAGTTCACCGGATAACCGTGCTCGTGAGGAAGGCACGACTGAACCTCCACATCGCCGTCCACCTCAGCCTCAGCCCAGACCGTTGAAGCTGTCGATTGGCACTCCTTCGACAACAGCGACACTGATAATGGCGAAGACAGCGGCGAAGGGCGATGTGCCCCCACTCGACATCCCGCTCCATGTCAAATACATCCAGGGCCTGGACGAGGTGAGCTTCGCAAACCACGGGCAATCTGACTCGATCAGAAGAAGGACCTCGCGTACCACCTGACAGCGCACCTGCGCCTGAACGGCGTTTACTGGGGTCTGACGGCTTTGTGCATCATGGGACACAAGGACGCTCTCGATCGCGACGCCATGATCGACTATGTCATGGAGTGCTGGGACGACGAGGCCGGTACGTCGGGCATATCTCTTGCGCCTTCAGACAGCCAAGCGACGCAAGGTAGCTGACACCCAGGGGCCTTTGGAGCACACCCCGGACACGACGCGCATATCCACGCCACGCTGTCTGCACTCCAGGTGCTCATCATGCAGGACGCGCTAGAACGCTGTGACGTTGAGCGGGTCGTGAAGTGTGAGTCCTCCCTTGTCATCCCTCCTCATTCCGAATGCTCCTTCCCTTCCCCCGACCTCAGGTCCGCAGCTAATTGTTTTTTGCCGGTCAAGCTGACATCCAGTCCTGCTCTCGCTCGTGTGGAAGGACGGCTCAGTAGCTGGCGACGATTTCGGCGAGCGCGATACTCGCTTCGCGTACATTCTTGTTTCGGCGCTGAGTCTGCTCGGACGGCTGGGCGACCTCGAGGCGCTGTACGACGGCAAGGGACGCGAGCTCGTCATCAACAACTTTGTGCGGAGTATGAACTACGACGGTGCTTTCGGTGCGGAGCCGGGCGCGGAGAGTCACGGTGCCCAAGGTACGTCTTCCCTTCTCCTCATCCCCGACCGCCTTCCCCGCCCTCCCTCCACGCTGCTACCTCCCAGTAGGGACGATTAGTGCTACAGGCTGTACAGCCGCAATCGGTGGAAGCTAACGCTCAGTCTGGGTCAGCGTCGCCGCACTTGCGATCCTGGGCGAGCTTGATCGCATCGACAGCCACATGCTCGGCTGGTGGCTCAGCGAGCGGCAGCTCCCGAACGGCGGGCTGAACGGCCGCCCAGAGAAGCTCGAGGACGTGTGCTACTCGTGGTGGAACCTCGCCGGCCTCGCCATCATCGGCAAGCTGCACTGGATCAACCGGGACAAATTGATCAGCTTCATTCTGAGCGCGCAGGTGAGTCAAAAGTCGCCCTTGGTGGTTCGCTCCACCCGGAGCCGTGCGGCAGTCGATTTGTCAGATGAGGGATTTCCGCAATTTGTCAGGCGATGGATTGCGAAGCTGTTCGAGACGCTCAGACAGCTGACAATAACAGGACGAGGAGGACGGCGGCATCGCGGACCGGCCAGGCGACTGGGTGGACGTGTTCCACACTGTCTTCGGGCTCGCCGGGTTGAGTCTCCTCGGCTACCCCGGCTTGCAGGACATTGACCCGCTGTACTGCATGCCAGCCGACGTCATAGCGGCTCGCGGTCTGAAGAAGCCGTACAAGGCTCTTCCGAGGCTCGCGTCCTGGCCGGCACCGTCGTCCCAGGCTCAGCCGTAGTTCGTCTCTCAGCACGCCAGACTTCAGCCTCATCTGATTGCGATATTCATTCCTGGCATGGTCACTTGGCATCGTCGAGGTATGGTGGAACGAACTAACGGGCCACCCAACCGTCGTCGATTCCGAAATGAAACTGCCCGCGCACGACACAACCCTCCCGAGGCCATGTCGCTCGCCGCTCCACCCCGAGCTTAAGCTGAGTCAGCGGAATATTGCCGCTTCTGTCAATTTGGGGGCGTAATCCGACCCCGAATCTCTCATGATCCACATGCATATGGTGTATTACACCGTTTCGCTCGTGTGAACTGGTGTCACCGAGGCTTCCTTTCGGCGCTCGGACGTCCGTGCGTCTCGGCATCGGTTTCCATCAGCCACCAGTCAATGCCAAGAGCATGCAGAATGCACCAAGGATGCAGAATAGAACGAATTTATACTTCGGAGCAATAGTGTATAGAGGGATTATACTGAGATGATTGGTTGCGGTTTGTCGAAGCGGCTGCCGGGGTTCGGCGACCGGAGAAGATGGGGGTAGATAGTACTGGATACAGTGATGTCTATTACGGGCGTTGAGGGTTTGAGGTGTGCGTTTCCGCTTGAGTTTGCTTCAGCGTTCCGGATGAGGGGGCGCTTAGGCGTTGGCGGCGTCGATGAAGGACGACGTCAGGCGGTCTCCGCGACGGGCACCCGCGACAGTCATGGCGATGAGGATGGCGAGGCAGCCGGAGAGGATGATGAAGTTGATCCATGCGAAGGCCTCGGCAGCGACGTAGTGGGAGCAGTGGGGCGGGGCGCCGGGCTGGCCGCACTGCGCGCCGCCGCCCATCATGGCCGCGTACGAGGCGGCGCCGCAGAGCCAGAACACCCAGGTGATGAAGATGTAGATGAGGTGCGAGAGGACCGAGGACACGACAGACATGGCAGACACGAAGAAGGCGACAATGTACACGATCGAGGTGATGAAGGTCCACCATCCTACGAACATGAGGAAGCGCGTCCGGTCCCTGTAGCTGGCGTTCACGTAGCCCTCCTTTCCGTTGCCCTTCGAGACCAGGTAAGCCGTGATACACGCCACGATCAGCGAGAAGAGCGAGACGATGCCGAGGATGATCGGCGATGAACGCGCGACGTAGCGAGCCTGTACCCAGTTAGCAAATCCGCTCCGTCCTTGCGTCATAAGGCCTCTCGGCTAACTCACTCCGTCACCCATGATGATAGATTAGTGGTTGGTAGGTAGTTGAGGGGGAGAGTTGATACAGCGGTTAGTCGGTTCGACTGGCAGGTAGCGAGTTCGATGAGGCGCTCGGCGTAGATATGTTGAAGGATGGGGAGAAGGGGGTTGGGGCCGGGCAGAGTCGTTCTCTTATAAAGTCTTTTTCCACCGCTGTCAGCGGCGCTCCCTCGAGCTCCCTCCAGGCCGCCCTGTGATGTAAGAGCTCCCATCCAGGCTATGGAATCGGGTGGAGAACCAGGCCCCAGGTCTGAGGCCTCTGAGGGGCCATCTTGACCAGGGCCAGAGGGGAGACGTATATTTTCATGACATGAATGAGCTAAACCTGGACCCTCATCTCGCTCTCGAGCTTCTCAGGCTTTGCAGTTGCAGCTCTGCGGCTTCAGGCCTCTGGAACAGACCCACCTGGGCGGCAGTGGCCCAGGTGGCCAGGTGTGATCATCACAACAGAACCCTCAAGCCTGAGCGCCAGAGGCGCCGTCATCGGCCGATCCCTTAGCTCTGATGCCCTGTCGACGCCGAACTCTTTGCGGAGGGGGCTCGGCTGCAGAACCGCAGAACACGCTGAGAGATGAGCTCACACTAAGCTGCTCCGTCGCCTCCGTCCGTGCTCCCATGCCTACGGCCGGCCAATCGAAGCAGCACTTGCGAGCCAAACAAGCTCTGGAAAAAAGTCGTCCAATCCGAGCAGGTGACGTCACCCCTGGCCGTCAATGCGCCGCCAGCGGTGATGAATGGACTCGTTATTGCCTGCTTTGGTCAACGCACCAATGACATAATCGACCGACCATGCGACCCTTATCCAACCCGGCCCTTGGCCCTGGAACTGCAGACAAGGTACCACTGACAAACAAATGACATCCCCCCCTCCATGGACTGGAAGCTCAAGTCACCGAGTGACGTTGGCGATGGGATGCCAGACTCTGACGGACCCCACGGACCCTCGGACTCCGAACCAGGGCCACCACAGGACTCGGCTCCTTGACGAGCTCGAAGACTCCTCGGCACCCTCCTCCATTCCACT
Source organism: Trichosporon faecale (assembly GCA_039545375.1). Taxonomy (NCBI): domain Eukaryota; kingdom Fungi; phylum Basidiomycota; class Tremellomycetes; order Trichosporonales; family Trichosporonaceae; genus Trichosporon; species Trichosporon faecale. The sequence continues at coordinate 2,952,542 of BCLU01000002.1, forward strand.
GTCAGGCACACAACTCTCGGCCTCTTTCGGCCTCCTTACTCATCCGCACTCATTTGCCGCACCCCTCTTCCCCGCTCATGTGCTCGAGCACTCATGTTCGCTTACTCGCCGCCCGGAAGCAGCCGCTCGATAATGTCAGACTTCACGTCGCTGCTAGCCACTATTCTACAGAAACTGTTACGTTTGTCTATTGCACGCCGCTCTCCTCACCCGGGGCCGTCGCGCCGCCGGTCTCTCCCTGCGCCGGTGTCGTCGTGCCCGTCGCCGCTCCGGAGAGGTTGCTCGCGTACATCGACGCCTGGCCCGCCTGCGTCTGCGCCAGGCGTTGCCTCTTGCGCTCCGCCTCGGCCTCCTTCTCCGACTCGATCTGCGCGACGATCGCCTCAATCTCGGTCGGCTCGAGGCTCTGCGAATGTCAGCTTAACCCAGCAACGGAACAGCTACTCACCCTGACCACACCGTAGCTCTCCATCACCGAAATCTCAATGTTCTTCGCTCCGGTCTGCACGACCTCGAGCAGCGCCTTGATCGTTAACTTGATCGTCTCGTCGCGCTCGAGGTTCTCCGTGTAGTGCTTCTCCAGGAACTCCCTGACCGTCTTGGACGCACGGCCGATGGCGCATGCCTGTGGTGTCAGCTCCAACTTTCATCCCATCCCTATCACAGTAACCTCATCATGCGGGCCCACGTGTCCAGTTCGCGATCGTGCATGACGCAGCGTCTTCCCTGCCACGATGCGTTCATAGATAACGTCGGGAACCGGAGAGCAGAAATGACTCACCTTCCACGCCGAGTAAATTCCGGACGGCTCAGTCATGAACAGACGCGGCTGGGTGTCGTTGGGGTCAAAGCCGACGATCAGGGTCGAGATTCCGAAGGGGCGGACACCGCCGGACTGGGTGTACTTCTGCTGCACGCCGGCGACGTACTTGGTGATGTACTCGACAGTCGTCGGGTCCTCGACGGTGAGGCGGTGCGACTGGCACTCGACGCGCGCCTTGTCGATCAGAATACGGCCGTCGGCAGTGAGACCTGGGGTCAGCTTGTGTCCGCATCATGCGAAACTGTCAGCGGCGAGGGGGCGGAGTTCAAATGTGCCATCCCGCCGGGGTTGCGCTGTGCCGATCGTGTCACGATCAGGTGAGCAAACCCCGGACAACAGAACGCGGAACGCGTCGTTGAGCGCAGTCCTGTGAGTGTGTACTGGGACGCTTGCTGACCTCCAAACCGAAGCCTTCCCCGTCAAATCCCGATCACCTCCACCAAGGTCTCCCCTCTATCCATTCTACTCACCAGCAAAAGCGACGCAGATGTGGTCGTCAAGCATAGCGACCTTGCGCACGGTACGCGGGTCCTGGAGCTGCAGGGTCGACTTCTTCTCGACGCCGAGCACGACGCACGACTTGCCGCGGACGCCGACCTAGTCGTCAGCTAAGCTCCGTGTAGACAGCTCTCAAAGCCGTTGCCGGTGCCCTCCTAGATCCTGCAGTCTAGTTCATCCCTCCAGCAGCCCCGATCACGGCGCCGATCGCTGCCTGATGCCAGTGGTTGAGCTCGCTGAGCAAGGGATCGGGCGGGGCGATCGGGCGGGATCCAAAGGGTGCAGAGCTTGGACTCGAGCTACAGCGAGCGCAGGCAGGAAGATGGGGTCTGCAGGGACGTCCCCGCTCGCTCGGAGGCACACCAGCAACAACGACACTCACAGCAGCAGTACCGCGCTTAACGGCCTCGAGGGCGTACTCGACCTGGAACAGCTGTCATCGTCAGTCATGCTGCTCACAAATTGTTCAGCATCAACGCACATGTCCATCAGGCGAGAAGACGGTGAGGGCTGTGATCTGTCAGCTTCGTCCCACGCGTAAGCAGCTGTACTCACCGCGGTCGTAGGACCTGGACATGATGACAGAGCTCTAGCTGAGCTGTGCGCCGGGGTCGAGAGGGGTGGAGGAGGGAGACAAACTACTCGGGTTGTAGTCGGTCAGTCGAGATCGGGTGAGATATCGGCCGTGTCGACGCTGTTGTGGTTGAGCTCGTCGATGCAGCCGGCGGTATTGATGCAGCGCTCAGCAGCTGGTGACTATGACGCTGACGACGAGCTCGACTGAGCGAGACGCGCGTCTGCGGCCACTCGCGGCGATACGGCGTGTGGCACCACGTGGCTCCCACGGGACACCTAGGTGAGATAACGGCTATGACCGGGTGGCCACTGACCGGGCATCACGCCGGCGACCTGGACCGTCAAGCCAGACAATTGCAGGCAAGCGATCACCGGCCATCGCTCGGATCATGGACGCAATGCGGTCCTTTGGACGATGCATCGTGTGCGCCTTCCTCGACTTTCTCCATCTCTCATATCTCTCACCTTATCGTCTCTCGATAGCAGGCAACCAAAACACTATGGCGCCCAGGAAACGAGTCACGGTCACGAAGAAGGAGACTGTTGATGGTGAGCTCATTGGTCTCCGGTTTGTAGCTGACAGGCAGAGCGGCCGATCAGCGAGGAAGGTGCGACTCCACGTCCAGCTGCGGCGCACTGGAACAAGCTGGAATCAGCTTCCAAAAGCGTTACGAGCTAACGGAACAGAGCAGGAGGGCGAGATCACAGCCCTCAGGCGCGAGAACGAGGCGAACAAGCAGTCCTCGCGGAACATGCTTGACCTGCTCGTCGTGGTCTGTTTCTTCATGTACGTTTCCTTGCCCCCTCCCTGCTCTTCCTAGCCCTCCTCATAGCTGTGTCGATCTCTGCGGCAAAGCTGACTCTCCCAGCTGTCTCTCCCAGATCAGGCGATACATGTCGCAACCCTCTGGTTCGCTGCTCCCGCTCTCAATCGCGCAGGCCGTGCTCGTCCCACTCAGCTTGTCGCCGAAATGGCTCCCCTTCCTCCAAGGACGGGGATGGGCGAACCACCCCCTCGTCGCTGCTGCGCACCTGATTCTGTTTTTCGCCATGCTCGTCCTCGGCAAGACGCCCGCCACGCCCCTCCCCGAGACGCTGCGCTGGGCCGTGCCCGAGCTCGTGGCTGGCGCTGTCGAGCTGCAGCGCCGCAGCGAGGTGCAGGCCGAGGCGGCGCTGGAGCGCCTCGAGCGGCTCAAGTATCCCCTCAAGGGTGCTTAAATGCTGTGGGAATCTTGGACGCATGTAGGGAGGGCGAGGGGTATCCCAAAGTGCAATGCATGGCTTTTCTATCTTACACCCTGTTCTAACATTCGATACCTTCGATGTCTTCTACGGCGACTTCTCTACGCTGCGAGACGATTTTGCTGAGACCAATCGCGCTCATTTTGCGCTTATCCGAGCGTGGCCCGCGTGCCAGTCTCCCGTCCCGGCTCGCCGTTCTGTGCTCCGTCGCCTCGGTCGCTAACGAAGGCGTGGTAGCTGTTTGTCAGTTGCGATCGTAGTCAACCAAACTTACATTCGGGCGAAGCGCGCGCGCTCAGCGGGGGCAACGGATGCGCGCGTGTTGCGCAGCGACTGGCGCAGGTGCCTTTCCTCGATGACTGGCGTCGGCATCTTCTCGGCCTTGACCTCGTCCTCGGTCTCCTGGTTGTGCGGAGTCGTGGAGGAGACGATAGTTTCGATCTGTCGTTAGCTTCGGTTCCGGACTTGGAAGCTGAGGGTGGACTCACTCGCTCAGAGAACGCGGCGCGGTTCGCGCTCGTCGTCGGCGCCTCCTCGGGCTGGAGCTGGCGGTACACTGGTCCAGCGACGACGGAGCCGGCGTCGTGGACCGCGTCCCCGTTCTCGACGGCCTTGCCCTTGCCCTTGTCGACGGCCTTGCCCTTCCCCTTCCCCTTGGGCTCCTCCTCCTCGGGCCGGTTCAGGACCGCGTGCACGACGTCCAGGTGCGCGTTGTACACGAGCGCCTGCAGGTCGGCGCCCGAGAAGCCCTCCGTGTCCTCGGCGAGCTGCTCGAGGTCCACGCTCGGCGCTAGGTGCAGCTTGCGTGCGAGTGACTCGATGATCTCCTGCCGGTCCATCTTGGAGGGCATGTCGCAGAGCACCGCCTTGTCGAGACGTCCCGGGCGGAGCAGCGCGGGGTCGATCAGGTCCGGTCGCGAGGTCGCCGCAAGGACGTAGACGCCCTCGAGACCTTGGGCACCGTCCATCTCCGTTAGCATCTGATTCACGACACGGTCAGTGACACCCGTGCTGTCGTGGCCACTGCAATGTCAGCTCCGAAGCGCGTATGAAAGCTTACCGTTTCGGCGCAATGGAGTCGAACTCGTCGAAGAACAGGACACACGGCTTGGCGGCGCTCGCGCGCTCGAACAGGTCGCGCACGCTCTGCTCCGAAGCACCGATGTACTTGTTCAGGATCTCTGGTCCCTTGACACTGATGAAGTTGAGGCCGCACTCCTTGGCAACAGCCGAGGCGAGGAGCGTCTTACCACATCCAGGGTATCCGTACAGGAGCAGACCAGAGCGGAGACGCAGTGGGCACTTCGCGAAGATAGGCGCATACTTCGTCGGCCACTCGAGGGTCTCGCGGAGGATGGAGCGTGCCTCGTGCAGACCACCGATATCGGCCCAGCGCACGTCCGACTTCTGCAGCGACACGCCGCGCAGGTTGAACGGCGTGAAGGCTTCCTGGGCCGCGACGAAGTCGTCCATCGTCAGGTGGTCCGACTCTGTTCCGTCGCGGGCACACCGGATCATGGCCTGCTGCGACGCGCCGGTCACGAAGTCGTTCAGGTCCGAAGCCGAGTAGCCCTCCGTCAGCGTCGAGAGCGTAACGTAGTCGAGCTCGCTCGGCGACGTCTCCTGCGCACGCACGACGGCCTCGAGGATCTCGCGCCGCTTCGCACTCGTCGGGGACGGCACCTTGATCTGCTCTCCGAAAATGTGCTTTGATGTCAGGAGCGGGTGCAGCGAGGCCGAGCCCGTCGTCGTGACCAGCACGAGCACACCAGGCGGCAGGTTCTGGCTCGAGAACAGGCGCGCAAAGTGCTCGGCGAGGATAGACGGGTTCGAGGACGCAGAGTTCTCCTGCTCCGGTCCGAGCAGCAGGTCCAGGTTGTCCAGCACGAGGAGGCATGGGGCGTGCTTCTCGGCGTCCTCGACCCACTTCGAGATCGCTTCTTTCGTCGCCGTGACTCGCGCATCGGGGTCCAGGCGTCCGACGTCGTTGTAGATGAGTTCTGAGGTCAGCTAAGACTCCCGATGTATCCAGCTTACCGGCCACGACGTCGCGGTCCTGCTCGAGGCGCTCGCCGATCGTCTTCGCGACCACCGTCTTTCCACAGCCCTTGCCGCCCATGAGAAGCAGCGGCTTCGCGTGCCCCGACAGGGCGCCGCGGCGCAGGTAGCTGAGAGCGTCGTCGATAATGTTGTCAACGGCCGCGAGTGGTTGCGCGACCTCGGTCGGGGCGACGAGGACCGAGTGCGAGAGCACGCCGTTCGCCTTGTGGCTCTTCTTCGGCTCGGCGAAGGTGACACTGATGTCAGTTAGTGGACAGAACCGTTCAGCTTACCTGATCTCGCCCCATGAGGTCCACTCGGCGTCAAGCTCCTCGCCGCCGATTGTCGCAGCACCGTTGGGCATCTGGTCCCAGGCAACGAGCCAGGCGGGGAGCGCGGGCTCCTCTTCCTCCTGCTGCTCACCCTCTTCGGGTTTCGGCTCTTCGCCCTCCTTCTCCTCCTCGACCTCCTTCTCACGCTTGATGTTGACGAACAGCGGCCCGCTGTCATCCTGTCCGAGCCGCCGGCGAGTCTGCGCCAGAGTCGCGGGCGACACCCAAGCGACGTGGTCTGAGCCGACGATGCGGCTGTCGTCGGAGTCGAGCTGGGGCTCGCCCCAGCCGACGGCCACACGCGCGGGGATCAGACGGAGGGAAGCCGATTGAGCAGCGGGCGTTTTGCTGTGTGGGTCGGTTCTCACCGGGACGGCAGGCGCGGAGATCTGCTTCGGCGCCTCCTTGGGCTTCTCCATGTCGCGTGGACGGGGCGCAACGTAGATCTCGGTATCGGCGTTCACAAGAACGACAGAAGAAGACGTCGTCGGGGGGTTTGTCGCATCTGCGGGTCAGCTTGGCAAGGGCTCGCGAGCTTCCTACGCACCAACACGTATACGGATCTTGGTGCGTCCGAGGACCCAGACGTCGATCTCCTGCCCCTTCTGCGCGGCGCGCAGCTGCCCGAGCAGGTTGTTCTCGAGGTAGTTTGCATTTTGTTCCTGCCTGTCAGCTTCGCCTGCGGTAGAAAGCCTACCAGAATCTCCCAGTCGTCAGCTGACAGCGGGGTCACGGACACGGAGCGTGCCTTGGTGGGGTTGTGGATCAGACTGATCTCGAGCTGCTGTGTCAGTTCACGTGCGGGGCAATGCAACTCACGATGGTGCCCTCGGCCCAGCCATAGTTGAGTGCGACCTCGGGGTCGACCTCGATCGTCTCGAGCTGGGAGCCGCCGATACCGGAGAGGGAGCTCGCGGCTGCCAAGCCCGACCAGCCGAGGTAGGCGGGTTGCGGTGGGCGCCGTGAGCTGGAGGCCGGGACGAGCGGGGCGAGGTGGAGGATGAGGCTCTGGGGCCGCTGGTCGTTAGCTACGTCCGTAGGCTGCCCACAGCTTGGCGGTCGCGAAGTTTAGGCGAGCTGTGATGACTCACTGTCTGGGACTGAGCGAGGGACGCATAGAGGGACAGCGGGAGGTGGACGAGGTTTGACCGCAGGGAGCGGTACTTGACTGCGGCCTTGCGGGCCATGGTTGCTGTCGAGGAGGAGTGGTCAGTGGTGAGATTGTGAAGGAAGACAGATGACTTCTTGGTAGCGGTGACGGCTAGCGGCTGCAACTGCCTTGACGGAGCTGGGCGCGGGCCGGCTACATTGGGCTTGGAACCGGCAACTGTGGGCAAGCGGGGCAACGAGTGCTAAACGCGGATTTGGTCCCGCTAATCGTCGAGGTGGCCATTTGAATCAACGTCGTTGGTTACTCGTCCTCTGAGCGGCGGTCATGGCCGTTCGAGAATCGAGAAAGATGCCTCGAACGTGTCCAGCCCACCTGCGTAACTTCTGCTGTCATCTCCGGTGGAACAACCGTGACTGTTTTGTCTCTTATGTCTTGTCCCATGCCGTCCGTATCTGTGCCCTTTCTCTCGTTGCCCGTTCCGCGAGGCGTGAGGCGCAGGCGTCTCAGATCTTCTTTTCTTCTGTTCCATCCGTGCTCCCATCGTCTGACACTTGACGTACTGACGCACCCTACTACGCACCTCTCCGAGGGCATCCCGGCCAGTCCGAGCCTTCGCTATACTAAGACGGGGCACAGGTACCGGCGGCACCCGGTGACCTGAGCGCAGAGGGTGTGGCCGGCCTTTAAACGGGTTGATTAGGAGAGCACTTCTGCCCGAGTATGCGGGATCAAACACGTGGCGCGACCTTGGGGACCTTAGGGCTTACGGTGGCGCGGCGTGTAATCGGCAGATCGCGGATCGCGCTACAGATATTATCGAACGACTCTGCGTAGCCTCGTTAGCTGGTCTTTGGTCCGCGTTGTCAAAATAAATATATCCACTCGTCCACTCGTCCACTTCGCTCCCCCGACCACACGACACCTCTAGATTATCTAGACCAAGTCAGACCGTTTCAACCCGGCTCTTACCCATACTCCTACAACACCCTGCATACACATATACCCCTGCACACCTGCACACGACTACGACAATGTCAACGGTGACCGCCACAGCCGGCCCGTCCCGCATCGTGAGCCCCTCCCTTTCCTCAGCTGACATAAGGCGGAACTGGACGAGACCGAAGTCCTCGTGATCGGGGGCGGCATCGCGGGCTGCGCTATTGCGTACGGCCTGTCCCAGGCCGGGCGGAAGGTGACCATGATCGAGCGCGACCTCTCGGAGCCCGACCGGATCGTCGGCGAACTCCTGCAGCCGGGCGGCGTCGCGGCCCTAGAGGCGCTGGGCATGGCGGACACGCTTGAGGGACTCGATGCGACGCCGGTCGAGGGATACTGCGTCATCAGCGGGGAGAGGCAGGTCGAGATCCCCTATCCTAAAGTTGGGGAGGAGGTCGACGCCATGCTCGACTTGGGCGAGCGGGAGGGACACGCTGAGGGCCACTCTAACGGTGTTGCGTGCCGCGCCAACGGCACCGACGGAGCGGCTAACGGCAAGGCGAACGACAGCAAGTACTGGCCCGTCGAGTCCAAGTCTGGGAAGAAAGAAGGCCGCTCCTTCCACCACGGCCGCTTCATCCAGTCCCTCCGGCGCAAGGTCGCCACGTCCTCAACCACAATCCTCGAAGCCACAGTGCGGGACCTGATCTACTGCCCGCACTCCCGGCAAGTGATCGGGGTGAAGTGCACCGCGAAGGGGTCGGCCGAGGAGACGTCTCTCTACGCGCCGCTGACCATCATCGCGGACGGCTGCTTCAGCAAATTCCGCTCCGCGCCCGGCGCGTCGCTGCCGACCCCCCAGCTGCGGAGTTACTTCGTCGGCCTCGTTCTGAAGGACACGCAGCTCCCGATCCAGAACCATGGAACTGTGGTTCTGACTCCGGCGGGGCCGGTGCTGCTGTACCAGATTGGCAATGAGGCGAAGGAAGTTCGCATGCTCGTCGACGTTAAGCCGGTCGAGGGCAAGCTGCCCAGCGTGGCTGATGGAAGCTTGAAGGTGAGTGAGCCCGAAGGGGCGAACGAGCGAGTGCGAGCGCGAGCCTTGGTCTAGCGACGGGGATTGTTCGTGGGGCGAGAGCATCGTTCGATGTCCAGTGCCACTAGCCCCTCCCGCCTCAGACCATGATCGCCGCTAGCTTCGTTTGAACGGCCTCCGGACCGCAATCAGCGCTAACATCTTAGCGCCACATCCTGTCCGACTTCGTCCCTCACCTGCCCGCCTCTCTCCAGACCTCCGTCCGCAACGCGCTCGAGAACGACCGTCTGCGCTCTATGCCGAACTCGTTCCTGCCTCCCAGTATGCAGGGCCTCTCGACCGGCATGTCTGGCGCAATCATGCTCGGCGACGCGTGGAACATGCGCCACCCCCTGACCGGGGGCGGCATGACGGTCGCATTCAACGATGCCGTCCTCTTAACTCAAATCCTTGCGCCCAGTGAATCCCTCCCTGCAGGCCGCTCCGGACTCGAGAGGTGGGACGTCATCTCGAACAGGCTGCAGGACTGGTTCTGGGCCCGGAAGGATCTGGCCGGAACAGTCAACGTCTTGTCTATCGCGCTGTACGATCTCTTCGGCGGCGCCGACGGGGACTTGGAGGTGCTGAGGGAGGGTTGTTTCCGCTATTTCGAGTTGGGCGGGGAGTGTGTAGCCGGTCCTGTCGGATTGCTCTCTGGTCTGAGACCTGAGCCGTTCACGCTGTTCTGGCACTTCTTCAAGGTCGCTTTCTACTCTATTGCGATTCTGTTCACGTTCGGCAAGCCGGGACAGGGCAAACCGGGCCCGGCTCAGTGGCCTGGACTTGTTGTGGACTCCTTCAAGGTGTTCTGGACTGCTTGTGTCGTGTTCCTCCCTGTTATGCTGAGTGAGCTCAAGTCCAACACGCATAGGCAAAAGAAGGTCGCTCAGTAGGCCGTAGATTATCTAGCGACGGATCTTAGATTTATATACCCTTCCTCTCGGGCTTCATGTTATGTCACCAGTATGTTCTTGTCTGCCACCCTCCTGCTGACGGCTGCATCTGCGACGTAGAGTGAGGCGATGGCCACACTGCGACCCCGCCTTGAGCCCAGAATCAATGTACATGCACACTACTACGAATATGAAACGATGGAAGGATGAGCGAATACGGGTAGGGAGAAGGAGTGATGCAGTTGCTTGGTTCATGCTAGTCTGCGGAATTGTCATTGCGCTGTGATGTGAGGGTGAGGGATAACTAATGGCGATGCTTGCGGTTTGTGTGGACTTGCGGCGTCAAGCCGTCTTTGCTATTCTACGGTGCGATCTTGTAGTGATCTTGTGCTGGTCTGGTGATGGTCTTGCGTACTCTCTGGTACGACTTGTAGTGATCTTGTAATGATCTGGTCCGATGTACGTTGTTGCGGGTGTCAGAGCTACGGGGTTCAGTGAGCCGCCTCGGTGTGGAATCTCCTTACGACGTCGGCGACGGCGTTCTTGGCCGTCTGCGTCGCGCTGCGCGTGCGGCCGTGCGTGGGCACGAACCGGGGCGTCTGCGGGGTGTGCATGCCCGCCTGCACGCCTGCCTCGATGTAGTCTCCCGCTCCCTTCGTGGGAGACGCAGACTGGGCCGCAACCGGCGATCCGGGCGGCAGGCTGCTCGGCGTGGGGGGCTGCTGCGCGATGGTCGGGATGTTGAGCTGCTGCTGCTGCTGTTTCGTCGGAGTCGTGCGCTGGTCGCTCCCGCTTGTTCCGTTGGACGTGGGAGCCTGGCGTTCGCGCTCCCGGTTGATCAGCGCGCGGATCGCGGCCAGCCACTTGATCTCCTCCTCCTCGCTCGGCGCGCAGAGGTCGTACCGCCGCTTATTCGTTACGATACGGATGACGTGCTGCTCCTGCCCGCCCGAGGGGGCGGCGTCGCGCTTCCCGCTCGAACGCAGGCTGGTGTGGCGGTGCGGCTTGCCGGCCTGGATTGAGGCGTCGTCGTCCTCGCCCGAGTCGGCTGACTCGACGCTGAACACGTCCAGCACCGCGTGCAGCGGCACGGTCGTCAAGGGCCGCGAGTCCATGTGGCTCTTCGTGTAGACGATGTTGGTGCTGGTCAGGTAGAACCAGCGCTTGCGCCAGACCTGGCGCGTCGCCTTGCGACTCTTCTTCATCAGGTACGTCGCGAGGATGACCTTGTTAGGGTCGATGTCGGTCGGGGCCGTCGCCTCGGCTTCGCCCGCTGACGGCCAGCCCTGCCGCGGGTCCGAGAAGTAGGGCTCGTCCTCGTCCGAACTGACGAAGTAGTTCTGCCCCGGCGGGGAGAGCGTGGTCCCCGGCCCTCCAAGGTCGATGGAGCCCTGCGAGATCTCGCGGTGCAGCCCCGTTCGCGCCGGGGGGTGCAGGCCGGCGACGGGCGGGATGATCGGGTTCGACAGGCGGCGGTTTACCGTCGCGGCACTCGGCGGCGCGGCAGTGATCGACTGGCTGCGGCCTAAGGCGAGGTTGCCCATCTGGTGGGGGAGGTTCGGAGACGTGCCAAGCGACGACGGCTGGCCGTGCCCAGCGCCCCGCGGGAAGTAGCCACCCGGCACCGTCGTAGGTGAGACGGACATGCCCGTCGTCCCCGACACGCCCGACATGGTGCTCGCCCAAGTACCCGCGTGCGTGTCCATCTCGCCTCCCGCCGCTAGCGTCTGGGGGGCGGGCACGGGGACAGGGTTGGTCCGAGCTTCGCGGGCCTCGCTCTTGAGCTCGCGCCGGCGCGCCTCGTCCTCGTCCTTGTCGGAGAGCCGTTTCCGGCCGGCGTTGATGACGCGGATCCAGTCGTTGCGCTCCTCCGCCGACAGCGCCTCGAGCATAAACGTCCGAGCCGAGGTGACAATGGCGAACGCGAACGGGTGCTTCTGGTTCTCCGAGTGGACGGGCACGACCGAGTGGATCGCTTTCAGATCGATCGCGCGGGACAATGAGTACTCCTGAGATCTGTCAGCAACCTGAGAACGAGTCGCACCAACCCTGTTGTCCTTGTAGTATGCGATGCGCGTGGCGCGGAGCACGAACCACTTCTTCTTCCACACCTGATCGTGTCAGATCCCAGAACCAGAATAGCAACACGCCAAGCGTGCGAGTGCGAGTGCGAGCGTACCTTTCTCCGCTCCTGCTTCTTGATGAGGAACCCGCTCTTGATCTCGGCGCCACGCTCGAGCTCGGCGTTCGCGCCGTGGTCCTCGTCCGAGTCGTCCTCTGCTCCTGCCTCCGTCACGTCGTCGACGGGGGACATGCGGCCGGAGCTCTGCCGTTCTGACTCAGCGATCGAGCTGAGCCCGCTGATGCCGGCATGGTGCGGGGTAGCTGGGGACGCCATGGGCGAGTTTGTGAACTGGCCGCCGAAGACGGGGTTGATGATGAGCGGCGGGAGGTTGGACGGATGTGATGAGGACGAGGCGTTGACGGGCGTCACGGTGGAGGCGGTCGACGCTGAGTCGGTGCTGTTTGATGGGATTGGGACTGGAGGCCTCTGCGACAGCGTCAGCGCATGATCTGCGCGCATCCGATGTGTCTCGTTTCACGGATGTAGCGCGGGGTTGCAGGTGCTCGAGGTGTGCGCGGGGTGCGCTAGTTCTCGGGCCTTCGTCACATTATGCGCCAGTCACCACTGGTGGGCACAAGCGCCAGCGACAGTGACGGTCAGCAAAGACAACAAACTCACGGTGGGCTTTCTCGTCGGCACGTCGCGGACGTTGGACTTGACGGAGAGCTTGCGCTCGACCTCTGCTCTGCTCGGGGGCGGTGCGGAGGGTTGCTGAGCGGCGGTCGAGGATGTGGATGAAGGTGAAACCCCTACTGTTCGATGTCAGTACACTTCAAGGTGTGCAGCGCGACGGGCGACCGGCAGCCGGCGGTGTTTCGAGGATTGGCGGTCGCGAGCCTGAAACAGCGCTGAAGCTGATACCATGTCAGTATTACTCACACATGCTGGGCACCTGGCAGGCTAGGCCGGCGCTGGGGGGTGTCGTCTAGGGCGCTGTCGGGTCCGGGAGGGCAGAGAGGGGAGAGAGGGCGAAGGGAGTGTGTGGGGTGGGGTGGAGCCGCTCGCGCAGCCGGTGAGCTGCAGAGGGGGGGAGCGCGTTCAGAGGAATGCTGAAGGGAGATGTGTGAGGACGAGTGCGCGGGTGTAAGTCGTGTATGTGGGTGTTGGTGTCACAGGTCGCAAGTGGTTAGGCAGTGCTGAAGGTCGTTGAAGGACGTTGGGTTGCAGGTAGGAGGATGCTAAGGGTCGGGGTCGATGGTGTCCTGGATGGAGGCGCGTGAAGCAGCTGGGCTAGCTGGGCGCTGAGCCTGGCTGGGGTGCGTTGGGTGAGACGCTGTGGCGGTCTAGCGCTGTTCCGGCTGTGCGACTGGCTAGGACTGGCTGGTGGACTGGGCTGGTCAGACGAGCATAGAGCAACTGCCGGGACGAGTGGACTGGTGGATGGACAAGCGTTGAGAGCAGAAAGCACGCTGCTCGATGATCGATGCATGGCCTCATCCCCACATCCCATCGCCCGGCCCCCACCGCTGTTCAGTACTCTTGTGTCACGCTGCGGTCCGACATTCGACATTGCTCTTGGAGCGTGCGATCGCGCTTGTCTTCCTCCAGGGCACCCAACCCTGGGGCACTGCTTGCCCACCCCACTGTCCGCCTCCACATCATGTCTCCACCTCGTTTGCATTTGCGTTTTACCATTTGCCAGCCGTTGCAAGTTCTGCTCTGGCTCCGCCTCCACTTGCGTACCTCTCTTGTGCGCGTGCCGTGCATCACATTCAGCGCTCCCTCGCTCGGGTCCTGGGCCACGCCTCTCCTGCGCCTCAAGCCTCCTCGATCCTCTTGACGTAGTGTGCCTAGGTGCCTGATTCTTATTCTGTCCCCACTCATCAAAACGGCTATCAGGCGACCTCCGCCTGTCCTGCGTGATCGAGAAATGTTTGGGTCAAGATTATCTGGTTATCTTGCTACCGAAACGCAAGTGGTGTGCAGGTGTCAGTGCAGCTGACCCCGGTGGGAATTCTGACGCCCGACTGGCCAGACCATTGAGGATCCGCCTCCCTCGAAGTACTCAAATACAAGACTCTCCAGCCCAAGAGCAGCGAGCAAACGATGCCAAAGTCTATGCAGATGCAATGATGCTACAATTGTCTACTTCTTGATCAGCTTCGAGAGGTCAGGCCACCAGTCCGGGAAAGCCTCCTGTACAGCGTCAAACACAGCCTGGGGCCGTTCAGACCTGAAGCCATACTTGACCACGACAGCCGCGAGGTCCTTGTCCGCCCTTGGCTCCTCAAAGCCCCGAATCGCCTCAATAGCCTCCTCATACTTCCCGTACCGGCAGAGACACTCAATCCAAGCACTCCGTACTCCGAGGCCAGAGGCCATGCCGTGTCTCGTGGCCCAGCCCCAGATCTTCTTCGCGCGCGCGAACTGGCCCCCGTACGAGCACGTATCGATCGCGATCGCGATGGACACCTCCCCGGAGCGGCTGTCGACAGAGGAGAGACGGGGGAGGATCTCGTCCCACACCCTCAGCGCCTCGGCTGGAGCACCGCAGCACGACAGCGCGTTCATGAGCGTGTTGAGCAGATTGAGGTCGACCACAATCAGGGGGTCCAAAGAGGTGAGGGTGCGCACGTCTCTTGTCGCACTCAGGAGTGCACTCCGCTTGAAGTCCGTGTCCGCCGTCGGTGGCAGTTTCGCGATGCGTTTTGCGAGGTTCGCGTAGCTGGCCAGGACGGATGTGAGGATCTCGGCGCCAGGCTGGTAGCCGGCCTTGCGCATGTCGTGCATCATCTCGATGACGAAGTCGGGCGGCGGCACGGCGGACGCCTTAGTCCGCAACCGGACGAAGGCGCTGATCGCGAAGGAGAATGTCGTCGCGGACCACCTGGAAGAGACGGCGCGGAAGGCCTTGTACACGTCGAGCGCGATTACGTGGTCCGGCGCAGCGGAGATGAGCGCCGTCAGCTGCTCGCCCATCCGCGGCGTCCTCAACTGGAGCCCGCGCTCCTTAATCGCGCCGAGGACACTGAGCGCCGTGTCCGTGTCACCCTCCTTGGCGCAGCTGGCGAGCAAACGGCGGAAAATGTCCATGCTCGGCTGCCGGGATTCGTTCGTCGGATCCGCGTCTGACGCGATCACGAGCTCGTCGTAAAGAGCCATCGCGTCGTCGAGCCGGCCGGCGTCGCACAATTGTCCGATCAGAGCTTTCGCGAGCGGCTCATCGAGGACGGCGGCCTCGAGCCTCGCCTCCTCGAGGAGCGCGAGGGCGTTGTCAACGTCCATAGAAAGAATGAGGCGCTTCCACCCCTCCTTCGACAGGCGGACTCCTGTCTCCCCGCGGAAGCGGTGCACCGCGTCCACCGTGTCCCGAACGGAGGGAGAGGCGCGGTACGCGTTAATAACGAACGAGCTCGCACGGGGCGGCACTTGGTCGTCGCTCGCGGCCATGGAGCGGATCACCTCTACCGCGGCGGGGACGTCCCGGCGCGCAATCTCGACCTCGCACTTTGCACTGAGCAGGGAGGAGCGGAGCAGCTCGTCCTCGACACTGGGCCAGCGATCCGCCATCGCCTTAGCTGAGCCGACGTCCCCGAGCATGATGTAGATCGGCACGAGGGCGGATTCCGTCCACAAGCCCGGCTTCACGCCCTGCGCCTCCATCCGGTCGAGTATAGTCTGCAGTTGCGCGGAGTCCACCCCGTCTCGCCCGTTCAGAGCGTTCAAGAGCGCTGCGTACAGCCTCTCGTCCTTGACTCCATTCTGCTCAGCGAAGGAGAGCACAGCGTCGGCTGTTCCGTTCTTGGCAGCAGAACGCACGAGCTCGATCCATTCCCTCGCTTCAATCGCTCCAGCGTGCCCATCGAGCAAGAGTGCCAGCGCCTCGTCCGCCTTCCCGTTCCGCGCGAGGCTGTAGATTAGCTGTCGGAGGTATCGGTCCTCGGGCTGCAAGCCGTGCAGGCCCAGGTCGTTCCAGAGCCTCTGCATGAGCTCTGCGGCGGCGGTCGAGCGTCTTCCACTAATGGCAGCCATGAGCTTCTCCATCTCCTCCGCGCTGAGGCGGCGCGTGCTGCCGTCGTACTCGATCCACTTGACGAGATTGTCGTAAGCTGCCGCCAGGGGCTCGCTCAGCCCCGGTCCGAGGGTGGCCATGACGGCGTCGGCGGGCTTGATCGGGGCCGGTTTTCGGCGGAAGAAGCTGAACGCGTTTGCGGGTGCCGACGTTTTGTAAGTCCGGTTCGAGCGGAGGGCGAGTGTTCGAGGTCCCGGACCAGCGGAGGGGGAGGCGGCGGGAATGGGGAGGGAAGGCGCCGAGGCCACGGGAAGGGGGAGCGGGGCGCGCGCCGCCGCCGCTCGCCGCGCTATCGTGCTGGGATTCAGTCGAGCTCGGAACGGCATCGCGCGTGTCGGGTGTCGGCACCGATTTTTGAGAGTTACTGACCGCCGGGCTCGTACGTCTTGAGAGGGACTTGAAATCGTCAGGATATCCGCAGGAGGAACGCGGGAGTAAAGTCACGTGAAATTCATGTGGCGCACTGCTGATAAGGAAGACGCGTTTTTAGGCGTTCTACGCTCGCATCCAATGCATAGAACAGGGCGACGGGAGTGGCGAGCTTCTTGTTGATGCTGCATGATGGAATGATCGCAATCGCACCGTAGACGGAAAAGGGTACATGCAAGAGGGTAGTATTTACAGGTGGTAGTGATGCTGGGTGATGGAGAGGTGAACAACAAGAAACTATGGATACAATCGAACGTTACTAACCCCAGGTCCGCATCGAGCCACACTCTCCGCAGGTCCAGTAGGTCATCTCACGCGGGCCGCAGCCGCAAAAGTCGCAGAACCACCCGTCCTTGGTGACCATCTGCTGCGGCCGCGGCGTGGTGCAGGCGTCGCAGGTAGTCGCGCGGACAGGGTTCAGCAGCGTGCAGGTCGGGCAGGCCCACTGCGAGCCTGCAGTAGGATTCGGTGGTGCATTCATCGGCTTCGGTGACGCTTTGCTTGGCAGGACGGATGCGGCTTTGGCAAGCGAGATCCTCTCGGTCTTGCTCGCTTTCGACCGAGACGACGTCGTACCTTCATAGTCCTTGGCGTCGATCTCGATGATATCATCGTCGTCGCTGGACAGAGCGCGCTTGCTTTTGTTCGACGGAGCTCGAGACGGCGGTTTCGGACGCTCGGCGGACTGCTCGGAGTGCTCGGCGGGCGGCGGAGTGGAGGCCCCGGATGTCTCGGGAGATGAGGCTGTCAGGTCCTCCACATCAATGCGTGTGGACTGGCTCTCCGCCTGCGCCTTCCGTGCCTCTTCCTCAGCCTCCCTGCTGTCCACCTTGCAAGACTTGTCGTCACGGAGCCGTCGTTCAGCGGCCTGTCCGTCAGCTAAAGATACCGTGGAGCATCAGCTCACCTCAGCGACAATCTCGCGCATCGTCTTTCCCGTCACCTTCGCGCCACCCAAGACACCGCCGCGCCCCATGACTCTCTGGCGGGCGAGCCGCTTCTCCGCAGCTGCGAGGCCGCGCTTCTTGCCCTCGTACTCATTCACGCGAACACCATTGAGACGGTGACCATCAGAGTTGAAGCCCTCGCCACTGTAGCCCTTAGACTTCAGACCGTAGTACTCTTCCTCCAGCTCCCCGAGGAGCTTGTAGAATTTGTCATCATGCGGCCCGTGGACGATGTGCGTGAGCTGGCGTTAGCTACAGCAGAGAGTGACACTAGCTCACCTCATGCAGCATGACTAGCACGAGCTGGTCGTACTCGTAGAACGTGTCTTCATTACCAGGCGGCCGCAGTCGCAAGTGTATCCGCTGCCCTCTGTTGATGTTGATCCCGAGCAGCGCCGGGTTCGCAGGAAGGAACTGGCGAGGTCAGCATGGCATTCGGAGTAACGCTGGTTTCGGGGCTATGAATGCAGAGATACGCACTTCGGCGAGTGTTCCCACTTTCCATCCCCTTTTGGACATGATGGGCTTGACTTGACTAGCGATCTTCTCCAGAAGCGGCCTGTTGTGAAACGTCAGTTCGAGGGACAGCCCTATTCAAGCGCGTCGCGCTGCGGCGCCGAAAACGCACCTTGCCTCATTCGACTTTGGCCTGTTCGGGAGGTGCTCGAACGCCCGGACGAGTGGCGCCACCGTCATGTCGACTGATGCTGTGGAAGAGAGCAATGATGCGAATGAAGAAAAGGAAGAGAGTTCCAGATGACTGTACCAGAGCGAAACGCTGACCAAGCTCAGTTCGACGCCCGACGGTCGCGATCGTGGATATGGGTGAACGACCTCCACCTTCGGAATCAGGGTGTGGTCAGGGGGACGTCAGGGGCAAAGTCATGTGACCGGATGTGGGAGGATGACGGTTGAGAGTGCAGATGGTTATCAAAGTTGGACTGTCAGGGGTCGGGCGGAGCGTTCGCCTGGAGTATGTAGTGGCGAGGATAGCGGATGCCAAGGGGATTAGAAAGGGTCTAATGCAGCGTTGGCGTCATTCCGTGGTGAGTATTGATCGTGTGGATCTCATGCTGGGTGCTCCCTAATTGCCCGAAGGCTGCCGAAATCAAGGCAAAGCATACTCACCTTCGGATGCAGCCTGCGCCTGCCGATGCAAGGCGTGACACCTGCGGTCTTGGCTACAGGCTGGTTGAGAGCATCGGTCTTGTGTCTGGACTCTAGACTTCAGGCTCCCAGGCTCAGAGGCGTCTCGTTCAGGGACGGCCCTGTGCTCGATGATGTCGCGGCCATCCAACCCGTACCGCCCCTGCCCAGCATGCCCAAGTGCCCAGATGCACCCAGATGGACAACCGCCTGCTATCAGCAACCGTCACAAGGTACTCGTCACCACCTCTGTCGACCACTGCAACCCACCATCTTTGCTCATCAGAATCCACATCTCCATCCTTCCTTCACCTACTATCCCATCGCAGCCAACCCCATCTCCTTCGCTACCCAAAAACACCATCTCTCAGCAGTCACAGCACCTTCCCTCGTCTCCTAACCCAACTGCCGACTCCCTATACCTTTAGGACATCCCCTCGCTTTGGCCGGCGCCCAACTTCTTTTCGACGCCGGCTCCCCACAACCTACGACAACAATAAACCGAGATTGTTGTTGTCCCACACTACACTCTCAATCTCTCCACCAAAACTCGGTCTCCCCTTTACCTCGACACCTAGCAACCATCATGGTCCTCTTCTGAACGACCATTGATTTGGTGAGTTTGCACCTCAGTCCGCCCTCGGTAACCGAGGTTCACTCGTGAGACCTGCGGGACATGAAATCAAACCTGTCGCGCTTCTCGCTGTTCCGCAAACGGCATGTTCCCAGATGAGGGCCACACACACACACCACTTTCTGTATCGCACTACTCTCGCACTCGTGCCCTTACGACTTACTTCACACCCGCACATGGTCACACGCTCACTTGACCCGCCACGACCGCTAACCTCATGCAGCATTCTCGGCTTTCTGAATTTTGATTCCTGACATCAATCGTCTCAAAGCTCGCAACCGTCAACCACCGTCGAGACCATGGCGTCTTCCTGGATCGCCAAGGTCGTCGGCCTACTGCTCGTCTCTCTCGTGCTGTCCTACGTGATCATCCCGTGGGCCATCGAGCGGTTCAGCAAGTTCCGTCTGCGAGTGAAGAAGCTCTCGATCTTCTCTGCTCGTGGCCTTGAATGGCGGAGTAAAGCGCATGCCAGCTCGCCTGAACCAGACCTCCGCATCGATCATATCTACTGGAGTTGGGGAGGATGCTCGCCAACCAGCATCGTCACGCTTCACTTTGATGGGATCACTGTGCGTGCACGCAAGCACAAGCACAAGTCGGACAAAGATCATGAGGTGAGAATCGGATCGATCGGGGCGTCGGGCTTTACACTGACTGACGTTGCAGACCTCTCCGAAGAAGAAGAAACGTTTGCCCCCCAATGTCCAGAGGGTCGTCAACAACCTCGTCCACATGGTCGTGCACCATTGGTCGAGGATCGCTACCCGGATCGGAGTGAGCGTGCAGAGGATCCGCGTGATCATGGAGGACCATGGCCAGTCTGAGATTCTCATCGGCGGCATCGTGCTGTCTTCCGCTCGAGAGACTCTCGCTCCTCTGCCGCAAGCCAGCGACAAGGACGACCTGTCGGCTGGAAAGAACTGTACCAAGGCGAAGGCCTCCAAGGGCCACAGGCGGCGGGGCAGCTTGGCCAACTTGCAGAGCATCCAGGACAAGGTGTCCAAGACGGCGTCCAACCTGTGGTCTTCGGCGGTCGGCTACGGCGTCGACCACGTAGTGTTCACGCTCACGATGTCCAACGTTGATGCTGTTCAGCCGCTGCCTCTGTACTCTTCCCACTCGGACAACACGATCACCACTTCCCTGCCCCATCTGTCGCCTCGTACCTCCACAACCAGCATGTCCAGTTCTAAGAGCGCTAGGACGTCATCATTCACCACCTTTGACCCTATCAACTCTCTGCTCAACTTCCGCACCTCTCCTGACGCGAAAGCTCGCTCCTACGAGAAGATCGCTACGATTGATACTGCCACCACAGTCAAAGTCAGCGTTGGTTTCGCCGCCAACCACGACATCCTGGCCGAGGACAACATCCGCGCCGATGTCCAGGTTGGCACGATCCACGCCAGTATCGACGCTCTCGAGAAGGCGCAAAAGATCATCAAGGAGAAGACTCCGGTTCACAAGGACGACGTTAAGGAGGAGCTGCAGCAACCTCAGCACAAGGACACCGAGACGGAGCCCGCAGAGAAGTCGGCTAAGAAGCGAAAGGACAAGTCGTTGGTCAAGGTAAGTTACTCAGCGTGAGAATGCAGCTAACCGCAGGCTCTCTTGCGCGCTTCTGAACGCACATCTATCTCCTTCTCAAAGGTCTACGTCTCGCACGCCCTGCCTGTGACGAAGGTTGATTCTCCTCCAGGCTCGTCTTCCGAGTCCTCGACGACTGCGGTTGAGAACTCGGACGCTGGCTCAGCTTTCACCCTATCACTGGACTTCACCAACCTCTGCCTTACTGTTGCCGGCACCAACTCTAACGAGGACCCCCGCTTGCGCAAGCTGTACGGCAAAAACGAGAGCTCCGAGTCCCTGTTGAGGGGAGTGTCTGTCTGTCTGTACTGGACGTCTATCGAACTCCAGTGCATCTCGCCCGGTGAATCGAGTAACGAGAAGATCCAGCTTGTTGCCATCAGGAAAGCCGAGTTCGACCTTTTGTCAAGCTGGCGCCCCATGACCTCTGTGCCGTCTAACCTTCTCTTCGCCGACGATCTGAACCAGTTCCTCATCTATGCGCGTGGTTCCATCGCCTCGGTGGACGTCGCCACCGACGTTCAGTTGTGTGAGGAGCTCGTGGCTTCCTGGCGCTCTGTTCATCCGCCCAAGGAGAAGAAGCACCCCAAGCACAAGCGGCACTTCGACGGCATTCCTCCTCGTGTCGTTTTCCTGGTCGACATCGGCCATATCTCGATGGTTGTCGCCAACCGCGCGTCGGAGAACTCCGCAACGGTCACGCTCGCTTGTGATGGTCTGACGATGGGAACCCACACCGAGTACAAGACACTATCCGCGAAGGCAAAGGCTCGTGCAAGTCCCGCATCATCTACGGCGACCACCCCTTCCGTCAAGTCCGGACGTCAACCTGGAAGCCCCACCTCGGTCAAGTCCGCCAAGACGTTCCGTTCAACTTCGTCTCGCACCTCCACTACGAAGTTGTCTGGCGACAGCAACAATGCGGACACGTCGAACGAGATTGGCCCGGATGACTACTCTTTGGTTCTCAAGGGCGAAGGCTTCGTGAATATCGACCCCATCCAACTTCGTCTGTCGCTGGGGTCTCGTAACGAGAGGTCCTTCCGCCTGGCTCACCTGGGACCAGTCAACGGCGAGATCTTTGGTGACATCCGGGGCGTTCAGAAGGAGGACGAGAACGGCAGGGACAGGTACTCTCTTTGCCCTGAGTCATTCCTGGCCGATGGTGACATCACCGTCGAGGAGGGACTTCGGCTGGAGATCTGGAGCGAGGAAGTCGTCGACGCTATCCGACAGCTTGCGGGCTTGCGAACTCCGAAGGAGCACAAGCAAGCCAAGCCCAGCTCCGACCCTCTCGACAAGCTGCCCGTCGGCCTGTCGCTGCGTGCGGATGTGCCACTCAGCATCTTCCTGGGACACAAGGAGCTCAACCCGGCTGGAGCAAAGCTGGTCCACGGCATTTGGCTCACGAGCCACGCGGTTGTTGACTACGCGTCTTACGGACCTGTCAAGAGGGATGGAAGTTCCACCAAACTTCCGGACGCGGACGCTCGCAAGCAGCTTGGCCTTTACACCGACATCAGGACTACGGCCGCCCAGGACGCCAAGGTTCTGAAGGACCGGGATGGACAGTCTGCGCTTTTCGCCTTCACGCTTCTCGACACGAACATCAAGCCGGTCCTGAATGGGTCGAACTTCATCGAGAAGGGAGGCACGGATCTGCACATGCCCGAAGATGAGTACGATGAGGAGACTCCTCCTGAGCCGTCTCTTGAATACGCCGCCTGGGGTTTCAAGGGGAACCGCAGGCGCGAGCAACCCGGCATCCGTCCCACCATTCTTCCACCGGCCGATGTGGCGCCACGCTCGACTCTGCGTCTGCCTCGTATGTTGATGAACGCTAGACTGGTCAAGACGACCCCGTCTGATGACTCCTCCGCCAACGTCTCTGTCCGAATGGACCTCGTGCACTTCCACATTACTGTTGCGGACATCTACTGCTTCATGCTCGGCGGTCAAACGCTGAAGGACATCGCGGAGCCGTTCAAGAAGCCGAAGCCAAAGCCGGAGGAGGGCGACCAGGCGGTTGCGAAGCGCAAGAGATACGTTAAGGTCGTCTGCCTCATGCCAAATGTCTGGGCCGACTTCGCCCTGCCGCTGCGTGAGCGCGTGTTCCTCACCTTCAGCAACCTGGGCGTGAATGTTGTCCCGAACGATCCTGTGAAGGTCACATCGGACTCTGTTCTGCTCTATGTGCAGAGTCGCGCCTACCCAGGCTACTACGATGAGTTGGGTCTGATCAAGCAGCTCAACGCCTCGATTGATATGCCGAGCAGGGTCATCGGTATCGATGCCGCGGCGTTCCGCATCCGCATCCCTTACGCTTTCGTTCTGTATCAGCTCATCTTCAACATCAACGTCACGATCAAGACTTGCAAGTTACTCGCCCACAACTTCAAGTCCAAGGAGTTCTCTCAGATCAAGATGCCGGCGAGCGAGCAGCCCAAGTATCTGCCGACGTTCAAGATCAACGTTGGTCTGTTCCGCCTGGAGTTTAGGGATCACCCGGTCGAGAACAAACTGAACCTCGCGAACCGCGTCGGTCTTGTCGAGCAGAAGAAGCGTATCGGACTGGAGGACATGTTCGAGCACAAGGTGTCTTTGCTCAACGACGAGGACGTTCGTTCCACGAACCACCTCACCTCGAACGCGACGGTCTCTGAAGCCGAAGCTCGTTACCGTCTGGACTGGCATATGTCGCAGTCGTGGATCAAGCGTATGAAGCGCGCCACGGCAGAGCAGAACAGGCGCGAGGAGGCGATCAACAGCAAGATGAAGGTGAAGCGTCCCAACGATCTTCCCATCCACATCTTGCCTCTGGAGCAGACTACGCCGCTCTTCCGAGCCTCATTCAGTAACGTCAAGTTGACGCTTGCTGCGCCGCCGCTCAACCGCGAGCAGATCATCAACTTCATGAGCAACACGTCCACACCGTTCGACAAGGACGTTCAGTTCTCTCTCATGGTGCCATTCGAGCTGGATTGGACGCAGACCGAGTGTAAGATCACTCTACGCGACTATCCACTTCCCCTCCTACGCGTACCCCCGAAGAAGGATGGCACGCCCAGCTGGCACGTCACGACCCTCCTTGTCATCGCCGAGGAGCTGCCTCAGCAGAACCTCGAAGACACCTGTCTCTTCGTTCCCGTCGAAATCCTCCCCGCGCAGAGTGGGCATGTGGACGCGCCCGCGCTCCGCTGCCAGGTCGCCAAGACTATTACTCCTGTGAAGACCTACGCGCGCCCCATCATCTCTGTCACATCGGACGACCCAGCCACGATAACATGGTGCAACTCGTACCAGCCCGGCATAAGCGACGTCATGAAAGTCCTCGATGGCTTCAGCAGTCCGCCTCGCGACCCGTCCCCCAAGCCCGGATTCTGGGACAAGATGCGCCTATCCCTGCACTGGATCACGAACGTCGAGTTCTCTCATTCGCTGCGTCTCCTACTGAAGGGTGAGTCAAGGAAGCCGCAACTGGAAACTGACTTCAGGTTCGCAAGATCCATACCAGATCGACGGCACGGGCGCCGGCTTTGCCCTCGTATTCCGCTCCCACGTTCGAATCCAAATCAACGAGCCGAACGACCAGCATGAGCTCATCCAGTTCCTCGCCGAGGAGGCTCTGGTCTCGATCCCTGATCTGACCAACTATGACGACAAGCGGGCGGTCGGACTCGACGCGCCGACTGAGGGCGAGGGAGACGGAGGTGAAGCAGACAGGCGGTTCATCGAGAAGCGCAGTATAAAGCCCTGCGCTCGTTTCCTGAACGGCATTCGTTTCGGCGTCGGCTTCCGCTTCGAGCGCACCTGCCGCCCGTGGAGCTGCCAGAAGAACTGCGGAGACACGACCAACCTCTTCCATCGACGGTGCCGAATCTTCAACTTCATCCCTCACCAGGCCGTCAGGCTTCGGCGAGCCGATGTCGTAGAGAAGATGTCAGCGGAGGCTGGCCATCCCGTCGACTCGTACGAGGGGTTCCGCTCCGACTTCATCCACTTCTCCATCTCTCTGGATGCCCCGCGTGATCGGAACCGGGAGAAGAACCTCGCCAACGCCGGTGCGGACAACAACAACAGTTTGTATCTCAGTCCGAAGGCGTTCGCGCACTTCTTCTCCTGGTGGCACCTCTTCACCAGCAAGATCCCAGCTCCGATCCGCCAAGGTCCTGTCTTCCCGGATTCGCCACCGCCGTCCAAGAAGTTCGGCAAGTCCATGGCTACCATCAAGTACCGCACCGACTTGTCGCCGGTGTACGTCCAGCACGGCTACTTCCAGTGGTCGCAGCAGCTGTGGTCGACCGGCCGCGCCGAGCACGTCGGTGTCAAGCTCCGTGTCGACCGGTTCCGTCTGGACGGCCACCAGCGCATGACAGAGCGTCGCGTCTGGCAAGACAAGCTTCAACGCGTTAAGACCGTCGTTAACAAGCCTTTCTATGCCTGTGACCTCATCCTAGACGTTATCCGTCTCAAGGGAATGGTCTCCACCTTTGACGAGATGACGACACTCTGCGCTGAAAACCCGCTACCGGCGGATTTGCCCAAAGTCCCCCATGCGAGCGAGCTGCCTGCCCAGGACAGGCAGTGGTACAGTTGGTTCGACTATATCGACGCGGACCATAAACCATTCGATCGCAACCCCCGCGTGCTCCTCGTCCACCTGGGCGATTGCCCGCACGTCTTCCTCTCCCGCCGTGTCAAGGCGCGCCTCATCTCGCCCCACGAGGATCCTGATGCGCCGCCCTCCGACCTCGGTGCCACCAAGTTCGGTCATGAGAAGACGCATATCTGTTATCTTGGTGCTGCCATGGGCGTCGGACCCATGCAGACGGAGATCACGCAGACGCGCATCATCCAGCTTGAGGGCG
This sequence comes from Trichosporon faecale, assembly GCA_039545375.1. Taxonomy (NCBI): domain Eukaryota; kingdom Fungi; phylum Basidiomycota; class Tremellomycetes; order Trichosporonales; family Trichosporonaceae; genus Trichosporon; species Trichosporon faecale. The sequence continues at coordinate 2,977,816 of BCLU01000002.1, forward strand.
TGCTCTCGAAGCTGCCACCGCCGTTCGACGGTGAGCCAGCCAAGATTACGGACGGCCGTAACCTTGCCGCGCAGAGGATCAACGTTCTGCAGAACCATATCGCCGATCTGCGAGAGCGCGAGCGCCGTCACATGGACGACAACACGTTCATCCAAGAGGAAGACCAGGCCGCGCTCGACGCCGACAAGAGCGGCGACGTCACGTTTGAGAATACCATCCACGTGCACTCGCCGCGCCTCTTCTTCAACAACGTCTCCCGCAACCTCATCTACAAGTACCTGTACTCGAGGCAGAACCGCAGGAAGGAAGAGTACACGACCTCTTATGAGTCGCTCAAGGGCTTACGCGACGGCATGAACAAGCGCATGAACCGGAAGCCGAACGGGCTGAACGCCGACGACTTGCCGGCCGACCCGAACTCGTCCACCGATGCTGTTCAGGAGCTGCAGGAGACGCTTGAGAAGCTCGTCGACAGCAACAGCCCAGCGCTGTACAAGCTGCCTTCCGACTTCTTCAGCGACAAGAATGATCTCCGGCGTCCCGAGCAAGGTCTGCCCGCCGAGTGCACCGTCCATCCTCACTGGCAGGCTGTCATCCTGAAGCCCCAAGTCTCCCTCCGCAGTACCGCGGACGTGGAGGCCGTTGTTCTGGTCGCGATGGAGGAGATCAACTACCGCGACTACTCTGTCCAAGACACGAAGGGCGAGGACCATGTGTCCACCAACGTGCTCGACCGTGACTACATCTCGTTCCAGGGCTTGCAGGCGTTCTACCCTACCAACCGCATCGCGAAGACGAAGAACAATGTCGGCAACCCCAACTTCCAGCTCGACTTTGTTCCTCTCGAGATTTTCGTCGACTCCAAGTGCGAGGCGAACGACTATGAGCGTATCGTCCTTAAGACGGACATCTCCATGTCCATGGACCGATTCAACCAGCTGCGTCCTCCGCGCGGCTTAGAGTGGCCGGAGACGCGGAACGAGGCCGGTGAGCTCATCACGCATCTTCGCAAGCACCAGAACGAGACGTCAATCACGATCCCGATGATCACCGTATCGGCGACGTCGGTGCACTACTCGGCGCTGTACTACATCGTGACCGACTTGCTCCTGTACCGCGACCCGCAGGACGTGCAGCGCTCGGCCAAGATCGAGAGCTTCCTGTACAAGTTTGACCGGCGAGACCGCAACCCGCAGCAGCTGCTGCTCAGCCTCTTCGTGCTCCAGCAGCACATCCGCAACCTGAACGACCTCCAGCGCGGATACGAGATGAACATGGACCGTCTTAACGAGAACGGCAAGCGCGAGCTATTCCAGATTCGCTCGGAACTGCTGAACGAGTACGAGTCGCTGTTCACCATCTTCGCCGTCGTCAACGTGAACCGCTCGCGCGAACAGGCACGCGAGATGCTCAAGACGCTCTCGAAGATTGACATTCGTGCCGGCAACGTTGCGTGGCACATGCTTCGCGACAACGGCGACCCGCTCCTCAAGCTCAATATCAAGCACACGATCGCGTCCCGCATCAACAACCAGGATGCGTCGTCTGACCATGCCCTCGTCATTGGCGACCTTGCTGCGCTCAACACGAACGCCGACGCGCTCTTCCCGGAGGTGTTCTACAGGACCGCCATGAAGGAGGCGCCGAAGACAAAGAGCAAGAGTAAGAAGAAGAAGGACGACGACAGCGACAACGACAAGCGCAACAGGGACGGATCAAAGGTGAGTTGCTGCGCTGAGTCCTACGGATTGCTGACATCCAGCCGAACAGCTCGATCTCTATGGCGATCTCGTGGGCTCCCGAGGTCGGAGGCATCAAGATCGTGCGCGAAGGTACACTCTTCCTGCACCCTTGCCGTTTCCGCCTCGAGGAGGAGGTCGGCTCGTCCGTCATGGCGTACGTCTTCCGCCCGAAGAAGGGCCAGGAGGAGACACAGGCGCTCGAAAACACGCCGACCACGGACAATACGACCAACACGACAAACATGGTCTCTACCAAGAACTCGGACGCCGCCAGCACGCACGACAGCATCTCAACTACCACCGACCAGAATTCGGTCAACGCGACGATCAACGAGCGTCTGCGCTGCAAGACGGCGCTGATCGCGGGCGACCGCTTCACCCACCGCCAGACCAACCAGAAGAACGGCGATGCAGCGAGCGTGCACGAGGCAAGCCACACGCACGGGTCGAGCCACACCCACGGCCATGGTCATGGATCGAACCACGCGCACGGCGGCGACGAGACGGACTCGGACGACGAGGACGGCGCCGAGATGCGAAACCGCGCCAAGAACAACTTCACGTTCGTCAGTGTCGTCATGGGCTCCACCACCTTTGTGCTCGACTACAAGCGCGACGACCACCGGAAGCACAGCACGATCTCGATGCCCGAGTGCGTCGATTTCCGGTTCGACGTGCCGAGCATCAACTACGAGAACAAGGTTTGGACGGCAGAGGACCTCGTGAACCACCTTAAGGTGGACATCATGAAGTCGATGTGGCACCAGCGGTCCGACATCATCAAGCAGGTGTTCCACAAAACGTCGATCTTCCGCTCGAAGAAGGGTCTGCGGCAGATTGCGGGCATCGAGACGCAGAGCGCGACGGCGGCGATGAAGAAGGAGCAGAAGAAGAGCGCGCTGCGGTACAAGGAGTCGGCGCTCGAGCCGCTCGACATCGACGACGCCCTCTCGCCTCAGATCACGCACGACCTCGACCCCAAGATGCCAGAGCACGGGTCTCGTAGCGTGAGCCCGACCGCGACGGCGAACCCGAACACGCGGCACCAGCGCGGGCCGAGCGCCACCTCCGATCCGTCAGTGTACGAGTCGCCCTCTGAGGGACAGGGCCAGGACCCCGACGCGTCCGTCAGCAGCTCCACCCCCAAGGACACGAGCAGTACCAAGGACAGCCCCACGAGCCCAAAGGACAGCGCGTCGTCGCAGAAGAGCCAGAAGAGCCACGGGCTCGGGTCCCTGCTCAAGTCGGGCATCAGGAAGGTCAAGGAGCACCACCACCACCACCACGACAAAGACAAGGACAGGCAGAGCAGCCCGGCGTCGCCGACGGCAAGCCGCAGCACAGCAGACCAGGACGCCATGGGCGAGGCGGCATGCATGCTCGACCGTGCCGGTGCGGAGGACCTGACGCCGCCGCTGGAGGATGCCCCGCCCCCGCGCGTTCCCCGGGGGGGTTAGAAGGAGAAAGGAAGAAGAATCTACGGACCGAAATCATGTTGTAGTTTTACAGTACACCCTCCATCCATCTATACAGTAGTACAGTGTTCGAGAATGTGTCATATGCAAGCAGTCAAGTTACAGTCTGCATTCTAGGTCTGGGTATATAAAGGAGAGTGTAGTCTAGAGACGCGCCTTGACGGAGATGAGGGAGCCACCGTCAATAGGAATGATCGTGCCGGTGACCCAGGCGCCGCCCTTGCCCGAGAGCCAGAGGCAGGCAGCACCAACATCTCCAGGCTCGCCGATGCGCTCCACCGGCAGGCTGGCCGCAATAACGTCTCCAGCAGCATCGAGGGTAGCCTTCATCATCTTACTCCGGAAGGGACCAAGCGCGAGCGCGTTCACAGTGACCTTCGGTCCCGTAAAGGCAGCCAGGTGCTTAGTGAGCATGTGGAGCGCGGCCTTGGAGCTCGAGTACGCAAAAGTCTCCAGGCTCGGCACATTGATACCGTTAACGCTGCCGATATTAATAACGCGTCCGACACCATCGCGCTCCGCGCCCTTCTGGAGCGCCGGGAGCAGCGCCTGAGTGAGAGTGAAGACACGCTGGACGTTGAGCGTCATGAGCTTTGAGAACGCGGCATCGGGGTACTCCTCGAGCGGGGCGCCCCAGGTCGCGCCGCTGTTGTTGACGAGAACATGAAGCACGGGCTCGCGCTTGTTGATCTCCTCGGCCAGCTTGATGCACTCCTCGTATGAGGAGAGGTCCCCGGGAAGCGCGATGCAGGACCCCGGGCCCGCAGAGGTGAGCGAAGAGGCGGTCGCGTGGCACGCCTTCGCGTCGCGCGAGGAGATGTAGACCTTGGCGCCGTTGGCGACGTAGGTCGCTGCAATCTGGGGTCAGCTGAGGTCCAAATTTACCTAGCATATGGTTGAGGAGGGAGAAAGGAAGGCAGGGAAGGCAGGGAAGGAGGGACGCACCATCTCGCCGACGCCCCGTCCTCCACCGGTAACGAGGACGACCTGTTGTCAGCTCTCGTTCGCGTCTCAGCATACCTTGTCCTTGACGTCGAAGAGAGCCTGGCTTGTGAGGTCCGACATTGTGTGTCTTGGGTTGTGTGCTGTTGTGGAAGACGTCGTCTCTCCTTTACACCTGCTCGAAATGTCTGGGGGAGCTCTTGACCGGTTACTCCAACCCGTGATCGGTGACTTTGACCGCACGAGGCCGGCGGCTAGGCGGCCGGTGCCGCATTCTCAGGTCATCAGGGGGTAAGGTTCCCACGCTCGCCCTTAAAAAGAAACTTCCCACGGTCGCTCAGGAATCTCTCTCAGAAGGATCTCAAATTTCGACGTCGGAGCTCGCTTCTGCTAAAACCCATGTTTCCCACGGTCATCGAACGGAGATACACCGGCTCTCCATTCAGGTACGACGTCATACTCATACGCCGGACGATCGAGCTCTCGTCAGCTCACGGGTGCTACGGTGAATGAAAAGGATTCCGAAGCCAGCGGCGTCTGCTTGCGAAGGGTGAAGGGTCTGGGGGGTGACTCTCCTCCGCGGCTCATAAATAAGACAGACCACGCCGCTGATTCCCACTTCTGCATTCTCTCTATCCACAACTTAGAAACAATGTGCAAGCGCGTCACCTGCCCTAACGACGGAAAGCCCACCTGGTGGGGATGTGGTGAGTCTCTAGCTGCCGCTCAGGACGAAGCTGACAGGAACAGGAAACCACATCGAGCAGGTGAGTTGAGATTGGACTGGGGCACCGCTTGCAGCCGACACCTTCGCCTGGCTACCGGGCTGTTCAACTTGTGCGAAGATCTGCGAGTGGAATCGTGGGAGCAAGGCGTGCCAGGCAGACAACGGCTGGCTTCCCGAGCGCCCGTCAACGTCATGGCTGGATCTGTATTGCCCGCATTGCCGCATGCCGTGCTCCACCAACACAGTTGCGCAATTGAAGCCCGCCCTTCCCCCCGAGCGCCCGCGAGAACTACTGCTGACACCCAGTGCCTCGCCGACGTCCCCGAGGACGAGCGCTGCCACTGCAAGCACGAGCCCGTCGACGGCAACCCGAACATGTACGAGGTCAAGCCCAAGAACGCCGACGTCTCCAACCACTCGGTTGTCTAAGCGCGCCTTCGGAGCGCTGGACGTAGCATACGGCGAAGTTTGACGGCAGTTGTATCATGCAAGCTGGTATGAAGTAGAGACGCAGAGCACTTGAGGCCGTTCAGAACACACTCACCACAGGACAAATATGCGCAAAGATCGTCGTTGATACTCGAGGTGCAGTCACCAGCCGCCTCCCAGCGTCAGCGGGCCATCCCCAAGAGTCAGCGAGACTGTCAGATGGAGCCAACGTGTCGCTCTCTTCCTTCCAGCCCGCTGCGGACCATGCGGGCCGAGTGTAGTGTCTCGCGCGCTAAGCAGTCGAACGATCTGCGAAGCTAGGTAGTCGCACTGGCAGAGGGCAGAAGTCTAAGGCTGGCTGCACGCAGGAGAGAGCAGTCACCGGGACAGGGTCAGGCGGTTTGCCGTGCACAGTTCGGTTCGCAGAAGCCGACCGTACATAGACCGAGTGAGCGCGGCTCAGCCCACGTGCACGAGGAACAGCGGACATTGTCGTCTGGACATGGGCTTCGAGTCATCGCACTGCCCCTCTGCAATGCAGTCAGTCACCGAGATCAGCGGCACACTGTGTGCTGTGCACTGAATGTGAGCAACCTCGGTGAACACATCCGGGCTAGCGAGGTAAGCGAAGGAACGCTCGATGCCAGCCTCATGCTCGCTTATCGATGGTCCCTTGAAACAGCATATCTTGCTGTGGCGCTGCGGACCGAAGTGTTGGAGTGGCGCTGCAACGCATTCACAGCTCGTAGCAACTCCTTCGTTGATCATCGTCGATGCAACATCTTGCTGTGACAATAGGCACCGGCCCGAATCGAGTCCCGGAGCTACTTCGCTTCCTCCGTAGGCCCTCAGGGGCGCCATATCCGCCATTGCCGCTGGGTGGCCCAGGTCTCCGCCGCTCCGCACACCGACGCATCTGACATCATCGCTGGCCCAGGCGGGCCCGGTATTTGATCGGGTTTGTTTTTTTGAGACAGCCAGAATGCTTTACGCATCGACGCATCCTTACGCATCGTGGAACATCTCGTGCTATCGTGCCCATCGCGTTCATCCATTCCTTCTCCGTCCCGCCACTGCAACGCTCACTGCATAGCACTGCACGCCGACCTACAGAACAGCACCTTGCTGTTCCTACCCACCGGGCCAGGCATCGCTGATGCCACTGGAGGCCCGCCTCGATGCGCTCCCGACCGAGGTCCTGCGGTGCATTGTGGAATGTCTCGACCCACACGACGATGCGGGCGCCCTGCTCGCTCTGATGCGCACGTCGAGCTTGATGTGGGAGGAGGCGGCTCGAAGGCTCTACGCCTCCATAACGCTGGACAGGGAGCAGGTGGTGCTCCTCATCGCGGGGCGGGGGTGGAAATTACGCCCAGACCATGCGCCAGCGACGAAGCCCGGGAGCCGCGCCCTGGTGATGGTGAAGGAGCGGACGCGGCTGGCGCTCTCATTCGTCCGCCGCCTCAGGATCCTCGGGTACTGGACGACGGCCATAGTCGAGATGCTCTGGGACGCTGCGGCTGGCGGCGCGCGGCCCCTGTTTCCGAACGTGGAGCAACTGCTGCTCGACATCGGACCGCCGTGCGTCTCCTACCCGCCCTGGATACAGTGTGAGCTTCCCGCCAAGCCCAGCTTCTACATCTTCGACACGGTCGACGTCTGCGTCCTCGGTGACGAGAGCAAGGATCTCCTCTTCAAGCTGCCGACGAAGCGGTTCAGGACCATCACTTGTCACGAGGCCGGGCTTGGAAGCTGGCTCTGGCGCTCCCGCTCCGATGAGAGCCTGCACTGGGACATGTGGCGCGCCTTCCTCTCTGACGCCTGGGAGGCGCTGCAGGTCACGGCGTCTGATTTGAACAGGCTGACATGGGACGACTACGAGCACGGCCGCGTGCCCGAGTTCCGCCTGCCGCCGCTCCAGGTCTGCCTCAACTATGGCGAGAGGCTGGGCAGCGACATCGTCGAGCACTTCGAGGACCAGTATCAGGAGCACGAGATGGGGGTCATCAGCGACATTCCGCACATTGTGCAGATCCACCATTTTCCGCCCGACGGGGAAGGGTGCGAGCCCTGCGAGCTCTGCGGTGAGTTACTGATCCGTTCTAGGTGGATGAGCTGACGTGCAGGACAGACGTGGAGGTCCGAGGAGCTCGTGGAGAAGAGGCGCTGGAGGGCTGTTGGACCCTCGTTGGCGCTGCTGAAGTCCCTCCGCTGGAACTCTCTCGACGATGAGTCAGAGGGTACTGACGAGACCTCAGAGGAGACATCCGGCGAAGGAACCTCTGAAGAAACGACCTCGGGGACTTACTCGGGCTCAGGCTCGGGCGAGGAGACCACCGAGGGCTCATCGGGATCATCCGAGTCATCTGGAGAATCGACTATGTCCTCAGAGCAGTCGTCTCAGTCCTCTGGAGGTCTGTCTCCGATATCTGAGGAGCCGGAGTCTATGGCGTCCGACGGAACCTTGGCGTCAACCTTGCCTTCGGAGGCGACATCTGAAGCGACGACGGAGAACTCAGCGGACCGTCTTCAGGCCGTCATCAGTGAGATGTCTATCCTGCCTTGAGGCCCGACTCCTACGCAGTTTCTCTCAGGTGCTGCCCTCTTCTCAGCCCGGAGAGAGGTTCCGCTGCGTTGAAAGGGGGTTGCCGCAGTGCGATGGCATTCATAGCCTTGTACGTTGGCGTTGTTCGGATTCGGGAAGCTCCTCTATCATCGTCGACGCCGTATTGCGTGAATTGTTCCGCGCACCACATGTGCACCTTCGGCTTGGGACACGGCTTGGGACCATTGCCTGCTTACTCAACCGCCTCGTCCACGACGGCAGTGCTTCTTTGTCAACAACGGCGAACAATACTCGTTGTTGATGCGCTCCCCTGTTATCAACCCCTGAGTGCGAAGAACAACCCTGCCTTGCACTCAAGCTAATAGATTCACCATCCCCCTGTAATATCCGCACAAGCATCCAAGGTTCGAGTGGTTGCGTTCTTTGCGGACATCACTATAATTTTCTCCACGCTTTCCACACTTGTACTTATATCGCATCATGTCCTACGAGGGTTAGAGAGGTATAGAATGTGCACCAGAAACACCTGCACAACACATCACATACTATGCATCATCCCATAGATCCATAGAGCAATGTAAACATGCAATGAGAACGCTCGAGGCGACCAATGACAGTGATCTCCGCCACAGTCCTGAGAGACGATTAGCGCGGTCGCCCTGCACAACAAGCTACAAACAATCTAACACTCCGCAGGCCAGGGCCCTTTGCATGTGATTTCTGTGTCGCGCACAATGCTACTTCCTCGGATTAAGGCTGCCTTGCATCGAGCGTTCAGGTGATGCATAGGACAACGGTCTCGAACAAAAGTGGGCGCATGCCACAGACGGGATCAAACGAAGATCACACTATATTCCCGTAAGCCACGCGGGAAGGCTTTGCAGGCCTTCTCCCTTAGCGTGCACTAACGACCAACCGCGTCGATATATTGCTTGCTCAACCACCCTCACTCTTCCCTAAACCCCCTCTTATCTTCCTCTCACCGCATCCATCCACCCACCGTTCACAATGGCTTCCATGGACATCGACAAGCCCCTCGACGAGGTCCGTCTCCGCGATATTCGCCATCCGTAATCCCGAGCTGACGCCTTCCTCTTTTTACGGCTTTCGAACGCGTTGTTTGCCACCCATGCCGTGTCCCTTTCCGACCACTTTCGACCAACAGATCATCGCCGCCAAGCCCCGCACTCGTCGCGGTCGTGGCCCTCGCTCGGGAGGTGCTGGTGGAGCTGGAGGTGCCGGTGCTGGTGCCGGTGGCGCGCGTGCTCGTTACGCCGGAGCCGCGCCCAAGTCGGCTTCGGCCAAGCAGTCCGCGCGTGCTACCGCCCCCGTCCCGGCCAAGCCCATCACGGCTGATGCCCAGAAGATCATCATCTCTAACCTCCCCGCCGACGTGACGGACGCCGCTGTCCGCGACCTCATGCAGTCTACCGTCGGACCGGTTCGCTCCGTTCACCTGAGCTACACCAGCACCGGCAAGAGCACCGGTGTCGCGACCGTCATGTTCAAGAACAAGGGCGACGCCAACAAGGCCCACTCGACGTACCACAACAGGATGATCGACAACCGTTAGTGTTTCTCTTTACTGATCCCATGTCTCCGCTGTTCGCTGGCTGTGTTGTCCTCGCACCGAGTGATGCTGTGCCAAAGTAGTTCAAGACCTTTGAGCAGAGTAAAATCTGCTTCCCCAGGAAGGAAGGGATTCGACCTCGCGCGTATCGCGCGTCATGCCCATGTTCCCAAGTTCCTTTGCGACGCCGGTCGAGCTCGAGTGATTTACAGCCTCTGGAAGGACTGGTGCAGATGATCAGACCCGATCGACGGTAACGGCGGGACCTCCGCAGGAGGAGGTCCACTTGGAGATGGTGTTTACCATTGCGTTCCTTGCTGCTCAAACCCCGCCCGGGGGGTTACCAAGTTCGGAAGAGCACTGGAGTTGCCACTTGGTGTCACGGCCGATGAGAACTAGGGCGCAGAGCGCGGTTCGCAGGCGTGGTTGAGCGGCGCCACACCGCCCCCTTGGGAGGGCGGTGCGCGGAACGGCGTCCTCCTACGCAAGAGGAGGCGCGTTCCTTTTGACCCCACAAGCAAGGCAAGACCGAACAGGGACCCGACGACTGTCTTCAAGACACGACGACGGCATGGTCTCGGTGGTGAAGAAGCGATAATTCGCGGAGCCCGTGTTCCGGTAGCTGGCAGGGCTGGTTATTGAGATCGACGGCTTCCTCTGGAAGCCCACAGCGACAGCGGCGGCTTCCCCATCCTCTCGCTTTGTTTGAACGAATGCTGATACGGTTCTCCTCGGCTGGACTTTGGACTCTTTGGACTCCCTCTTCGCATTCATACCGCATCGTATACCTCAAACCGTTACTCGACCGACTACTGCCTCTCTACCGCACCCTCTCCGACAATACGACGACCGCAATCGACACCATCTTCCCGCCAAACCCCCAACTGCTTCCCTTTTCCTTGATCTGCGTCTCCCTTTCCGGTTGCTCCCGACGTGCAGAGCGCCCCATGAAGGTTGAGATCGCCATCGACCCCAACGCGATGCAGTCCCTTGCCTCTCGCGTCAACGTCCCCGCCGCCGCTGCGGGTGGCCGTGGTGCTGGTCGCGCTCCTGCTGCCGCCAAGCCCCGCAACGGTGGACGCGCCGCTGGCTCTGGCCGCGCCCCCAAGCCTCGTGCCCCTCGCCCCGCGAAGAAGACCGCCGAGGACCTGGACGCTGAGATGGCCGTGAGTAGAGCTACGTCCCGGATCAGTTCGAGCTAACATCCAGGCCTACAAGGAGGCGACCTCGTCGACCGCTTAGAGAGGAGAAGAGAAGAAGCGATAACCAAAATCTATTTATATATGTGTTCGTCTGAGATTTGCCCAGAGGGGTCTTCCTCATATGCCCTGTTGAGATGCCAGACCGTGTAGCCCGCTCCTGCTATTCTGCTGTTCACAATCGTTTGCATTCCAAGAACCTCATGCTACATTAATTGTTAGTGTGACTGATGATGACTACTCAATCTAGCTAGTGCTGTGTCGTGTGGTCTAGTTGAGCCAAGTGCTCTTCTCGCCCGCGACCTTCCAGGCGTTGGTGAACGAGAGCGGGTTCGTGTTGCCGTGCTTTTCCCTCGCGTCCTGGAGTCGCACGATGAAGTTGACGAGGATGGCGACGAAGAGAGCGGCACAGATCAGGATCGGGCCCCAGAGCTGGTCGAACGAGCCGGCGTGGCGCGACGCAATCATCGTCAGGCGCTGCTGGTACACGACGTAGGCGTAGATCAGGACGGCGGCGGCACTGTTGTCAGCTGAGACGAAACGGGGCAAAGAGCTGCGCGAACACGTCGCGACTGCAGACAAACAGCCGCGAGGTGCCAGAGCAGATAACTCACATGCCGGCGTAGACCCAGGCGAACTTGCGAGCGACGCTGTCCTTGGCGCCGAAAAGGAGGCCGGTCGCGATCGTCGACAGCAGCATGCCCATGGACAGGTACGAAATGAAGGTACGCTCGTTCGCGAACCAGACCTTGGCCTCGACCTTGACGGGGGTGGGCTTCTTCTCTGCGATTGTCAGCTTCCTCTGCCCTTCGCCGCGTAGCTGGTTGCTCGAAGCTCAGACATCACGTCCAGAGAGCTACTCCGCAGTAGAGACGGAGCGTCCAGCAGACAGACTCTAACCCGGCGAACAATACTCACTGGGTACACGGACGCGGATCGTGGGGTCGTTGATCGCGTGATAGTCCCTCAGAAGCGGGCGCTCGTCGCTGGTCGTCAGTTACACCACTGCAACACCAACTTACGTGTCGGGCATGTTGTCGGAGCGCTTTTGCTTGATCCGGAGTCCTTCTCCACGCCTCGGAAGGAGGTTGAGGGCCGTCTCCGAGAACCTGCCGTCAGCTTTCATCCAAGAGGAGCGAAGCTCGCGAGGGAAGGTCAGACATCCGAGCAGTTGCTGGTGGCGAGCCTGGCCATCTCGAAGCTTGGCAGCTGGTGCAGGTCACAAGGCTAGGCGTGAACAATACTCACGGCTGGAAGAAGTTCTCGGCGACATCGTTGACGATCCTGCCCATCGTGGACGACTCGCCCTTGTTGTTGTCCTCGTTGTTGGGGTTGAGGGGGGTGTTCTGCCGTTAGCTCCTAGTTCCCGGCTGTCAGCTATGTTGCGGACGCACCTCGTCAGGCATGGTTGCTGGTCGGTATGCAGTAGGCGGCGGAGAGAGGGGCTGATGCAGTGACCAGAAAAGTCAGAGGAAGGAACGGAGAAGGTTGACGAGAAGAAAGTCAGGAGACAGACGTCAATGGAGCGGTCTGCCGGGCTAGTGGCCAAGCGAGTGGATTCATGTTGCACGTGCGTGAGGATCGACCAAGGGCCGTTCTTGCCATTTCGCCTGGGTGCGCCGGGGCGTCGCTGGAACCGAGCAACCGGGTCTGGCCCGCTTTGCTTACGGCTAAGCAGGTGTGTGCATGCCATACCGGCTCCTCTGCGGTGTGTGCATGTCTCTGTGCATGGTACGACGTGCATTGGGAGTGCGGAGAAGAGTTTAGGTGTGCTAGCCTCCGTCCCAAAGTGGAACCGACGGAGTCGTGCCTGAAGGACACTCATCTCTGATCGGAGACCAGGAATGACGTTTTTCGGCGGTGGCGTCGCTGCTCTTGCGGGGGGCGGGTTTATGCACTCCGCGTACACAGACGTTGAGCTCTTGCGACGAGACCAGGACACAAAGCGGAGCGCAAGGTCGTTATGCATGATACTGGTACAACAGAGCATGATTGCTGTCCGAAACAATGCAATGCAGGGAAGAAACAATGGGCATTGATAGTAATCGTCAGAGGAAGGAAGAGGACGTCAGAAGTTCATCGGATACCGATCCGGAGGCAGGCCAAAGTATCCCTCGGCGGGGATGGGGAGGAGGCTCGCATTGCCCTGCCACAGTTGCCAGTCGACGCCAGCCTGTGATACCGTGTTGCCCCACCAGGCGAGGTCGATGTGGATGGCAAAGTCGAACACGAGCGTGATGATGATAGCGGCGCAGGCGGCGCCGGCGTCGAACCCAGCCTCAAGGATATAGTTGTACTTGCTCCACCACGCGGGATACCGGCGCTTGATGTGGTACATGAACAGGAAGCTGAGGACGACCTTGTTCGTGGCGTAGCTCAGGTTGTTGCCGCCGGTCCAGTTCAGTGCGCCAGACCAGTAGACGGCGGGGTCGAACCACTCCATCCAGGAGAACGTCGCGCAGGTCGCCTGCAGGCGGCCGTACACCTTTGTGGAACAGCGGCGCTTGGCCCACTCATGTATGGCGGGCGCACAGCGGTAGATCACGCCGTATCCTATGCCGACGACGGCGCCGAGGAGGAAGCACCACGGCAGGAGTGGGTACAGCTTGAATAGGTTCGGCACGCCGAGGCCGCCGTACATGATCGAGTTGGCGTAGAGGAGCGCGGTGTCGAAGCAGATGTAGTGCGACGAGCTGGTCTCGCAGAGCGCGCCGTCGTCGTACTTGTGCAGCATCCAGTGCAGGAGCCCGACGAAGACGAAGCACTGCAGCAGGACGGCGATCAACTGAGCGCGGAACACAGCCCTCGGCGGGAGTTTCGCGTACAGCGCCATCTTCTGGTCCATGACGTACTGGCTTGCGCCGGCGTTGAACGCACTCCCGAAGACCGTCGTCAGCATCGCCGCCTCGGGCTTGCCGGCAAACCAGACGCCGCCAATGGTGCGGAACAGGACTGTTGTCGGCACACTCGTGTTCGCGACCGCGGAGAGGATCTGCGACGGCACAACGAACACGGTCGACAGGCCTAGCACAGCCAGGATGGTCCACCACGGCGTCGCTGCCGGATAGGCTGTCACCGCCGCGATGCCGAAACCGATTGAAACGGCGAGAACGAGCAGGAACCACCATTCCGGCACTTCGGGGAACTTGCGGATGTACCGCGTCTGTGCGTCGTCGTACTCGCCGTAGAGCGTCGAGCGGCCGCAGAGCGCGTTCCACTGCCCCGCGGCGCACTTGCGAAGCAGCGGCCAGTTCTTGATCAGGACAGAGAAGACGACCATGCCGTACCACGCGAACCACGCGCCTTGGGAGAAGACGTTCGAGGCTGAGAAGTACGCAGGCCCGTACTTCTGGTACTTGTCGAGATCGACTTGGTTGTCGGTGATGATGCGGGAGACATTGTAGTGCTCGCCCGTGTTCGAGAATGCCTCGTACGCGTTGATCGGCAGGTACGCAGACCAAGCGAAGTTCGTCCAGTACAGCGCGATGATGATGAGGCCGGCGAGAACGCGACCCGCATACTGTTGTATCTCACTGATGTCAGTTAACGAAGGAATACTGCAGCTCACCTAAACCACGGTGTGATGAGGGCGCCGGTCCCGGAGACAGTCCACTCGAAGGTCGCCATGGGATTGAAGCCCATCCCGCCGTAGAAGCCCGTGACGACAGCGAGGGCAAAGTTCTGCGGCGCAATCCAGGTCATCCAGTTGAAAGCCCTCAGGCCGCGGAAAACGAGGTTCGGAATCCACCACCAGAGGAACATGCCCGTGCAGGCGACGAGGAAGAACTCTCTCCGCGACACATGCCAGCCGTTGATGGGCTTCTCTCCCCTAGTCCGCCCACGTTGACACAGCACTCTATTCAGCGCCAATGTCGGCAGGACGCTCGGCCACAGCATCGTGGTGGGATAGATCGCGATCCGCCTCAGGAGGCCAGCGAACCCGAAGCCAAGGAACTGCACCGACAGCGCGAGCGTCATCTCGTAGCCCCACGAAACCCACGACTGGCCGTAATACTTCGGCAGCCGCTGGACGAGGTACACGTAGTACGTTGATGCTGCGCCCTGCACGACGGAGAACATGATCGTCGCCAGCGTCTGCTCCTTCACGCTCCACGGGCCCGGGTTCAGGCTGACCCGCTTGCCTCGTACCGTGAAGCCCCAGTCGGGCAGGGCCCAGGCGAGGAAGCGCCCGCATGGCGCGAGCACCAGCTGCATCACCGTCGTGCCGATCGAGAGGCCGGGGTTGTTCGCCGCGAACACAGTAGACAGGCGGAGGTAGTTCGACATGGCGTCCATCATTGTGTTCAGCGACGTCACGGCGCCCATGAGAAGGATGCCGAGCACATAAGCGCGGAGCGTCTCGACGGGCACGGTCGAGTCATCGACGGGGTCGGTGACGGCGCGGACCTCGGCATATGGGCTGTGGTACTGGATCATGGCTGCCTGGGTCTTGCACTCGTTACTCCACTCGGGGTCTGGGGCGAAGGCGTCCGGCCCGCGCACGAGCTCCTTGATGCGCCGCATCGTCGTGCGGGAGAAGTTCGGGTCCTTGTCGTGCTCCCTGATCGCGGCGAGGAGGATGCCCACGGCCTCGGCGTCGCTCATGTCCGCCTGCTCCGCGAGCGCCTCGAGAGCCCCGGCATCTTGCAGCGGATGGCGGCCGTATTCGCCGAGTATCCGGGTTCGGAGCGCGAACAAGGGCGACGGGCCTTTGTCTGCCAGCAGCGCGCGCTGCTCCGCAGTCGTCGAGGCCGTCGCGAGCGACGCTTGCGGATCGCGCGTGCCGTCGTACTGCGTGCCGCTGTCGCTGATCATTAGTTCGGTGGCAAAGGTACACGGGCAGCACTCACCTGTTATGAGCGCATGTCGCGCGTTACTGGTCTTGTCATGTTGAGCTGTTCGCGTGCCGCGGAGCTCCAGTCAACGTGACTTGTCAAGGCTGGGGCCGGATCATGTCAGCAAGGTTTGCAAGGTTGGGCTAAACTCGGTGGACTGTAGAACGGTGATCTAGGCAGAAGGAAGGTTGGGTCGGCCACCATGGACGCAGAATGCCGGTCTCCCAGACAATCGGATCGGCGGTGGCTTGGGCTGATCGTCACTTGCGACCTTAGCTCCACACACTCACGCCCTCTTGCAAGCTGATATCAGCACGCGGTCCTAGCACAACTCGACGCTCACTGCATGCTGACGATAGAGCACGGTGCGGTACGCACGCCTACCTAACGACTATCACGGATGTTCAACGAAGGGACACTCGCGTACCTCAGCTCACCGAGATACTGACCGAACATGAGAGACGACAGCCTGCCCAACGTGACGTCAAAGTCAGTGATCTCCGCTGCGACGGCACGAGAAGTTCCAGAAAACCATGGACGCTCATAGTGGCTCTCTCTACCATATGCGGTCCGGGGGTGGGAAACGTCCCTGCTACCTTGCGTTGGACATAAGGCTTCGAACCGGCCACCGAACCCTTGTTGACACTCCCAAACAACAGAACCACCATGTCCTCCCTCGTTGTCTTCGGCGCCGACGGGCGCATCGGCGGCCAGCTCGTTCCCGCCGCCGTCGGATCCTTCTTCGTGCACGCGGTGACCAAGACGAAGTCCCAGAAGTGCGTTTCGCGGCCCTTTCCCCAGCTGACCTCGCAGCGACGAGATCCTGCGCCAGCTCGGTGCGACGCCGCACGTGCTCGACCTGACGACTGCGAGCGTCGACGACATAGTCAAGCTGTTCAAGGACACGAAGGCCGAGGCGATCGTGAACTGTGCCTCGGCCGATGATGTGCGGGACGCCAAGTCGGTCAAGGCGGTCGACTACGAGGGCGGGCTCAAGGTGATCCAGGCGGCGGAGAAGGCGGGCGTGAAGCGTTTCCTGACCGTGTCGTCTATGGGCGTGCACGACCCCGACAAGATGCCGGGGTACTACTCGAACGTCTCGTGCCTCGCGAGCAAGATCATGTGGCAGTCTGACTCTGCGATGCGGCCCTTCCTCGAGGCCAAGTGGCAGCTCGAGAGCGCGCTGCACAAGACCAAGCTCGACTTCACTGTCCTCCGCCCGGGCACGCTGTTCGATAACTACGAGACTGGGTGCCGTATGGGCGCCTTGAATTTGGTTAGGGACGGGTCGACGGTGTCCCCGCCCAGCCTCGAACGCGTCCTCGACGCCATGCCCCCGACGTCGCGCGAGCTCGTCGCCCAGATTCTCTACGCGTGCCTTCGGAACAAGGACTCGGGCGGCCTCACGCTCGACGTCGTGAATGGCTCGGGCGAGATTAGCGAGGAGCTCAGCATCATGACCGCCTCGAAGACGGATGTCTGGAAGGAGGACCAGAAGACGCGCGACTGGGACGAGGCCCAGGCCACCAAAGACAGCGAGGCCGCCGCCGAGCAGCAGAAGAAGGAGCACCCCGGTCCCAAGATTGTCTGTCTGTAGGATGTGGGAATGCAAACGGTACAGAAGTGAGCAAGTCAGAACGGGCAAGAATTAATCGTGTCTGCATCGATACAGTGGTACTTATTATGTACAGATGAACTCCTATCCGATGTTGGACGGCATCGTGCCCAGCGGCATCTCGCCGCCTCCGTACCGTCTCCTCGACTCGGCCATGGCCTCACCCCAGTCCTCGCGCGACATCATGCGCAGCTGCTCGAGCATCTTGCCATTGATCGCGGCAATGTCCGCGCCGTCGAGCTCCGTGACAGGCGACGGGTTCGGCGACTCCTCCATGAGGCCGAGAATGTCGTGGTCGCCTGTGATCTTGGGCGGTGGCTTGCCCTCCTTCTGCTTGACGGCGATGTCGACGTCGCCCCACTTCTTCAACGAGTTGATCGCGACACCGAGGTCCGCGTCGATCTCAGCCGCCCGGTCGTCCAGGCCCAGGTACTGCAGGCGCTTCACTTCGCGCACGAGTACCATTGCGACTTCGTTCCAGATCGTGATCATGAAGATGTCGTAGCCCGTCGACATCGGCTCCGTCTGGTACAGGAACATGACGTTGACGAGGCGCCGCGCGACCAGCAGCGCGACCGCGTTCTCAGCGTCGAGCGCGCGGATGTTCCACAGCTGCATGTAGGCGTTGCCGATGAGGAAGTGCAGCACGCACGTCTCCCGCGACAGCTGCACGCGCGGCAGCGTCGTCTGGTTGCCCTCGTCCCAGCGCCACGGCGGTCGGTCCGCATCGGGCAGGTTGTCGATGAAATGGTCAAGCGCCGCCTTCATGCGCCCGAAGCCCGTCGGGTGCGTGATGAAGGCGGGCTGGGCAGATCCGGGGTACGAGCATCCGTGAGCCGTGCGCCCCGCACCGGGGGATCCGGGGCTCTCGAAAGGAATTTCTGGCGCCTCCTGTCGCAGCTTGTGCACACGAGCAAGCAGCGTGACGGCCTTCAGACGCAGCACGAGGAACGACTGTTCGCCACCAGCTGGTGGGAGCGGTGGCGGATCGATGACCGAGTTCATGGTCACGTCATCCTTGGTGCTAACAAGGCCTAGCTCATACTCGATCATGGGGCGGGGGAACGGCGTCCGGATATCCTCGATCGCGAGACCGGTGTGCCACAGATAAGCGACCGCCGTGCAGCAATCCACCTCGTACACTGCCCAGAAAGCATATATCCGCTCGGCCAGGTCGATCGCGTCCTCCGGCGGCTGCAGCGCGTACCCTCCGGTTCGCAATGTACAGTGGATGGCGGCGTTGAACGGAGGTGGCGGCGCCCACACCGATGAGGGGATGCGGTCCAGGCCACACGAAATCGCGAGTCGGACGGCGGCACCGGTCATGTGATATCCGGGAGCATACTGCTCAGAAGCAAAGAGGTAATTAGCCAGCAGAGTCATTCCGCGCAGGGCATCGAGGAGTCGGTCGTGGTTTGCCACAGCCTGGCGACATCTCTTCTCGGCGATTTCGTAGAACTGCTTCTCCAGCTGGCGGATGGCCGGCTGCATCGACACGCGGGCCGCGCAGCAGAACATGCTGTAGAGCAGTCCAGGGTGTGGCCGCTTCTGCGGGAGCAGAGTCAGGCGGGTGTAGAACCGCGGGAGGTGCAGAGTGATACCAAACAGCGCCTTGGTGCCCGAGTTGCACCGCGAGAAGAACAGATCCAGCAGGTGGTCCCTCACGGCCGGCGGAACGTCGTTCGGGTCAAACCATCCTCCGACAACATCCCGGCCCTGCGGCACACTCGGCAAAATGCTGATCTCTCCGTGCGGGATGACCTCGAATTGGTTTTCGCCGTCGTCAATGCTGCCGCGCAGACTGGAGTTGTCATCCTTGTGGATTCCAACAAGGTTGGAGAGCGAGCTGAAGGCGCGACCGGCACTACCTTCGCGGCTGTCAGCATCGCCCGATCCCGTCGACATGTTCGCCATGTGCATGCTGTTACTAAGATCATGCACCGGTTGGTCGAGGAAGGACAGATCAAAGTCAAAGTTCGGATTCGGCTCGCCGAGCGGACGCGGACCTGTGCTCTGCGGGTACGGGTTGCCGCTCCGAGGTGACCGCAGAAGCGTCGGGTCCTGGGAGCTCCGCGGCGCCATCGGAATCGAGCCTTGCTGGGAGTGGTGGCCATGGCCGTGACCGTGTCCGTGTCCGTGAGAGTGCGGCTGGCTGTGCTGATGAAGAGGGGTGGGGTGGTGAGGCTGATGATGGCCGCCGGCCATGTGGGAGTGGTGACCAGAACCCGCGCTGCCGACGACAGACGGAGCCATCTCCGGCGGCACTGTCAGGATGTGCCCCTGGGCAGTCGGGATGGCGAAGCCCAGCGCCGACGGACTGATAGTCGCAGCTCCGTTGGATCCGCTGCCTCGCGACGATGTCGAGTTTGATGGGGATGTGACCTGGGGCGGGCCATTGGACAGCTGCGATTCGAGCTCCGCTGTGGTTGTCAGCTACGTAGAGGCCGTCGAGCTCACCGATCCGCGCCTTCAACACGGCGATGCGCGACGTGCTCTTCCCCGTCTCATACTTGCACTCCTTCTTTAACCGGACACAGGTGGCGCAAGCTGGCTTGTCGGCGCTGCATTTCTGTTGTCAAAGTTAGTACCGGTCACAAGCGCGTGTGAGTATTTCTCGGACGTACGATTCGACGTTTCCTGCATGCCAAGCACGCGTCTCCACTGCGGGGTTAGTACACGACTGCGGTTCCGGCACGGATGTGTGCGGAATTGTTGGTTGCGTACCGTTTGAGAGTGGCTGCAGACGCGTCAGCGTTGATCGGCGGTCTCGGGGCGGTGGCCTGGTACATACCTTTGCCTGAACTCGGAGGGATGCCTTCCTTGTCGAGGGGGTTTCCGTTTCCGTTCTCACTGTTGTGCTGGGGCTCGACATCCATGTCATCGCTGGACTGTCCGTTGTCGATGCCATGATCGTGTGCGGCTTGTTGGCCGTTTGTGGACATTGTCATCGGATTGGAGGCCGTTGTCGACGTCGCTGCGGCAGATGAGGGGGAGATTGGATTGTTGACGATGATGAGGATGGAATGGAGGTGGTGTGAAGAGAAGAGTCGAGACAGCGTGCGTGTGCGGGGCGGGCGGGAGGAAGAGGACCAGCGTGAGCTACGATGCGACTAAAGGTGCTAGGCAGGCAGCTAGGCAGCTAGGCGACTAAGACTGGAGGCAAGAGGACGCAGGTTCGCAGGTTCACGTCGTGAGCTAGCGTTCAGTGCCTGCGGCCCAGACCCTGACCCTTTCCTTCCCCGCATGGGGTAACCGTACGCGACCAGAGCCAGAGCCCATCCTACTCAGAGCATGCAGAGCAGGTAAAGACACCGCGGAATCTGTTCTGATTGGGCTCGACTCTGCTTTCGCCCGTTAATCCCCATTACAAGACCGCCCACGTGGTCCCACGGAGGTGCTAATTCACCCATTAACAAATTCCTATACGCAGCATTCTTGGCCAGCCAGGTGACCAGCCAGACCTGCCTGACCTGCCTGACCTGGTGTGCCTGGCCCTGGCAGCAAGATGCTTCACACTTCAACGGCCCTGTCCAACGTCCAACATCGGCATCCCGGACCTCTTTAAGGTTTCTCCTCTGCATGCTCCTTCCCTCACCATGCACCGTTCCAACAGCAGATCGCCGGATAGCAAAGCCTGTGACCCTTCCATGGATACCAACAACCGCACACAGGAACCATCCACCACCACGACCTTGAAAGCTTGAACTGCGTCTGTCCGGCCGCCGCCACTCCCCACACTGTGCACTGTAGCCACCCCATGAGCGGCGACCACTGACCAGGTGCTCCCCAAAGCGGCGCCGGACCTACCACACTCCGCAATCCAACCCCAACACACCCAGCCGGGAGTCCGACGGTCGATCCGTGTGTGACTGACGTTGGGCGCGGTCTGCTGAGCGCGTGTTTGCATGATGATGCAGCCAACCAAGACGCCGACAGCGGCGGCGCCTCACGCCTCACGCCCCCCAGCCTCACTCATGCACCTCCACACCGGGCCGTCAGGAAAGCAAAGCCGGAACAGGGCTTCGAGGGCTTCGCGCCGTAAAGGAGGATACAGCGACAGGCTGCGTACTACGGCATTTCGAGCTGCTTTGGGTACAGAGTGGGCGGGTGTCACGCGTCCGGCCGTTGCATATGCTCGCGGCTCACTGCCGTACCCACCGGTGTAAATGCAAGTAGGCTTTCGGAGAGCGTAGCGGTGCGGTTGCGTACGGTGGGCACACTGCAAGTTGACGCAGGTTGACCGACGCAGTGCACGCAGCCGTTTCAGATGTCGCTTCGTGACTGCTCAATGTGACCCAAGCTATCCAAGCTTAACACGCGATCGTCGCCATTCCTGACTAACCCAGTCACGGGCGCCGGTCGAGCTGCCAGCTGCGCATCATCGTATTTCATCATTCCGAGTGCACAGGTTTGTCGCTGCGAGCACGCTACGTCAGCGCCAAGCCGATTGCTGCTCTTTCGTCGTCTACATCTTGTCTTCCCCGCGTCTTAGTTCAGCTCAAAGCGCTACTTCCATCTCCAAGCTCCATCTCGACATCCGGGGCCACAACCTCGTAGCCGTTGGAATCGATCCAAGCTGAATAGATGTGGTGTACCTCGGCACGTTGAGCGAGATTACCTCGGTCGTTTGAACCCAGCGATGTCAAATGTTTCATGCATTGTTCCTCCCCCTGCTCTGCGGGAGGTCGAATGTCGTGATGCCACCACTGATATTGTCTGCATGACACCACCGTAGCGAAAAGGGTTGAGCATCCTCACTACCGGTCTTCCTTCCGCTCAGCGTGGGCCGTGCCTTGCCGAGTGAGCCTGGGCGCGCTTGTCGCCGCTGCCCACGCTCTTTCTGCGGACGCCTCCTCGGTATCAGCCATCTTATCAGTCCAACCCAGAGCTTGGGGTTGTTCTCCGAGCCGAGAGTTGAGAGCATAAAGCGAAGCCGTGCGCGTGTGCGCAACACACGTACCTATGCATGCCGTCGAGCGAGGTCTTAGGCGAAGAGCAAGAGTTCGCCACCCAAAAATCGTAATGACATCAAATTCCGGGCCCTCGTCTCCGAATCGGCGCCTGCAGCGCCATGACTTGTGCTCTATCTAGCTCCGTTAATGACCGACTCTGCCTTTTCGACACTGCACCATCCGCCATGTCTCCGCGACCGCTGATCAACGCCTCGCGCGCGGCTCGGCGCACTCACGCATGCCCCAGCTGCATGAGTGCATGGAGCGCGCGCACCATGTACGCCTCGAGCTCGTCCTCTTCTGGCAACATCTACGGTGTCACCTCAGGCCTTCCCTCCGGCTCACTCGGCTCGACCTCCAGCAGACGCTACGCCCACGCCGCCGCGATGCCGGAGGAAGAAGCGGGCCCCTCGCGCCCCCATCGCAATGCCGACTACAAGTTCCCCGAACGGGGTGCGCGCGGCGGGCCGCCTGACCCCTTCGAGATCCTGGGACTGGAGCGGACTGCTCTTCCAGGCGAGATCAAGGCGAAGTGTGAGCCCCTCCCTCAACTCAGCTGACAGGCAGACTACAAGCTCGCCCTTCTCCTGCACCCCGACAGCTCGCACCCGGCCGCGTCGGCCGAGCACTTCGCAACGCTGAACAAGGCGTACAAGCTCCTGAGCGATCCGGCGCAGCGCCGCTCCTACCTCCAGACGGGGTATGGGTGGGCGTCGAAGGCGGCCGGCGACGGCGTCTCAGCCTACGACCAAGCCTACCATGACGCAGTGCGGCACGCGAAGCAGGCTGGCGCGGCGGAATGGCGCGGCCGCGGGTTCCGTGACGCCGAGGCCGGCTCAGGCGCATGGACGTACGCGCGGTACGCCGAGTTTGCGCGCGCCTCCGAGGGGATGGGACAGGGCATGGCGGGCGAGTGGGCGAAGAGCCACGGTTTCTACGACCACCGCCGCTACGGCGCGAACTGGCAAGCTGGAGCAAATACGCACGGCGGCTGGCATCCGTACATGGCGGACGGGAATCCGGGGCAGGGCACCGGCGAGCCGATCTACATGTCGAACCTGCGGTTCTTTGCTCTGATCGCGGCGTTCGGCGGCATATTCGCGTTCGCGCAGATGTTCCGCGTCACCAAGGCGTCGGAGAGCCACAAGGAGCTCCTCCGCGACAAACACATCCAGTCAGTACCAGACGATAAGGAGGGAAGAAGAAGGAAGAGGCTGACGAACAGCGCCTCGCAGGCTTTGGCGGAGGCGAGGGAGGACGCGAAGAAGTTCGGACACCAGCGCAGAGAACAGATCAAGCGCCGCGTGAGGGAGAGCAACGTCCTCAAGGAGATCGACCAGATGGAGACCGGAGGAGACACGGGTCACCGCCGTATCGCCCCGCCCGCCGACCCCGAGCCCCCTGCGCCGGCCGCACACTAGACCTAGACCCATACATCGCACACACACACAAACACAACCATGCATATCTTGTTTCCTTCTTGTCGTCCGCCTTCCTCGCCTTCGTTGCGACTCAGAGAGCTCGAGGGCCGTGCGGAGCAGCCACGTGGCATCCTGTATGTGGTCCTCCCGGTTAGATGTTGACGCGGTCGTCGTGAAGTGACGTTTCGGCACAGCGCGTAATGTCCTGTCGACGACACCGGCACCGCCAACGATGACGGTCCACGCTCTCTGGGCGATCAACAAGGCCGGAGGACTCGTGTTCTCGCGGTATTACTCGAGTGAGTTGGCCTGCTCCCCTGCCGTCCCTTTCCTTCTCAGAGCTGACACAATCTCCCTCCACCTCACCCGGTCCCAACCTCACCTGCGACCCTCGACCGCGGATGACTGTCCCACTTCGATGACCGCCAACTCCCACTGATGCACTTTGCGGTTGATATCTGACAACAGGCACCCTTCCGCCGCTGCCGCTGAACGATCTCCTCATCCTCGCGGGAACGCTGCACGGCATTCACGCGATCACAGCCCGGCTCGACCCCGCCCCGCCGCCCGGTGCGCCGCCGGCGGGACTGCAGAGCTTCGAGGCTGAGGGATGGGGCGGGACGGTGTTCCTGACGCCGACAGGTGAGTTTCCCTTGGAGCGGGGCGTAGCGACGTAGGACGAGAAGCAGCTTCAAGTGTTCAGCTCACCTCGACTGCTCTGCTGCTTACGCCGCTGTTCCCCGCGCTCACTCCTCGTGATATAGCTACAGAAAGTGCGGACACAGCTAACCCCAGGAACCAAATTCGTCCTGTTGCACTCCATCGGCCACCCGGCCGTGGACGACCTGATGAAGAAGGTTTACGCCATTTGTGAGCTGACTTGCTGTCGCAACGAGCTGACACTAGACGCCGACGCAGTCATGAAGAACCCCTTCCACACGCCCGAGATGCCGATCAACTCGTCCCTGTTCGAGAGCAGGCTGCAGACGCTGATGCAGAGCGTGAACGAGGCGCCGGCGCGATAGCGAGGCGAGCCGAGCGAGCCGACGGGGCAATGAGCCGGAACCAGCGTGACTCGGTGCAGCGAGAGCAAGTAAGAGTAGAAGCTAGACTATGCATTGTAAACTACGTTCCTAGTTGTCGTTCGGGTTCCCCCACGCATCCACCCGGAGACGGGCACACCGCTCGACTTCCTCCTTCACACTCTTAGTGCCATCGAGGACATCGAGCGTGAGGCCGATAGTCCCATCCTCAAGCGCGCAAGCGAGGAGGACCTCGCCGACGAGCGCGCGGCTCGTGCTCCCCATCTGCGTCAGGCCGATCTCGCACCCACCCGCGGGTTCGTGGGTCAGCCTTCCGGGCCTCAAAATCGTGAAGTCCAGCCCGCTTTTGTGGAGGTACACGTCCGCCTCATACTTTGCCTGCATGTACCGGCCGATACGGTCCCAGACCTCGTCCGAGCCCTTCTTGGACGCGTCATTGTAGTGCGCGGGATATCCGGCGGAGCGGTCGCGCACGTCGATCGCGGACACGATCAGGAGACGCTTGCACGCCACTTTCTGCAGCGCCTGGGCTACCTTCTTGAGCCCCTCAAGGTCCACGGCACGCGTACGCTCCGGGGCGCCCTTGCCCCCCGCACCCGCACTGAAGATGACAGCCCGCGGCTGGACCGACGAGACGAGCTTCTCGATGTCGTCGATGCTGCAGTCCTCGAGAGACAGGATGGTCGGCTGGGCGCCGATAGCCTCCAGGTCCTTGTTGCTGCCAGTCAGCTAACAACAGCCGACACGATGGCAGAGGCCGACTTACTGCGAGTCGTCCCTCACCACACTAGTCACCTCGGCACCCATCGCGACCGCCTGCCTCGCAAACGCCTGCCCGACGTGGCCGCCACCGCCGAAGACGATGAACTTGTTGTTGCCCATGGTTGGTCGTGAAGTGGACGGTGGGAAGATGGCTGCGCTGCGAGATGTGCGGTGCAGGCGTATGACGCCATCTGCCGGCGGTTGCCGATGCCAGACCGCCGGTTACTGCTCGCTTCTTGCTTCCAACTCAGACTTCGTCCTCCGTACCAGACAGACAACTATACGGCAGCCGACAAGCAAGGGAGACTCCGTACATGCCGCACTGCATGTCAACCGATGCTTAAAGACAGTTCACACTTTATCACGTGATAGCCTTGTCTCATCTCCGGTGGCCTGTGGACAGATCGCCTGCTGATCTCTTCGCCGACAATCCTCTCACCGGCAATGACTGTCGGCTTCTTCGCTGCGATCGCAGCAGCTTGGGTCGTTGCGACGAGACTATATTCTCGACAGCATGGTTGCAACACGCTGCGGCAACTTGCGGTTGGATGCACATGGTACCACCCCGCGCCGGCCGCGCCAAGCCCCTACGCTGACCCTGGACTTATAATCTTAGTCGTTTCGAGTCACCTCTCTAAACCTCACACACCATGACTCTCCTGCTCGTGCTGCTGCTGCTCGCTGCGCGAGCCGCACTGGTATCCAGCCGGGCCTTCGACACTCTTGAAACGGAGACGCTGGCCGAGCTCGCTGCGCGAGCCCCGCGGGCTGCTCTCGCGCCCCGGGGCCTGGTCAAGCGCGGCGGCTGGTTCAACTACGACGAGTGGAAGGTACGGGGCGTGAATCTGGGTGGATGGTGAGCTCCTCTCCCCTCTTGTGCTCTTACTGACATGCAGGCTGGTTCTTGAGGTGAGCAGCGTGTGGCAGCTGATCAAGACAGAGGGCTAATGAACAGCCGTGGATCACACCGAGCCTGTTCGACGGAAAACCAGACTGGGTCGTCGACGAATGGACCTACGCCGAGTTCACGAGGGAGAATCGCACAGAGCTGGAGCGGCACTGGGATACCTGGATCACGGAGCAGGACCTGCGCGCCATCGCGGGCGCGGGGCTCAACACTGTGCGCATCCCTGTTGGCTGTGAGTTTTCTTTCATCGCATGCTGGCATGCTCGTGTCGCATGCTCGTTCGACTTTTTCGATGCGCACGCATGCGCACAATGAGGACTGCTGGGTGGTAAGCGAGCGAGCGGCGGATGGCTGGTCACCCGAAAGCTCGTTAGTGCGACATCTCGAGATTGGGTTCCTGGCGTGACGACCGTGACTGCTTTCGAGATTGCCGGCGAGATCCGATCGGCCGAGGCCCCAAATTCCACCTCATGTCACCTCCGCTCCCCAACGCCTCAGGCGCCTCCTAATCATGCGATGAGAGCTGACTCCAGACTGGTCCTTGATCCCATTAGAAGACGAGCCCTTCCACACCGGCGCGTACGCGTACCTGCAAAAGGCCGTGCGGTGGGCGCGTTCCTCGGGCTTGAACGTGATGCTGGACGTGCACGGCGCGCCCGGGAGCCAGAACGGGTTCGACAACAGTGGGCGGCGGGACCAACGCAGCTGGTTCCAGAACCAGCATAATGCCGACCGCGCGCTGGAGGCCGTGCTCAACCTCGTGCGCGAGTTCACGAAGGGGGAGTACGGCGGCGCGGTGTCTGCGATTCAGCTCCTGAACGAGCCGTTTCCGCATGAGGACTGGGAGCTGAACTTCGTGAAAGATTTCTACACGCGCGCGTACCGGGCTGTTCGGGAGATTGACGCCGACATTCTGGTGGTATTGCATGAGGCGTTCAAGCAACTGGATACGTGGACGGACTTCCTCCCGGATGCCCGCCGGGTCGCGCTCGACACGCACATCTATGCTGTTTTCACGCCCTCAATCCTCAGCTACGGGTACGTCGACAACCTGCGCTGGACGTGTGGGTTCGCGGACACGCTGCCTTCTTCCCCCTATTGGACTATTGTCGGCGAGTTCTCTTTGGCGAACACAGACTGTGCGCCGGCCCTGAACGGCCGAGGCAGAGGGGCCAGGTGGGACAACACGCTGAACGGCGCCGAAAAGATGAAGTTCCCCGGAAACTGTGCGGAGCGCACGGGGCCGGACCCGGAAAGGTGGAGCGAGAGCTACAAGCAGCAACTGTCAAAGAGCTGGCAGACCCAGACTTGGGTCTATGAACATGGAAAGGGGTGGATATACTGGACTTGGAGGACTGAGGCCGCCGCAGACTGGAGCCTCCTCACGGGCTTGAGTCATCGGTTCGTCCCCACGCCCATTACCGCGCTCCCCGACGGCCAACCGTGTAACTTCTCCAGCTTCATTCACAACTCGCGGTACGCGAGGGATGAGGCTTCCGGCGCCGCTGCCCCGATCCAACCCGCCCTCGTAGGCCTCAGCCTTGCGGCCCTCGCGGCCCTCGCCCTCCTAGAGCTTTAGACGGATACCTATCTTTCTTGCCTTAACCATAGAGACACGATTCTTGTACATGAACGACACCCTTCACGCTCGCCTCACGGCTGTTATGTCTAATGCAGTATTTTACATGATGGAATGCACTATGCTACAACATCACATTCACATTCACTCGTCGTCGCTGCTCGGATCGATGTCGATCGGGTTGTGCTTCGAGTTGCCCTGATCCGCACCGGCGGTGTTGGAGCGCGCGCGCTTCCGCTCGCTCGGCTCAGAGGGTCCGCTGACCGCGCGCTTCTTGCCCTTGTACGTGTTGTGGTTCCGGGGCGGGGGCGCTTCAGAGACGTCTGCCTCCGTCCCAGGCGGCGGAGCGGAGCCCTCCTGCGCCGTGCTGCTCGGACCGCTGTTGGGGACGCGGTATTCGAGTAACGTCTGCTGCTTGTACCCGTCCGGTCCGCTCTTGCGGCTGCTCCTCATCTTCTTCTTGGGCTGCCGCGTCGGACTCGACGGTGGCTCGCGCGGCGGCGAAGATCCAAACTGGCTGCTATCCCGCTTGCTCTTTACCGATGAGAGTTGCGCAGCACGGGGCACGGCGCTCGGCGCATGGTCGCCGCTTAAGTCGATTGGGCCCCCGGGTTCTTCGTCGTCCTCACTCAGCACGCCGGCGTCAAGTGTGTCCGGCACGACGGTGCCACTGGCGTCGCCCTCTGGTTGGTCGCTCGGGAAGAGTATACTGGGTGAGCCGGACCTGTCCGACTTCGGTTGCGAGTCTTCCACGAGCACGTCCACGTCGACCTCCTCCCGCGAACGAGACGAGACCTTCGTGCTTGCCGAGCGCGTGCGCGATGCGCGCCCAGGCAGGCCCCCCTCACTCTCCGAGTCGCTAACAAGGCTGTTAATGGGCGCGGCGGCGGGCGTTGCGACTGGAGCGGGCGAAGTCGGGTGCTGGCGTGCCTCTTCCGTTGGACGGTCCTTGCTGACAGCCCGGGATCTGGGCTCAGAGGGTTGTCGCCCACTGTCCAAGAGGTTGACAGCGTCAGGCGGAGCCGCCGAGGAGGAGCTGGCACTCGATGTGGAGGTTCCACCAGAGCTCGTGCTGTCTGTCGCCGGGGCCATGACAGCTTCTTCGACAGTGGGAAGCGGGTCGGGCCGATCGGAGGGGTACACCTGCACAACCGAGGCCTGGGAGCCTTCAACGCCTGGGAGAGACGCAGCGGCCTGAGACTCACCCTGGCCCTTTGTCTCCTGGTACTGCAGGTTCAGCTGCTGGATCACCTGAATCCAGTTGGCACGCAGCTCCTTTGTAGTCGCTGCGTGCCAGACACGGTTCATCTCAGACTCGTACTCCTCCTTCTCCTCCTTCTCCCTCGCGTAAGGTATCGCTTTCTGAGTTGTTAGCTGGATGCCAACCTATTGAGGCGTAGCGCAATCCACTCACTCCAATGAACTTCAGAACCTGATCGCTGTCGTTCAAGAGGCACCACAGGAAGTGGATGACGAACACGCCGCAGTCGGAAAAGTTGTTCTGTTGGGGTACCTTGGCCTCCACGTATTGAATGGCCGAAGGCGCGATCTCCTGTTGCAGCTTGTCCCGAGCTTCGAACTCAAGCCACAGTTTCAGATTGTCCCCTACCGCCTTGTGGCTGCCGCCGAGGGAGTCAAACGTCATGATGTACGTTCTTGGGTCAGCGACGTACTACCAGGCGTGAACTCACTTGCTGCTATCAAACAGGTCAATAGCTTCCCGCTTGAACTTCGGCTTAGACTTGACTGGTGAAGGTGACTTCGGAGGGGTAGAGAAAGTCATGTTGTCCTGGCTCTGGATCCAATTCAGTTCCATAGACTGAATCGGCTTTGGTCGCGGGCTGATGTGACAGTCCTCCACCTTTCCCTTGATGTGCTCCACACTCTCATCTTCGCTCATGACATCGAGGGGATCTTTATCCTTCCGCGAGCTGTCGGCCGAAGTCGACGTACTCCTCGATGGCTTTGTTCTGGCTTCGTGAGGCGGTGATTGGCGCTCAGTCGAGGGCGGGCGCTGCTCGAGGAGCGCTCGCGGGTTGAAGATGACTGCGAGGTACCAATGAAGGTTCTCGTTGACCGGCACAATGATGAAGTCCTTTTGGAAAACATCAACAGATTTCGTCCACTTCTTGACCGAATCGTACGCTGGCCAGTTCTTGGCATCGTCCGCTTTTGGCCTGAATGTTAGCGTTGCTGCTGAGCAAAAAGCTTACTTTGAGTCCCGACTGGAGAGCTTGTTGTAGAAGAAGGAGTTGAAGAGATGCAGAGCTTTCTCTTGTTTCTGCAAAGCCTCTGCCACAGTGAACCGCAGGCCAAACTCGAGGGTGACGTCGTTCAGGAAGTCGTCGTCCATCAAGCGATAAAGACTGTCTTTCGTGATGTCCAGGCTACTTCGCCCTGTGAAGGGGTAGGGGAAGAGGCTGGCGTTAGAGAAGACACGGTATACCAGTACGTACAGATCGTGTTTGTCTAAATGCGGTGACCTGCGCCTCTGTGGCCTGCTCGTCGAGGGCTCATCGTCAGAAAGAGTGTTGACTATGGGGGTAGCCGCGGCCGTAGAGTTGCGCGCGCTACGTCTGGGCGGCTGTGCTGCGTCACTGGGGCTGGCGTCAGAGAAGCAACAGTTACTGGAGCTCACAAGCTGAGGCGGGGCTGGCTGGGGCTCAAAGGCATCTTGCCTTTACCCTTGGCTTCCGCGCGCCGTTCCGCTGCAGCACCGGCTTTCCGAGCAGCCTCTGAAGCTTGCTTGTTCTGCTTGCTCTGCTTGTTCGAAGAGCTGGAAATGCCCTTGTACATCCTGACGAACGTGTCCGCGCCCGCGTTACTGGCTGTTAGTAACTATCAGGGCCCGAGTCAGCTCACTTGACAAAGTCTGCCTCCAATCCGCATTTCTCCTTGATGATCTCTACGGTACTCCCAATGAGAGTTTGGCTGCCGGATTCCGGCCGTAGAGCGATGTCCACTGTAACTTCGGCTGCGGTGTCAATGATTGTGAACTGCTCACACACATACGGGAAGTAAACGGCTGAGAGATGAACCCCAATGCCTTGCGCTCGTCGACGTCCAGGCTGATATCCAGCCGAAGAAACCAGCCGTGGTTGGACTAAAGTCAGTGCTGATGTGCGTGTCTGTCTCACCTTCAATCCCGAAACGTTCTCCAGTGGCAGGCAGGCGCGGTTGCCGCCTCCCCCGTCAAGCTCCAGGACTTGATCTCTGTTGAATCCGGCTCGACGCAATGAGATGTTTTGAGCGCGGATGACATGTTTGTCGTGCCCGACTTCCAGAACAGCCCAATCGATAGCGGCTGGGGGAACAGAGAGGTTGGAAGACGGCACAGTCGACTTGAGTGGGGGAAATGACGCTCTCCGGGAGCTCTCGGGCTCTGACGGTCGGCTTCCATCCTTCTTCCTCATCCTCGCCTTCTTAGACATTGCAGGTGGCGTTGAAACTGCTAGCGCACTTCGGGGTGGGAGTTTCGGAGGGGAGGGATCGGGGCTGAGCACCTGTCGCGGCGACCGCTGCTCTTCAACAGGCTCCTCTTCTTCGCTGCTTGAGACATTGATGTGGTTTCGGCGATTCAGCGGGCGGCTCGGGCTGGAGTTCGCCACGTTCTCTGCTCTCCTGACATGTCCTGCGGAGCGTCCGGCTGAACCAGGCACAGCAGACATTGATCCCCGTGTCGTTCTCTGAACAGGGAACGCGTTCTCCTCATGTTCCGACACCTCGTCATCGCTGATGGGACGTCGAGCCACTGATCGTGGAGGACTGGATCGTACTAATGAGCTATCTCCATTCGGTGTAGGGGCGCGCCGTAATCCGAGCGAGTTCTCGATGTGCCGTCTTCTGCTCTCCTGTTCCGATGAATCCACTGCTCTGGCTGCTGCTGTAGGGCGACGATGTCGTGATGGTCCCCCCGCGTCGTCCAGTACTTGAACCTCGGGTTCCTTCGTGGAAGTCGTTCTGGTGTTTCGGCTCGGATCTCGAGAGAAAACAGACGATGTCGATGGTCGGCCCGCTGTCTTCTGGCTGGCCGCAAATGGACTCGACGCAGCTCGTTTCGACTTCATTTTCCTTGTCTAACGATCAGTTTGTTCATGCACAGCAAAGAGTTACCTTGGTCAACTGCACTGCTTCCCTGCGGAGTCAGACGTACACCTCGAGCTGGTAACTCACGCTTCCGGTCCATATGCTGTCCGCTTCCCCGACATTTTGGGCGGCTGGTCCCGCTCGCCTTGGTCGTCTTCAAGCGCCCGAGTCGACTCTCTGCTGGTGGAACGCTTGAAGATCGCTAGGTATTCCATGGGCCGGCCGCTTTGGCGAGATTCGATCAACTGAAGGTCAAACTTGCACAAGCGGGGTGGCAACATACCAGAGGTGCTGGATGAGGACGAGCATGACCTCGACACGGGGCGTTACGGGCGATGCAGTGGAGGGAAGGACGCAGGCGGCGAGCGCTCGATGTCGAGTGGCGAAAGACAGCAAATGACACGCGTCAAAGCCAGCGGAGGCGGCAGAGATGAGAAGATAACAATAATGACAACAGGCAGGCAGCAGAAGTCAGCCCCAGTCAGGAAGTGGTGAGGACGAGATTGCAGGTTGTCGCGCCTCCGATTGTAATGCTCGATTAGCGGAGTCTGACCGCGAACCGCGTCATTAAGGAATTCGGGCCTAAGAACTTCAAGGCTCGTGCCTGGATTGATCTCGTGCCGTCACCTCCAGTCACCTCCAGACGGGGACACTCCGCAACTTGTAAACAAACCCCTTTCTTCAAGCTTCTAACCCGCATACCAGCTTGCGAGTGATTCATGGAGTCTGACACTCGAGAAGACGCAGCATGGCCTTCTGCCCCTGAGTACAACTGGCAAGGGCCCCAAGTAGCTGCTCAGATACTCGTCAAGGACTTCCCGAACGCTGGTCCCGGCTTCTTCTTCCGAAGTGCAAGATGGTTGGTACCCCTGTTTAACACCGTGTAAGCGAGAACTGACCAGCAGGACATCTGACGCAACCTCTATTCTGACGACCGGCGAAGACCGCACGGTTCGTGTTTTCGACATGTGAGGCATCTTCCCCTGCGACTGCTGACGGTGCAGAGAATATGAGGAAGACGCACCCCGGATATCTCAGCCTCGAAGCTTCCCGCAGACAGAAGCTGTCAACGGAGCCATCTGGTATCCATCTGCAACTGCAACTGTACCAGAGACGTTGTGTTTCGTAGCCTCAACTCGAGATACTCCGGTACACCTGATCGACGCCGTGGACGGACGAGTAAGCTTTGCGATCGACGTTCCGAAGCTGACTCCAGCTGCGTGCGACGTACCCGATCGTTGACCACCGGGAACGATTCATCTCTCCATCAAGCCTGGCATTTAACGTTGACTTCAGCAAGTGAGCTGACTCGTCTGGTCCTAGCTAATGACAGGCTATACTGCGGTTTCGAGAACGCGATCGAGGTCTTCGACGTCTTGAACCCCGGGGAAGGGGAGCGGATCAAGACGACATTCTCGCGCCGCGAGCGCGGCGGTCAGAAAGGTACGGGAGGATAGCTGATGCATCCCGTTCGCGAAGCTGACGTGCAGGCATCGTGTCAGCGCTGGCATTCTCACCACACCAGGCGGGCACATATGCGGCGGGTACGTTCTCAGGCTCAGTCTGTCTGTATGACGAGGACAGCTCAGGTGTCCTGGCGCACCTGGAGGGCGTTGAGGGCGGCGGTGTGACGCAGCTCGCGTTCCACCCCTTGAATCCAGACATCCTCTTCGTCGCTTCCCGGAGATCGTCGGCGATCCAGGTGTTTGACCTGAGGGACACGACAGCGCCCGTCGCCAGCCTCGAGCGGCCAGCCAGCACGAACCAGAGGCTCGCCTTCGATGTGGACCCGTGGGGACGCTGGATAGCTAGTGGTGATGAGGTGAGCTACTTTGGCTGACTTGAAGCTGACCCCCAGTTTGGAACGTTGCGAGTGTGGGACGCTGCAACGTACGAGGTCCTGTTCGAGAAGCGTCTGCATGAGGGTGGGTTATCCGTGGCCGACTTTGCTAACCAGGCCCAGACGCTGTTAGCTCCGTTCAGTTCCACCCCTTTAAACCGCTGCTCCTCACGGCATCTGGCTCGCGCGCGTATCTGCAGGAGCAGATGGAGGACCTGTCCGACTCCGAGTCAGACGAAGAAACGGGAGCGCTGCACCTGAACGCGGGCCCGAAGGACGCCCGGCTGGTCATCTGGACCTTCGCCTAGAATCTGTTGTATCATTATTACATGTAATCGTCTATGAGCTAGCAAACTTGAATGCGACAAGCAGTCCTCCGAGCGAGAGGACAATGAGGGTGAGGCCAAACTTGATGAAGCTGTCCCCAATGGCAGTTTGGGGGTTGCCGAGCTTGACGGCCTCGCGACACGCCAGGTCCATCTCCCGCCCCAGCGTCTCCGAGGAGAACTGCTCCCTGACGCGCTTCTTAGCGGCCGCGCTGACCTTCCTCCGCTCGTCATCGCTGAGACTGACGAGGCGCGCGAGCGCCGGCGCCCACTCCTCAGCCTGCGGGGGACGGAGGAAGCCCGTCGCCCCCTCCTCGGAGAAGTCGACGACGGTCTCGGTCGGCCCGCCCGTGTTGCACGCGAGGACGGGGAGGCCGCACGCCATAGCCTCAATCGGCACGATACCGAAGTGCTCGTTTGTCGGCGTGTACAGGAGCGCCAGAGTGTTCGGGCTCAGAAGGAGGGCGGAGCGCTGCGCCGTGCTGAAGTTCAGCACGAAGAGCACGTCCGTTCCTTCCGGCGCGGGGTCGTCGGTCGTCGACCACAGAGTGTGGTACGACAGACCCAGCTTCTCGCACAGAGCCTGGTTCGCACGCAGAGTCTCCACGTTGTCGGCCTGCTCCGAGTCGTACCCTCCGCCGACGACGAAGCGCAGGTCGCGCGAAAGGCTCTCGGGGATCAGGCCGCTGTGCTTCAAGTCGGCGAAGGACTCGATCGCAAGTGCGACATTCTTCTTCGCCTCAAAACGGTTGAAACTGATGATCGTGGGGCGCTCACTGTCGTTAGTTTCAAGAAGGCGATGACAAAACTCACGAAACAACGAGATCGACACCGTCCTTCGCCTTCGCCTTGCCCTTGCGCACCGAGGAGCCCTGGTACGCGTTGATATCGATGCAGGGGTACACAACGCTGGGTTGGCGCTTGGCCAGAGACGAGAAAGCCGCCGAGTACACCTTGGAGGTGAACTTGGAATTGGCAAGAATCACATCCGCTTGGCCTACAAGTCAGTTGCAGCATGCATATCGGCAACTCACCGGTGTTCCACTCCTCAAGAGTGTCGATCGGCCAGCGGTACGCCTTCTTCAGGAGGCCGCCGGAGTTTCTTGAGAGGTTGATCTCGTCCTCGGCAGTAATCTGCCATCCTCCACTCAGGAGCTTGTCCGGGAAGTGGCAGTAGAACACGACCGGCGTGCCTGTCAGGAGGCGAAGGAAGGGGACGCAGACGGACTGCTGGTCGACGACGAACACGTCGAACGCGGGGAGGGGTGCCAGGGGGTTGATGGTGGTCGCAGGCGGGGGAAGCACCTGCGAGAACCAGAGAAGGAACGTGAGGGCGATATTTCGCAGAATCGAGAAAACAATGGTCATCGGGAACTTGCTCGTCAGGCTGCGCGGCAGCGACGAACCGAGAACATGGACAGGAAGAGTACCTAACATCAGAACATGCGAAGTGGGTGGGACTCACCGTTGCGCGTCTCCTCGAAGCAGCGGGCGGGGTCATGCCGGCTCGTAAACATGACGACCTCGTGGCCCAGCCGCTGGAGTGAGACGGCGGCATCAACGACAAGACGCTCCGCGCCGCCTGCTGTCAGCTCGGCACATAGCATATGAGCCTACCAATGCCTAGATCGGGGTGTATGAACCCGATACGCAGCTTGCCGTCCTTCATGCTGTGCGTGTGTGGGTGTTGTTGCTTTGCCAACTTTCCGCAGATTACAACGCGACACACCAACCGTCCAAGGTGGAGGTCTGATCGACGTCACGTGAAGTGGCGGCACAGTGCGTACCTGGAACATAACAGATAGCATGGTTCTGGTTAGCAAGAGCAAGCTGCATAGCTACCGGGTGCTGTGCGTACGGAAACCGTGTGGATCCCCCGCCCTTCATGCAGCAGCTCAGCGACGGCTATGCTCGTAGAAAGCACATTCGAATATCTGACTCAGCACTCCCAAGCACTCAGCTGAGCTGAGTACTGCGATTAGGCCTAGCACTAATCAGAAATTCTAATACCTCATTAGATGACGCGTTTGCTTCCGCCTCCACTTCAAAAGTTCAGTTACGTCTTCATCTGCGAAGGCTTCGGACGGTCCCTCCTCACACATACCCATCAACAACCATGGTATCAACCGCCTCCGACGAGGGGAGCTCTTCGCACCCTCCCATCACTATCCTTAAGCGTCAGAGGGCTGACGCTCCTCTGGCGCAGAACAAGTTCCTGAAGAAGACTGCCCGAGGAAAGGTCTTGCAATGTGAGCTCCGACGATCAATCGAGTCTGACATCAGTCCTCCGTGAACGCTATGTCCGCGACGATATTCCTTGCGGTTACACCGAGTGCAAGATCTGCACTGAATTCCCGGGATTCCGTCCGGTACTCCCGGAGAAGGGATACACCCGGCATTCGAAGTTCGGCGGCAGCAACGGCCACTGGCTCGTGATCGACACCAATATCGTTCTTCACCAAGTGAGTTGTCGCGTCCAGCCGTGAACTGACAGACAGATGGACCTGCTCGCAGCTCTTCCCCCGCAGCTTCCTATAATTGTCCCTTCGACTGTCATCCGCGAGACCCGGCACCGATCGCTGCCGCTGTTCAACCGCCTCCAGCAGCTCGTGCAGGAGGAGGACCGATGCATCTGGGTCTGGTGGAATGAGGAGTGCCGAGACACCGCGACCGCCGGCATCGAGGAAGAGGGCGAGTCGATCAACGACCGCAACGACAGAGGTAAGCTCTTTGTCTCCAGGTGAAGCAAGCTCTGACGTTCAGCGATCCGCCAGACCCTTCACTACTACCCTCAACATCTCGCGAGCCAGTCGCACAACCTCCCGCAGCTTGTTATGCTGACCGATGACAAGCGGAATCGAGAACTCGCTCAGGCTGAAGCTCTCACCGCTGTCTCGGCTCGCGACTACGTCGATGGCCTCCAGGGAGAGGTCCGTGACAAGCTTGTCGACCTTGTCGTTGGAGGTGTCGATGAGATGGAGCCGGGAGAGCGCCGAAGCAAGAGGATTTACGATGACGTGAGTGCGAACATTCCTGCGGTAGCTGACATGCAGTACCTTCCCCAGGAGACGTTGACTGCGGGTGTCAAGAGCGGCCGATTCCTCCAGGGCTACTTCAACGCCAACCAGTACAACTACCTCGAGGGCACCGTGCGAGTCGCCGGAATGAGCAAGCAAGTCCTGCTTGTCGGACGGCAAGCCATGAACCGATCAGTTGACGGCGATATGGTGGTCGTGGAGCTGTTGCCGGAGTCCGAGTGGAAAGCGCCTGGAGATGAGGTTCTTGACCAGGATGTTGCCCTCAAGGACGACGATGTCGAGGGTGACGATGTCGCCGTCGAGGAGAAGACGGAGAAGCAGGAGGAGATGGACGTCGAGGAGGTCACCAAGAAGGCCAAGCGTGAGGTCATGCCTACTGGCCGTGTTGTCGGTGTGACGAAGCGCAACTGGCGTGCTTACGTTTGCCACATCGACCGCTCGTCCCTGTCGGAGGCTGCCCTCACTTCGCTCTCTCAGCAGACCGTGTTCGCTACTCCCGTCTCTCCCGCCCTCCCGCGTATCCGTCTGCGTACCAGGCAAGCCCCGGCGCTTCTCGACCAGAAGATCCTTGTCACGATCGACAACTGGACTGTCAACTCTCGCTACCCCGATGGCCACTTCGTTCGCGCGCTTGGACAGGTCGGAAGCAAGGAGGCTGAGCAGGAGTCGCTCATGCTCGAGTACGAGGTTCCTTACCGTCCCTTCGGAAAGGCCATCCTGAACTGTCTGCCGAAGGAGGGCGACGACTGGAAGGTCCCTCCGAAGGCTCCGGAGAACCTCGAGTGGCGCGACCGCGAGGACCTCCGCGACCTGCTTGTGTGCAGTATCGACCCGCCAGGATGTCAGGACATCGACGACGCCCTCCACGCTCGCAAGCTTCCGAACGGCAACATCGAGGCTGGTGTGCACATCGCCGATGTGTCCCACTTCGTCCACGCCGACAACCCGATGGACTCGGAGGCCGCTGCTCGTGGTACGACTGTCTACCTCGTCGACAAGCGTATTGACATGCTTCCCGCGCTTCTCGGTACCAACCTCTGTTCTCTGCGACCTTACGTGGAGCGTCTTGCTTTCTCTGTCATCTGGGAGCTTACTCCGGAGGGAAAGATCGTCAACGTCCGTTTCACGAAGTCTGTCATCTCATCGAAGGAGGCGTTCACGTACGCTGCTGCTCAGCAGCGCAAGGACGACAAGTGAGTTTGCTTATACGGTCGAAACTAACCCCAGGTCCCTGAACGACCCGCTCACCGAGTCCATCCGCCTACTTAACTCGCTGGCTATCAACCTGAAGGCTGCCCGTATTGCTGCTGGCGCTCTTTCTCTCTCGTCGCCTGAGCTCAAGATCCACCTGAACTCTACGGAGTCTACAGCCCCCATCGACGTCGAGCAGAAAGAGCAGCTCGAGACGAACTCGCTCGTTGAGGAGTTTATGCTTCTCGCCAATATCAGTGTTGCTCGACGAATTCAGGAGGCGTACCCCGCGACCGCGGTTCTGAGGTGAGCTTCCTCCTCTGCGACTACAGCTGACCCTATAGACGTCACCCTGTCCCGCCGAAGACCAATTTCGAGGCGCTGCAGGACATCCTGATGAAGCGCAAGGGCATGAAGCTTGACGTGTCGAGCTCCAAGGCTCTCGCCGACTCGCTCGACCAGTGTGTCGACCCCAAGCTGCCCGAGTTCAACACGCTCGTGCGTATCATGGCCACACGCTGCATGCTTTCGGCCGAGTACTTCGGTGCGGGCAGCGTGTCGAAGGAGGCGTACGGGCACTACGGTCTTGCGTCCGACATCTACACGCACTTCACGTCGCCGATCCGACGATACGCCGATGTCCTCGTGCACCGCCAGCTCTCGGCTGCGATCAACTATACGCCTCTGCACCCCTCGCTGCAGTCGAAGCAGCACGTCGAGCGCATGCTCAACGTCGTCAACAAGCGCCACCGCCTCGCGCAAATGGCGAGCCGTGCTTCGGTCGAGTTCTACGTCGGCCTTGCCGTCAAGTCGCGCACCGAGGACTCGGACCAGAAGGCCGTCCGCGAGGAGGCCTTCGTCATCCGCACGTTCAGGAACGGTCTCTCCGTCTTCGTTTCCAAGTGAGTATTTCGTTTACTGGGTGTACAGCAAGGCTAACGAACAGGCTGGGTCTCGAGGGCCTCATCACGTTCCAGAAGGACACGCACGACTTCGACCCCGAGAACTACTGCATTAATGTGCCCAAGCCGGGCGGCGGCACCGCGACGATCGCCGTCTTCGACCGTGTCACGGTCGACATCTCGATCGAGAAGGACCAGAACACTCAGCGGCACAAGGTCAAGATGGTCCTTGTCGACCCTGTTTCGTCGGAGGGACTGTAGATTGCGTTGCTATAGATGATGTAGACGTAGAGGGACAGATGAACCGCAGTGTATATTTGTAACTTGCCTTCGCAGGGCAGCACTGAGCGTCAGCCTCATGAAATTGACATCAGAAAGGAACCAGAAGACACCGAGCTGCAACCTCGGCTATCAAACCAACAACACAGTTTCCATCACAGTGGCACCATCACCGTGTATCCCCGCGCAAGAGAAACGTCATCCTACTTCTCCATCACTGTTCATGCGGCATGCATAGAAGCCAAAAAGAGCTTCCCGTCGGAGAATCGAACTCCGATCTCCCGCGTGACAAGCGAGCATACTAGCCGTTATACGAACGGGAAGGGCGTTGTTGTCCTCGAGGGCGTGGCGGGCGCGTGCGGCGGCGCCCCAGCGCCCCTGCGCCCACGCCGCCCAGCACAGCGAGCAGCAGGTCAGGCCGCGAGATATGAGCCTGTTAGACGCAGAAAGAACTGAGCTGGAAGTCGGAGCTGCTCTCAGGGTGAGGAAGGAGGGACAGAGCTTGATAAGAGGCTGTCGCGACTAGCGTCACTCGATGTGGCTGAATCGCGCACCCCTCGCTCGTCTTCCGAGGAGCTGGAAGACACGTCGCTCGCATTTTCAGCCGACTCCTCTGACGAAGTCTCATAGGAGCTGTCAGTCTCATCGGACGAGGTTTCGCTCGACGACCATCCACCGAGTGTGCGTTTCCATTGGGCCCGATTGATGGAGGGTATCAAGATGTCGAACTTCCGAAGCTCTGCAGCTCTCCAGGTCCTGCCTGAACAGCGGTTAGCTATTGTCCCACAGGGACGAGGAGAAGCCAGAGACGTACCACAAACGGAGCACGGCGACGCACCCGCACCACTTCGGGGGAAGTGATGAACTCCCATGATCTTGGACATCTCTGTAACGATCGGAATACAAGTGGTCTGGTCTTCCTCGAACCACTGCATCAATCTCTCACCCAGCTTCGCCCCATCCTTGAGATACAGCTGTAGGGGATGCAGCGGGACTTCGGGTTCCCAGGGCGCAGGATAGTTCTCTCCGGCTACAGACTCGATGGTGGCCGCAGCGGAATCCAACGCCCTGTGGGTATCAGACTGGAAGAAGCTCCACTGATCACAGCGGAAAAAGTCCCCGTCTTCTAGGATGCGCTCGAGCATGTGACCGACGTCCACTTCATGACAAGTAATCGACCGATATCTCTGTGCAGGGAGCTCGATTAGACCGATCATGTGGTCACTGCCAAGAACGCACACGTCGACAGTGTTGAAGACGAAGGCGCTGCCTTCTCGCGTCCTTGCAAATCTGCCAGGTAGTTTCGGATATGAGCGGCCAACTTCGAACAGAACTTGTTGGACGTTCGGGAACAACAGGTGCTCAGCAAGAGCTGCTGTCCAAACGACGTCAAGGGCGGTTTGGCTCCAAGGACCCACGATTGTAAGCCGATGAACGAAGGAAAGGGCTGCTCGGACTCTCCTGTTCAATGGCCGTGGAGCAAGCGCGGACTGCTGAGCGGGCAGCTCCCGATTCGAACCTGCGGCGAACAGTACGATGACTTGGTCCTCCGTGAGGGCGAGGTCCGCGTATAGTCGTCGAGCTGCACACTCCCACATCGCACTTGACACTCTCAGAAGGCTGAGCAGCGTTACCGAGTCTTCGGCTGGGTGAAGGTGGTCCAGAACGCATCGCAGAATCTCGATCGGTAGCTCGTCGAGGGCGGTCATTGCAGCGAATGACGCCGCGCTGCCGAGGCGGGTTGTGGAGGGAAACGATGAGTGTGTGAATGCAAACACTGAGGTCCGACAGATTGCGACGTGAGCAGATACTGAAACCCCAAACACAGATGGGCTGAAACGATACCCCCTGAACTGCGTTGGTGCCCTTCCGATGTCCTTTGCAGAGTACATGCGTCTTACAGGTGAATGCATGCATATGAAGCACAGAAACACTTCTGCTTGTCTGCGCTACCCGTCGCGCCTCTATCATGAAACTGCCAGGTCGTGACCACCTACGAGAACCTCGCGGACGAAAGCGACGAGGGGCTATCTAGGACAGAATCGGGAGAGCCCTCCGACTCGCTAGAGCCCTCTTCGGAAGAGCTGACCGACGCCTCGAACGAATCTGCCGAGGTGCCGTCCTCCGAGCTGGAGAACTGGTCGGAAGAGTCCTCAACTGAAGACCAGCCGACATTTCTCTTCCACCGCGGTCTGTCCAGGTCTGACACTCGATAGCCTTTGCTCCGCATCTCCTTTGCCCTCCACGTCTTCCCTGAAGAGCAGTCAGCTGGCAACTTCAGCTAATCCTAGAGAGGCGAAGATAAGAACCTACCGCAAAGCAAACATGGAGGGGCTCCAGCGCCACTCCGGGGATAGTGACTGACCTGTAAGACGTCGCGGCTGTCGGCGAAGACCCTCAGGCGCTCATGTTGGTTGGCGTCATACCACTCAGCCACGAGCCTCCCAAGTTCGGCGCCCTCCTTAAGATACAGCTGAACCGGTGGGAGCGAAGACGCCCCCGGATCCCAACCTTCAGTTGAGAGTCTGCAAGCTCTGAAGCTCAGCCACGAGGCAGCGAGGCGCAGTGCCTCTTCTGCATCCGATTGAAAGGAGTGCCAGTACTCCCAGTGTTGGTATACGTCATTCTCCTGAATGACCGCAAGAGAGCCGCCCGTTGCCACTTCGTGACAAGTGAAGGACTTGTATCGCCGGGCGGGGAGCTTGAACAGAACCTCCGCGTTCTGCTCACTGAGCACACATGCGTCGATCGTGTCGAAGATGAAGATGCCGTGGTTGTCTCGCCACTCAGGATACCGGAGATGGAATGGATGATCAAGCGAAGGATCGAGGTCCAAGAGAACCTGCATGACATTGGGGAACAGAGGTCCGTCTAGTGTGGTGGCATCCCACAGCATGTCGATGATGGGCTGGCTCCACGGCCCGAGGATTGTCAGCCGTCGGACGTACGAGAGTGCCGTGCGCGTTCGCTCGCTGAGCGATAGCGGGACACGTCCCGAAGGGTTATCAGGCGGCTGCCAGTCTGCTCCTGCAATCAAGGCCTCCACCTGCTTCTTGTCCAGCGTAAGATCCGCATACAATCGTCGCGCCGCACACTCCCACATCAAGTTCGATACCCGCATAGCGCTTAGCAGCGTCGCCGAATCATCGGAGGGGTCCAGTTGGTCGACGACGCATCGTATGACCTCGACGGGCAGTCGTTCAGGGGGGGTCATCCTGATCCGGCGGTATCGTTTCGCTGTATCAGCAATGGAATATGAGCAAACAACAAGTGCTGATTGATGACAACATGTTGAAGGGATCGACTGTAGATGAAACGCTAGAGGGGTGGTGGGGTCCCGGAGTGAGAGGTGAAATGTCGTCAGACCCTGCAGATCAGTGCGTCAAGCATTCGAAGCTGGCACTGCCGGAGTGGATCAGACGTCAGTGAGGAGAGGTGTGCAGCGGCTGGACCGTGCACTTCAAAGTAGAATAGCATTACGTATCGATACACTGCATGTCGTCTGCCACAACTACGCAGGGAAACTCGGCGGGGTCGAGCCGTTATACGAACGGGAATGGCGTTGAGATCCTTGAGGGCGCGGCGGGCGCGTGTGGCCGCCCCTGCGCCCTCGCCTGCGACGACGAGCAGCAAGGTCAGCAGGCGGGGCATGGAGCTGACCCGGCGCGCAGGAAGGGCAACCGCAATAGGGAAGTCTCCTGACGGAAAGAAGGTGTGAAGTCAACCATGGCGTGGTTCGACATGAAGGAGCGCAGTTGGGCGTCACGCTGACACAACACTCGCGCTGGGGCGGCACTAGAGTTCGATAGCAAGCGCCCCGAATTGAGCACTTTTGGGGCGTGCACCGTACTGACTAGCCATTAGCAGCATGAGAGGGGGCACTGACCACCCGTAGGGGGAGTAAGGATGACGTGCGGAAAGGAGGGCCGAGGTGGTTCTGTGACAAGATTCTGACTTTTGTCCACAGTAGTGCCACATCGGGTCCTGCAGAACGAGCAGCTGATCAAGCGCAATCATGAACAAGCGTGTGTCGGGCCCAGATCACTGCGTGACGCACCCATGGGAGCACTCCTGTGCGCGTATGGGAGTATGTAAAGGACGTAAACGCAGAGGGTCCGTGGTGGCCCATGTGCGACACTTTTCCACTTGCGGAATGGTCATGCGCTCGATCTTGGCACACTGTGAAGTAGACGCTTTTAGTTACACATCGCACAGACACTTCGCGAGGTACATTGCAGCGTAATGTAGCACAGTCCTAGTCGCGATTCGGTTCGTGTCTAAAGGTGAGTTTTGCTTATCAGCACGTAATTGCGAACTAGGTTTGGTCACGTTACTATAGACCTGCACGCGTACGTGGTCATGTCATGTCAGACGAGCACTTCACGTTAGGTCAGGAGCGGAAACGATACAAACGCGTTATCGCTCTCTTCAGCGCGCAGCACGTAACGCGCAGCACGCTGTATTTAGTCAGTTTTCATGGCACACACGGCAACTGAGCACAATAAGCACCCCGCCCGATCCCCTGACGTCGCACGCGTAGTCGAAACGATTCATTCGCTCAGCATTCGTGGACGGAGCGAAGTCAGGCGAGGAGGTGACTTCCGGCGCTATAGGTCGCCGTGGCTAGAGAAAGGGAGGGGGCGCACGCCCCCCTCCATCCTTTACCGGCCAACCTACGAGGCGGAACGATAGTAAGGGACACAAGCAATTCACGATGGAGTTGAATGTAGTTCGTTCTGTCACATACTAATGCATACCCAAGAACCAAGCCGCCCCATGGACACACTGGCGCTCCTCCGCTTAGCTATTGTACTCAAGGCCCGCCTCGTCGTTGCTCAACTCCCAGCATATTTCAGAGGGCAACCAAGAGGACTTGGTAGAGGCTCTATGCGGCCGTGACCACTGAACCCCCCTCCCTTACTTGCTCTGGCTTGATTGGTCTTCCGAAACGCTTGAAGAAGCATCGCTTGCATCTTCAACCGACCCCTCGGAAGAGTCCTCCTGGGAGCTGTCGTAGACGTCGGATGAAGAATCACTTGAAGACCAGTGATGGAGAAGGTGGGATGGACAACGACGAACAAGAGATGGTGAGGGAGAAGAGAAAACGCAGCAATGTTTCTGCTCGCTGGCGTGCCAGCCTGCGCGCTCACCACGCTGCAGCAGGAGCACGACGCAGGGAGGAGCAGCATGTAACGTGTGCAGTACGTGCTCCTCTCGATGCTTTCGAAAGCAGGTACGTATCTTTCTTTGGATTCACTAAGATTCCAAGCTTGTCCCAGCCTGCCGAAGCTGGACCCTGAGCTCGCAAGTCAACCGCAAGTCAACCGCGAGCATACCGCTGCAGGACTGCTGCAAGGAACACCGCTGGACCGCTGATGAGAGAACCTGACCGACTGATAAAGCCCAGGGAGAGCCGCCTGACCGCCTGAAATCCAGGGCGGGGCAAGGGCAAAACGCGCGACTTAGCTCGCGGGCGGGAACCCTATTGTCTATTGTTGCGACGCGGCTGGGCCGGCTGGGTTCGAGACAAGACGCTACTTGCCTCGCTGGACGTGCACGCAGGATAAAGAGGT
Organism: Trichosporon faecale; assembly: GCA_039545375.1. Taxonomy (NCBI): domain Eukaryota; kingdom Fungi; phylum Basidiomycota; class Tremellomycetes; order Trichosporonales; family Trichosporonaceae; genus Trichosporon; species Trichosporon faecale. The sequence goes on from BCLU01000002.1 coordinate 3,022,815, forward strand.
ATGCGTACGTGCGTGCTCGCGTTCGAGAACGCATACGTGCGCCACGATGCATGCGTCGCACCACGCTGCTGCGGTGTTTGATGGTGAGTCAGTTGCTTCGGATGAGACAGAGTGAGCCGAAGAGTAAAACAGAGTGAGGCTGAGGCGATTGAGATCGAGCAGGAGTCAGCCGTTGCAGAGTCTGGCGTCGAGATAGAGGACGAGCCGGAGGCGATGTCGTTCCTCGTAGGAACGTCCACGGCAGGTACTGCCCGCGATCAGGTCAACAGCGGCCAGCACATGCCAGTGAGCGACTCACTCGGTCGCGGATCAACGGCATGTCTCGTGAACAAGGTGTACACCATGCCGAGGACATCACAGCCCCCCCGCCCCCCCCCCCCCCCCGGACCAACCAGTCGCTCCTGGACCAGTACGATTAAGCATCGTCATTTGCCTTCAGCACCGGCCCGTTATGCTCTACGCTGCTACTGTCTCTCCAGCCTCGCGCAAGGAGACGTACGCGGTCGTGCATGACGTCTGCATCTTCCACGAAGGAGCAGGAGAACGGGCAGGGCGAAACTGGCGGCACGAACGCGGCACACCAGCGCTCAAGGTTCAGAGTTGGGACCTCCATGAATCGCGAACAGAAGGACAAAGAGCACGGTGGGGATCGTCCGAGGCCGTTGGTGCGGTGCGGCCCCGCGACCGCGGGACCCGACTTTGGCCGGGCGGGCAGGAGAGCGTGCAGGAGGATCCATCGATTCCTTCCCGCCCTGGAACCTTGTCACCCTCTACGCGAGTGCTTTTTGCTGCCACACCTGCCTGCTGGTCAGGTGTCTAATTCAAAGTGCTGATTTGGCTCGGAGAAGCTGGAACAATTCTCGTAATCCAAAGTTTAATGTGCACGTACGTACTTCCAGCAAACCGTTCGTTCGTTCACGACCCTCGAGCTCTCCTAAGCCGTTCGCGCACCCGGACTGCATGCCAGCCATGCACTACGAGGACACGTACATGCTGCTCAAGCCGCTGCCGCACGGCTGTGTGGCCGGCTGTCTCGAGCTGATACCTCGAGCTGCCGGCGGGGTAATAGCTCTGGCGGGCCTTCGGTGTGTGTGGCCAGATCTCTCGCTTGCTCCAGACCTTCGACCTCGAACATGGTACGCGAGACACTGTCCTCAGACTTCTGAAAACTTTCTGTTCGGCTTCGGATGTTGCAAGTCACGAACCAAGAGCTAGAGCTACCGCCTTCCAATCAGTCTCAAACTAAGCACTTTAGCCATCAAGCATCTGACATACGTCTGGGCGGAAGGAATGGTGTATATCCTCTCGTCCCGAGAGCTCCTGATGCCGTTCCTGCGGTTCTGTCACAATTCCATGGCGCCATGTCCCTCCTGCCTCCGAGCGGCCTGGCAGGGAGCCGCATCCTGCAGTGCTCGCCGCCAATCGCGCGAGCGTTTCAGCTGCTGTGTGTCACTTCCGAACACCGACCACCCTGATGCATTTCTTACGCGAGCTGTCACAGTTCTGTCTGTTCTGTCACAAGTCTGGCACCATACGGTTGGCGAGCTCAATCCTGAGCTATGCCCAGTGCCTTCCTGTCTTCCGAACAAATGAGGCATGCGTCAAGGCAAGCAGACGCCTGGTGCAGGTGCTTGGCGTCCTGATCAGTGGGTGCGGTTCCGTAACGGGCTCATGAAAGGACGCGAGCGCGTCGAGGACGATTGGTCTGACTTGCCGCAGCACACGGAACGCACAGAAGTACGACGAGCACATGCCTGAGGATGCCTGAAGGGCACCTGAAGTTGCCTGAAGTACGCCTGATGCGCACCAATTGTAGCACACGCGACATGAAATGTTTCGCCGCGCGCTCCCTGGACATCCCACCGGCCCGACCGGATCCCACTGGATCCCACTGCGTCCCACTCCGTCCTCCCATCGGATCGCGATCTCTAGCGCAGGATCGCGCGTTGGGCCGAGAAGAATCGAGCAGGGACCGAGCACAGATCGAGCAAGATTGTTCAGATGCCGGCGGGCAGATCCCTGCTGCCCTTAGTGGCCCTCGTCAGCAGCCCTGCACTACAGATCCGTACCGAACGTTGTGAATGCGCACTCTACAGACTCGTGCGCTTCTGCGCTGTCCGCAGGTGCTCATTGGTCGCGGAGTTCCAGGCCGCTGATTATGTTAATTGGGTTTACCACTGCATTCAGATCATTCAGTGCTCGTGGATGACCGGACGTCCCCGAACCCCAAGCGCCCCGCTCCGCTTCTATCTCCGTTAGTCAGTCGAGTGCAACGGCAGCGGCCCAGCGCGCCCAGCGGGCCCACTGCCTGCTGGGCTTCCCCCACTGGCACTGGGTTATCCGGGGACCTGGAAGCCGGGCATGACCCATCGCTTGTGCTATGGGGTACGCACGTAAGTTGCTCTGGTTCAGGTTAAGTCAGGTCGCTTTCGGCTGCAGCTGTTGACCTGAGTTGCCTCAGGTCGACACCAAGTAAGCTTCAAAGCGCGAAGCCGAGTCAAACGCCTGCGACGAGTCGCGCATCAAGCCGCGTTGAGTTTCGAAGAGCGCCACGGGGACGGCGTCGTGCACACGTCTCCGCCCAAGAGCATGTACAGGAAGTTGCGCAACCGTTCAGAGAGGAAACGGAATGGGTCGTTGGTACCGCCGTGGCTTACGCTACCTCTACGACTGTGGGTCGCACTGGGTTACGCTCGAAGCTGCGACACGGACTCGGACCTCGGGACGTATCACGGGTGGAAGTGTCGAGTTGGAAGCCACCTTGTTGGAGGGTGCGTAGGAGGCTTCTTAACCTACTCCTTGTTGGTGAGGCGATGATCCTTTCTCCATGTACGAGCTCGGGCCGAGGCGGCCCAGGGCTTCCGGTGAGCGACATGGCGACATGATACGCCAAAACGCTCGCCGTTCGCGGGGATGGGGCCCGGTCTGCAGGAAACGTCGTTTCCTGATACACCTCCGCGACCCGCCGGGACAGCGCTGGCACACTCGAAGTGCTGAAGCACGCATGCCGCAATCTTAACGCGGTCTCGGCTGGATTAGGTTGATGTGCATCTGACGGCTCCAGCAACCCGGTCCCCGCCTCCGTGTTCGCCACGCCGTCGTCGCGCGACACACTACCGGCGAGTGCTAGGTGGCTTGTGGTCGTAGTCAGGCGACGAACACCGTCGTGGAGAGAGAAAGCATTCGCCATACTCAGTTCCCACTCCGACAGTCACTCAGTCACGCATACTAGCATGCACGCACGTCCACGCGAGCAAGCACGCATGTCAAGTGCTGTGGGCTGTGGAGCCTGACGTCAAGGAGTGGCACCTGACGCGGCCCGTTGGCTGTTGCAGGGCCAGGAGGCTGAGCTTAATGTTGCCCCAGCATGGCGCCTGCCACTGCGATGCCCACCACAAACGCCCAAGTTAAGGCCAGGTGTTACGAGAGTCTCTCGAGATGGAACACTTGACACGCACGCTGCGCTCCTTAGAATCTCACTTTGCACAATTCAGATGGGCTCAGCTGCACAGCGTGCGCTGCGTGTGCTGCGCATGCAGACCCAGAGTTCGGCTGGAAGTACGAAGGACGCACGACGAACACTCAGTCACGTCAGAACCCTCCTCGGCCCTGCACGTATGTGCGCCGAGAACCGCCCAGACTTCGCCAATCTATGTCTCTCGTCAGCCCATGCCGTTGTCGCTTCGTCGTACGTCCATCGTCGTCGTCGTACCCGTCGGCGAAGGGCGAGGTTACTCCGTCGTGGGTCAGCGAGTACGTGAGCCTGTACGTGAGTGGGATCAGCATATCAGCATGTTATTTCGGGTGTCGGACGGGGGTTTGACGTCGCAGTGAGTGAGCGGGGATGTGCAACCTGCGCCAACACGCTGGAGGGCTGTTGGGCGCAGCCGCGGCTCTAATTCCGGTTGTGTTCGCTTCACGACGCCGCTTTTCCTGTGCGTGCTCGTGTGCACTTTCTGCAAGCGACTTCGGAGCCCTCGGGCACTCGGGCACCAGCACGCGATAAAGACGGCGACGCCCGTGCTCATGACTCCCTAGCGTGTTCTGTTCGGACACCGAAGCGTCGATCGAAGTTGTGGAGCCGCAGTCTGTACCTAGCCCGACATTGCGCACCATAGGTATGTGCGCGATGGTCGAAGAGAATAAGCTCGCGGCGACGCGGCCATGCCCGACTTGACCATATGGGTCGCCAAGTCCTGGTCGCCCCGCCAGGCCAGCCGCAGCCTGAGTATCACACAGTCCGTGTGGCGTGGCGGGAAGGCGTGCGTCCTTCTGGTGCGGCCTAGGCGTACGCAAGTACCTATCAGCGATCTGTCAGCGATCTGTCAGCGAGTCAGCTGTGAACGTTGCGATATGGGGTCGCCGCTGCACAGCAAAGCAAGCATATGTGCATGTGTGGGAGTGCGTGGCTGAAACGAAACGGCATTAAGCTCCAGAGTTCAGGACCGGCGGCCCAGGTAAGCGAAGCACTGCCAGCCGTGAGGAAGCTCCTGCACAGCTATTAGAGTTGCCAGTCTGTACCTGGGCTAGGCTCGTGAATGGTCACGGTCAGCGGGCCTCAACAATTGACAGCCGAGACACGAGATGCTGTGGTGACGAGGTTGGTGGTCCAATGCGTCCGCAGCACTTCGTCTGCACCGGTTAGCGGCGAGGTACTCGCCATCAGCTGGAGAAAGGAAGAGTAGCGGCCGTAGTGAAGCGAGAAGAGAAAGGAACAGGAACATCGGTTTTACAGCGCTCATACCGACAATAATAGCCTGCGCACAGGTTGGGCAGGTGGAACTGGAGAGCTATTCGCATCAGCTCTACCAGACGTATGTACTGGCTGAAGCTCTGTTGGCCCACTTGCTGCACATTCGGCGTCGATCGCTACACACACCGGGTAACTAGCGCGCGCATCAGAGGCTTGCGGGCGGCCTAGGAGGCGTGTGCATTTGTGATTTGCGAGGCGCAAGGTGGCTAAGTCAGCAGGTTGTTTGTGGTATTGTTGGGATTTTCACGTATTTCCAGCCCACTACGCACACTAGGAAGAAGTATGCCGTATGCAGTCCAGACTGATGTGCAAGTGCCAGGAGCCACTGTGGGAAGCAATTCAGCGCACTGGACCTTGGGGCCGTTAGTGCAGCTTAGGACGGTATTCAGACGGACGGGTTAGTCATCAGCGGCCGGCGCTCACTGCACAACTCGGTAGCTCCAAGCCGTATGCAACTTGCAGGCAGCTGATCGCGGTTCGCGCTAGCTCGCGTGCGACTGAATCTGCAATGATGGGCGGAACTCCATTCATGACACGGCACGCCAACCCAGATCTATGCGCGTCAACCTCGGCAGATGACGAATGGAAGTCACGGGGTGCTCGGATCCCACACGATCGCTGCGAGGTATGTGGGCAATGTGCAAAACACTTAGCGCGTTCACCTGACCAACGCTGACTTGGTCTACCTGGATCTCGTCCTTGGATCCCCTACACTCATAGCTACCAAATACCAGGTCCTGTCTCAGGTCCCGGCAACGCGACGGTGGCGTGGACAGGTACCATGAGCGAGGTAGATGATGTTATCGCGGACCATATGCTCGGTCGGCCTCTACTCTCTCGGCCGTAGCGTTATCTTCCCACGAAACGCAGTGGGACGCGAGCGCCACTTCCCGCGCCGCAGGCCCCAGTCACTGTGCGACCTTATCACTGCGAGATCCGAGCCTGTAATCAGGCTGGGAGGCGGGGCACGTCATCTGCCAGCACAGGTATCAGGCTGACCAGGGAAGGAAGCGACGGAAGCGAGCAGTGCAAGCAGCTCTACCGCTCTGCAAGTCTGGTGGCGTTGCACGGCGCTTCGAAGTTAGAGCGGGCGCTGCGGAGAGTGGTGCACGTTATCAGATCCAACGTGCACGTTGCTCGACGATTGACAATCCCAGATCGCTAGCCTGAAACTCTGTTGTGATGTGGCACAGTGAGCGGATCTCGGGGCGTACCCCTGCACTGGACAACGAGCTCCACTCGCAGCTCGAGCTTCCAAGCGTGCGGTGCATGCGGGCGGGGGGTGCTTATCAGGTGTCATCAGGTCAATGTCAGCCAGGCCGGTCCAGGACATTCGGCAACGTCAGTCTGAGCCACAGCAGGCGGGCGTGCTCCGCAGTGCCTTGCGGCCATCTCCGGACGAACATCAGAACAAGCTCACCTGTAAAGTTCCTTGACTGGGAAGTTCTCATATCCCACAAGAACGGAACAAGATCTAAAGTGGGGGGAGGAACCGACGTCGGTCTTCTGCTGTGCTCTCGCTCGTGATCTGAGAGATCGGAGCCATGAGTAGATGCCGCACGAACCGTTTAGCGCGATGAATGGCGCTGTACATGCCGCTCGAGACCGGTGCAGGTGCACCTGCTGATCTGTTGAAGCACCGTGTTTCTGATCTGTTGCGTTTCCTCCGCGTCATAAGGTCGGGGCACGGCATGCCGCTGGCCTGCGTGCTGAGGCATCTCGAGCCATTTCCTACCCAGAAAAGAGTCCAAGACCGTCATGTGATAGCCATCTTCGCGGGGTCTTGTTCGGATGGCCATAGTGCCGAGTCAAGACACAGGTTCGTGAGAGGAACGGTTCTCTCACGACATACTGCTTCAGGTGATGAAGAGCTTTGGCCACCTTGGTTAGTACCTGGCCCTCGCTAACTTCCATCGGCTCGTGCTCCAACAGCCGTACTCCAACCTACGGTCCCGGCTTCTTGGCACCGCCCTCCATCAATTATCTCGTGTCGAGCGCGGCATGCTGAGAGGTATGCCCGCGGTCAGGGCTTCTAAAGTTCTACACCACTTGGCACCTGTGCCGTGACTGCCCTTAACAACTGCGAGTCTTGGCTCATGCTACGTGTGCTACCGACTGCTACCGCCGGATTCTCGTCATTGCGATGTCAGTCGTTTCAGTCGTCCGCGGAATATGGCCTAAGACAAAGCGCCGTCGGTGGGTTGCTCCGTGTGTGCAATGCGTGAATGTTGCGACACTGTGCCCGACAAGATGATCTATACCGTAAGAGTACATGCAAACTAAACTACTCTTCTGCTGCTACAGTCCGCAGACCAAAGTGATCCGGGAGATGATGTTGTATTTCCTGATGAGACATTATAGTTACAACGCGATTAAACGTGATGAAGGATGCTTGTTGGTGATCCTTTTGATGCTGATGGTATTCAATGCTGAGGTGTTATGCTGATTGCTAGAGATGGGGTTGATTGCTGATGCCGAAGAATAACACCTTGATGAGACTCGAGACAGGAAAGCCGGAATGATGTCAAAAGATAGAGAGCAAATCGAATTATTGGTTGATGGGAGGCGTCACAGACGTAGTCACACGTTAAAGCAGCATGGGGAGCTGGGCGTAGGGAAGTGGCCCAGGCTGCGCCTGCTGGAAGGGCTTGCCCTCGAAGTGCTCGAAGACAGGGGTCGTGAGCGACGAGATGGTCTCGACGCCAGGAATCGTGCCAGAAATGTCGAGGCGAGGGGTGGGAGGGAAGGGGCTCTCGCTCGAGCCAGAGCTGGAGCGCTGGGGGCGAGGAGAGCTGGTGTCGGCGCGAAGCGATGGAGGGACACTGTCGTGGATGTCAAGCTCGGGCTCGTCGAAGCTGAACACGGGCTCGGCATCCGAGGAAGCCTCGTAGTAGCGGGTGTCGACGTAGGGGGCGGCGACAGCGGGCTGGGGAATGACAACGGGGGCGGGGACAGCGGCGCGGCGCGAGCATGAGGTGCGCTTGTCGTCGGTGAAAGAGTCAATCTCCAGGATGAGCTTGCGCAGGCGGTCGAGAGTGATGCGCTGGGCAGGGTCGAGAGTGAAGATCTGGCAGAGGATGGACAGACAGGCGTTGGAGATGGGGAGAATGCGACGGAGGAAATTGGGGTCCCTCAGGAAGGCGGTGAACGATTCGTCGCCGGGGGAGGCGCAGCGCCAAGGGTTCCTTCCACAAACGAGGTTGACGAGGATGACACCCAGCGACCAGACATCGGCCGTGCGCGTCGGGTAGCTGGTAGCGCTGTGGCTCCACTCTCCGAGACACTCGGGAGCAATGTAGAAGGTCGAGCCGCAACCGAACTCGGTCGACGTCGACTCCGAAGTGGCCAAACCGAAGTCGACGATGCGCACACGGGTACCGTCGTTCGAGCACACAATGTTCTCGGGTTTGACGTCGCGGTGTGCGATGCCAAGCTGGTGAAGCCAGTCAACACCGTCGAGGATTTGCAGGAAGACGGAACGGATAAGGTCGTTGTCACCAGCATACTGTGGAAGGTTAGTTACGTGATCCAATCTGGCGCTGCACAGATCGCTGTGGCTTTACGGTGCCACAGCGCCCATGCCGATGGGGTACTCACCCTTTGCTTCTCGGTGATCATGGCGAACAGGTCACCCTCATCTCCGTAGTCCATGACAACGTAGACACAGTCATGCTCCTCGACGAGGCGGTCCATGCCAACAATGGACCCGTGGCGGGACGCTCGGTGGTGGAGTTCGATTTCGCGCAGCTGGAAGCGACGTTGCCTCTCATCGATTCCGTGACGTCGGAGCTGCTTGACAGCACGCTTAATGGGCCGGCCATAAAGGTAGTCGAGAGCATAGTAGACAACGCCGTAGGCACCGGTGCCAATCTCGGAGATCAACTGAATGTATCCATTGTCGATGAAGCGGGGTTGGTGGGAGGGACGCTGGGAGGGCATGGTGCTGTGAATGGGGATGGGATAGATGCGTGATTGAGTTTACAGTTGTTGTGTCGATCCAAGGCCGTAGCTTGGAGTTTGGAGGGGTGTTGGGAGGGGAGGGGGTGACGTTCAGTTGGCGCTCGCGGCAAGCACGGTCCGACTGATGTTTGGGAAGGGGGAAGAGGCGATGCTGCAGTCGAAAGAGAGAAGAGTGTTGGCGACGACGAAGTGTTCGAAGAACGGCGACGACAACGACTGGAGAAGAGAGGTGAGGTTACAGAAAATAGGCGATTATGGTAGGGGAGGATGAGAACGAACAGGCTACACTATGTATATTAAGAAGGTTGGCTGGAGATCGGTCGCTTTTGAGCTTGGTGGTAGATGGTGACGGCGGGAACGCGTTGACGCTGCCATTTTTGACAGGGGCCAGCCAGCGGTTCAGGCCTTGCAGGTTGCACCACGAGCGCGGCGCAGCGCACGAGATAGAACGTCCGTTCCACCTCAGGGCGGTCTCGACATCCAGGATACCCAGGATGCAAGAGCATGTGAGGGTCTCCAGGGGCGATGGGCCGCCAAGCTGCGCGGCAGCTGAGCCAACCCGCGGTCGGTGGTCAAGCCCGCCATCATCAGGGTGCCAGGCTAGGGACAGCGGGGAACCAGAGAGCACGGAGAGCGAGGGGAAGGAGGGTGACGGCAGGCCAGGTGAGGGTTTCATGATGGCATCAAGCGCAGTGGGGTTACGTGATTTTCTCGGTTTGTGTTGGCCTAGATCGAGAATCGAGAGCGCATTTCATCAGCTCAGGGTCTCCATTGCGCTCTTAGCTCTCCTGCGTCTCTGAGGACCTCTCGAACTTCCCGCCTCTAGACTCCAGCCCCTTGACGATTTGGGGGGGTACGTACTACTTTTGGATTTCCTTGGGATTCGTCCCACTTTTGAGTTCGTGCTACTATACCGAGGCACGGCTGGCGCGGACCGTCTGCGCTCAGAGTATCTCCTAGCGTACCTGTACCTGCGCGCGGTCTGGCTTCTGGCCAGCTTACGTGCACCCCGACAGTCCGATTATGCCCGTACCTGTCGAAGCTTGCTCTCACTCCACGACGAGCAGAGGGAAAGAGGAACAGGCCACAGGACCCAAGGCATCGCCGCCAACGCAGACAGCGCGCCGCTCGCCGTCGAGAACCTGGGACTGCACAGGCTAAGGAAACTCCAAGCTGAAGCATATGGCGGGCCGTAAAACTCCCACTCTGGGCCATTCTGAGCGAAGCTGGGTACATCTGGGTTCGCGGTTCCGCGCCAACACTCCCCACAACTCGTGCAGCAGGAACAGGCAGAAGGGGCACGCCGTAAGCTCTGCCCAGTGGACTGCATGGTGCAGTTGGGCCGTTGGGTTGCGTCGCACAGCACATCTCACTCCTGCCAAACATGTGCACCCCCCAGTTTGACTGTCTTCGTAACACAACACGCCGCAGTGGCGTCTTGACGCCCATCAGGCCGCGATATCAGAAGGCCACAGGATCCCTCGGGCACGGCGCAGCAATCGTGCATTAGGCGTTCGCTTCGGCGAGCGTCGGGCGTTCGAAAGAGGGTCCGAAGGGTTCGTTGAGGTCATCCGTGACGTCTAGAAGATTAACATGTCTCATTGCTGCTGTCTGGCGGCGGCCAAGGGCGTTGTGATAGCCTGAACGGCCATAGAGTGGGTCACCTGCCCTGCAGAAGGTGAGCGACAGGCGTCAGTGGTAGTGGGGCATGATGCGCAGGGCTAGAGGAAGAGGTGCAGTGCCTGCTCATGAACCTAACGTGCCATGTACGACGAGCGAGCTGCCCTGTCGGCCCACCTGCTGATAGCTCCATCACAGGGCACATGGAGGAATGAAACGTGCCTCGCTTTCAAAAGCGCACTCTCATCACGAGGATGACGACCCATGGCTGCTTGCCAGTCACATCTAGACGGAGGCACTCCATTGCCGCAGTAGCCCTGCCAGGCAAAGGACGCTTGGAGCAGCTGGCTTGCTTTCCTTAAGCGGTTGCATCATAATTGGTGTCTTGCCAGCCAGGACCTAGCGAACCCTTGCGGACGATTGAAGGGCTGCATTCATACATTGGAAACGCCAGGGTAGCCCGGCTCGCTCTGCTCGTGCCCTTCTGCCACGTTAAGCCTCTCCCGTCCTATTTTCTTGGTGTATTGCTTAGGGTTCGTCACCGCGAGCTCAATAGCTGGAGATCCTTGACTTTGCAGGACACAGGAATAACTCTCCTTTGGCACGAGCGGGAAATACAGGTTGTGCCACTTGCAGTCCAATGCATAGGGCATGGTCTGCAGAACGCTCGAGGCTGTGACGTGTGCCCATCCGCCCAATCCAGAATTGATTCATGGTCCCAAACGCAGGCGAACGTAGCTTGTGCGGACGCTTTTCTCCTTGATTAAACGCCACCCCAGCGCCTGAACGGGGGCCAGCGCCGGTCACCGGATGAGTGGGCGTACGCCTACGGTCCGACGACCGGGCGAGGGTTGTTTTCGTTAGTACGTCCAAACCAAGGTTCCCTACAGCGAGGACCGAGGCGTACAACGCCTCTGGGTAGCTACGGAGACATCAGCCAGCGCATCTCATTGCCGCCACTACTGTCGCCACGGTTCCTTTGTCCTCAGGATGGCTTTGTGCAGTTGAGCCTGTTGGGCAGCTCCTGGCCCAATTGTGCCTTCGCCCGGAACGTCGCCACGGTACACTGCCTAGATACCACCACGGGCAAATTCGTGGCCCATGAGACATCTTGGGCGGCTCTTGCGATGTTCGTGAGCTCGTGCACGACGGCTCCTGGACTCGCCGGAATGCCATTACCAGTACAGCGCAGCTGTTACTTGCAACATCACGTACTCACGCAGGCAGAACTGCAGTTTCAGGGCATGAAACTTGGTAGGTGAGGCATCGCGAAGGTGAAATGACGGCATAGCATTTCCGTTTGGCTGCCCGTGCACCCGTCCCAGATACCTTTAACCCGTTTCCATATACGATATGTCTCTATCCTACGGTATAGGATGCCATAGGGATGCATTAGCCTTGCGCGCGTTCAGTAGCAAATGACGGCATTATAGTCGATCCCGACATGCGGCGTGCGTGTCAGAGATCACATTCAAAGATCGAAACGTAATCCTTGGTGCCTAGGGTATGTGCTGGGAGAGTACGTACACACCCGATCCAGAAAACTACTTGCGCTTGGACGCTCGCGGCTTGGTGCGGTAGCAATGCACCAGAGCTTTCCGCGGTCAGATGAGCAGCTGTCTTAGCAAACCTTGTACGGCAGATGATAAATATCAGACAGAGCGATGCTCCGAGGGCATTAGGCCTACACATTCGTTCGATACGGGCCGGAGCCGTCACAGGATCCCTCCAGGATCCGTCCAGGTATGTACGGCCAGCGGCGAAAAGGTCAATGGGCAGAAGCAGATAGACGTTCGGGCACAGGGCATTCGCGGCTCCAACAAACCTGCTTAGCGGCCTGAATCCCGAACCCGGGCCGCCTGCGCATCGACGCCTCTCTAGCTCCCCAGCTCCCAGGCTCCCAACAGAGTCAGGTGAATGGGTGAATTGCACAGATGCCCAGTCACTGGCCAGACTTAACTGGGCTCGTAGTGCTGCCGTATTAGCTGTTCCTGACCGAGCCCACACGGACGCCTTATCCCGTGTAAGGTCTTCCCGTAAAGACGTTAGAGTTTCCGGAAACTTTCCCCAGCGGAGGTCCAGACCTGTTACAGAGGCGCGGTTTGCCACCCGTGCCAGCCGTACAACCGTTTCGCCGCCTACAGTCCACCTTGATCCGTCAGTAGGGATTCTGTTACCTCAGCGGTGAACACGAGACCACGTATCGGGCTCGTTTCATTACGAACACGTCGTGTCGCGACTCGGTGGTCCAGTCCTTGGCAACTCCGCAACGCCCAGCCTTGCCGCACTGTCGTTCAATTGACGCTTTCAGCTCGCATTCCTAACGTCTTGGATGAGCGGGCTTGTTGGCAGCCCGCTACTGCGCGGCGTCAGCGGGTAGTGCCCCATTCATGCGGCGCTGCGCCATGGGCGTGAGGCATTTGGGGCCTCCGGTACGTCAGGTTCCAAACAGACGCTTGCCTGTCGTCCGCCGTGGACAGTGTTTGGAAGGATCAACCACCGAACATTTGACGCATTCATGGTGATCTTCGTCCAGGAAAACGATGTTCGAACGCCACCCCAACCCACCTGGTGAGCATGCGGTGCACCAAAGCCACTTCGGTGTGACGAAGCGTTACATAGCATGTCATCTGGGGCGAGCCGCCGGGTTGGCACTGCCCGTGGACGCCACCATCCAGGATTCTTTCAGGACATGTCAGGAAGGTCAGTCCGTCAAACCCGGCCTGCGCCAGGAAGTACGTGCGCCACGACTAAGGCTATAGGATTTTAAGAGTAAATGGGACTAACGCGACCCGACTCTTGGGTGAGGAGACAGAATACAAGGCTAGGAAAATACAGGAAAGTGGATATCCAGCTTCCGACTCTGCTTAAACCGAACCCTGCGCCGAGGGCTTCCTGACGCATGCGCGATTTCTCGTCCTCCGGGACCGAGGCGTCTAGGCAATCCGGAGGCTTCAGAGGGGTGGGGCTGTGGTCGCGGCTAAACATCGCAAAAACAGAGTTTCGATCACTTCAGATATTACGGCATTACCAGGCCCTCACCTCTGGATAGTATGCGCAGCAGCGGCCCAGATGCCCCAGCCAGGCCAATCCCTCAGAGCACACTGAGTGCGGGAAGCGCCAATGTCCTGACGTGCAGCCTTGGTGAATCACTCGCTGAACCTTACTGCATGCGCCGCCTCGCCTGCACGCGCCAACACACTCGTTCAGTCAACACGTAAAGTGGACCCGAACATGTTCCACCTTCGCGACTGTGCAAGCGCGTCCTCCGCCCCCCACTCCAAAGTAATGTAGATCGCATGCCACCCGCGCCAGATCTCTTGGCGGCTTCTGCCCTCGCTCCTGGCATGCACCTGCCTACCTGCCCGTATTCATCTCAATCGAACATCCGCTTACCTCCTCACATCACGGGTTTGATGTTTGGGTTAAGCATAGTGGGTTGAAGTGCTGTAATGACTGGCCGCGACCTTTGATACAACTCTGGTACCTTGGCACTGTGCAATGTCGGGGCGTTTCGTCTTCTTTCGGGCTGCACATGCTGCACATGTTGCATCGGTCGTTCCGGGTCGGTCCCAGGTCACTCGCTTCGGTCAGTGCACGGATGGCAACGACCAGTGAGCCGCCGAGTGTCCGGGTGCGGACAGTGGGCCGAGCCTGGACTTCTGCGCTTCTTTCCCGGACGAATGGACGCTGTCAATGGGTCTCGTGCAGTCTATGGACCGATTATGCATTGTGTGGCTGCAGTAAGCTCCGCACACGAGGTGTCCCGAAGCCACCCCGTGGAGTGGTGGCAAGACCTCGTTACCGACACAACAGGGGGACTTCCTTTCAAGGAAGACGTCGGACGTGTACGGGGTGGCGAGACGGTAGGCACTGCCAACTGCCACCTATTCACGGTGCTGATGTGAGACACCGCCTCTGTACCTCAGACACCCAGGACACGAACAGAATGACCGTTTACCCGCGTCATCGTCAATCCGAGGTCCGCTGTCACAGCATGCACAGCGCGCAGCGCATAGCGGCGGGCCGGACGCGTCCTGACCGCCGCGGCACTTGCCCGCATTCAATCCATTCAATGCTCTACGGGATGGGGGAAGCGAAGGACCCCAGATTGTACCCCAGATCTGCAACAGCTTCTGTGTGATGTGCACGATCTGCTCCCCACACTCCGTGAGTCATGCCAGTCAGAACAGCCAGAAGAAATGGTGGGCGGAAAGCGAGTTACGAGACAGCCGGTTCCCAGAACATCAGGTCGAGTGACTCTTCCGATTCCTCGGTAGCGGTCAAAGGAGGGGCCCACAGACGTGTCTCGTGCAACGAGCGCGTGCGGCGCGTGCTCGTATGCTTAAGTGGGCATACTGTGCGGAGCATTTCCCAGGCTGTTTCGTTCCCAGCCATTCCCAGAAGGCATGAAACACTATGCCTGTCCTGACCGAAGCCCGCAAAGGACAACGCTATGACCACCACACTAGATCGTGTGAACGAGATTCCGGGACCTGGTCGAGCTGCCTCAGTGAGGTCCGGCACGCACCAAGCATGCGACGTTCCATGTCCGTGGCATGCGACGTCCGCACAGACAGAAATCCAGCGCCGTGCCCAGATTCACATTCATTTGGTCATTAAAGCTGGCACGACTAGGCCCAGTTCCTAGCCACCAGCACACGTAGGTTGGAACGCAATTCTCATGCGACCGTGCAGCTCTTACATATCAGCGGGCTTAGGCTTTTGCCTCTAGCTTTCGCTGGCTTCTGACTTCACTGTGCCCTCATGGTGTCCTCACTTTGACTTCAGTCGTGAGGCTTGTCTGATCGCCCTCTCTATCGCCTGGGGCTGCTAAGGAGGGCGGCATCGGTGAGCCTCTCAACCGAGACTGCGATTCCAGAGGTCAATCTGTGGCTTTCGCTCACACGAATTCGGTTCAAATTGTGCTCAATGACCGACTGAAACACTACGCGTCCAGTCAGAAGGGCTAGCGTCGCAAGTCGGTGCAGAAAGCGGCAGAACATGCAGAATTGCGCAGGCACTGGCGAGACAGGCGACTGAGACAGGTGTCGGAGCCGTGTTAGCTTTGAGACCGGTGAGCATCGCCATTCAGTCAGGCTTCGTTCAGGCGCACAGAATGAAAGAAAACGTGGGTGCACGATGGCACAGCAAGAGGACCAAAGCAAGGCCCCAAATAGGCTCGAGCAGGCCCAAGCAGGCTCAAGCAGGCCCAACGTTGCCCAGCAGGCCCAAGGGCCAATTCAGGCGGAGTAGTGCAATCGACCCAAAGACTGTAAGCCAATTCCGCCACTGAGAGCCGCTGCACCACGAGAATTCATTAATCGTATAGAGCAGTGCCTTGTTCCTTTGTTCCTCCGTTCCTTCCCACCACCTGAGCTCGCTCCTAGACTGCTCCTGCTTACTCCGAGGGCAGGGTCCGGCCACCGCGGGCGCACCGGTGCACGGGGGCTGAGCTCTGGCTCTGACACCGAGACCCGGACCCTGCCACTGACACGGGCAGGGCCCCGAGCCCCGAACGTCGCGCCGTTACTGCGTCCATAAGCTGGCGCCAAAGCCTGTGCTCCACGGCCTACGGCGGACCGAGGAAGGTGCGGGGCACTACTGGGCCCAGTCCGACTGTCATGGCGGACTGAATGATGATCACTAATGCACTAGTCCCATTCACTTCTCATGTGCGGGCCAGGCAACTCAGACACCGTCTCATGCGCTCATAATCTCATAGGCTCGTAGCTCAAAGGCTCATGTGGCGCCGCAGGCGACGGAGGACGCGTTCCAGTCCCTCACCCTGCTTGCTGCGATCACGCGGGCATTCGTCGGAGTCGTCATGTGCCAGCCGCGGCGCGATTGCATGATCGCGTCGCGTGAAAGCACGAGGGCCGGACATGATATGTCATGAGGAATATGAGGCGGCGGTGGGTCTAAATCGAACTCCGTCGTCGGACGCGTCACTCCACAACCTCGTTGCACTCATACATCTCGCAGAGGCGAAAGGAGATTCGAGGTGCCTCAGTGCTAAGCATTCAGCAGGCGGAGGTCACTCCACCGGCCACATGACCGGACACTCAGCGTTCCTCGCAGCACACCTTAAGCACTACGGACTGAATGATGCCAGCTGTTGCCGAGGTATTCTTGAACCTTGCGGCGCCCTGTCCCTCTTTCCAGCAGTCATCTTCCCACCTGAATGCACATGCACTCGCCGCGGATTGCTTTGTGTGCAGCGATTTTCTCGTAGGTTTGAGATTGCAAGCTTCGCAGAGTTGCGTGATCGCCGAAGTGAATCTCAGCCCTCTCGTACCCACCTGGCGAGGTGAGTGCCCTCTCAGCACTCCGATTCGGGTCCCTGCAACCTTCCATACCTCGTTTAGGCAGCGCATAGAGTTCATACTTGCATCAGCTTGGCCAAACGAGTCAGGCTCATTGCATTCCTCGCTTGAACCGTTGGAGGGCAAGAAATTATTCTGCGCAGAGGTTTGTCGTAACTCATTTGCATGCCCCTTTGTACGGCGTACCATTGAATCGGCTCTGGCCACTCATTCCACGGCAGCACGCGGTGCACTGCAGTGTATCGAGCCAGCTGCGGAGGTGGCCGACTCAATCTGAGATACGCTCAGAACGACTCGGGGCAAACCTTACGAGCCTTGACTGGCGCTGGATCACAGTTGCATTCGTGTCCCATTCCGTTGCATGGATTCAACGATCGCTGTGGGATGACTACCACCATAAGCGGGCTCCGGCACGGAAGGTCTATCGCCCCGCGGGCCCCTGGCTCGTCTCGCAGCCGCCCCGGGTCGGCGAGCTCGTGTCGGTGCATTCCTCACCGCCCTCAGCGACCCTCACAGCTCCAACAACTTGGGCCTGGAGACAAAGGCAATTCAGCGGCGAGTTTCCTGTGCAGCTTTGCTTCCAGGCCTTGACTGCAATTGCTGCTTCGAGCACTAGCTGCTCATGCATGGGCGGCACTTACCACTTTCTGATGTTTCCTGCAGCCACGCCTTATTCACTGATTCTGTGTCCGACTGCACCCGGTCGCGAGACAATCGCGGTCAGCGGCACACAGCCCGCCACCGCCCGTGCCGCCCATCCGCCTTGAACGGGAAGCGCTCCACAATCTCGGCCCTCGGCCTCCTGACTGCCAGAACGCACCTGAACCGATACCTGATGCGATCTCGACCGACCATCTATCCATGACTGCATGGCGGCTGTGACGGCTGATGGCGCCCTGGGCAGTCACTACCCGGCTTGTGCACCACGGCAGGCCAGGCGGGAGCTTGTCTCTCGCATCCGAGGAACTGTGAGAGCAGCTAATCTGCAGAGCAACGTACATTCCGCAGCTCATCCTGACCATCTCATGCCGGCACGTAATGCACAGGGCACGCGCACTGCTGGGGAGTCAGGAGTGCCAGTGCTGATCGGCCATGCGCGCCATGCGCCCAGCGCCGCGTTGGCTGAGCGCGGTGGCTGTGGCTCGTGCAATTCGGAGGTTTCTGCTCACGAAGAGCTAGACAGGCTGTACGACGAGCGTCAAGCACAGGTAAATCTGCACGAGTGCAGCCAAGGTCGCGGAAGTCAGGTAGGCACTGGTGGAAGTCAAGCTGGCCCAAGTTTGCTCAAGCTTGCACAAGTCCGCCCCAAGTCCGGTCCAAGCCTAGTGCCGGCGGGATAAGTTCGAGCCAAGCGTTACAAGTCCGTTGGAGACACACGCTTGGCCTGGCATTGCATAACTGACGCCAAGGGCGCTGGAATCGTCTGGAACGTCTTCATCGCTGACTACACGTCGCACTGACAGCAGCTTGGACTGCCGAGAGCGCTGAGTCTATCTGGGACCTCTTGAAAGGTGCGCTAAGGCCAAGACAAACGCTATGCGCGGAAGGTAGAACATTGCAAGCGGATGTGCGTGCGCTCAGCAGTCACCCTTGAAACCGGTGACCGCACGGACCTTCCAAGGACGAAGGCGAACATGAGCCGATGAGGAGGCTTGGACTGGGGAACACGAGGCCCCAAGCAAGCTGCAACGCCTCCGTGACAGTGACCACTAACTCGTGGCTGAACCACCGGGCAGCAAGCACACGCGGCCAACTGTGAAGGTAACTCTGCCGGTCGTGACTCATGTGCACTGAAACCTGCCGGGCTTGCCGAGAGCGAGCCAAGTGTAACTCTAGCCGCCCGGCACAGAAGGAGGGACGATCAGCCACCCTACGCCTGACTGCCGCTTGCCCGGTTCCTTCGGTCTCTTCGGTCCAACCGTGACATTGTAACTCTTCGGACGACCATGGAAGCTCAGAGTACGGATGAAACTTGCCCGGGCCCCTGCGACAACATGACAAGCGCAAATCGCCCTGTCCGATGTATAACGCCATTTACGCCTCCAAGAACGACTACGACGTCGGCGCTGAAGCAATTAGGCGTCGAGCGACGCCCCAGTTCCTTTTTCCATCTCGATGTGCCTCCAGATGTGCTCATGCCGCTCACGCTGACGAAGCTCTGAGAATCGCCAGCTGTCGAGATGAAGAAGACACCATGTGCGCTGAAACGATCACCGTGCGGCTCGTCCGGGACGGAACCGCTGGAACCCAAGTGCTGGAACCTCCTCCCGCCAATGTCACCCCCACGCAACGAGCACGATGCCCATCCGGACAACTCAAGGTTCACCTTACCAGTGCGACAGCAGCATGTGCTGCTGCCGATGTCGGCGCAGTGAGGCTGAGATCGCAGCTGGAATCGGCCCATGCGAGCATCTGCGCCTCCTTGTGTCTTGGGTCTGCCGATCCTTAACTCTAGCTGTTCCAACTGATGCACCCGCGCTCACTCACAGTTCAAGACTGAAGTGTGTCAGAGAAGCATAACGGCTGCCTCTGCGCTGCTGCAGCGTGCGACGCGCAAGGGACCCCAGACAGGCAGCTGTTACAGCAGTAACCCAGTTTCGGCAGTTACTACGGGCCTGCCCTTCGTTACCAGAATTTCACCGGACGCCCGGGTGGCACATTTCGTTTATTTCTGTCCGGTTTCCGAGTATTCCGGTTCCAGCGCAGCGTCCTCTAAATCTGCCCCATCTGCCCCTTTCTGGGCAGAATTCCCAGTTTTCAGCAGCATGGTGTCTGTCGATCTTCCGACCTCGAGAGGGTCACGAGGACACAAGAGTGACAGTTGCACGATGGGTGGGGGTGCATTGGCCTAAGGGCTGACGACACCGAACACTAGGGGAAGCGCTGCGGGCACTCGTCACCGGCGCGCGTCCTCGTTGGCTGCTGGACGTCCTCGCCGAGATCGGACACGGGATGCCGGCAGCGTCACCCGGCGTGCGCATCGTGCGAACCTCGGACTGCGTCGTGTGCGCGTTGCGCTTTGCGTGCTCCTGGGCATTGATCACCGCATGCTGCCTTCTGCCACTTCGCAACAAGGCCTCCGAGTGTGAAGGAGTAAGATGCAGTCGGGAGTCGCTGTCGAGTCTGCTAAGCATCCAATGCCTGCAGGGCGACGAGCAACGCTTGCGGGCGCTAGTTGAGTGCGTCCTGAGCGACTGAGCCCGCAGGCCGGATGGGCCGACGGCGACGTCGACCGATTGCATCTTGACAGATTGTTCTGAACTCCCGGTGCATCCTGACAGGGCTTGATTCTGAGCCCGATTCCAACGCACTAGTGTCTCCTCTTTGGGCGTTCACTCCCTGTCGCCGTTCGCTTAGCTCCAGAACAGACGCAGCGGTTCACCGGAACGGGCCTAACGACTAGCCAGCACCGGCCTGCAGGGACATGCACCGCCTGATCGTAGTGTCCCCGATCACAATCGCTGCGATCGCTGCAGCTTTCCGTGTCACGGCCGTTATCCCCGTCGGGTGCTTTGGGTGCTTCGGAGGACGGATCGTCAGATGGACGCTTTCTAGGAAACGTCGCTCGCCGGGACGGATTGCGAACAGGTCCCAGGGTATAGAGACCGACAGGGGATATCCCCGTCCCGAGAATAACGCGGGGTTCCTATCAATCGCCTCTGAATACTTGAGCGGTGCTGCATCGCTGTGCATGACGAGAGAACTGCGGTCATCGCTCTTTCGGATGCTGATCGCGAGAACGGCACAGCACTCGACGTACTCGACGATGTCACCTGCTTGCGTGCAGCGAGCACGACCATCCGGTCCGGATCCCGGTGGTTCCTGAACCTCATACTGCCGCGCGCGGCTTCATCTCGTCTATTTCGATCTCTATCGTATGATGCTATTGCTCTTAAACGCTTGAACGTCGCCGCACGCGGCGTCACGGATGCACTACGGGCTGCGTACGGCCTCCGGTCCGAGCCGGTCGGCTATGTTCCCCCACCCACTCACTCACTCCCCACTCCAAGACACCACGCGGTGACCTCGCTACGCAGTGTGCCTGCGGGACTGGGGTCGCAATGAGGACGCGTTTCACCTCATGACCGCGCATGGCCATGTCACGAAGCAGGAGTGCCGGATCGTGGGCTTACGCCGACTTGGGCGCAAACGAGATCACGGCAAACTTGCCACTCGTGCGCCAGTCGGGCGCCTCCTTGTCAAGGCGCTCAGCGACGCCAGGCTCAAGGCCACAGCTGGATGTTAGCTTAGCAATCGACGATCAGCTGAAGACAGATTGAATCAGCCTGCAAGGTCGCTACGACAGCGCGTCTTGCTGCTTCTACAACGCTCCATCGGGTTCGCCACCTCACACGGCGAAGCGCTCGCGGTCTCTACTCACATAGTGTCGGCCTTGTTCGTGCGCAGTGAGACGAGGTTGAACTTGCCGTTCAGCGGGCCTGTTTGTTAGCGCAACGACCTCAACGCTGAGCTAGATATGACGGTCGGCGGCCGAACATGGTGAGCACGTTCGTCGCCGCCACTCACCAAGAGCCTCCTCGAATGGAGTCGTCGTGGGCCACTTGGCGTCTCCGATCAGCTTGCGGTAGCTGGCGTCAGCACTCGTCATCAAGATCAGCATTCCGCGCTATTCTCATCAATCCATTGGCTTCGCGCTACACGGACTAACGTTGGCGCGCACTAACACACCAGCACGCGCCCGAGTAAAGTCCAGACTCACTTCAGATCGCCCTTGAAGAGCACGAGGCCGGCCTTCTGGAGCTCAGCGAGGAGCGCTGGGTCCATAGCCGGGAGATCCTGGTACGCATACTGCGTGGTCCAGAAGTTGGCGGCTCCGACGTCGGCGCCCAGAGGCGTCGTGGCCGGAATGCTAAGCTTGAAGCGGCCGGCGGCCAGGTGGCCCAGCCAGCGATCGGCCACGCGCGCGAGGTCCCCCTTCTCATCTGGGAAGAAGGACTGGTCCGCGAGCGTCGCGATCGTCCACCTGTCATTAGCTATTATAGACGAGGCAATCAGCTACTCACTGGAAGTCGTACGGCAGCACGTCGGATACAAACCAAGGGATCGTCTTCGGGCTGGAAATCAGTTCAGAGCTCTACTTGACAACTCACTGG
The DNA here is from genome assembly GCA_039545375.1 of Trichosporon faecale. NCBI lineage: Eukaryota > Fungi > Basidiomycota > Tremellomycetes > Trichosporonales > Trichosporonaceae > Trichosporon > Trichosporon faecale. Next base: position 3,044,588 of record BCLU01000002.1, read on the forward strand.
AAGACAACCTGCGAGACAAACGGTGTACAGCTGACGAGGAAGTCGGCAAGCACGAGGTCGGTGTACAGCTCGAAGCCTGCGTTGTCGAGCACAATGTCGACACGCCCGTCCTTCATGCCCTTGAGGACGTCCCAGACCTTCGTAAGATCGTCGCGGAGCACGTGCTTGGCCTGTTCAGCCTGAGCGGCGGCACCGATGGCCTGCAGTTTCTGCAAGTCGGCGTAATTGAGGTCAACCAGGAGAGAGAGGTCGGTAGCGTTGCCCCACAGGTCGGTCTGAATCATTTCCCTGCGCGTCAGCTGAATCCCTCCCCATAGCTTACCAGAAAGCGACCTCCATCGGGCTCTTGGGCTGGTCCCAGTCCTTCTGAAGTTCGTCCTTTTTGTCGACGAAGCCGTTCACGACACCGGCTAGCTGCCCAATCGCGAGGGAGGAGGAGCGGTACGTCTCGACCTTGGACGTGAAGAAGGGGTCGTACTGCTGCCAGTGCTGCGTCAGGGCGAAAAGTGATCGGAGCAGGCGGTACAGGTAGCACTCGGCGAAGAGCCAGTTCATCGTAAACCATCGCTTTTCGTCCTCGGGCGTAGCGTCGAGCGCGTCGTTGTAGCATGCGCGGTTCGCGTTACCGTCATCGGGAATAGGTCTGAAAAGTCAGCTACTATGCGACCTTTACAAAGCTGCATCAAAGGTCACCTCCACTGTTTCACACCTGCAACTCACTCGAGGACGGCGTTGCGGCCCATGGCGTGCTTCAGCGCACTGAGCTGCGAGATGATCTTCTTGCCCTCAGGCAGCTTTGGGTCCTCGGGGCCTAGCTTGTGAATCTCATCGGTGATGGTCGACACGATGTTGGTCAGGATCACAGGCCATCGGCGCACCACGGTCGAGTAGGAGAAGCTGTTGTCAGCTGAGGCCGCTCAGGAGAGCTGGTTGTTTGCGTTCGCAGCGAAAGAGAAACACGTTGTTACCATCGTACGCACCTGTCCTTGTCCTGCGGAGAGTAGCGCTCGGCCGGGGGCTTGTAGAGCTGGGTCATTGTGTTCGCTGAGTAAGTGGGCGGTGCCAGAAGTCTGGGAAGAGAGGTGGTCGGCGACATGTCAAGGCGGACCTGACGAGCTGGCGGAGGTGGAGGTTCGGCTCAGCGGACTCGGATGCCGCTAGTTGCCGCGAGGAAGGCGACGGCTTTGTCTTCCTCCTCTCTCGGAGTCGCTCTTTCTCTGCATTCACTGTTGTCTTTGATCAGAGCACATGCACATTGCTCCTTGCTGCCCTTCTCGACCTGCGAGCCGGTATCGAGAGTATGCTTGCAGTGCGCGATTATCGCTGTGGTGATATTCCGAACCTTACCCGAGATGGCGTCACGGCTTTCAGATTCGGACGACTCGACCCGCTTATCTGAGCGCCGCAGCTTCCATCGTCCTCCATCTCATCCAAAATCTTTCCCGACTCCCTTGACTCCGCCCATCACACGACAATGGCGGACCACCACCCGGACCACGTCCTGATCCTCTATGCGTCCGAGACGGGAGACGCCCAGGACGTCGCCGAGCGGGTTGCGCGCGCGTTTCGGCAACGACACCGCCGTGCCCTACTGCTGAGTATGGACGCTTACAACGTCGCCGACCTCCCGCATGAGCAGCTACTCGTCCTCATTACTAGCACTCATGGACGAGGTGACCCACCGCCGGCCATGCGAGGATTATGGAGTAAGCTCATCCGCAAGGGTCTGCCGGACGATATCTTCGAGGGTGAGTCACTCAGCTTCTAGCTTCTCTGCGAAGGTAGCTGACGTCAGACGTGCATTACTCGCTTTATGGACTCGGAGACTCGAGCTACGAGCGTTTTTGTTTCGCCGGCAAGATGCTTGCGCGGCGCATGAACAGCCTTGGTGCTGACCCGCTCGTCGAACCGGCGTGGGGTGATGAGAGGGCGCCAGACGGGTGAGTCTTCCTCCCTGCAGCTGCCTCGGTTTCGACGAGTTAACAACCAGAATCGAGGAGACGCTTCTCCCATGGATGGAAGCGACACTCGACGCCATCTGCCCATATCTTCCGGGACCGTCCGACCCGCCGATGAGTAACACCGAGCTGCCACCACCGGCGTACCGCATGGAGCCGGTACTGGACATCAGCAAGCTGTCGCTGAAGGACCAGCCTGCTGTGGAGAAGAAGGGCGACTCGGTCACTGTCGACGCGGACGCGGTGTACGCTCCGCCTGGGTGGGGGTGGGCGACGCTCGCGAAGAACAAGCGCGTGACGGCCGAGGGGTGGTGGCAGGACGTGCGCGAGATCGATCTCGCGACAGCGCCGGGCGTGTGAGTGTACTTGGGCTCAGTTCCTGCAACCTCTGCGTAGCTGACATTCAGGACGTACAAGACCGGCTCGATCTGCGCGCTGCAGCCGCGGAACTCCGCTTCCGACGTTGACACCTTCCTAGAGCTGAATGCGCTCGAGGCACACGCCGATGTGCCAGTCGCTATCACGCCGACGATACCCGGTCAAGAGCTACCGGAACACCTGCCGTTGGGGGTGACGAGTCTGCGCCGGCTCTTGACATGGCACCTGGACCTGAAGGCGCCTCCGCGCAAGTCGTTCTTCGAGTGGCTGCGACGCTTCACGTCGGATGAGCGGGAGGAGGAACGGCTCGACGAGTTTGTCTCAGATCCCGACGAGGTGCACACATACGCGACGCGGAGCAAGCGGACACCGCTTGAGGCGCTCGCCGACTTCCGCGAGACGAAGATCCCGCTGGAGTACGTGCTCGAGGTCCTTCCCCCGCTGCGCCGGAGACAGTTCAGCATCGCGAGTAACTCGGCCCAGCACCCCAGCGAGATCCAGTTGCTTGTTGCCCTCGTCGACTACAAAACCAACCTGAAAATCCCGCGCGTGGGCGTGTGCAGCGCATGGCTGAAGACGCTAGCCGATGGTGAGTTCTCAAGCAAGCGGACAGCTTCCACAATTGGCTCAATGATAGCTGACACTACAGGTGCCCGCGTTCCGTATCAGCTGCTGCCGCCGCAGATCACGCTTCCTTCCAAGGAAACGCCCGTAATCCTTGTTGGCCCCGGAACGGGTGTCGCGCCGATGCGAGCAGTGCTCGAGGAGCGCATCGCCGAGGGAGCTGCCGACTGTGAGTTCTCCCACCCCGCTACCACGCCTCGTCTCACGCTGACCTCAGCCACGGCGCTGTACTTTGGCTGCCGGTCCAAGACCCAGGACCTGTACTTTGCGTCGTCGTGGAAGGAAGCGCAGGACGCTGGCGCACACGTCCGTATCGCGTTCTCACGCGACCAGGCCGAGAAGGTATACGTGCAGGACCTGATCAAGCAGGACGCCCCGCGTGTCCGCGAGTGGCTCCTCGAGAAGGACGGCCGTGTGTACGTCTGTGGATCGTCCAACGCCATGCCCCGCCAGGTGCGTGAGGCGCTTGCGTACTGCATCTCGGAGCAGGGTGGAGGGAAGATGACGGACGAGGAAGCGGAGCAGTATGTGGACGCCATGTTTGACGGCGATCGGGGCCAGGAGGAGAGCTGGTAAATCTGGATGCACACTGCACACTGCACACTGCACACAGCATACATAGAGAGATAGAATGCATCGCATTGCATAGTTTGACACTGGAACACAAGCGAGACGCAGCGCAGCATCGCATGCACGGTGGCCCAATGGTATGGCGGCGGGGAGGACAGCTCGGACACAGGGCCGGTTGTTGACAATGCGGGGCCCGAGAGCGTTGTGCAGGAGCGTGGGTCGTGGGTCGCGGTTGTGCGGTTGTGTCGGGACGTCATGTGTTGGATTGCCGGGAGCTGAGTGTTACGAACTTTCGCACAGTCATTGAATCCTCCTCTCTTTATGTCTAATCCGCTTTGTCCGTCGCTGCCGTCAACACCATTCACCTTCTCTACATTACCTCTCATACCGCCTTTCTATCGACTGACTGCACACGACTAGACACGATTCCACACGACTCGACTCCACATCCCCGCAGGCGACCTAGCATAATCATATCCACTATTCCCTACGCCTCCTCAAGCCTCGACGGCACTTCCACCTTCCTCGCCCGCTTCCCTCCTCGATGAGTATAAGTGAGCGGTTAGCCGAACTCGGCGACCGCACCATCGGCGAGGGGGGCACCCTCTCAGACCGACGAACCCAGCAGCAGCGCCTGGGGCGCGGCCATGCCAGCAACAACAGTACTCGATACGACGGGCCCGGCGCCCAGGTTGAGCTCGCTCATGCGCCGCCGCGCGGCCTGACGCTACAGCTTCCGTCGCCTTCGGGACTGTCCCACATCCTCAAATCCTACACATCATCGCACCCGCTGCGCTCCCCGAGTCCGCTACCGGCTTCCTCCAGAGTCGATCCGAAGCAGACGCAGCGGGCCGCGCCCCCGACCTCGGCCTCCCCGCTTCTCTGGACGCTGCCGACATGGCTCGCGTTCGCCCAGTTTGCGGCCTCCAAGGGCCTGCATATCATCTGGAGCCTTATGCGGCATCTCCTCGTTGGACCGAGAAGACGCAGTTGGGGCTACAGAATGACCTTCGTGAGTGGCGACTTCACTGATCGGCACACGCATAACGCCTGGCACGCTTGACGGGGAAGACAGATCTTGAAGCAGGCAGACGTCACTCATGCCTTGTCCTCGGTCACGTCGATTGGTACTGCTGGGATCACCAAGCACCGGCTTTTCAGCTATGCATGCCCGGCTGGAAAGTCTGCATTGCTGGGAAGGAAGGTTACGAAGGATGAAACAAGCATGGAGCGCCTACGATCTGTGCTGAGGATCTTGTCATGTGCGGCCAATCGGCACAGTGCCCGCAACAGCGAGCCGGTGCACCGTGTTTCGAACGACGTGCGAGAGCTTCGAATCCGGGGCACTCGTTGCCCCACGCTCTTCTCCGGAGGCCCGAGCAGCCGCTGACGCTCTCAGATCACATCGTTCATGCGCAACGTCGCCAACTACACTGACTTTGCGGACATCGTCCTTATCCGTCGCCTCATCAGCATCACCTACCTGATCCCGCTGCCTGCAGACGCAGTTGTGACGCCCATCACCTTTGTTGTGCCAAAACGAAGAGCAGACGCGCTTCGAGGTTTCCTCCGGTGAGTGCCGGCACGGCCCTGTCCGCAGTCCAGCGCGGGGCGCGGTCCGAGCGTGCGCTCAAGCTACTCCCATACGGCGCATCAGCTGACCTAGCAGAGAATTTGACCTCCTGGAATCCGGCACACGAGAGCTGACGGGAGAATGGGTCGTGGGGAATGAGGTCTGGAAGCGGTTGAAGTCCGAGCGCCGGGCGAAGTGGCACGCAGAGCTGCGGCGCCGGCAAGGACCGGGGCCCAGCCGTTTACGTGATGACATGAGCGACAGTGGAAGCTCTGCGGCACCGACCGTGCCGCTGTTACACGGGCACCCGCATCCGCCACGACCAGGTCGGCGCTCCTTCTCCGGAGCACGCACGCATTCGCGTGGCAACTCGCTGAACGGCACGCTGAACGGCATCAGCGGGCTGCCAGGCTCTTCAGCGGACTCGACCCAGCAGACGCCGCGGCAAGGTGCCGCGACGCCCGAGCCTGAGATGGAGGGAGAGAGCCCCGGCCGCCGCGAGCGCGTCATCTACTACGTCCACGGCGGCGCGTACTACGTCGGCAACGCTGCGACACACCGCCTCATCACGATCGGTGTCAGCCGTGCGTGTAACGCACGCGTGTTTGGTGAGTCCAGCTTATAGGCATTCCCCGTCAGCTGACCGCAGCTATCACGTACCGTCTCGCGCCCGAGGCCGCTTTCCCGCTGCCCCTCCTCGACGTCGTGCAGGGCTACATGCGCCTGCTGGCGCCTCCGCTGTCGATTCCGCCGGAGAACATTGTCGTCGCAGGCGACTCGGCCGGCGGTGGCCTCTCACTCGCCCTCTGCATGTACCTCCGCGACAACGATTACCCGATGCCCGCTGGTCTCGTCTTGCTCTCGCCCTGGGTCGACCTGACGATGTCTTGCGGTTCCTGGGAGGAGAACGGAGACAGCGACGTCGTGCCACTGCCACCGCTTGACAGCCACCTGAACCCTGTCGGATGTTACCTTGGCCCGGACGGCGTCGGGGCGTATGTCACGCATCCCTATGCGTCGCCCCTGTTCGGTGACCTGCGCGATCTGCCGCCGATGCTGATCCAGAGTGGTGACTCAGAGGTGCTCCGTGACGAGATCACGCTGCTCGCGCACAAGGCGACGCTCGCGGGCGTCAACGTCACGCACGAGCTGTACGAGGACATGGTGCACGTGTTCCAGATGTTCACGTGGCTGCCAGCAACAACGGCGAGCATCAACAGCATCGGGCGGTGGGTGCGCCAGACGCTGCCGCGCATTGAGTGGGAGGCGCGCCAGAACGAGCTCCACGACCTCGAGGAGGAGCCGCTGCACCCGCCCCTGCAGCCGCACGACCTGCCAGAGGAGCACGAGGCGAGCCAGGCGAACCCGTACGACGCGGAGGAGGACCCCTTCTTCGCCGCGTTCAACAGCGAGCGCCGTCTGCGCCGCTCGCACACCCAGCACCCGCTGCACGTGCGCACTCCGACGTCGCCTGGCCCGCGGAGCCGCGCCGGCTCGCGTGCCGCCTCGCCTTCGACGCTCAGGAGGCGTCGGCAGACAGCGAACATGCACATGTCCTCGCCCGTCTCGCCCGTCGAGAACCACCCGTTCAACCTCACGACGTCTGGTCTTGGCAGCGCCTTCAACACGACGGGCTTCGACGCGCTGTCCCCGACGCCGAGCGTGCGCCGCCGTCTCCGCGCGCCCAGCTCGCACCCGACCACCCCGTCAACGCGCGCCCGCAATCACTCCCACACGGACATCTTCGAGCTCGTGGAGGGATACATGGAGGGCGGCGCTGCGAACGCGACAGTCGTGTACGCGCCGGGCGGAGAGATCCGGAGTGTCGGCGTGCTGGGCGACGAGAGCGAGGAGGAGTAATCATCAGATCGAGCCTGGTCAGCCTGTCGTAGGCAGTGGAGCATACCTCCTTGAGCCGAGGTAGTGCTCCGACGACATCGGCGGGCGGTCTAGACTTTGACCGGAGCGGAGTGGAATGCAGACGCAGCCCCGACGTAGGGTTAGAGAGAGGAGGAGACAAGGGAGGAGGAAGCAAGCATGTAATTCACATTCCGGCAAACAATCATTACGCCCAGACCACCGCCAGTTTCATGCCACACACACAGCATAGACACAACACGTAACTTCACCTGATTATGCATACATTAGTCTTCGCCGTCCTCTGACTTGGTGAGTCACCCTGTGTGCTTACTGCCAAGATGAGACGAGAAGCGGCAACAGAATAAGTCGCGTTAGGCATGAGGCATGTGAGGAAGGAGAGTGAGATGGGTGAGACACGACTCGGCATGATCGGCACCGCTGTGCCTCGCATCTCACATATCGCAGGCGCACAAGGGCGCACGAGAACAGCGTCTCGGAGCCTTTGAGAAGAGTACAGGTATGTGGGAGTAAGTGTGAGCATAACGTCTGGCGTCAGACTCATCGCCACCCTCCTTCTTTTTCGCGAAGTTGCGACACTCACGCACTGCCTTCCCCTGCTCCGCTCAGGCTATTCTTCTGTCCCTATGCAGTCCCCGAGATCTTAGAGCACTTGCCCGGGGCGTCCAGCGCAATCTATCCCGGGCGCGCCGAACGGAGAAGGCAGCTTGGACGTGAGCCGCTCGCCACTTCAGTGTCTCCTGGACAGCGACCGGCTCAACTCTATCTGCGTCAGATCTGCCGTTTCCTACGGACTCGGGCAACGCAGAGTCGCGGACGTCGCCGGTGTACCTGTCCACCACATGCACAGCTTCAGCTGCCCGAGGATCAAGCTCGCCACATGTCCAGGCGAAACAAGTGCCTCACCCCAGCTGCTCCTGAACTCTCCAGTCTTTCAACTTTTGACGCTCCCCACGCAGACCGGAACTGACCTCGGCATGGGTCGGGCGGATCAGGCGGATCAGGCGCAGAACTCTCCCTGGGCGGCCAATGCTCGTCATGGCTTTAGCTCAGCTCACGACCTGGCCGGATATCAGCCCCAGGTCGGCGTATATCGACGTCACATCCCTCTGCGCGGTGGCTCCTTCCCAATGGAGATAAACCGATAGCGCCGGTCCTAGCTCGCTGGCTAAACCTTGCTGAAGTTGCATTCTCCTATCTCGGACCCGACTCCACGGCTCCACCAGGGCAAGGCCGTGGTCATTCCAACTTCTCTTCTCCCCTCTGTTGATCTGCTGTATGCATCACCGTTCGGATCTCGGGCTACTGGGGACAGAGGCATCGGACCCTCGCCGCCCAACTCGGCCACGCCTTCTCCAGCCCGAGACGCGAGACGCCCGAGGAAACCGAGCCCTGTGCCGTACGCATGCCGCACTTGGATACTCGCGTGCATGATCGCCGTCGGCAGGCACATCCCTTGGCGTCTGTGTGCCTGGTTCGGTTCGGTTCGGTTTGGTCTGAAAAATTTCGGACCTCCTTATTCGCTCCCTCCCTGTGCTACGTCACTGCACGCTGACATCATCAGCGTCATGCTGCTTCGTCCTTACGTCCTTGCGCTGATGACTGTTGGGTGGGAGGACACAGGGAGGATACAGGGAGGACACTGACAACGATGAGGTGGACAAGCGACGAGAGGGAGGCAAAGGAGGACGAGGAGGGTAAACAATACGGGATAACGACGCGGACCACTCCGCGGACCAGACGGAGCGGAGGCCTATATCCGAGCAGCGCCTGTCATGTGACGTCGAGAACCAAACCTCCACCTGATCGAGCCCAATTCAACTGCAGTTCGTTCCGAGCAGGGCCGCGCCGTTCCGTGAGCCGCACCAGCGAGGCTTAGTCTCAATTAGTCTGCGAAGCCTATGTCAGCTGGACTCATAGACTCGCATTCAAGAAAAAAGTTGCTGCGCTCTCGCCGCCATGTCAGTCGTCGCTCGGACTCGCTCGGACTGCTTCATGCAGCACTCGCAGTCCACCAACGCACTCGCACTTCGCTTCGCTTCGCTCAGTGCTCGATGCTCAATGCTCGACTTGTTGCCTAGGTTTTATGTGCATTAAATTACGAATAATACCTCCATCCTGCGTGGTCGTAAACAGGACAGCACGCAGCCATCGTTTAAACTAATGTTGTGGGGGTTTGGAAATGAAAGTGTTTGAGGTCAACGCTCCGCTTAGAGGGCGGCGAAGGCGAGGACGGCAGCGACGATCGAGCCGGCCGAGGCAACGTTGGTGAGGGCGGCACCAGAGCCGGAGGGCTTGGCGGCCGAGGCGGCGGCAGAGCCGGCAGAGCCAGCAGCGGAGCCAGCGGCGCTGGTGGCCGACTGCATGGCAGAGGTGGCCGAGGCCATGATGCCAGACGCGGCGTTGGAGGCCGACTGGGAAGCCGACTGGGAAGCCGAGTTGGCGGCGTCCGAGGCAGACGCGGACTGCGAGGCGGCGGAGGACTCGGCCGAGACGGCAGACGAGGTCGACGAGGCCTCAGCGTCGGCGGACGAGGCAGAGGCCGAGACCTCAGAGGCGGACTGCTCGGCCTGCGAAGCGGACTGCTCAGCAGACGAGGCGGAGGTCTCGGCAGCGCCGGCGCCCTCAGAGGCCGAGGAGGCGGCACCGTTCTGGAGCTGGTTGCAGACCTCCGAGATCATACCGGGGGCCTGGGCGACGTACTGCATGCACGAGGTGTCGGCCATGACGCAAGGAGCACCCTTGCCAATGAGCTCGTTCTGCTTCGAGCAGACACACGCGGCGTCGGTGAGGCCACCGCAGCCGAGGTCCTTGGCGGCCTGGTCACCGCACTTCTTGAGACAGTCGGGGACGTTGGCCAGGGGGCTGGAGGGTAGTCAGCATCGGTCTCTTGTCGTGGTAGGAATAGCACAATGCTGTGCACAAGTCGTGCCGAGTCGCGGCGACTAGTATGAACTGAGAAGCTAGCCAGGAAGGACAGGACGCGGCAGTGGAACGCAGCACCGCTGCAATGGAATCGGCAGCGGCGCGACGATCTTGGGCCGCGCACTAAGGGGAAGCAGGGGAAGGGGTACTCACTCCTGGGCGGCAACGAAGGAGGCGACAGCGGCGACGGTGAGGAGAGAGAGCTTCATGGTCGGTTGGTTGAGATTGGTGAGTTGGGGAAAGAGAGAGGGGAAGACGGGCTGTTTATAAAGTGGACGTCTCGGGGGGGGATTTGCTCTGCAGCCCTGTGGGCCTAACTCAGTCCGGCGGGACGTACGGTGCTCGCGCGGGTCTGCCATTGCCCACAGCCCTCAGTCCAGTCCATCGCTCGCATGCTGCTGCATCTGGACCGGAAGCGAGGAGATCTCTTTGGGCCTTTGGGAGAGCTCTGGGCTGGTCTGTTGTGCCTCTCGCGCTCGACTGTCCGGGGATTACGGCGGGGTGCAGGGCTGCAAGGGCAGAGGCCGAGGAGGAGGAGGGGAGGAAGACGAGGGTCTGGTGCCTCGCTGCCGGGTATAGAACAGCGGTCTCTGCTCCCTTGAGTGGTCTGTGGCTCAAAGAGGGAATATCGCTCGTTGTCCCAGGTCGTCCCAGGGCCGCAAACCATTGGATGATCCGGGGACCCTGGGTGATTCTACTCAGCTCCTTTGAGTCTGTGCCGGCTTATGCGGCTTTGCTGGCTTTGCTGACTTTGCTCATGCTGGTCGCATGCGTGCTGGACGGTTAGCGCGTTGAAAAGAGCCGGACTAGCGTCGAGAGGTGCTGCGGAATTCAGGGTAACCTCTGGCACAGATCAGGAATCGTTGAAAGACGCCAGGAATGACATATGCGGGGCCGAGAACGGGCAGGAGCACGAGACAGCAGGAAAGAGCGCCTCGCGCGCCTCGTTCTGCCAATGAGCGCAGCAGGCGCACGCAGGTGGGCCAAGGGCAGTGGAAGATGCTGGCATGGCACGTCCAACGAGCAGATGCACGGGGGTACGCGGGGCCTTGGGACCTTTGGACCTTTGTTGATGAGCCACACGGACCTTGGGCGTCCTCTCGCCCATGCCCTGTTGCTGCGCTTTCCACCCACGGCGACCAAACCTTGTCGCCCATGACGGCCAGCCGCTGCCGCGCGGCACAAGGCGGCTCTGTACGAGAGAAGCACACAGCATGCATGAGTTAGAGTTACAGTTAAGCAGTTCAGCGAGATACATTGCTTCGCCCTCGTCACCGCTGCTGTGTGCCCCGCGGTGCAGTGGACAGAGCGAGCAGAGTTCAGGCCCAAGGAACAATCTCGCTCATTGCTCAGGTCTTGTCATGTTAGTCCATGATTGTGCGCAGCAGGTGTGGGCCGTGACAGGCTGCTGGAACGCACTAAACACGCACTACAAGTTCTTGGCTGGCGCTAAGCAAAACAAGCAGATGGACTGTGGGTCGACTCTGCTCCTGCAGTGCACCTTTGGCCCGCCTGGGGTCACCTGTCGTGCATGTCCTTGCTTAGTCCTTGCATGGTTGGTCCGGTGGTCCTCTTCTCCACCAGATACGACTGAATGCACCGAAAGCGCAGTCGATACGGCATGCGGGTCGCTCTTTGCATGCACTGCAGCTGCAGGACGGGCATTGGGGAGACGCAGACGACCCACCCAACCCAAGCCAGGCCCGGTCCACCGTTCCGCTCCTGGCACCTGAGTGAC